>CM040746.1:11457789-12657789 GCA_022829145.1 Albula goreensis | reverse complement strand
CAATGGGAGTAAAACATAAAAAAACAAAAAACTTAAACTCTCAGCTGCAAAATGTGTTTTGGGCTGTCTGACAGTACCCCTATACCTATGCTAATGCTAATGTGGTTGGTGGAGTTCTTTGTGGAAAAAAGTTGTGTGGTACTTATACTTACAGTTCCACACAACCAGGTGTCAGAATGCAAAAAGACTTGCTAATGGTCACCAATGGCATATAATAACCAAAGGCTACCATTATGAGAGAAAGGTACACCTCTTTTCCAGTCTGTGATAGCTCTCCTGCAGCAAAGTGCTGTCTATGGGGTGGGACACAGTCACTGGCTCATGAGTGAGGGCATCAGAGGACAGCCCATGCCATAGCTGCAGTGCTCCATGTGTGGGGAATGGACAGCACTGTGGGAACATTAGAGTGATTCCCTAAACTGCAGAGCACAACTGTCCCTGCACTGCATATAGAGAGTGTATGTTCCTCATAGGGAAGATGAAGTAACAAATATCCACAGCAGGTGACTGCTTTGATGCATCAATAACTATGCATAAAATTATATTGGTGTAAATTATGATTTCTGTGTTAAATTTCACAATGTTTTAACAGAGAGAAAAAAGCAGAAGCTCCAAGTTCTTTTGTCTCTAACTCTGGAGGGTACATCAAGCATTAAAGGATCCATTGAATATGCCTGAGAATGGCCTCACAGAACCTGGGAGGGGGTTCAGCTGCTTCCTCCCTCGATGTGCCCCGCAAATCCACTTCAAAGAGCTGCCTGGATATTATATTTCTGATTTTACAGAAGGGGGCAACTCTCCCCTGTTTGTATTGATGGTGTTTCAATGAAAGACCGCCACCTGAGGCTGTGCTGGGGGGCGGGGGCCTCGGCTAAGATGACAGATATGTCAATGCGGAGAGCAGCCGCTTCAGCCAGTGAGATCCCAGATAGGGGGTTCTGAGATCAGTTCTGAGTGGGCATCTGTGGAAAGGTGAGAGTGAAATCCAGCAGCTCACTGGCTCCCTGCCAAACTGTACCTAGTACAGTTCTCCCCTGTCCCTGCTGTACTGTGCACACATTGAAGACCTTAAGAGTCGGTCTTATCTCTTTTTGGGTAGACTGCACTGCAGTGTAACAATGCACCAGCAGCAACATTGAGGATGATAATAACAATAACAATAACAAAAACAATAACAACAATAATAATAATAATAATAATAATAATACACACTACATTATGACAACATTCCCACACCTAAACAGATGAATCTGGTATAAAGTTTAAGGATGTGGTAAAAAAAAGAAAAAGAAAAAAATTGGCTGGGATCAATAATCACCAATCCTGCTACGAGTCCACCTAGCTTGGATTCACTTTAACATATGCAGATTTGAAAACTGACAAATATATTCATATTTTATGCTTGCATTTAAACTTATTCCCCTCTCTTTTCTTAAATGGCAAGTCATTTTTCATGACACAATGCATGATGTTAGTGTTGACCATTGATAAACTGGGAAAGAACAGATCAACATATTTGTGGTTCAAGATATGCATTAATACATACACTCTGTCTTTGTCTATTTGGGTCAATTCAAGCATTTTAACATAATTAACTGTGTTCTTGATAAATGAGCATGGTTATTGAAATACATTTGATCTAAATATATATGTTAAATATGACCAGAGACCACATGCATTTCACATGAAAATCCTGAAACCTGATATTTTCACCTTAACAGATTTTCAAGTACAATTGAGGTACATGGCTTTTAAAATCTCTGTTAACGAAAGTTCACCATTAACAATCACTCTTTACTGATATTTTAATAAAAAGGTTTTGTACAAAATATAATTCACTGGGTGCTTGCCAGTATCAGCTGTGAACAGGTTCAGCTGAGTTGTGACTTGTAAGCAGGTGCTCATGCAAACCAACGATAATCTTATGTACAGTAAGTGGGCCACTGTCTCCCATTACTTTTCCATTTGTCCACACAATCTGACGTTATAAAGTTCAGGCTGAAACTTGAAAAGCCTGATTGCTCCTCAAGGCGACATGTTCTCACATCCCAAAGGAGTATTTCATTATCCTCAGCTGGGGGTATTCAAGTAGAAACAGCTTTCAAGTCTGAATCTCCTGGTCATTTGTACAACTACAGCAATTTCCAAGAGATCTTTGTTATTTATTTATTTTTGTTTCTTTTATTATTTCTTTCCCAGCGGTGCAAGTCTGTGGAATGTGTGGGGAGAACAGAATAAAGTACTTTGGTCATTTCAGACTAAGAAGAAAGAGGGATAATTAATGGAAAAGAGAAGTAATGTCATGAAACACTTCAGTACCAGGGACAGTCGCATCGATTTATCGACAATCACTAATAATCCAAGGAGCACTTCACTATAAAACACACCTCGTGTCCCTTGATTTCAGTTGTTGATACCTCCTTTATGCCCCCTCAACAGGAATTCAATAGAGACAGAGTCTATGTTGTAGGTGCTGTGAGTGTCTACTCTTTTACTTTCATTTTACACCAAAACATAACACCAAATTCATTGTAATCAACACATGGCCATTTAAAAATAAATAAATTCAGCCCCTGCTTAATTCAGTATCCATGAACTACCTTGGCCGCCTTTAGAACAGCGTAGTTAAAACTCTCTCCATTAACAAAGGCTAGAGCCAATTGCTTATTCTACATCTTCCCTTTCGGGTTCATTGCAATTCAGAGGGAGCGTTGTTCCTCAAACCAAACTTTGGGATTTAGCCCGATAAACAGTTTATAAAATGGCATTAATTCATTTAATGATTGCAGTGATTGCCTCTGCTCCCCCCTAAAAGGCTGTTCATTTATATTCCAGGAACAACACAAGACTCATTTTCTACCGAGAGTGTGCATCTATGCAGATCACTTTAAATTAGAGTCTGTGCATGCGCATGTTTTCTCTCTGTCTGCAATGGATCCTTGCTGGCTCCATGCAGTAGAGATAGGTACTTATGATGGAGCATTAGGTGTAAGAACAACTACAACAGAAACATGAAACAATTACAACAGAAACATGAATCTACATATTTGATTTCTTTATGGTATCTGTAATAATGTATGTGCTATACATTTGCACTTAAAATGTTGTGGCTTTTTTATTGTAATGTCAGTGAATGCATTGACCAGTAATATAATTTTATTTTAGTCATTTGTACTGTTGAATATACTCTATGCTCTTTTTTTAGACATGCTTGATAAAGTCACCCTGGCTCTAACTGTGTCTGTTGGTTGGGGTGTATGTTGGAAGCACATAAACACTCACCGAAAGCAAAGCACTCCATTTTACTGTCCTGCAGTGTCTTTCGAGTCCTGTTGAACTGCATACTTCACTGCGCTTATACTTTTTGATTGAGTCCATCCAACTGAAGAGCTATTGTATCTAGAGAGTAAACCACAGGGATTTTTGTCTAGCCAAGTAATCTTCCACTCAACCTTGCGGCAGGTGCCTCCTCGGGCCCAGGGATGGCTTTGGTGCGCACGCTGTTACGTGCGGACCCAACCGAGCATGTCAGAGGTTGTACGTCTGGTGACCTGTGAATCAGATGTCGGGTGCCATTATCCGGAGCTCGAGGGTACCAAAATCACCACCATTTTCTTTTTTTTTGTTTTGGGGGGGGAGGAGGAGGCGAGGTGAAAATTTAATTCCTCCAGAGTATGAGGTAGGCATGTTGGGCGCGTACAGGGGATTTCCTATTTTTGTCATACATGGAAATCCAACCGATTTATTGAGCCGTTTATTTTCATATAAGTAGGGAATTATGGTAAAAAGTGTTTTAGTTTCACTTGTCAGGCGCTGAATCAAAATAATACATACAAATGCACAATTTGAATGAAAATATGTCTCTGTAGTATAATACATGGAGCAGTGCCTACAGTACATAGTATAATGTATATATGATGTAGTGCATGAATGAACTAAATCATCAATCAAAGGATGCAGGTCAATACCTTATAAGGCTCTACCAGTGGATTCGAGTTCAACTCCAGATCCCTCTCCTTTTATGAATGACAAGGCAACACGGTTACCTTTAAGCGTCACTTATGTAGTAAACTAAATAAATATAACAGGAACAGCGATGGTGCCGCCGTGTTTGTTGTTTCATGCAAGTCAACCTGAGATTGCTTTCATGATGGCCGTGAACTAGTACACAGACAACCTACTTGAATTTCAAGTATGTGTGGCAGCGGCACCCCCCTCCCCATTCCACCCCTCAAAATGTCTCAGCTTTAACCTTCAAAAGTGTCAAATTCACTTTAAAATGTGTATAATCTCCGGCCCCCTTGCTCTCTTATGTGGAGACATAAATGCAGAAAAACCACTGAAGAGAATGAATACCAGAGTGGTCAATGACACTTCTTTTCACTCATTTTCTGTAAATGGGGGGTGGGGGTGGGGTGGGGGGAAGAATGTAAGCACATTTCAAGTAGCTAATTAGACAGGTAGCAGAATTAGCCAGGAGAAAAAAGTTTGCTGCAAAAACAAACGCGTTGTTTTTTAAATGTCTGCATGCAACGCTAAGGAAGTGACAATTGCTCATCTCCATGGAGATCAATAATAGGCCTGGGATCATTGTGTAAAGTGTCTGCAGGTTTAACACTCATAGGATGTCATTATTATTTCTCTCCTAATGACGGTCATTATGCACCAACACTGATTGAATTGCATTTGCTACCTGTATTTGAGCTGAGTGGAATAATTACCACTTAAGTGTCTCCATTAAAATTCATATACAGATTTCTGTGCCCAGACCCCTACCTTCAAAAATAACTACAATATTCTTTGAATGTGGAATGAATTGAATTATTGCCCTGCTTTGTTTTAAATGCCTGATTAAAGAAATGTTGGCCAGTGTAGAATCTGCATGTTGTCTTTTTTTTACCTTGCTGTGCATGCATGTCTGAAAAACATGCATTTAAACAGAATCAAGATAGTTTTCTGTATTCTTAATAGTTAGTTCTTTCATGATTATTTAATAAAATGTTCAATATTTTGAACCCTATCCCAGTTACATTTTCCAGCCTGATGCCATATATAAAATAATAATTTTAAGTCTGTTATAGGAAAGCATCCAGAAACCTTGCCTTTACTGGTAATTCATTATTATGTAATGTGTGCTGTTTAAATGCAATTATAATGCCTTTGACTGATAATATGACCACTTCCTGGAGTCCTGTAATACATTAATTATGTATGCATAATTTATTACAACTATTGTGTTCTTAAAAACTAGTAATCTTATACATGGTGAGTAATCAGTGCTGGTTGAATACAGTTCACACTGTGGAAATGTCATTTTGCTGTGTAGGTATAAAACCAGAGAAGATCTGATAGTGTTTATGCTGCTCTTAATACAGACAAGGTATTGTTTGACAGGTTTTGGAATTTTGAAAACAAGTACACAAGCCAAGCTATGCAGCTGAGGTGAATTAATACATATTTATTCAACATGTAACTGGTATTACTTATTTATGTTATAGTAAAGTGCCACAACATTATAGGACTTGCCAGCTTTGCATTAGAGGGCTATTTTGTAATGGTGTGCGAATATGGAGTTATTCAAACAGTTCACAGCTAAGACTCGATGGGTAGGCATTTGTTTTCTCCCCTTTGGCACGTGTTTTCAGGACCAAACAGGAACATGTTACATGTTGTCGCAGGGTTTATTGGAGTCCACTCCGGCGCACGTTCGCCCGAGTGGAATTAATTGTGTTTGTGTTTCAGGTAAATACAGCGCGGGCTGCTAACACGGTCGCTCTGCTGTGAATTTGCAGCTGCGGCCGAGCACCGGGGGCCTGAGAGAAGCGAGCGGGAGCGGGGATTTGGTAAGGCCTAATCAATCACTGACAGATTACTGCTAAAGCCACTTCCAGACCCATTAAAGCAGGACAAATGCAGAATTGCAACTGAACAAGTTCTAGTTTTTAAGCCAACAGTGGGACTTCCTAGTTATTTATCAAAGTCATTGGCGGTAAGCGGCGTGCCTCTGCGCGCGATTGTAGTTCACGGCAGATAGAGCTGAGTGAAGGCCCGCCACTGAAAGGAGTGTTTATGCCCTCAGCTGTGGCGCTGTCAACCCTGTGGAATTTACTGTAAATCACATTGCTTTTATTGCAAGATTTAGTAGCTTATCCTCCGTGGGCTCCATTCACTTCAAGCTTGTCCCCATTAGGGCGTTAGCCTCAGTCCATAAAGAGACTTGGCTACACATCATCAAACAATGCGAGAAACCCCAAACCTTTCATTTTTCCATTTTTTTTTCTTCTCTTTCAATTCCCTCCCATCTAAAACTCTATACTCTTCAACAGTCGTTGAGTTTCATTGCGGTGTCGACTGAAATCTGCTGCTATATATTTATTTATTTTTTTAATGTCTCTCCCCGTGGATTGGTGTGCTTGGTATGTCAGTTTTACTCTCATTCATGGGCTTTGGCAATTTGCTTATTCTTTCATTCTGCATGGATGTACAAGAAGGCTGCCATAAAGGTTTATAGAGATATTAGCCGATATTACACTGGTGCTTCCTCCAGAAAAAAGAACACAGGAAAGGTAAGAATAATTTCACAGAGTGAGAACATAAAAGGTTTTGACAGCATTATTTGACACTAAATATTGAGGGGCACCCCCTTTGCATTTTATGGCAAAAAAAAAACAACCATGGCAAAAACTGCTAATCGTTCACATGAGTGTTACATCCTGAACCATTTGATCTGTATGACAGTGAAAGAATGTTTATACCTGTAAACCCTTGGCAACAAAAAATGCATTTGATTTAGAGCATCATTATTAATTAAACGAGGGCTTTGACTTATATAAAATAAAGATTAATTCAGTCCAACATGTACAATACAAACCAAACACACGTCATTAAAAAATAATATTGGATTAAACGCATGTAGCATGTAAAAAAGTCACGCTTTGATAAAAAGCCTTGGTGTGTCTTTCTGCATTTTTGCAGGGAAACATGAGAACCCCCTGCTCCTTGAAGCAATCAAAGGTGACATCAGAGTCTGCAGGCAAAAGGTTAAAATACAGCCAGTCACATGACTCAGTAAACCCACCCGTAACCTCCATCCTGAGGAGATGAACAATTCCAATGCGGGAGGGGGCGGGGGTGCAACAAACACCCTGTAGTAGCCACCTCACATTCCTATTTAATCAGGAGAGTGAACCCATCATTCTGAATGGAGGTCCAGACCATTAGTTGTGAAACGGTTAATGATTTAAAATCTATTTAGATTAATGTAGCAGTTAAATCAAAGCTATGCTAGCTTAAATACCAGAGCAAGTCTTTTGCAGAACAGGATCCATTCTTTTATCTAATAATCTGTGTAGCCACATGTGTATTGTCTGTATTGCATATGATTGCAGATGCAATTTTTTGTAATTAAATTGTTCATCTGAAAACAATATCACATTTTGAAATCATCTTGTGAGGGTCAGCTTAACAATGAGAATATAAACATGCATTTTACATAAAATACCCCTATTTTGGATGTATAGAATATTATATACATTTGAATATATATTCAATCCTAAATTAGTACTAGACACTGAACTGGAAAATGTAATAAGATACATGTAAATGTTATTCATATTCCTCACAATTTGTTTATATTTTAAATATACAGACCTTACTGTTATATTGTGAAACAGGTGTGGTATTTTCCCATTTTGGTATTCTGTGGTTTTCAGATGTAAACATTTTTGAACTACCAAAACAAAAAATAAAACAAGGCCTGCAGGTACTCCGTCTATAGTCACAGCTATATCCCATTTGAATGCCTTATTCAATGCACACCAAGACATCAAATATTTATGCCTGTAAAATGAGTCACTGTCATAACTAGTTTCAAAAGTATCCAGCCACAATAACATATTTTCTGAAACACTAGGCTTATGAATGCATTTTTGGTTTTTCAGTATATGTTTGGAAATGAACAGTATCTGAGGCTTATCTTTGATAAGTACAATCTGCCAAACTATCATAACTGGCCTTGAAACTTCAAAGGAGTACAACATAATATCAATGGATCTGAAACCTCTGAATTGGGAGTGTTTGTCTAAAAGATTTCAGATGGCAAGCATTTCTTTTATTGTGTTATGTGTTCTGTGGGCAGATGTAGTAAATTGAAGTAATAAAGGAGCCGTTCACATCTACATGGTCTACATTTCAAAGTATGATGTACAAGGTTATGTTCATTTTACTCCCACTATAGTTTTTTTTCCTCAATGACTCACGGACAGTGGCAGTGGCTGGCTGGTTTTATAAAGGTCAGCCTAAGGAAGACCATCCTGAGATGCGGGTTTGTCCTGGATCGTCTGGACGTGTTGACATACTGTTGGTAGAGACCAGCCCTGGCCAGCTGAGCGGAAGTGATTCAGAACGCCCTGTCTGCTGACACAAGGACAAATAGCATAAAGCCAGAGAACCCTTTGCGTCTGGAAAAAAAGGGGAACACGCCGTATCCGGAAATGCACATTGCATGTTTTCTAAATGACCTCCAGTCAGCAGAAAAGCGCGCGAGAAAAACCGCCGCTGGACGAGCAGGTGAGGAGGCTGAACGCAATGTGTCACCTCCAGCTCCGGCTCTTATAGGCAGAGCAATCCCGGCCATGATGAGGATTCTCCCGTGAATCCTTGACCGGCCATGTCTCGACCGGGAGATTAATAGCGAATCTGATTACATCTACAGTACTGTCTGTGCTCCCTGCTCTCCTGTCGGGTGTGTTTTTTTGCACATTAAACCATAGCGGTAAGGGAAGGGTAGTTTTGTTTGTTTCTTTATTGATTTATTTACCTCCCAATTTCCTTTCAAGATGAAGCGAACGGGCCAAAAAAAGAGAGGAACAAGAGAGGAAGGCTCTCTCACCAGCTGCCTCTGGTATCAGCTGTGCGAAGCTGTCCTGGCGCAGTAATTGTTACCTTGGAATGTGTGAGCCGTCATTTGTTAGACCGTCGGAGAGTTTGGAGCGCTGGTCGGTTGCCTTTGGGGTAGGAAATCTCCAAAGAGCTGCAGATAGGCGAGAAACAGCACAGGAGGCCTGCGGGGAGAGCTCTGGGCTGAATCAATGCATCATAGCAAGGTCCCTGCACATGAGTCTGAGAGAGGCATTCTGAGACTAAGGGTGTCAACTTTCAGATCACATGTCAAACTGAGGTTCTGTCTTCAGTCCCGACAGACAAGGGCGGAAAAGCACCCCACTGAATAAGTAAAAGATGAGGAACAAAAGAGTCTTTTTTTCTAAAATGTGACCGCTGTTCTTGAATGACTTTTATTCGTGTGTTTGTGTGTGTGTGTGTGTGTTGTGTGTGTGTGTGTGTGTGTGTGTGTGTGTGTGTGTGTGTGTGTGTGTGTGTGTGTGTGTGTGTGTGTTACTGAAATAATAATAATACATTTAAGTACAGGGGTCACATTTTTTTTTAAAAAAAGACCCTTTTGTTCTTCGTATAAACATTAAATTGCTCAATTAAAAAATAGGTAGCCTCTATTTAAACATTTTAATTATGTAATATAAATGACAGCACCGTTGATTGAGTGTTCAAAGTCTGATTTATATTTAAAACAATGAACTTCAGTTGACAGTCATAATCTTTGATGTCTTCTTTAGATCAAGTCTCCCCACTGATCTTCTAATAGCGTGCTATCTGGGACATTTCCACGCTAATTAGGACTGAAATTATTAATTCTACGCTTGCTCTATAATTATCATTTGCAAAAGACGTGGAGCTGCCATCTAGCAAGATTTGTGGGCGTTGGGCTGGATTTGTGGGCAGACGTGCATGTGAACATGTTGCAGCGGTATGCAAAAAACACAGGCTCACAAGATGCAGACTCGTATGTAAAGACGGAAGAGATATGCATTGCTCTAAATATACCTTTGTGAAAACTATTCTAAAGGATAGAGGTTTATTAGCTCCAGGCGCACGCCCCTGTGATTGTGATTTCCGAATATTTCCACTAGTTTTGAATGAATTGAACACGTATCCTTAAATGAAATAGCTTGAATGACATTTCTCTGAAGAGAATTGCATTTAATGTATCAAGTTGACATGTAGTTCTCAAATCAATCAAATAACAGAGATTATTAACCGAATCATATACTATTAGCAGAATATTGAGCTTTGTTACATTTTGTTACATGTTACAAGTAACACGTAGGTTTTTTGTTATAGGCTAATTCTTTAATACCGTCCATAAAAAGTTGAGTTGTTGTGCACGGTCGAAAAATCAGTTAATTGTATGCGATATTATCAAGGTCTTGAACATAAAACTCAAACACTATTTCAACAAAGACCAATAATTTTGCATTGCTAACTACGCTACATTGGATCACCATGCATACAACAATGTGCATTATTCCAGACGTGAGAGTGAATTGATTTGAATTTGGCTCCATCTCAAGACGCATGCGCACTGCGAGGCATGCTAGCTTCTCCAAAGCAGCTGTTTTGGGTTTGAAATTCCAACATGGCAGAGGCTGTGGTCAGTCTTCCCTTTACTAACTTGGAATGGTTTCAAATCGAAAGCATCCTCGATTAACCCGAAAACCCATTCATCAGCAAACACATCGGATCGATGTTACTCTAACCTCCAACGCTGCCCTGCCACACGTACAGGTAAGACTTTAAATGGGGATATCCGAGATCTGGACAATTAAAAAATACCGAAGCAATGCCACGAAAAGGCGACCGCTCTTATTTTAACCTACCCTCTCCAGACCTTCGCACGCCTCACTCACTATCGCAGATTTCAATTCAAATGCATTTATCTAGTTTGTGCTGCGTTTATTTACACACACCTGGTTAACATTGCACAAAACGGGGTTTAGCATTGTGGTGTGATATGGTAGGAAAATATCCGTAAGCGTATTTTCTTTACGATTCCAGTGTTTTGTCATTTAATGGGAAAGTGAGAGTACATTGGGTGGGGTTTAAATGCTTTCAAAGTAACTTTTTCAGCGACGAGAAGTTCATGCATGTATCATCGTTTGGAAAAAAAAAGTTGCAGTGATCACTTCAGGCATATAACAGGGAATTAGATACAATGTCACTGGCGCGTTGTGGGGGAAACTGCAGGCATAGCGTCTATTTTTAAAGTAGAGGGGACGGCATGGTGGGTGTATCGTTTCCTCAGAAATCTAGCTAGCAAAAAATGTGCGTTTTAATGGCATTCGCAATTCTGACCCCCCTCGTACCCCTCTTCCCTACAGCACTATAGTTTCAACGGGAGAGAGTGAAATCGACATGGGCTTGCATTGGTGGCCATGCGTTTTTTCCACATCTCTTTTCTCACTTGTTATCCGAAATAGCTTTTGTTGCTGTTGCTTTACTTAATTATATGCATGTAGGTTAAATGAATACCTGACAAAAATGGCCCACGTTTCGAGGCAGTGAAATCCGATATCCGAGAGGCTCTAATGAAAAACAACATTTGGAATCCCTCCTTGAGAAAATTCCGATTCAGCCTTTTCTTTCTTTTTCCCCCTGTTATCGCAGCAAGAAATGATCAGTAGCGCCAGCGTTTATGGTATGTCAATTTTGGGATCTACTTCACTAACTAGCTAGAATATGTAATTCACTTCCATTGTAAGTGAGCTTTCATTTGTGTGTATGCTTTAATGTTTGCTGTTCAAAATAGGAATGATTGGTGGTTGTGTTTTGTGCTGTTTATTGTCTGTCAATTGTTAATCATTCTGTTTTTGCCTGAGACTTGACATTTTGAATTTAGTTATTGTAGTTTCTCAATATTTAAGTATGACAATTCAGTGTAAGTACTCATTAGTTTTAAACTTGTATATTGTGTAATGTATTGTTTAATTTGAATCATGACTAACCGTAATAATGATACAACTCACAACCGTAATAGCCTATTTGTAGTATTTTTTCATTTTGCTATGTTTTGCATGACTCTTTCCATAGGCCTGCTTACTACATTCGTTTATGCACATGCTACTAGTATTCCAATATTTTATGGTGTTTCCATATTTTAAGGTGTACTCATATCGAAACAGTCATTGAATCCCTTTTTTCTTCTTTTTCTGTTGTTGCCATGATAGTATTTTCTCGGCTTGCATCAAAAAATAAAAAAATAAAGAATACATGCAAGGTTATAAAGCGAAATCATATAGCAGTAGTATTTCTAATTTATCTGCAGAACCATTTTCCTTCCCTGCAGAACAAATAATCAACACCTGATTTGATGGAATTTTCTCACCTGAATCTGCTGAAATCCAAAGGAAACCCTTGTATGGATGTTTGTTTTAAGATGCACATAATTTGAGAGCTGAATGTTTTCGGAATGAGAGCGGTGACTCTCTCCCGGTGGTTTTCTGACGGCTGTGATTACCAGATGGGAGATTTCCCCGTCCTCGTGTTAAAGCTCTAATATATATTCAGACCAGATTGGTCAGCTTGCTTCTGATGAGCTGGATATCGCATTTATACATTTTAAATCGGGGGCAGAAAGCATTTCTAAGATCTCGATATGTGATGGAGAAAATGTTTCACTCAGACTGATGTTCATTAAGGGTGTGATTGCAAAAAGCTACAAAAAATGGCAAAAAAGATGGACGCACATAGGCCAGACTTCGGTAGCAAATGAACAGTAGGATCATGACCGTATGTGGTTTATACGAGTTTGTTTTAACGTTGTTTGTTGTTATTGATTTAATGGCATTGCTGCGGTTGTAAATCAATGTGAATGCTCCAAAAACATGTTACACAAGACGCGAAATGCATTTATATACCACGGCATGTTTGTGTGCGACTCCTTAGCGGAGTTTTTCCTGAAAGCAAAAGGACAAGAAAAGTTCTGGTCTTGCCAGTGAAAGATGTTTGCATTAATTAGGCCCGAGAAAGGCACACCATTTGACAATGATGCCGTGTAGTTTTTTGGCATGCGTAGTTGCTCGATGAAGCTCTCATGTAAGCTTGTGGAAATTCCGGCTTCGTGCTTATTTGGCATTAATTTCAGGATCTGTAATTTTTAGATGTAAAAATGTCCCGTTTCTTTTATCATGCATCACGGTGTTTATCAAATTAAAACTTGATTTATGGATCTCAGATGAGGTCACCATGTTACACATAGTTTAAACATGAAGCTGTGTGATCCGCCATGTGGATTAGTAAGTGCTGTCTGACTTCTAAGTACAGCAACCGATTATTTAATTGATGCTGTATGTGTGTGTGATTGAGATCTGTGTTACAAGTCTTTATTTACCGTATAACAGGTTAAAGGTGGAGGTGAGATGTTGCTAAATACATAGTATAAACATACGTGCGTTTGAAGTAGTTGTGTCCCTGTATGCTTGTTAAATAATTATGAGTTAAGCATTTACTCCATGTTCAGATAGTAATTTTTTTGCTCTAGCAATGAGTCATTGGTTTAGTAGAAGAATCCTACTTGTTTAGATTTCAATGTGATGTATGTATGAAATGGTGTACGTGAATAATAGATTTCCAAATAATTCTGAGTAGAATATGTAGTCGAGTGTCTTCATTTTTTAAGTGGACACCAGTGTCTGACTTTTCTGTGGAAAATATTCTAGATGTTCCTGAACGTGTCATACTAGTGCCTTATTTTGTCTGCTTGATCATGTCTAAGGAATAAGACTTACTTTTTGCACAGTATATGTTGTCATATATGCTATATGTTTTTAAATGTTGCAGGCAATAATGTAGAAAAAATGCAGACCACTATGCTGTCAAGGCTAGAAGCATCTTGAATTCATTGAGCTTGGTTTTTCATGCTGATCGCATACAGGCATACACCTTGCTAGAGAAGCATGATAAAAATGTTGTTTTGAACTGCATGAATGTTCACGAGATAAAAACCCTTGCTGGTGTGCCTTGTTTGTCGCATAATAGGCACTGCACTTTGAAATGTGCACAGCCTAATTTAAAAAAAAAAAAAAAAAAACTTTATGGCCATCTCTGATACTATATTTGGTTTGAATGATACTATTAAATGAAAATGGATAAATTATGTTTACTCTAGCTTGCAGTGTATTGTAACTATTGAAATGTATTATTTGGGAAAAGGGGACATTTTCAGTAAAACTTGTGGTAAAAAGGTGGTCCCAAAGGATATGGGAAATATGTTTTTGTGGAAATATAATTGAACAGTAGGCGTTCAGTGTTTTTAGTTTTGACATTTGACACCTTAATGTATTTATCCATCTTATGAAGTTGCTATTGGCCAAGCCACATATATGATCATTGCAATTTAACTGTTAAGGGTTGGGGTGTGTTATGTAGATAATGTCTGTGTTACAGGGAGAGGAGAAATCTTTTAGTCCTGACTTGGCCTCCAGCTCTCTCCCCTTCAAGCACGTGGACGTACATGACAGCTCTATTCATTTCCTGATGGCGAGGTGCTTATGATAGCAATCTGAGCTGGAAAGTTGACGCAGATCCACGGAGTCGAGTTCAGCGGCAGGCTTGATGACAGACGCTGACCCCGCCCCTTCTCACCACCCTCTTTACTTGTTGCCACATACGATGACATGTGGGGGAACGTTTTGGTCATATAGCGGTGGCATGGGGGATTTTCTCCTCATTCAGCACCTATTGGTTTAAATCACTGGCGATTACAGCAGGAATGTGATGAACATGGTATATACACTTTAAGTGTGTGTGTCATAATGTTACATAAAAGTGTGCTTTGGCATCAAATAAAAATTATATATAATTGTTAAACTGATGTTTAGGTTATTCACTACTTTGTCAATGTAGACTATGCTGTTTTATATTGTGCTGCTTTGGTAGGACTCTGAAACTTTGCATGAATATAATGCAACATTTGTGTTGATGCTAAGAATTGATTGTACCACAATCTTTTAAAATAACATTCTACATTATTTTTGCCAGCATTGCAACAGGTGCATTGCTATGTGAATAGTGTAGTGAAATAAATGTCTTGGATTTTCAAGCAATTGAATACGAATGAATAAGAATCTGCATAGTTGTTACTTACTAATATCATTTAAACTCTACATAAACTAGGTGTATAACATTGGGATTTTAAGTTTATTGTAATAAATTTCCCAAAAACCTTTTTCCTGTGTGTCAAGCATTAGGGCCTGTCAGCTTTGAGAGATTTAAACTTCAGCTGTAGATTTTTGACATGCTTCTGTTTAGAAAGTTGTAGGGTCACTCTTGCGTAAATAAATGAGGGAGGAAAAACTCAGAGGGCAATCGGCCAATATGCTGAAGAACAGTTGAAAATATGAGTGTGTTTCTGGAATATTCTAGGGAGGCGTACTCTGTTTCTTGTTTTTACAAAGCCATGGTATGGTTATGCACAGAAACCTGTATTTGAGGAGGGAATATTTTAATATTCAGCTCTCTCGTGTTTATATAATTTTTCCCATGAACATTTCACCCCGTGTGGGTTAGTTTTCATGATTATACACTTAGGTGTTGGATGCTGTGTGTGTCATTGATGAGCATTGGAGCAATGGAATGAAATTGCTGCTACATAAGATACAAAAATACATTGTTTTCATCTGTCAAGGAAAGGGCAATACTTCAATATACACTCAACTTGCTGATTAAGGTTTTGTTAAGTTATTGCACAATAAATTGAAATATTTGTGTTTGTGCTACCCTTGACATTGTGACCAAGTTTCACACCAGCATAAGATCCAGAGAATTTTTTTTTAAATGTGGCACTCCCCACAAATATAATAACTGCAGTAATTGATTTGTAATACATTTAACCAGGGCTTGCCGTAATACAAGGCACGGAATCCTGATGTCTCTCTTGGTAAATCAATAGCAGAAAAGACTGATGGCGGCGGTGGGCAGTGGGGCCAGTCAGTGAATTATACAGCATGTCATATACTCTTGCTCCCCCGCCGCTGTCATAAAGAGCCAAACGTGGGGAGCTTAAGGCTCACGTTCTGATGGAATTATAATTACGTAGCGAGATTCTTATCGTGGGGTGGGGGGGGGCCCCCCTGCAAGCCGCAACCTCACCTTCAGAGGAGCCTCGGTCCGCCTAATTGACAGTTGTATGCGATGTTATCCATTATGTACATAATGTGTCATTTTGTCTTAATCTAGCTCAGTGTTTTAATAGCTGCTGACAAAAGGATAATGAAGGGGATAATTACGATTATTGAAAGCCGTCTGCAGAGCGGGCTTTTTTGGAATGTGATGCCTGTTTTGACAAACAAACGTTCCGAGACCGTTTTCTTGGCGCTCTTCATTTATTTATGCCCTGACTGGACTGTGACACATATACCTGGGTGGAGGAGGGGAGGGGGGGGGGCAATGACCCCTCCCACAGGGATTATATAAATAAATTACACTGACAGTATTTATCACATTCTAATGTTAAGCATTAAAGAAAACACTCTTACTGACTTAAACTTACGGGCGATCGCTCCTGGGAGACGTACAAAAAAAAAAAAACGATGAATCGAGCGACTGTTACAGATGGATACATTTGTCAGTCTCTGTTGGAATGCTATTCATCCTCATATCTTCAGTCCTGACAAAGCTGGGCTCAAATGAAATCAACACAAGGTTGTCATCTTTAAGCAAATATGTTAAGTGTTGTCTTTTTTGTGCTTTCCATTTGAAAAGTGCGCCAGACCCCGAGGGAACCGGGCTCATGCAAATAGAACAAATCCCATTTCTTCTGAGTGCTGTTTCCCCCACCTCCCTCTCCCCCCCCCTCTCTCTCTCTCCCTCGTCTCTCCCTTCCTTCATGGCAGCTGGCTATGTTATCTTTGTGTGTTTCTCTACACGTTGACAATTCTTTCAGTGATCTAAGTTGGGCGCATTTGAAAGTGGAAGCAGCTGTCTGTGGGTATTCTGAGAGCCACATTTGCTCTACTGCAAAGATGAAGGACCGTGAATCCTTGACACCCCTCTCCCCCCCCCACCCCCACCCATTCCACCCCCTTCACCACCATCTCATTTAGACGCAGAGACTGTCTGCTGTAGACAGGTTTTTTTTTGTTCTGACTGACAGCATATGGTACACTTTTTAAAAAAAAAAAAAAAAAAAAAACCTCCATATATGTCCATTAGCCATGTCTGGTGTGAGGTTTCTACAAACCATTTGTGCTTCTGTAATTACTGCCCTGATATATTGGAGCTGCTTGAGAAAATAGGTCCAACTTATTCGGGAACTGTTTAGTTCGCAACTACAATGAATACAATTCACCAACGGCCTTTTTGCAGGGGGAAAAACATATATTCAGTACATTAGCAATACATTCAAAGATAAGTGTAGATTTATGGGTAGATGCATGTATCCATAAATGCTTGCGCTATGTCTTTATTCATTTTGGATGAAGCTTTGGAGGAAGCCGTGTTTATGTTGTGTTTTTATAGTTGCTGATACACTATCAGATTTTTCTTTCCTGGCGTTTTCTCTCAACTAAAGTCTTAAAGCCCCAAAAGAAGCTTTTGGGAAAGTGGAAAAAATTGACAAAGATTATTAAAATGTTTTAATACTGATTTTCAAATGTAGTGTTCATTGGCATTTCAGGAATACATATGGTCATTTTGGCTTGTGATGGTCCATATTAAATTTTAGGCTGGGATGGCACAAATCAAAGATTTGTGTACTTGTAGGGAGTCTGCAAGATGTAGCCAATATTTCAGTCGGGTGTTTTGTCAGAGCTCTTTATTTCACATTTTTGAGTTGCAAGAGCATGCATTTTTATTTTTGGGAGTGTAACTTCATGTATTAAAAAACCTGTTTTAAGTTAGCCTACAAGCTAGCTAAACAGGGTGACCAATATGTATTCTTCAGGTGGGCTCACCAGCATGGTGCTGCGTAGCGCCCCCTGCTGCTTGGGGATGAATGAGCAGGGTACATCGACGAGCACCCGAGTCCTCATGCACTGTGCCAGTCAAACACATAAATTGACGCATTTTTATCACTGCACCTATTTAATATATAAAATATACCACACCCTCATTTAAATATATAAAATTGGAAGAAAATTGTGAAAATGCAATGGACAAGCTTATATATATATATGAATGAGTATATTTATGAATGAGTATATTTATGTCCAGGTTTTGGAATGCCTGTTTGTGATTGTAGATGCCCCAGTTTATGTTCATGATCACTTCTGTGGAAAGTGCAGTTGCTGTCCGTTAGCTGAGGTAGGGAATACCCTGCCAGCTGAAATGCTCCTTCTACAGGCAGTGCTGAGGCCAGCTATATTCACCCTGTAGGACCCCACCCTACCCACAGTCAAAGCAGATGGGGCTCGCTCAGAATTAGATTCCAGGCTGTGGGGTGTATCTCTGCATCATGGGCTAGTGTTGTGTTTGAAATAGCACTTGCACATTTGTGTCAAAAACCCCTTTTTCATATCTGGTTTGCAGCAAGATGACTTTTGTTAGAAAAATGTTGAAGAGAGCATTTGAGGCATTAGATATAACTACCACCTGAATGTATAAAATGTTTCTTTTTTGGAAATTTTGGGAGTCATGACATCAATTTTACAGAACAAAACTGAATTTGCTCACTTTCCAAAAAATAAACAATCAAAATGAAAAGAATTGTATTTCCTCTTTTAATTGTGGTGCTAAACTCATTGTACTACCTTCTCAATGTCACAGAGCAGAAACTTAAACATGCGTTGTAGTTCAAGGTGAGGCCAAGAGGCTAATTTCACTTGCTGTGAAATTGTTCCATCTTGTATACATTGCTTTTTTGTTATGATGGTTCACTGTTGGAATTGGTGAAATAATCTTTTGAATCTGAATTTCTTTTGCTTTTCTAGTTGTACCAGTATGTTATTTATCAGATGCCCATCTTTGGGGAATTGAAAAGTTAGAAATGACAGAAAGTAAACAATCTACAAATGGTTAAAAGAAGTCCACACTCTTCAAAATCTACAAAAAAAGTCATTTGATTTTTGTTGTAGTTAACACTCTGAGTCAAGGCCGAAATGTGCATCGCCCTCTCTGGCTCTGGTACTGTGTGAATAGTCAATTAAATGTAATCCATGAAATAAGTCATGCTCCAGGTCCAAGTGAAGAGATGGAATATTGAAATTACAGGAGTTATTCAGGATTCCTTTTGGCTTGTTAATGGACACATGCAGGACCCTACTGTTGAAAGGATGCGCGCTCATCATGATTTTATTTACTATAGATTTCTTGGTCCCTGGGTGAGAAAATTGAGCTTTGTGGCCAAATAGAACCCATTCCATGGGCATGTTTTTACACAGTAAAAAGGAAGAAAACAGAACAACTCGTATGCTGAATGTAAGCTTTGAAAATTCATAAATGCAATTCGATATATTCTTTTGAGTGTTTGAATATGTGAGGAGAAACTAAGGTTATGTTTAAAAACTAAGGTTAGGTCTTTTTTGTTAGATTTAGTATTTATTTATTAATTTTTTTTTTCACAAAAACAGGAATGGAGTTGTTGAAGCATTCAATAAATACCGCATATTAGATCAGTACAGATTGCATTTATTGTGTACTGTAGATGTCCTCTCTAACATTAGATCAATATGACCTAGCTTATGAAGCTAAGAGAGTGTAATTTCTCACCTGAGTAAACTTCAGGGGAGTTTTCGCAGTAAAACCGATCAACAATTTATTGTGGGCCTGTTGTAGGCACTTGTACACAAAATGCAGTGATAAACTTGATTGGGCTTCTTTATCAAAGCATTGAATTTAAGCACAATGTATACCTTTTTTCCTTAAGTCCTTCACCGTTGCCATGTGTCTTACTTCCTGTTGCATGGTCTGCCTGTCTGATGTGGTATGGCCTTGATTGTTCAGTTATGCATTTAAGTGCGCTGGTGTTCATGGAAGCCCATGCACACAGAAATTGATGGTGCTGTAAATGAATTTCCACAACTTTGATTGCAAACTCCATACAATTCTTTGGTGTGTTAATTGAACATGTCTCCTGTAATTTTTGCTGTTTAGGTAAATACTGCATTTTGAAGATCTAGAGTAAACGTTCAAGTTCGGGTATGGTTTGAAGGAATCCTGAGCATCCATGTGAGATGCACATTGACTCATTTTCAGTGGAATGATAGCTTCACCTTGTGCCTTCAGTCCCATTTATTCACGGTTCAGTTACAACATCACTGGAAATTTTAATACCACCAAATTAAAGGTGTGGAAAGTGGGGAGTATTAAAATGTCTAAAAGCACATCTGATATATAATGTTAAGTCAAGGGCCGAGGACAATGTCTGAGTATAGTTATATTTTTTTGCAAATTGTAAGACGACTGTCTTGAAATCGCACAGAGCAAATTTCTAGCATATTTTGCAGTAGAAGACACCTATATTGGTCCATTTAAGTGCAAAATACAGATTGGAAGGTTGTAGGGGCATGGCTTAGACACAATGTGGGCTAGCAACTCTTCCTTCATAGTTTAAACTCTTTATAGAATCACTGTATTTGTGTGTATCACAAACTGCCAGGTAAAAAGGTTTATGACTTTGTCAAATGATTTCAGTTTGTGAATGGCTAAGCATAGCTGTATGCATTCAGATCCAAATATTATTTTACACATTGTTTCAAGACGTAATTGAGACAATTTTTCAACAGAACCATTTTTTTTCCAGTCATAGAAAAGATTTAATTAAACATGGTATGGGAATAAAAACTGTTTGGACACAATTACTTTTTGGACACTGAATATCTACTGTATTATTAGCTGAGTATCATTCCATTTAATAATAAAGATATGGAAATAACTGTAGAGGAGAGTGTACTCTCATGTGTATATAATCAAATAAAATAATGTACTAAAGTATGTTTTTTTCATGATTTGTAAGGAATAAAATGTACCTCTTCCATAGTCTTTACATGTACAAACAGTTTGGAAGTATATGATGTGCAATATAACATGTAGAATTCCAGTGTGGCTTTATCAAGGAGTTCATATTACCCTAATGTATATTGTCACATGACTTAAAACAGGTATGCAAAATAGATTTTGATCATTAAACAATAATAATAATGTTTTCTGTATGGCATACTCAGCAGAGCATGACTGATGGGCAGCCCAAAACGCTTTTGAATTTCGCTGGTTGTTAAATTCAGGCCGTGTATGTCATACAAGTAATTTAAATGATTTGGGGGGAAAAAGAGTGTTTCTTTGTGTCTGCAAGCCCCTTTTTTCCCCTTACAATTTCAAACAATGAACTGTAGGTTTTGTTCTATCTCCTCCTTCCCTATCGTTGTCTTCATACTATTAAAGAGCTCAGGCTGCTCTGTGCCTACTGGGGATTGGTTAGAATAGACAATCCCCTAGTGTAAGAAACTAGGTTTGCAGTAATGCTTTTAATCTGGATTTGTAGGGAATTCATGAGCGTTCCTAGATTTGCTTCAGTAATTATCATACCCCAAGTGGCAGAGAGAGACACATTTGCCTAAAACACTGATGTCTTCATTACATTGTTTACATTTTAATTAGACGGTCTAACCTTTTGATTCCTATTGGCTATTATGATAGATTCTCTCTCTCTCTCTCTCTCTCTCTCTCTCTCTCTCTCTCTCTCTCTCTCTCTCTCGTTCAAGGAGAGCAAAGACGTGCACTGTGCATGCAGTAAAAGAAGAGTCGGAGAGAAGGCAGTTTTTTTCTTTTCTTCCCTGACAGCATTTGTAATGAAAACTTGTCAGATCTGTTAAATGTTTTCAAAACATTTTGAAATGAAAATAATTATTACAAACCGTGACCTCCCTCACAAGAGCGTTGATGTAAATACGCTCGCGATATTCATAACAGAATGCTGCGCAGGGTGCAAATTAATATAAAATATGAGCAAACATGCAGGCATATTGTATGAGGGTTGCCTATCTGACTTTGACAAATGCTATATTCCGAATATAAAATCAAGGGTGTTTTTGTTATGTTGGGGTAAGAGGAAGTCAGAATTCTTAATGCTCTGTTTTTGACAAGACTTTCAGTGATTGTTTTTTTTTTTTTTTTGCGGCATCTTGGAAGTAAACTTTGGCCTGTATTGCTACTCCACCTGTGCACTTTCAGTGCACAGCATGTGTCCCTGATAGCCAGCATGCTCAAGCTTGATGAAAGCCTGTTGTCGACCACATTTCTATACTCGAGAAAGGCTTACCAGACGCCAGCTTGGGAGAATATACCACAGCACCCCATAGCACCCCATATATCGCCAGCCAATCCACCTTTAACCCCCACCACAGTAACAATTAGCCTTCCATAAGAATTTATTCATTCTGTTAGCATGTATGTTTCTCCCTATGACTTTGAAACCTATAAGATTTTAAACCAATTTTATGGCATAGAGCCAAATATTTTTCTTGCCTGTATATAAGTATCTGTTATCTTTTTGATATCTGTGTTCTCTGCTACTTGTGGTAAATTTGAGTTTCTTACAGAAAGTACGAAGGGTCCAAGATCAGCATCAACAGAAATGATCTGATTTTTCCCCTCAGCTTTTAGAAGATATCTGATATAGATGAAAAGATCGAAGAGGTTAAATACTATTAATTCTGACTTGAACTTAAAAAAAACCTCCTTCTGAAGATCTTCACAATGAATGTGAACGCTCTTTAACTGCTATATTGTATTGGCAAATGAGACCTTACAATTTTAATTAAAATATTGAAATTAGTGTCTGGGTAAAATTGTACATTGATATGCAAGACAGCTTGCATTCATTTACTGTAATATGAAAGCTGTGAAACCTTTTAGCTGCTTTTTTCATGAAAATCCTTCTGGAATGATAAATTGAGTCATCGCTTTTAGCGGCTAATTGTCACAAATTGATATTTTGATGTTCTCCTAAAGATCACATGATAGAACCTCGGAACCTAATTAGGAGGACGGTCGCATAAGACGTGCGGCATTGGTGGTCCGTCCGTTTGTTCTGCCTTTGCAAAGCCATGTGTTTTGACAGGCTGGCAGAAGGCCAGGGATCGACGGAGGGAACCTTGGGTACCTGGGAGAACATCAGTTTTGAAAGCGGGTGGAAGAAAGGGGAAGGGGGTGGTGTTGGGGCTTTGGGGGGTGAGAATGTTGGTAAAGCGCCACGGAGCTGTGAGGTGTCAGGAACAGGCGGCCATGTGATCAGAGTGACGAAAGCGGGGCCGGCCCCTAGGAGGCGGCGATCCGCCATCCGCACTGACGTGGGGAAGCAGCCTAAGTGCGGCCTTCCACCCGCGCCAGCCCGTCGGCCGCTGGCTGTCAGATGAGCCGAATTGGCTGCTAATGATGGGGACACATAACTATAATTTTACCCTGCCACCGCCAGACTGACGGCTTTAGACTGCAATTGTAACACTCCCAGCCTGCCTTCTGAGGGAACTCTTCCTATTGCACTCAGATGTGTCACCACGTATTTGTCATATAAACATAGAAATGTATCAATGCGACTGTTTGTTGGTTTGTTTAAGTCAAGCTGTTTTTGTGGTAGGCTTTTATTATAATGTAACAGGGCATGTTAGTTGTACCACTACAAACTGGTGTTTTATCCTTGAAAATGGCAGCCTTTAAGTTGTTTTTGAACCATATCCGGATCTTAACTGCCTTCCATTACTATCTTAATTAAATGCATTTGAATCCTCTTTTAAGCTTACAGTCAATGATGCTTGAAGTCATCTGAAGAATTTGTATGTAAGGATAGTTTCTTTGAAGCAGACTTCAGATTGCCTCTTCACTTATCATTTTGGGTGTGCTGGATTACCTGTAAAATCCAGTGTTGAAGCTGAAGAGATAAGTTCGGTCGATTCATCTTTCTCATGCCTTTCCTATTTCAAGTGCATTTCAAACATATCCTGTTTCAAAGTTTTTTTTGTTTGAGCCATTTCCTCATGTTCAGTTTTGTACTTTGCCTGTGATGTTCAAGGACTGTTTAATATAAATTAGTTTGTGACTTTTGTGTTGCAAAGTATTTAATAGTTAAAGATTTCAAGCTCAGAATTATTGTCAATGTATTTCCATTTAAAAAAAATACTTTGAAAACACAAGGTTCTATTCATATTTATAAGTTGTGTGACAAAACAAACAAAAAAAGAATGCTTAAAGAATCATGAATTGGTAAAGAGAAATCTTCACATATTTTCCCTTCCAATAAACTCATAAAAATAATCATTGTATTACATGAAAAAAAACAATGTTCAAAATCACATTTTTCTTTGATAAAAATCAAAGAAGGAAATTCTAATTGAACAAATCACCCTTCAGTACAGTATGTAAATTAATACTTGTATGCTAAAGAGAGGTATTTCATTTACATTTTCCAATTTAAAAATTAAGAGCAATTCTTTTTTTATAAGTGGGGGAGTGCTAGATTAAATTTGAGAGTGATGTGAAGTAGTATTCAGTGAAGTGCAGGCAACCAGATTTTAGTGGTTAAAAACAAACAAAACTGTACGTAGTTCATCCACCCTGGATACCGCTGTCCTGCAGATTACCACCACACACTTAAGGGTGTCCCTGTAAAGTTTTTTTGTGGAGTTGTAATACAGCTGAAAATTGCTGTGGTATTGAAGTAGACAGATGTAGTGTAAATATGCGGACTCTGCCTTTCTTGGAACAAAATGCAAAATATCCTTTTTTTCATGTCGTTGGTTCTGTTTTTACTTCCCCATGTTGGAGCTGTGACATGTGTTTTCTGAAAGTTGCAGTTTCAAAAATCGCCTGCTTTCCAAGCTGTCAGTGTCAGTGACAAAAGATTTTTTTCCCTTCCTTTTGTTACTTTCGGGGAAACTGCCAAGAAAGTCATGCTGAATATTGTTGTCAATATGGAAAAAAGTGTGGGCAATGGGGCTCGTTGAAATGACTGAATGGAGCATTCACGTTAAAGAAGAATTAGCGAGATGCCATATTGTCGCCTCAACAATGATAAATGCTTTCAAACAAAGGGGGGATTGTGCACAGCAGTATTTTGTGAGTTGGGCAAATGTGGCTTTTGTGTTTTTAGAGTAAAGCCCAGGTCTTAAAAATAGAGTAACAATTGCTTTTTGTTACAGAGTGAATTTTGCAAGCAATCTAACATTTAAGTCTCTTAGGCCTTTGGGAAATGAGAGTATAGTAGCAATGCTTTTTGTGGGTGCATTTTTTTGTATTTAATATTCATTAGCAGTTTGCTGCATGGAGGGGAAAAACTACATTTGCGTGGCTTTGAAAGGTAATTGCGCTCAAATGATGCTTGATGAATTTATCATGTGTTTTTGTATTTCTAAACTTCAGCAGAACCAGATTCTAATTAACATTCCCTGGGGTTTGGGGGCATATTCTACTTTTTTGGGTCCTGCAACAAATCTCTGTCTATCCCTCTAGAAAGTAAGCCATACATGACCCTGTTTTTATCCACAAAAGCATAACCAGTTTGGTTAAAACTAAGCCTGAAGCTGCTACATAATGAGGGTCCTCTTTAGAAACATGTATTTTTTGAGTTTGCTTCCGTGCCGTGCTGCTCAGTAGTATTTGTTTTACACTCGGGTTTCTAATATCTCACTTTTATGCTAAGTACAATTCAGCAAGGTTTAAAGGTAATTTTGGGGACAGAGGAATTCTTATTACATTTTATCCAATTCTGCAGACACAATGGCGAACATCTCCTGTTGTGCTCAAACTCATGCCAAGAAAACTCTTCCTTACAAAGACATACTGCTTGTTCATTAGCATCAGTTCAAAGTGGGAGCAGCACAGATCTTGAAATAATCTAGAACGGCTGATAGTTGACACTGCTTATTAGACCAACACATTCTTTTCATGTTAAGATTAGTGGATGTGTGCAGGTCTGCGCCATACTGATTTATACCTGTAAAAAAGCAACATTTTCGAGAGACCTCCAGTAGAAAATAGGTTTTATCAGTTAAACCAGTCATATCAACTGTCTGAGTCATGATTCACCATGACAAACAGAGGCTGCGAGAAAATCACTGCAGTTTGCCTGGTACCATGCTCGATAATCCAACAGAACACGTCTGCCTCTGATAATGGCACTCAATCATTAATACTAACAGTTTGAGACTTTACAACAGAAAGCGTTAAGATGAGAACCAGCAATGTGTTTCTCAGTTAATTTTTTAATATTTTTTTTTTTAAGTAAATGGAAATACCTGGTCATCTCTACACATGACCATTTCCATGACATACAAGGAAGAATAGAAAAGATGCAGCAACTTTTAGCCAAGCTTTTCTCAGAAAAACACAACACCAAAGTTTTCATTTTGCACTGAGGGCCATGTGAAAAATGGTTTCATTGTACAATTTTGGAAGCTGCTTTCATTCCATTAGCATGGATCACATCACTTCATGTTGTGATCGTGTTATAGACACAAGTCTTTAGATTACGTCAGTGATCTCCCACTGGAGGTGGCTCACTCTTCCCCCCTGAGTTTTTGTTCTAGGGATGTGTGCTAAGTATTTCTGATTGACTACTTTGCTGTGAAATGGACAGCATTGAGCTTGCTTGTGTTGTGTGTGTGGCCTATTTGACGGCTCTACCAGGTGTCCACATGGAATAAGATTAATTTAAAAGTGAAAAAAAGATTGTCTTCATAAAGGGTGCAGCATTATCCTGGAGGTTTCAAGGCTTTATGAGGGTTGACACCTCTTTTGTGCTCATTATCATGAAATCGCTTCAGGGATTAATGATGTCATTGCACATTCTAAAATAACTGGTGCAGAGCAACTTGCTACATTCTCCCATTGACTTTGATCTGCTGTCCTGAAAAAAGTCAACAATATATTTATTTAGTTCATCTTGGCTAAACTACACATGCCACGCAATGTAGCTACAAAGATTGAAGGTTAATCTTTGTATGTTTTCATGTATGTAGGATTTTCTACTGACGGTTTTTTCAGGATGTATCGTGTCAATTATATGGCATTATGCTTGAAAATGGTGTGGTGTACCTTTTTTCTGCTACAATGGGACATGAAAAAAAAAAAAAAAAAAAAAAAACAGATTCTGCACAACAGCTTGCATTTTGACCTTCAGACTTAACATACCTTGTAATAATTGGTAAAACTGGTGTATCGCAGTCTAACACACTTGTCCATGTAGGTCTGCCTTGCAATTGCACGTAGTGGTCGGTTTACTGCAATACCAGGTAACGGTGCTTGTTTTGCATGTGCACCCCAAGTATTTTCTTATATTATCATTTCACTGTTTGCCAATAATGAACTAAGAGTAATTATGTAAATTAGTCCAGCCATAAACAGCTGTAACTGAGGAATTTTCTGTGTTTGGGAGGAGTCTTGACCTTAGTTTAGGTTACTGCTAACTGTTTCAGAGGTTGTTTGACAGAAATTAAGTCTAGTTTTATAATCTGATTGACTGTCGTTCAACATAAATCATAGCATGATCAAGTGCATTCTAATATTGCTTCATGTTAGCTGCTGTCTTTATTTGCAAAAGGTATAAGCACACTTCAGTGACTCTCCAGTGACACGTAACACTGTCTTCTCGATCATTCTGTCTGTTGCTACTTCAAAGGAGAAAGTAAACACAGATATGGTTGGGAAATCAGTTAATTACTGGGGTTTTTTGTGCTTATTTTGCTAAAATAGCATACGTTACCATTTAAATGTTCCACTAACAGTTGGACAGTTATGTTGAACAACATTCAAAAGATTTTATTCATTGTACTGTTATTAATATAATAATAACCTGGTTCGGTGTCTTGCTGTATATGAAAATAAGAACAAAACTACCTCAAACATCTGGAAATGTAACATTAGCTACATCATTAGATAGCTAGTGCTAACAATAGCAGATCAATTTTCCAGACAGGTGTGTATCAGATGCAGCGAGTCACTAACTTTAACCTAAAGTTAACATAAAGCAAGCAAGATGACAGTAAGTGTGTTCATAGTTTAGCTGGTCATAGTTATATGTACAGTGATACCCAACAACTGCATAAGACTGCTTCTGTATGAATAGTTCATCCACTGTAATGTTTGTTACCTAACAAGGTCGTTCGTGCAAGATATAGCCCAGCTATCACTTTTGGCCCTAAAAATTTCAAAAATTGCAGTGTAAAATGTCCATGCTATACATTGTGGCCTCTTTAGCCATCATTTCATCAGTTGCATTTCTGTTAATACACTTTTTTTTTTTTTTTTGAAACTTCAGTTACTTTCACAAAGTTTCTTTCAAACATGGTAAATCGCATTACATGTGTTAAAGTAATCTTTCTGCATAACTTCCTTCCATGACTTTGTGAACTATGTCAAAAAAAAAAATTGCATATGATAAGTTTTACACACTTGTCTTGCATACAGTGTGTGTAGGTTATTTGGTTAAAGAAATGTCAGCTTCTTTTGTCTGTCTGTTACATTAGCTCTGTGTTATAGCTAGCCATGAAAATCACACAAAATATTTAACCCTGTAATTGGATTATTTTAAACCATTTTAAATGATAAGCATTAGAAGCTAAGATCCATATAATCTACAAAATCCCCAATGCATGAACGTGTGTGGTGCAGTGGACAGTAATGCCTGTACATTTACAGGCACTAATTCATTAATAGTGCATTGTCAGTCTAATATAAAGGTGTATCCACAATGTAATCCCTTGTGTGTGAAATTTTTTTTTTTTTTTTTTTTTTTTTAAATTACATGCATATTGTTCAATGAAGAAGGCTAACTCCTATAGTATGAGTTAAACTATATGTTAAACTGTATTTGTTTGAAATACTCATTGACTGCCACTAACTTCAGTTATCATTTAACATGAGTTGGCAGCTGGCTTGTCAACCATTTTCATTTGCATGGCTGAGTATGGTTTGGAGAGTGTATGTTACCCAGCTTGCCCCATACAGAGACTACAGTGTTGGCCTGTAGCTCTGGGGTAAGAGGTTTGGGGAGCAGAGCAGCCTCATAATCTTCAGTCTACTGTACCAAAACAAAACTAGTTTAAATGAAGGTGCTAACAACACATCACTGCACTGCCAAACTTAAAAGTAGTTCTTCAAATAGAAACTCAAAAAGTTACATGATATTGTAAAGCATACAAAATCTCCAGGCAGCTCAAGAATTGATAGAACTATTTAAATTATATCTGACTGGTAGTAATCTAAAGTATGTTTTAAATGAATTGTATTTTTGTGTTTCAGTACATCTGACTTTAAACCTACTCGGCATTCTCAGCGTCCAATTCCATGAACATTTCTAAGACTTCACAACTCTGTGTGGTGAGAATTCCCTTTGATCAGTGACTAGATCATATTGACCAGTTTTCACTGAACTAGGGTATTTTAAGTTTGTAAATAACTATATGAAGACATGTTTTACTGGCCAAATCTTTTCAATTTCAAATGCTACATTTTCCCACATTATTAGTCTGTTTTAAATGTGAGTGTGACTTTATTGTTTTCTGGGGGATATATTGGCAGCCATGTTGTGCTCCACACCACTCAAAAACAGTATTAAATATTACATGTCATTATAAAAAAAAACCTACTTATTATTTAACTTAATTTAAAAAAATCAGTTGGAATGTTGAGTGGCTTTGTGCATTTTTCATCCTTCGCTCTGACCAAGCGGGATACAGTAAAAATACATTTCAGACCTTCATGGAACTATAGTTACATGAACTATAGGCCTTTGAGAAAACATGTTTAATTCCTGCTGTTACCCAAAAAAAAAGTGTGTGTGTGTGTGTGTGTGTGTGTGTGTGTGTGTGTGTGTGTGTGTGTGTGTGTGTGTGTTTCCTCCATTGTGCATGTTTTATAGTTTGGCTGGTTTTGCCTTGATTTACATATTAGATTTTGTTAATGAATCATCTTGCATTCAGTAATGCAGATTCCCAGTTGATGCGGAATTTACATGTTTACAGTTTCAGTTATGGCAAAAATCTTTGGTTGTCTTAAAAATTGTGTTATTCCTTTTTATCATTGATAGTTCTCTCAAAATCTATTTGGTTAAACTATTGAATCTCAGGCTTTATCATGAAGATATTAATTTGCTTTTCTTCATTTCTCGGTTCATTTTAGGAGCAATGTGAGACATGGTCCATTGTGCTGTTTTGTGATGACTGCTTTCACTTAAGCTTGTCGCTAAATTTGATAACATAAATACAGTTATGTATTTTTATATATATATATATATATATATATATATATATATATATATATATATATATATATATATATATATATATATACAAAATGTTAAACAAAATGATATAGATGTATTGCATGATTAGGCTATTAATCGCTGCACTGTTTCCTTGTGAACTTACCGGGACAGTAATGGGTGTTTAATTACTCAATAAAAGCAGTTCAGGGATTCCATTTCTTTTGTATGTTGAGCAAATGCCATTGATTTTGTTCTCTGATGCAATGTGAAACCAAGTAAGGCAGAAATAAAACTGGGAGGAAAGTGAACAAGTCGTTTTAATGAGGTTCCTATTCATTAAGCAGTCATGTTTTAAGTGCATATTTCTTCAGAGATATGCCTCCAATTCTACACTTTTAATTGTTTGTGGGCAAATTGAATTTCAAAGCCTGAGAATTATATCTCTTCGCCAAAAGCATGGCAATGATACATTTTGTTACTGTACTTTTTGAACAATTTGCAAATAGAGAAGATGTTTTGGTTATAAATAATTCATGTGGTCTTTTTGACCCCGATGTCTATGCCCCCCCCCAAAAAAAAAAATCCTCTGTAGGTTTAGAAAACTGCTGCTCTACCCCCTCCCAAACTTCCTTTAAGGCTGGAGGTGAGGGAGGGGAGGGGTTTGGGAGGGCATAAATTTTCATTAGAGATGAGGTGAAATTTTTGTGGAATGGTGCATCATACCAAATCCCCTTGGCGTTGGGGACAACGCGTGACGTGCGGGAGGCCTAAGATGTGACGTGCGGGTGATGAGGCGCGAGGGCCTTCAGTTGTCTGTGTGCGGCTGTCATTCTGTCACCGTGAGCCCTAAACCGCCATCCCAGAGGGCACCTGGGGAAGACCCGTTCAGCACCAGGTGGAATTCAAGTACCAGCCTCCTTGCGACGACAGGTCACCATAGAAAAGAATGTTGTCATTGGACGCATGTAAACTGGTAGCGGTTGACTGGACACCTCCATGCTGTGAAAAATACTACAAATTTATTCAGAGTTCTCTCCCTTTATTCAGAATGCTACAAACAGAGCTACGGGGCTTAACAAGATATATCAACCATAACAACCATATCAATAGCAAATAATTAAATGATCAATATAATTAGGAAAACTTCCTTTAAACTTATCTTTAAATAAACAGCTCTTAAATCAACAACAAAACAGTTTTATATTCATGATAATTACTTTAAAATTGAAATTATAGAAAGAAATTACATTCAACATTTTATGTGTAGTGAAGTGCAGTTTTTCAGTCAGGCTTGGAGAATGTTTGCATTCCAAAGCTAATATGTTGTAGGCTGTTGGGTGGCTTATACAGGAAAGGTACTGGTTTAGTGTTTGGAAGGGCCGCACAGTCCGTTATTGAAATCAGCAGTCCTGCTTGGAATTCTACTACTGGCCACATATATAGGGATTTCAGGTAGAAAAAAAATTCCTTTGTTTTTTTCACAACGGTGCTCTGGGCACTCAGATTTTAGTTTATCTACATCTACAGGGGGTGAACATGAAATGTACTCCTTGAAATTTTTAAATTAATATTAAGAATTTCTTGTAAAGAAATGCTTTAATAATACAGAGTGACCAAGCTAACCAAGGGTTCTTCATTGATTAGCTTGGGTTTAGACCACACTTGAATATTGAGGGTGAAATGTACAGGACATGAACCATACAGTGCCTGACAGATACAAACTGTAATTCCCAGAAATGGATGGTTCAACAGTAGTAGTGTACCGCAATAATAATAATAATAATAAAATTCTGAGCATTTTAAATGTGTTTGTGTGTATTCATGTCATAAAATATTGTACAGAGTACATAACTGACCTTACTATTGGTACACATGTTATCTGTACAGTAATCGCAGTTATATATTTTGTGAAATGTGCTGTATGTGTGTACATGCATACATAAGTATGCACATTTCTTTGTTAGATAAGACTTGAAGAAGTTTTAAGTGTTTCTTGGATTGAGAATGCACTCTTAGCTGGCTCAGGAATAGGTGCAGCAGAGTACTGCATTAGGTTTCAGTTGCTTGTGTGGTAAAATTCATGCAAGGTCACAGCTGGCTCCTGCTTGCTACTTGCTAGCTTACTCCATTTACTGATATCTGTTTTTGTTTTTGTACTTATTTAACTCTCACAGTGAATTATTTACATAACAATAATATGAATCATCATTAGATTGTTATTCTCACAGACAACAACATCTTTTTTGAGAGGCAACAAGCTAATGGCAGAAGACAGACTGTAACAGTGTGCCATTTTTGCGGCTTATGAAATGCACAAAATCACATGCAGCTGAACTCAACAGCTGTCTAGAATGTGTGATCCAGAGTGTTGAACACACTCTTGTTCACATTTCCTTACAAAAATTTCAGACAGGTAGAAGCAGGATAAATGGCTAATGTTAGCCATATTTCACTCTGTATGTTGCCATTAATTGTTAACTTTATGAAGTAAGGCTTGTAAGAAGCCATTCTTGATAAAAGGAATGTCTCAACTGTTCATTTAACAATGTGATTGAATGCAGAGGCACTACTGTCCTCAATTATGGGAAATGATATTGCACTGATGTGTAGTGATGTACTTGCCTACTTTTTAGACTTTGTATGCTGGTAATATATTCATGACTGGCACGCTGTTTCAGCCAATCCACTCTCAGAGCCAGAACTGTTAAGTTTTATAAAAAAATGATTGCATGATTTATATGTTCTATTTATGTGTTTCTTGTTTAAATTTTAGAGCTCCACTTCAAACAACTGTTGTGTGCAATGCATTCCTTAGAATTCATTTTGTTTTAGCTGAAATGATGTTCATCTAAAATATTAAGGGATTACCAGATAAACCTTAGCATTGATATTTTGGTTCATCACATGTGTGCACTTAAGTATGTCATTTCCCTCATGTGTTGTAATACTACACAAGTAGCTGATATAAATTTCCAAAATGATATGCTTTGATAGCATTTAATGATGGCAGAGTTATGAGGGGTTGAAAAAATAATGATCGTTGAAACCTCAAAAGAATAAGGACTTGTGTTTTGATGTAACTAAACCACAATTAAATGTTTACATATGTTTCATGTGGTCAGTACTCACTACCAATATGCCTCTTATATTAAAGTCGTTTTAAAAGCAACACTTTAAAATGTGAGTTTTTAAAACTACACGAGAGATCCTACAGAGGTCAAATGGCTGGTGACTAAACTATAGGCTTGTCACTCACAAACAGCAGAATTGTTTAAAATGTCATAGAAATGAATTTATACCTATGTGACCCAGGCTCAGCAACATTACATGGTGTGAGCTTCACAAAGCTGATATTTTGGGTAGGGCCTCAACATCAAAAGCCACTCACAACCCAGGTTGGTGTGTAATGGTATATAAACTGGTGTAATGAGTACATAGCCTGGACTTCAGAACTGAGTAAGAAAGTAAAATGGTTTGAGTTGTCTTTTACACCTTTTCGTTACATTAAACATGGCTATGGATCTGTTATAGTATGTACAGCCGTGTTGGGGGAGGTATTGAGTCACCTTAATACTCTGCATGGTAGAATTACGGCCATGGTTGCCAAAAATAATGCCATTTAAGGAAATCCAAAGCAGCCTATGGTGCAAATATGACTTTGTCAAGAGTGGATTCATGAACATCAGGGTGAAGTGAAACATCTCCCATGGTCTCCCCAATCACCAGATGTAAACATCATTGAAACTTTATTGGTAGTTCTATAATGTAGAGTGGAAATCAGGTTTCCATTTCCTGAAATTGTCAAAGGACTGCAGGCTTTTCGTATATACTAATGGTCTGATATCCACCATTAATGGCTCAAAACCTGTTAAGAGCATTCAGAGTATGATAAAGCAGCTGTGAAGGCAAAGGACGGACCAACTCCTTATTTGTCAGTAAATGCTAATATGTTCTTTGGTATTCCCATTTTGTCTACCCTTTGCATTTCGATTGCAGGAGCACAACAAACTAATTTAAAGGTATTTTCCTGTGTCAAACTGAAGGTACAGTGAGAATGTTGGGGGGGAGGGGGAGCACAACTTTACTGGCCTGACCTTAAAATGGAGGCACCAAATACAATGGGGAATGCCGTTCCCTTTTCAGGAAACTGGATTGTCTCTGTAGGATTGTGAAGGTGATTCACTTAACAGCAATGCTGTTTCCTTACACCACAAACATTCTCCAGCATATTTGCTTTTGCGTTTGAGTTTCCCGTTTGTGTCAGAATTTCTTTTGCAATGAGAGTATGAGAATGCAGTGTCCAATTAAAATATATTTATTAAAACACGTTATTAAAGACCTTCTAAGAGCTGTAATTATGTTAAATGGTTTTTATACTGGGCAATCAGACAGGTTTAATTATCAAGTGAACATCTACGTTTAACACAAAACCAAGGGTTGCTCATTTCTTAGTTCACAGTTGTCTGAATTACAAAACTGACGTACGTCTGTATCTCTTGAGTCTTTATTTCATGGCTGTATTTACATGGAAATGCTTTTCTCGTCAAATTTCTGTGATTTTATAAATGCTTACTTTGATTTAAACCTATGATGATCTCTTATGATGAATGAGTCCTCAGTCAGATAGCGTGGAATCATTAAGTAGCAATTGCATGTGTTCATTTAAATAAAGATTTCATTTGTATAATGTCTTGCTCTATGATCAGAAGGGGCAAAATATGATGTTCCTACAGGAAATAATGTACCCAAATCCTGTCACCATTGATCCCAAATTTGAGAACTTGATATGGAAGCAACATATACCAGGTTATTAATGAATCTATTTCATAACCTGCGAGCATTTTTGTCCCTTGTTGTTTCTTCAAATATTCAACAGTGTTTTTATGCTCTTTAGGCAGCCATAAATCTTAAATCCAATTCACACTTGAGCAGTGAATGACCTTAGTTTGTATATATTGATGAGCAGGATTTGTTTCTTAATAGAATTGTATCTAATTAATTAGCTTTTAATTGGGCAAACACAGAACATGCAAATGCAGCAGATTCAAATTCAATCGTTATTTAACAGCATAAATAACTGTATTAATTTAGCTGAATGTGACCACATTTTCAGTGTTTTGTTTTTTTTCTGTCATAACTAGAACCAGAATTACCCAATTTTAACGCAGTACAGTTTGATGCTTTTTGTTACTAAAACATGCATTTTCTGGATGACTGAGAAAAAAAATATATATTTACCCATAATTTTTTAAAGGGTATTTCTGAAGGAAAATCTGATCAGTTGTTTTCAGTCTTATTACCTACAGCTGACCCATTGTTTCTGCACCTTTCCATGTAAATATTATGTAGGATATCTTCTTCATGAATGAATGGCAATATATCTGCTCTCACCATGAGCTCTGTAGTGCTCCCCCAAGAAGCACTGCATCACCCTGCAGTGTGTTCCTGAACCAGAGGTACCTCAGTGGTTTTGCTGCATGTGAAGGATTCTTCCAGAACATTCTCATTCCACTGACCTCGCTTATTTCCCCCCTTGAATGTCTGACCGGCCTGCTAGGCCACTGCCTCCTCTCTGCCCACGCCTGCTTGGCCTACTGCTGTTGGTCCACCACCGCTCTATTCCCAATCAACACTTCATTGCAAAATGCCTCCATTTTGGCTCATTATCACACCAGCAGTGACCAGTTGTGTGCTTTGGCCTTGTCCACTGATCCACCCCGGTCGAACCCGCTACGCGTGCGCAGCACGGTAACGTGCAAAAAAAAAAAAAAAAAACCCATAGAACCATGTGCACAACCACTCTCACATTGTACGGGCTGTGTACCGAGAGGGAAACATGAATACTCTTGAGGATCAGAGAGGAAAGGAATCTCAATTTAATATCCAGCCTCTTAGATCTTTTCTTGGCCCGCCGACTTGCTTTCACACCAGTAAGCTATGATCCTAGATTCCTGTGAATAATTGCCGACACCTCCTTTACAGTGCTTAAATGAGTGTAAAAGTGGGGTTCAAACAGAACCCATTAATATTTATCAGCTCTAATATCACAATGTTGAGGTTGAATAGTGTTCTCAATACATATATGCTTTGTTTGGCCACTCGATTAGTAACCAGCGTTGATTGACTGTGTTCCTGTCTCAGTAGTATTAACACTGACAATACGCTAAAAGGACCAGCCTTGAAGTACCTGTCCTCAATCCGTGTGTGTTTCCTGCTGAGTTCTACAACCGTCTCCCCTGAGAACAGTGTCTATATCACAATGTAAAGATTCTTTATGTTACGTTGAGTTATCTCTTATATTTTTGTCTGTCTGCCAGTTCTTTGTTTTCTTTACTTTTTTTCTTTCCTCCCCTCAGTTGAACATTTGACTTCACAATCGCATTAACGCTGAGTTGATGTATCTTCTGTCTCTTTCTAAATCAATACTGGGTTGACAGCTAAACCCAGGCAATGAAAAATCTTTAGCTTTGAACGAGGATTCGTCTGTGTTGAGCCTACTACGGTGCCTAATACCGTCTTGTGCTGCGTGAATCACAAGTTTGCCAAAGTTCAGGGTTAGTGTTGGTTTTTTTTTCTCATCTGCAAAACCTTTTTTTTTTTTTTTTTTTTAATCAAAAGGTGCATAAAACCATGTACATAGAAGCTTGTATCTATATAGATGACTCAATATGTTGTAACACAATCATGTACAACTCTGCCCGAGTCAACTGCCTTTTCCCATTTAGCTTATTTATTCAGGTGTCTAGATGTGGAATTGACAAATTCATTAATCATATGTGTCATCATCGGAATTTATACATGTTAGTCGAGCTGGAGTATGTGACACTATTGTAAAATACATTGGCACTGGATATGAAGGTATTGTGCAGTGTTTGTGATAATTTTAGCTTAAAATCCTAACAAAAAACAAATGACAATCTTTACTAAAATGCATAACATAAATGTCCTCAAAATAATTGGATGTTAATGTTGTATATCTAAATTTCAAGGTTCAAAGGAATAAACAGCCAGGTTGCAATGCATACATTAAAGACTCTCCACACTGAAGGCAAAATAGACTCTTTATATATAATGAATTTACAGGAGTGATGAAATCCTCTAATTGGCAATCACTTTATTGTCTGTAAGAGGCTCTGACTAAGTGATCATTAATGTTGTATATTTACAAAGAACTGGTGTTATTTATTTATGGTTTAAGAAGACTATATGCGATTGCAGTGTGAAGAATGATGGTTTTCCTATTTTTAGGTTCTCTATTACAGAACATATGAGTGCTACATCAGCCAATATTTCATTTGTAGACTTCATGATAATTAAATATTGTGAGATTGTGCTTATGTATTCAGACAATTCAACAAACTGCTTTGGGATGATTTATGTTTTGATTGTATTGATAACCCACAACTTGCATTGAGCCGGAAAGGGACTAGCAGTGTTCAGTAACCTACATTAAGACCATTCCATATGTAAAGGAATATTTGCTCCTTGTGTTCAGTGTTTTAAATTGGCTTGGTAAACTAGAAAGATGAAAGCTGTACAGCATGGAGAAGAGGGCCTGACTGCTAGCAGGAAGTAGATTTTTGCCTTAATATAAACTAGGAGTAACCAGGTTCTCCCTGATGAGCAAAACACATTTCTTACATACATTTCATGCATTAATATTCTTTAACTGGGTCAATGTTTTGGGTGAAATAAGACAATGAAGTGTTTATAAATAAGGCAAAACTTCCCAAGATTTAGAGAGATGGCTCGCAGTGCATTTTATTATTGTTGGAATCATACTTTTCCATTTACAAGGAAATGTGGTAGAATTTATGAAAAAGGTAAATGTTGCGGGAGTGAGCTGGCAGGCCTCTTGCTGGCATTGAGACTGTCTACATGCACAAAGGAAGGTATTTTATTATACCATTTGGGTTCAATTTTATCAAAGGCTCTGCATTTGTGTGTGTGGTTTTTTTTTTTTTTTTTTTTTAAAAATGACATGTTCAGACGACAAGAGATGAAGAATAAAAATTCCTTCTCTTTATACTGTCTTTCTATCTTGCAAAATATATGAACTCATCTTTGGCAAGGGTACTGGTTATTCTGGAGGTGACTACATTGCACTCAGTATATCTTAAATTCACCATGTTAACATTTTGCCCCTAATAGTATTAACTTTTGCTGTCATAATTCACGCTTATTTAGTACTTCATACACACTTATCTTTTGTATAATTATCATGACCAACTTTGCTATCATATATGATAGAATTTCCTTAATGGAATTGATCCTCTGTGTATTGATGATAATAGTTACAATAATGAGTTCTATTTAATCCTTAACACAGGCTATGTTCATCTATTTGATTGTATTGTCTATGAGCATAAATTTTTTGCCTGTGTGCATGAACTTGCATGTGCGATCGGACTAAATTCAGGGTGGGCAATGAAAATAATTGCTTGGCTACTAACATGTCTTACAGGCTCCTTGCTTTACTTGATGAAACACTTTAAAAAAACAGACCAAATTATTGCATCTTACTGCAATCTAGAGGTTAGGAAATAATATTTCCCTTTGTGTGTTACTGTAATTGCTTTCTTTATCATGTCTAAATCAATGCATCCTGGTCCTTCAACATCTGGTACATTTTTTAATTAGCTAGTTTAAAACTCAATGGTTACGTTTTACATACTCAAATTTCTTATTGTCATGTTTGGAAAAAAATATTTTGGGGGAAAATATTCTGGCTAGACTGTAGGGGATTCTATGAAAGGTAATGTGTGGTTGTTAAATTTTTGAGTTTATTTCTTCTCATAATTCACTATTATGCTAACATCAGGCTGTCAGTTAGCAGCACATGGAAATACATTGATGCAGAAACATACATGTTGTGTAGTAGATATTACATTTCAGTTGCTTAATCAGTTGCTTAACCTTTAATAGTCCTTCTACCATTTTTAAAAAAGATTTTTAAAACTTGTCTAGTGTCATAAGACCTCTTGCCACTGTTTTGCCCCTGGTTTTCTGCTATTTTTTTTCCTTTTTGTCATTTGCATCTTATGGATGTCAAAATGTTGACAATACCAATAAGAGTGCATACACTTTGACAGCATTTGAATTTTACTATATGCAACTATGATGTTTTCAAATATATTTTATTGGTTGAATTTAAAAGGAAGGACTATTCAAAGGACATTTTAGGGACAATTGACAGCCCTGTTGGTACAATGATGTTGCAAGGGTAAATTATGTTGGCAGGTGCACCCGTTGTGGAGGGTATAGTCCTCTTAAATAAAGTCATTTGTTATGTAATAGACTATCTGTCAGGATAATCTATTCAGTGCCTAGTTTGGAATGCTTGTTTGCAGTCATGATCAGATACATGAAACCTTCAGAAGCAATGTAGTCTTCAAAGAAAAAAAGTACACTTTGTTTTGCTTTTGTGTTTGGTATTGATAAGCTCTCTCCAGTCTTGTTTTGTTGACCTTAATATTATTTCTTGAGTTCAATACATGTTTTTTTTTAATTAATATTCAATCATACCTGAAGTTATATAGAAGTTACATGCATATAACTGCTGTTTGACATCCTACGTTATGGTAACAACCTTGTGATTAGATTTTATAGAGGTATTCAATATTTCACTGAGGGATGTCAATGATATGTTCCTCATTTTTACTAGTATAAAACTTCTCAACCCAGGTGATCATGATGATCTGGACTGACCAATTTTCTTAGCCAGCGCCGTGATTCTTCAGTTGTGTTGTTATTTTTCCCTGTTGAGTTTATGAACTTAATCACAGCATTGGTTGAGCGGTTTACTTTTTTTGTCTCGGATTTCCTATGTTGCCTACTTTCCCCCATCCATCTGGCCGATGTCAGCAAAATGAACTTATTCCTGAAAGGTAGTCAATAGTCCACCACTGCATTCTCGAGTAGCCTGAGGAGAATGTTATTTTCAGCCATGGACCAAGTTCTTTCATTTACCGACTCTGATCCACTTAGTCTCTCTTTAAATGAGTCGTTTAAGCAAAGACTCTTAATTACTATTTAATTCTATATAATTAAAAAAACAACGGACAAGGCCAGTTTAGTAAAAAAAAAAGACATCAGTTTGAACTTGGGTTTTGATGAATAGTCTGGCTATACAAAGTTTACCACAAAAGCATGTAGCAAAGAGGTCATTGGCTTAATGACTGTACAAATAGTTTTTTTAGCTGTTATTCTGTTAACAATTGGACTGAAAGAAAATGTCGTTTCTCTTCAGTGCATTATAAAAGGATTTAATTGCATGAAACCAATTAAAATGTTATGCACTTTTATTGTTTTCGATTTGTCGCTGCTGATGTGTAGACAAAATAAAGGAAATAATAAATGGGAAAAGTACATTTATTTTGAAGTAACTAAATCACATTTTTGAGGCGGTACATTTCATATTAATACTAATACCAATTAGCAGCATGTTAATTGCTAAAGCAACATTAGAGTTCTACCAGATTTTAAAAGGGGTCAACTAGTTGATACCTGAATTATAGGTGTGTTGGTAACAGACATGACAAAATCTTGTATGTATCATGAAGAACAGTGTCAAATCATTCGGCTCATGCCAAACAAGGAAAAACTTTTTGAAAAAGAGGCGCATTGTCACAAGTCAAACCACACTGACAAGCACAGATGGACACTTCACACAACTGTTACAAACCATGGCCACAAGAAAACGCCACAGGCCTGAATATACATTTCTGTGACCCAGTCAACAAAAACTATACATCATAATCTTTTCTGTCTGTATCTACCTCAGTTTTGGGGTCACATTTTATTTGTTCTTGATATGGTGGAAAAGTAAAGTGGAACAAATCTGACTTGTTTACTTGTCAAGACATGTAAACTAACAAGGAATGGCTCATGGGCCTCAGCAAGCCAGCTGAAAACATAAACGGGAACGGACACTTGCCTGTGGTCAGTTCTCAAATAAAAACACATGATTACTCAACACTCCAAAAAGTGCAGTATATGAGTAAGTGTGAAAACAATGTGGCTCAGACAGTGTGTACCACCGTCTGCTTTTCTTTCAAAAGGAAAAAGGAATCTGGCAGGTAATCTAAAATCAAGGCCATATCAGAATTAAAGTGCAGTGTATCACAAACAGAAACTGCAGTACATAGAGTCACAGGAAGCTAGAATACTCCGTTTTAAACTATTGTGTGTGGGTGCAAGTCTGCAGCCATAAATATATCTGTCACTCTTGTAACCTCTTTGGTCTGGTGAGAAACCACTACAAGGGGACAGAGAGATGCTAGGTAGCCAAATGGATTACATGTTTGATTATCTATCTATTATAATTATTATCTATCTGTCTATAGTTAGCAAGCAGCTGTGAAGTATTTCATTTTTGTTCACAGTGCTGGTAGCGAAATTACATTCAGACAGCATGAGCATGTCACCACTGCAGACATTTTTCTATGGTGTTGACATGTGCATTCTATTATTAGATTAATGTCATATAATAAGTTATTCACTTCTTAGATAGTCATAAGAAAGCTCAGTAAACTGGGTGGGGGGGTGTTGTTATTTATGTGTGGTATTCGCACAGAATGACATTGGCAGGGAAAAGAAATCCTGAGAAACAATGTACCGTATTTTGGTGGGGACATGATTATAGTCAACTTGGGAAGGTCGGGTGTTCTCAAAAATGAGACTTAAATTATACTGAAGGATCCACAGTTCTTTGACTTGAATAAGAAAGAGGCCCAGGGACCTGCTCATTTGCAATGAGACCTACATTTTTTTTGAGAGTTCATCAAATGTTTTTTTTTTTTTTAATTAACATTAATGTTAAATTCCAGCTGTGTAGTTCGCAGGCATCTGGTATTAGGCCAATCCCCTTGTGGAAGCCATATCTTTTCTGATACTATTATTTGTTTTCATCATTTGTTAGATTTGAACTCTTAATCCATGTATTCTTCCAGTGATTTTCTGAGAAATTGGCATACATTCATAGTTTGTAACACTGTTATTCTTCAGAGTTCAAGATTTTATGGCCAACGATTTTCAACCATGAGTACACTTAATACTAATAGAGTGCTCCCATTGGTCGGGCTAATTCCCACCCACTGTTCAATATTGAAGAATTGTGGTACACTGGGAGCCAGCTCCACCAGTGTGAGTTTATCTGAATCCACAAGTTACAAGGAGGCAAGTTGCCGAGGAGGAGGTGCATTACTTTTGAAATGGATCTCAGTGGAAAGGGGATGTGAGGTTTGTTGTTAGACTGCTTGGCATTTATTTCAGGATCCATGTCAAGTCGTGACCCGTTTATCTGTCTGTTTACACCAGTGAGCTTCGGGGGCTCCTGCGCAGAGCAGCCACCTCCCTGAACTTTATTGCAGATTAGCGAAAATCTGTATCAGACTCACACAAACAACAAAAAAAAGCACAATGCGCAATGCCCTGTGCTGATGTGCTTGTGTCTTAATTACATCCAAAATGTGTTGACATGGGATTGGAATATCAGGTTCTTCCCCCGCCCCCTTCCCCGACCCCTCACATACATTTTTCTTACAGCAATGTAAACTAATGGAGGCAACTGTGGAGTAATCACAATTCCGTGTCGGACCAGTGAACTAGGTAATCTTCGAATTTGCAGTGGGGATGGCCTATTGGTTTACAAATCAAATGACTGCTTGCCCGAGCCACAAAACCACTTTGAAGCAGTGAATGCAGTTAGTTAGCTCTCGTTGTGGTCCAGTCGTCTCCTCAGAAAAAAATTCCTGCCTTTTTTTTTTTTTTTTTGTTTTTAACATTCTTCTTTCTTTTGGATATTCTCAATGGAGACACATTGTTTTTCACATGTGTAAGTCTGGAGAAGCAGGGTTTTGGTCAATGAGACCAGTGCTGAGAAGGTTGCAGGCTCCGGTCTCTGCTTCCTTGAAGTGAGTAAATGATCCCGAGGGAAGCAGTGGCGCGCCCGTTTTGCAGACAGAGCTTACTGATGCCTGCAGTGCCGGCTTCCCCCAAATTCCAGCAAACCTCTGATAAAGAAACTGCCGTAAACAGACTAGCCATGAAGGCCCTCTGCTAATGTTGTGGTGACCGCTGCAAGAAAAGTGTCAGCATCCTCTACTTTTTACATAGTTATTACTGTGTCCGTTTTGAGCCAATGGTGAGTTCCCTAGACCAGCTGCTTCATGTCTTTGCTGGGTTCCACGCTTTCTGACAGAGGAACTGGGAACTGGGCCATCACCGAGGAACCTGCCACTTTGAGAGGATATTGGCTCCCATCTGTACTGGCCTCCAGAGTCATGCTTTAATGACCAGCATTTGGCCGGAACAATGATGTTTCTCAAACGCCCCCTCAGCCCCCCCAGGGTTAACTGTATCAAATGTGGAGAAAGTCAAATCAGACATTTGGTGTTCTCAAAGCCCTCCAGTGTCTTTCAAGCTCATTCTCTACATAGTGTAATTTCAAACATAATCTCATGGTGATCTTTAAATGTCTGTGTACATCCAGTTTAGGCTGAGGTTCACCATGGGGAAAGTATGTATGTGAACCATATAAAGACAGAGCAACTGTTTGTGTGCTCCTGAATCCATTTGTTCACACCTTTTAGTTTCACTGGTAACTGGTGACCTCTGGGAGAATACATAGAAATGTAATGATGAGATTGTATTCTTCCAGTAACAATGAAACAAAATGAAGATGACAGAACTGTTCCATGTTTGTTAGAGTGGATCAATTTGCCAATTATATTCCCAGGAGTTTAACTTGTACCATTACTGAAAATATGACTCAAAACAAATGATCAATAAAATTCATTTCTGGCTGTCCTAAATATCCCAGCATGCTCTGAAGTTCCTGGAGTACATTGAGGGCGATACTGAAACTAGAAGGCTGCTTTGTGCACGTTCACTTGGTTACGGTTGTTATTGACATTTTGCTTGTCGTGGAATATTATATTGCATTATGCATTGTTATTGCACTATGTTTTGCATCTGGTTTATTTGTAGGAAAAGGTGAATCCACATGGACTGATTGTTTGTTTATATTTGGTGTTGTTGTAGAGCCATCATTGGTTGAAATTTGGTTTTTTTAACAACAATGGAGACGAGGCTTCATCAAACATTTAGCTTTGGGTAATGACTGTCAAGTCATTCATTTTTGATTTGACATTATTTATTCTATGAACCGTTTTATTTATTTATTTCCTGAGAAGATTGATAATTATCTTGTGTGTAGTTCCTCCATCCCATTTTGACATCAAAGCTTCTTAGTCCCCCCTCTAAAAGGCGTTTATCATCTTTGAACGCTAACTAATGGCCTATCAAAAAGATCTTCGAAATTAGGAATTAAAAAATCGCTAAGTTAGGGAATGGCTCTCATAGTTATGAAAACACATATTTATCTATGCACCTTTCCTCATAAAATGACCCTGTCAGGTAGGTTTGACTGCCAGGTGAGGTTGCAGTATCACTTTTAGAGAGATCAGATTCCTGCCAGCAGAATATCTGTAGGAATGACGGTGCTCGCTTTCAAAAAATAAAGGCTCAAATTACCACATAATATGTAAAATGGTCTTATGTAAAACAAAATGTATTTATATCCATTCCAATCGAGTCTGAACATTTAAATCTGACTCTCAGTAAATGCAACAGAGGCAGTCTCATGACATCTCCAAATGAATTATTCAAGGAATCTGTAAAACCGGAGTGCAAGTCAATGCCAGCATATTTTATAGTCAACGAAAGAATGTAGGTGAATTTTATGGTGTCGTTTCAGATAACATCAAAACACGATTACCAAATAAATTAGTCATGGTGTGTTTTTGATTGCACACTTTTTCTTAAGCTTGACAGAATTTTATTTTTCACTATAAGTCACTAATTATGTTGCGCAGGTGCTCTCTTTGCCCTTTTGCTTAGAATAACTTGTGGATTTCTTGGATGGAAAACTCAGTGCTTTTCAACTCGTTTCTGTCAGTCTCATTACCACAAATCAGGGTTTAAGTGTGCTGAATGTTAAGATGAGCTAAAACCATGGACAGGCAGAGTTAAGTGTATGTTGTACATACTATGTAGGTGTTCCCATGTAAAGCTGTCTGATCAAAACTGGTCTTGATTCTCACTCAGGTCCTTAACTGTATGAGTCATTGCTTCTCGTCCAGATGGACGAAAAATGCATTTGAGGAATAGGTATAATTGATATGCATGACAATGATTCATTTCTGCAGTGCAGTTTATGCTGAAGTACACTCCTGAACAACAAAATAGAAACTAGCGTGGAAGAGCCCAGTCTCTCCAATAATCGCTGCAGTATGCTTTGACCTTGACTTCTCAAAAAAAAATTCTGCAAATTTAGCATTTTTTGTGTTTTATTCTTGGTAACTCTTGCTTAAACTCATTAGACAAAGTCAAGGACAGTATCGGCCGGTTTGACTGGGTTGAGTCCTAGAAAAGAGGACTCAGACACATAGCAGTGTACTGTTATGAGTAGTACTGCTTTCTGATTGTAACATTTCATTATGGATCCCCTCAATTTCACATTCATTGTATGTATGTTTATACACAGACTGTATAAACACTTGATGCAAATTTATATTTTGATCACACTCATTTAAGTTTATTTTATAACTGTAGGGCCCTAGTCTGTTGCCTTTTTTATCAGCAGAGATATTCACCAGCAGACGTATGATTTCATATTTGTTTGAATAATGAAATCCCTTTAGCATAGCTACCCTACAGACTGCCAGGAACCGAGATGGGTCAGACCAGTATCAGTGTTGTTTGTTCCAAATGTGAATGCTTTTAATGTTTCTGTAGGCTAAAGTTTGTGAACCAAGGAATCTGCAAGAAGGCCATAGGGCTTACACAAGATGTGTTGTGCCAGCCTGGAGTGAAAGAAAAGAAAGCGTACTGCCCCTAACTCAACCAGCTTTATCTTCTGTGGAAGCAGGATGAAATGGGGGAGAAAAATCTCTGTGTGTAAGCATTTAAAACAGGCCCTCAGAGTTTTGCACTATTATAAGATTGAGAGCTGCACAGTGTGAAGGAGATTCTTGGGCAATTATGTTAGTGTCCATTCTGGAGTGCAAGTGGCTTGACATTTCTTTATCGTCAAAACAGAAAAAAAGAATGGGCTTCACAATGCGTTTATGCCGAGTGTTTCAATTGGCCCTGCTTAACAATCCTGACAGGTTCCGCCAGCGACGGGAATATTTAGCCAATCTCGAATCTCCGGCAACTTCAGTTTGGAGGGTACCTCGTTGACTCTCCTCCCGACCTCGCTGCCTTTTAATTTTGGGAAAATTGTCCGTTTTGTCAGTTTAATGTGGTGGCCGTCATTAGTGCTAACACAACTCTTAACATGTGAACTCCCCTGCTCCCAGCAGCACACGTAACGCCATTGACTCTGTCAGCGGAGTTTAACCATTTCTGATGTTCAAAGAGGAGGAGGGTGTCATTCTAATCATCCGGAATGGACGCACAGGAGTGCTCTCCGCCGGTTATGCTGTTTCTGGGCCTCTGGTTTCCACTAGAGTGAGCAGTGAACGGTGAGCATTTTGTGAAGGAATGGGGAACCACTCATTGACATCAGCTTGTATTTATCACTATTCAACAGCGCAGTCGTGTTCAGTGTTTCCTCTGCAGCGTAAGGGAAGCTTCTTCAAAGAGAGTATTGTTATATACGATATAAATTAATTTCCTTCCTCCAGTTTCCTTACTTCCTCTCATGGTTTGCGTGCAGATAACTAGAAATAAATCTGCATCTCTGGACCCTTTTGTTTTTAATTGCATGTCATTAATTTAGTTTATACTCCTAGCATCTAGTGTTCCAGAAACATTATGTCTCATCATAGTTATTGAGCTTTTGTGTATTTATTCACAAGGTCTCTGTAGACAGTGTGCAAGTAGTAGCTGATGGTGTTTTCATATACCTGCATATTTCTCTGCGCCCCACCGCTGAAGAGTCTGAACTTCTCAGAGTGGCAAAATTTTGAAAATGACGCTGAAAAGAAAGGTCACTCGCATGCCGCTTCTTGGTGACCTCAGCTCCGGTAACGACCTTTAAATGGTCATTTCGGATTATGTATGAAATTCTTTGTTCCAAGCATCTAATAGATGGTGCTTCCCAAAATGCGACACTTGAAAATTATTATTGCAAGCAATATAAGATAATGGATTGTCATTATTCTCCTTGCTGTAGGTGCTCAGGCCTCTTGAAATACGATGCATCGGTTGTACTTAACGAGCACTTACTATCAGAAAGCGGCACGTTTATAATGATTTATAATTACCGCAATAAAACGTGCATCGCAGACGTTGTTTATCAGCAGCTCAGACAATACTTTCGTAATCATGTTTATTCAGATTTTTGATTTGCTGAAAGTCTGTCTTGTTGCCAGATGAGGCGGTGCTGTTTTTCAGTGTTTCATTGTAACCCTTCACATTTTAGGTATGTGTGTATGTGTGTGTGTGTGTGTGTGTGTGTGTGTGTGTGTGTGTGTGTGTGTGTGTGTGTGTGTGTGGAGTGTATACATCACAGTTACACAATAGCAACATTGCTCAATCAGTGGACATGTCACATGACCTGACTTTGTTTAAACCAGGCAGGCAGGTACCAATTCTGTGTGTGTGCACATGCGTTTCTGTCTGTCTGCAATTCAAAGCGAGGATGGGCTGTTTGAACCGAGCATGGTAGTGGATGATGGACTCCAGTATGAATGTATCAGCAACAGCAAAGCCGCAGGGGTTTTCACATGCAACAGTATCATGGGTATATCTAGAATGGTCCCCCACCCAAAAAAAAAAAAAAACATAAAATGTTCAGCCAATGGTGTCCGGCCCTGCGGTCAGAAATGGGCCGTCAGTGGAAAAGAGGCCGACGGAGGCCAACATGACTCGCGGAGAGCAACAGATGGGCACGCGTGTCCTGCATCCCTCTTTTGGCACCGCTGCTGCCACTGTACTCTGCTGTTAGCTGGCCGACCGCTGCATTTAGCCTCCGTGCCGTAGCAAGCTGAGACAAGTTGAATTAAAGTCACTGGTAGGCTCATGTTATTCTGGACATCCACAGAGGAAGGAAAAGAAAGGCCGTTCCATCAGTCGGGGGATAAGGAGTAGCTTTAATAATGGCTGCTGCCACAGTGAGTGTGTTTACCAGATTGAAATGATTACAGCTCTGTCCCAGAAGGCTACATGTGTGCCACATCTCGTCTGAGCACCGATTCATGAATATTACTGTGATTAGCAAGAGTGGTCTTGTCACAGAAAATTGAGTAGCTGACTGATGGCCCAAAGTATGTCGAATGAGCATGTCATACACTATAATACCGTCTAACTCCATGTGACTGAGGGCCCATCCCTTACCATGATGTGGCAGAAACGTTAAAGGTATTTTGGTGAAAGTTTATGTTAAAGAGTCATCAAGTTACTCTCAGTAAACTCCATAACACTAGAAAGTCACTCAATAACACTAGAAAGCTCATAACAAAATAGAGATAAATATGTGGTCTTGGAGAGGAGAAAACCTGTGAGTGTTTGGTAAAGGAATGTAAGAAAGCATTTAGCAAAATGTAACAAGCAACTGCTCAGCCTGTGGACTTTATGGAAAAGGACATTTGGTTTGTCAAACTTCTAACCCCCTGCAGTCTGTTCTCCAACAGAACCTCCTGGAAGCCCTTAAAGTTTAAACTACAGATGACTCCCCACTCATGATTGTGAATTTGCAGTCATGGATTAACAATGAATTATGCAGATAAGCAGTTTAATATAAGGAATTAAGTTTAGTCTCTTCTTACAGTGTTAAGACTGTTGTTTTGATTTCTGGTCAACGGCCTACAATACTGTCACTCAGGTGAACTGTTGATCGCTTATAGGGTAAACTTACCCAGTAGGATACATTTCTTATTTATTTTAATCAAGCCACATTTTGTATGTGTGGGGAAAATAATCACTAGCTACCCCACAGATATTTTGTACATATCAGTGTGTCCAGTAAAGAGAAATGGATTTAATTGATGTGCTGCTTTAAATTTCCATGCAGCAAGTGTTCTATGCCTGGGGCCAATACAAGGCTTCAGTCCCCGATGTGATGTTGTCCTGGAAATACAAAGCAATTAATGTCACAATGGCAAGATTATTATTTAGTTACAATACACAGAGTATTGACAGTGACCTATTATTTATTTATTTTCAGGCAGGTGAGTAATAATTCTATTTGAGAACAATTCCACATTAATTATATCAATAAAAAATACAGTACCATATTAATTCTACAATATGGACAAAGGACCCAAACTACATACTTGAATATACTGTAGATAATGTTCTCCTTCAAAGCTTGTGTAAGAATAATGAATAGAATGGCCATGGACACAGCATAATGACCAGGAATGGCTAAATGTTGGTCAGGAGTATCGTAAAGAAACATTTTACATCTCCTCAATGCTGGCCAAACATTTACCATCGGGAATTCTAACCAAGTTAAACTCCAGTCTTTGGCTTGGAAAAATGATCTGCATATGTCACTCTTGCATGCAGTGAACAGTAAATTATCAGGAGCAGTCTGCATTCTGTTGTGATTAACCTGTGATCATTATGGATCAGACTGAGCATTGTGCATACTCGCAAAGACACTTACCCTGGGTTGTCTACCTGTGAAAGACTGTTTTAGCCCTTCAGCAAATGAAAAGTACTTTTGTACTAAATCTGCATCTCACTTTTTTCAAGCAAATAACCGTTTAAGAGGCATGCCCTGATATTATAGACCATATATAACTACACAATGCAAACTTTTCTACTTACGGCATTCTCCCATTAGTTGACATCTCCTATCAAAGCCACTCTAGCATTACCATATAGTTTTGTAGTCTTGCTGTCTGCTTTTGACATTTTCTCTCTATGTATTGCACACACCCTGGATTGCAATCATGTTTGTAACATATAAAGTATATGTGTAATTGATGGGCGCACTTAATTTTATGTGTCTACTGTACACAGCTGTTATTTTTAATTACTGCGCCTCTGAGAGTCCTCTGACAACCTCATATATAATAATTGGTGGAATTACAAGTTCAGAGCTTCCTAAGGTTACTAACAGCTCAGCCACTTCACTTGTGTTCCAGCTAGTTCCATTGAATACTTTTAAGGTATCCTTTAGATTAAAATGAAGTCTTTCTGTGCTCAAACCTAGAATTATGCCAGCTTTTTGTGTTCATTACAGCGCATTAGCTTCTGTTCCCGTGAAGATTATTTTGAACACCATTAGCGTCTCTGCCCACAGACAGCCAGTCCTCCAAACATTGTTTAATGTTCTAGTTTGTCCTCTTGATGCGCGAGTGGACAACGGGTGGATTTAAATCGCTCTCTTCAAACGGAGAGTTGTGCTTGTTTTTATTTTTTTGAGTTCCAGGTAAGAAAAAGGGTAGCTGACTGCGAGAGGGGAAAAAAATATAGAAACAGTAAAAACAAATGAGTTTGTCAGAATTGTGTTTAGGCGCACATACAGTTTTCCTTTTTTCCCCTGTGCGTTTTAGAGAATGTCAGCAGAAATGACAGCTATTGGTGATAATGTGTGTAAAAATAAATAAATAAATAAATAAATCTGAAGGGGACCTTGAAGTGCATGGACTGACATGAACGTTGACGGTGTATCAGGTGCTTAAAATTTGTGGCTTGCTTCATCAAAAGTATCATATTCAACTTGAATTTACATATGACTGAATTTTGAACAAATACTTCAAAATCTAACGTCATTTGTTCCCTTGCCTTTGAGGTATAACCCAAAACACTCATCGTTTGGCAGGCGCTGTATGGTTTATAGTTGCTTAGCAAATTGCCTGGTTTTAAATTAAGTACATCCAAAAATCCATGGTGATATATTTATTGCAGTATTTATGCAGGAAAGTGCAAATATTTGAAAGTGGTTAAGTTCACTCAATTAACCACAACTCTGAAATGATTTGGATTGCGGTCTGACACTTATTTAAGGCTAATTAGTTCATTAATTGTGTTTAGAGTGCTTAATTAAAATATTTTACGTTACAGGACGGTGTCAGTTTTTTCTATTATTGTTAAACGCAGTGGTCCCTGGTTTGGCACTTGTGTACAGTTCAATAGTTTGAACTTCTGGCAGAATAGCAGGTACACCGCTGTCCCTGAACTCATTGTTCAACATCTCTAAGGCTGTTTGGAGTCTGCAAAATGGACGTAGCCTAACAGCGAAAAGACAGGGACACGTGATTTTTGCCAAATTAGGGGTTAAATAGTGGCCCCTGTTCTTTGAGATCCATATGAATGACTACTGCGTGGATCTACAAATTAAGTTTAAAGGCTCTAACTCGATGTGGAAGATGAATTGGGTTCTGTCGCCAAGAGATTACCAATGCGGATTTAATTACGTTTCCCCTTTAAATATTTCAAGTTAATTGCGGTATAAATATGTGTTTGTGTGTTTCCATCCGTAAAAAAAAACCGCTTATGTAGTTGTATGTGTTGCACTTTATTTTAATGGCAACTCTGCTGTCAACAGATAGGCTCTCCAATGTGCGCGTGTACAATCTAAAATGAAAAGCTCTCATAACAATGTTTACATCCACTGATGAAAATCCCAGCGCTGTAATGATCAGTAATTACACGTATTTTTCGGCTCGTTCTGAAGACAGACGGGGGCTTTTTCCTGCTTCTGCCTGCTGCTTTTCGTGCGCCTAGGAAAAGCCCGGTCTGTGCGGCTTAATTATGACATTACTAAACGTAGCAGTCTACTCTGGTGCCGCAAACACTTCCAGCGCATAATCACGCCGAAGACTGACTTTAAAGAGCTCATTACAGTTATTTTTCTAAAGACCGGTTTATTAAACACAGTTACCTAATAAGCATCTTTGGTGGTGCAAATTGCTGAAAACAGTAATGAGTCTGATTAGGCCACGTTTCAATTTCGACAGCTCAGCACCCCCCATCCCCCCAAAAAAAGAGGGGGAAAAAGAAAATCTGTGCCTTGATTCTTGGGAATCCTGCTGGAAGGCATTGCGCACACAAAAAAAACCCCTCCGCCACCTCTGTGCTTCCTTTCAGCGGCACAGTAATGAATAGAGAATTGTGCAAGCGGCAGTCCAATTTACGCACTGGGAAATTGGATGGACAGAGCGGAGGCGAAGTCGTGTTTGCTTAAAAACAGCAAAGGCTACCGAGATTAATAGTTCTCAAAAAGGTCAGCTTCTCTGTTTCTCTTGCTTCTTTGGTGATGACTGCGCTAACAGAAATTAAATGCAATACAAATTAAATGCAATACATTTTTTTCTTCTGGGCAGTGATGGAGAGGTGGCAGTTTGCGATGTAGAGCCTGGCTAACTTTAAACTTCAGTTTTAATTGCCCCAAGAGAAGAAACTTTTAGTTAGTTTAAAATGTAAAAAAAAAAAAAAAAAAAAAAAAACATTCAAACAAAATTGAAATGAACACTGACAAAGCTTTTAATTTGTGTATGTTTTCCACGTATTTTAAAATAATCTGAAATAAAACTATTTTCGACCTTTCTGTATCTTTTATTTAACAAGTACCACTATAATATCTAAACTGTTTTTATTTACTAGATGATTGCACAATAAAATTGTTTTATGCACCCTTAATTGCTTTATCATCTGCATTATGCAATATTTATAATTGACAAGCCTGATTAGTAAGGCTACTCATAGCATATTGCTATTTCAGAGGAAATTAAAAACCGACTTGATTGGATTATGACTTCAGACGTTTTTGTGGAATCTTTTAGCATTCTTATGTCTTGTAAACAGAGAAAAGATGGCTAGCCTCGTTGTACATAAAAGTGAGTAAACAACGATTTTTAACCCGTCTGCCTTTTTAAGGCCTTGTTTGACGTCTTCATGTCGGGAAGGTGTAATAACTAACCCCTTGTGACGCCAGCAGTAAAAGTTGGAATTCAGAACGCTTGCAACCTGAATGAACCTAATCTCGGTGTTATCACGCCTCGGGCATCACACAGCGTTGTTCTAGGTGGTAAGCAAGGAGGTCAAGGAGCAGCATGAATCTAAATAACATTAGTGATCACAATTGCATAATAAATAACATTTGATGAAGATTCATGTGTTATTTTGTCAGCAACATCCTCACTGTAGTTACCTGCGTGGAGGCCGCACTTTGAAGAAAATAGATAATGAATAGCAATGGGGGAGGTTGATTTGCTGTGTGTTAAGGATGGGGGACAAGTAGCTGTAGGTATTTGGAGCTTTGGGGATGATATGTTGACCACTGGTCAAGGCTGAATCGCACAAAGACCTTTTCAGTAGCTTGAGAGTTGCTAATCAGTGCAATTTGAGCTTAAGCCCTGGAGCCAATGATGGGAAAAACTCCACTAATGGAACGTTCACTAATTATGCCATAGCAAACTGAGAGAAAGGAAATTGTGGATTTGTTTTCAGGTGTGTGTGTGTGTGTGGTGTGTGTGTGTGTGTGTGTGTGTGTGTGTGTGTGTGTGTGTGTGTGTGTGTGTGTGTGTGTGTGTGTGTGTGTGTGTGTGTGTGTGTGTGTGTGTGTCTGAGAGGAAGGCTAGTGCACAGAGAGGTGACTGCTTCCCAGAATGTGTTTCTTTCCTTCCATGCTCCCAACCCCCACTTGTATTCTGGCTTCCCTCTCCTTCCCTCTCTTTGTCTCTCCCTCTCTCTCTCCTGCTCTCTGCTCTCCCTATTTCCCTCTCTCTCTCTCTCTCTCTCTCTCTCTCTCTCTCTCTCTCACACACGGCCGACATGCCTGCACTTCTTTTTTTCCCCTCCTGCTGAAAGCTGAACCTTGCTCCCTTGAGCAAGACCAACACAACATGAAGAGTTAGTTTGCGGATTCTTCAGTGCAAGGCAGGGAAGCGTTTTTAGCAGATGATAGACTGCGCGCTGCTGGGGAGAGAGCGATGAATGGATTTTTTGCCACAAACCCTGGTCCTCACTAATTGTCTTCAATATGTTTGTAATTGCATTTCAGGAGGGAATTGGGGCCCAAGCACTGACCGCATGGCATCCTTACACGTTTCAGCTGAAAGCCACAGCCAGGCAGACACAGCAACCATGAGAGCAGAGCTATGTTTATCCCTCCCATACCGTACATTATGGTTCTGATTTCAGTGTTTAAGGAAATGGCAGATACAGCACAGTGCCTTTGGAGATTGTGGTGCCATCTCCTTAATGCTGGCCAATGTGTAATTGCTGAATTATTCTGCTATATTTACATCAGGCCGTGGCGGTACGGGGGGGGCTACCTCCGCTTCTCTTGTCCTCTGTCGGAGACAGACACGTAGGGGTGGGTGTAGGGGGGTGGGGTTGGGGGTGGCTTTTGCTATGGCTCCTCTCCACATCCCACTGATTTCAGAGTCTCTCTCCTGCACGGTTTAATTTTTTTATTTCTCCTCCTCATCGTCTTGGTCGGTTTCCATTTCATTAAGCTTTTGATGCTCTGAGAACTGAACTGTACCTGGTAAAGCACACTCAGACTCTAGCACCTCCGTCATTGTTCGGAGTGGCACTTTATGCAGATGAGGTGGACCAGAAAAGAAAAGCCATTTGCCACAAATGTATTGTAATTTGCAGAAGTGATGTGGAAGCGCCATTTAAGGAGAATCATGATTTGGCGCTGTTTAAATGAAATAATTAGGATGTATTAGTCCTGAGCTGTAGGCCTCTCCTAGGCCACCTTAAACTCTGTCTGTACCAGTTTCTTTGAGAGAAGTGGTCCATCTTTCTCTTAAATACACAGCGAAACATTTTTATTACTAAGTGCTTCATCGGTTAAACCGTGAGCAAGCTCATGGACTATTTATTGCATCTAAATGCATTAAATGTTTGGTAAAAATTTTAAACTTGTCTGTTATATGTGTGACAACTATATAAAAAGGCCTGATACAACATGGATAACTAATGTAAAACTTATTTTGGTGATTTAAAAATAAACAAGCATTTTATTTACAAAAAATATTGAGTATGCATACTGTTTTTCATAATTTCAGGTTGACTGTTGAATATTGAATAATTAGCCTCTCTGACAGTTGTTGTAATAGTGTTGTAATAGTGTTTATTTAATGAACATTTGGATACTTTTATTTCATGGAAAAATATTATTTTTATACTAATTTATTTGATGTGACAGTTATGTTTAATATACTAGTTTGTATTAAATATTTTTTCTCAGCAGTTTATTTAATTTATTTTAAAATTTTATCTGTGATGTTGGTGAATTTTATTCATGACTTTAAAAAAGCCTGCTTCTTTGGCTTTAATGGTCATGTCGAGGAATCAGATTTTTTTTATCATTAATTGACGGACTTTTGCGTGTCTGGCATGTTGGTAGGGCGCGCTTTGTCTTCAGCATTTCTTAATCATTAGCTTGGAAGGCTGACAGCAGTGCCAGCCCTAGCAAGATTCTCTTTGACTAAAACCTTGTAAATTAACACAATTAGCGTGGCATCATCCTGCTAATTAGCTCCCGGTGTCTGGTGCGGCAGCTCGGCAAACGTCTGGGGGGAAGTCATGTGGGAATCCACATGCCGCTCTGTTACCAAACAAACAGTGCGCTTCAGCAGGCCATGGCTCTGTGCAACCTGCAGCGGCCATGTCTGAGCACCTCAGTGGACTGCAGGACAGAGGTGTGTGTGTGTGTGTGTGTGTGTGTGTGTGTGTGTGTGTGTGTGTGTGTGTGTGTGTGTGTGTGTGTGTGTGTGTGTGTGTGTGTGTGTGTGTGTGTGTGTGTGTGGCGCCGGAGGGGTTAGGTGTCAATGGTGTCACTGATGTGTTTTTTTCTGTGTGTTTGCAATAGTTAGATAGAAACACTTATGTATTTTGTGTGTGTGTGGGAGGATTGTCACTTTTGAGTGTATAGTCATGTGTTTGTATGGGAATATGTATATGTGGATCAGTGGACATGTGTTTGCATCCGTGAGTGTGCAAATACCGGCATTGATTCACAGACTGTGTGTGTGTGTGTGTGTGTGTGTGTGTGTGTGTGTGTGTGTGTGTGTGTGTGAGAGAGAGAGAGAGAGTTTGCACACACGTGTCTGTCACAGAGTGGGTTGGATCAGTGCTAACAAAGCCAGTCGCCTGGTGACAGATGTGCTACGTTTCATCTGTTCCTTCTTCCGTCACACAAACTGCGCCGGGGGGACCGACCGTCTGTGAAGAATTCACATCCTGATGGAGAGGGACTGTACCTGTTGATACTTCTCCACTTCCCCAACCGAGCATGTGTGCCGAGAGAGCCGCCGTGCAGCCCGTGGCCCCTGAACCCTTGCGCCCCCCCGCGCACATGCAAACGCCTTCAGTTCGGCAAACAGAAAGACACCAGATTGTCATTACCGCCCAACCTGTTATAGAGCACTGACGATAATCACATGCCTGAGTCTTGGATGACAGCATCTGTAACTACTAGCATTTGTAGATGGGGATCGGGATTAAACAGGAAGGTGCCTTTTTGGACCTGGATTTTGGTGTGTGGGGGGTAAGAGATGGACAGACCAAAAGACAAGCAAGGGCTGTACATTTTTACCTCCAGCCCCCAGTCAGTGTGCACTGCGAGGTAGAGAGAGGGAGGCCGTTGTAATTCAAGCCGAGCTCTGGCTTTCTTGTGATGAAGGCAGCCGAGCGACGCCGGGGGAGATTGCTTTGCTGCACTCCACGAAGCAGATTTGAAACCCCGTCTCGGGCCGCTTTAGATGAAAGTTGGATTATAGAGTGACCTGCAATGTCTGTGTCATATTGTTCTGTGCAGGGTGCATTATACTGTGCTAACTGGGTGTTGGGTCCCCGAATTTTTTTTCACCGGTGTCCTTGATGCGATCTGTCAGCAGTGTCTCATATTTTTCATACGGGGGGTTTGTCTTGCAGGAAGGGCTGGGGATGAGGGACTAGGGGTGAAAGTGTCACATCGCAAAGATTTAAGTGACATCTTCAAAGGGCACCATGGGCTTCTTCTATGAACATTTCTTAGTGCGTCATCCCCCAAAAATCATGTGAAATTGTATTGTTTTCATGTCTTATTTGTTAATTTCAAAGTACATTAATTCAAATGAAGTATTGAGCTGTACTTGTGAACCAAGAACTTTTGTTTCTCATGCTGACACAAATATATTTCTTGTGTTTGGTTTGCATACATTGGCAGGCTGCAGACGTTCAGCTTATTGGACAATAGGTCTTGTTTGTTTTTTTTTCCTGGTCTGTTTGTTAGAAATTAGTGCAATGTATTTGGTCTTATTTTTGACCGATTCAACAAAATTTAGTGATGGTTGAAAAATGATGTGTGTTTTGTGGTTGGTGTGATTGCAGGCATAAAGATGCAGTGGACCCCCGAGCATGCCCAGTGGGCAGAACAGCACTTTGACATCACCTCCACCACCCGCTCCCCAGCACACAAGGCCGAGGCCTACCGGGGTCACCTGCAGCGGACCTATCAGTACGCATGGGCCAACGACGACATCTCCGCACTGACCGCCTCCAACCTCCTCAAGAAATACGCAGAGAAGTACTCGGGCATCCTGGAGGGCCCTAGCGAGCGGGCTTTGCTCAGCTCCTACCCCGACGGGGCCTCGGGGCTCCTGAACGGGAGGAAGTCAGAGAACGAGCCCTGGCAGGAGGCAGTCTACCCCATGAACTGCCTCCCCGACGTTATTTCCACGAGCAAGGCCGGGGCAGTGTCGGGGCTCCCTCCGGTCGACGTGTCGGCCAGCATGGGCAGCTCCCCTGTGGTGGAGCCCAGCTACTCCAACAGCAACTGCGGGGGCATCCACTCGGGGCTCCCGGCTCAGGAATATGTGGCAGGTTACAATGGCTCCTACCTACAGTCAAGCTACAGCGGGCAGCCTGCCTCGGCCCTGCCCTCGCCCCACCCCTCGCCCCTGCACAGTGCCGGGCTCCTCCAGCCCCCTCCACCCCCACCCCCTCCACCAACTCTGGTGCCTGGATACAACACTGGGTCCCCAAACCTCTCCAGTTACAATTACCCCCCCTCGGGGTATCCCCCTCAGACTGCTGTAGCTCCTGGGTACAGCCCTGGCAGTGCCCCCCCTCCATCCGCCTACTTACCATCAGGAATTGCTGCCCCCACGCCCCTACCTCCCTCAACCCTCCCCGGCTACACCTACCAGTCTCATAACCTTGCGCCAATTGCACCTACACCTTTGAACAGCAGTTCAGCCAATTCCCTGAAAAGGAAAGCTTTCTATATGACAGGGCAAGGAGAAATGGACTCCAGTTATGGAAATTTCAGCTATAGCCAACAGCGCTCGACGCAGAGCCCCATGTACCGGACGGCAGACAGCAGCATCTCAAGCGCGAGCAGGGGGAATGGATTTGACAGAAGTGCTGAGGCGTCGTCTTTGGCATTTAAGCCGACGAAGCAGCTGATGGCCCCGGATCAGCAGAGGAAATTCGGTGGTCAGTCCGGCAGGGCGCACACCCCTCCGTCCTTCGCCCCTCCGAAGGGCTCCCTTGGAGGCTCGAGGTCGGGCGATGCTTTCGGGAAGTTTGCGTCGCCAGCCATGAACGAGCATGGTGAAGAGCACAGGCCGCACCTCCCGCACACTGTGCCAGGACCGGCGGTCGGCACCGCTACCTCATCAGCCCACTCCGCCGAGGATCAGCTGAAGGGCAGCGACCCACGCCTGGTGGAGCTGGTCAACACAGAGGTGGTCCAGCAGGGACCCCCAGTGGACTGGAGTGACATCGCCGGCCTAGAGCTCGCCAAAGCCACGATAAAAGAGGAGGTGCTGTGGCCCATGCTGAGGCCGGACGTGTTCAGTGGCCTCGCAGCGCTACCTCGGACCATCCTTCTCTTGGACCTCAGGGAACGGGCAGGATGTTGCTGGGGCGGTGCATCGCCAGCCAGCTGGGCGGGGCCTTCCTCCGGCTCAGTGGCTCCGCCCTGGTGACCAAGTGGCTGGGGGAAGGGGAGAAGATCATCCAGGCTTCCTTCCTGGCAGCGCAGTGCAGGCAGCCAGCCGTGGTGTTCATCAGCGAGGTGGACATGCTGCTGTCGGCCCAGCTGAGCGAGGAGAGCCTGGTGAACAGGATCAAGGGCGAGCTCCTCATGCAGTTGGACAGTGTGCTGACCTCTCCTGAGGACCACGTCCTGGTTGTCTGCTCCACCAGCAAGCCAGAGGACATCGATGAGTCGCTGAGGAGGTACTTCATGAAGAGACTTTTCATACCGTTGCCCGACAGCACAGCAAGGCACCAGATAATCACTCAGATGCTCTCACAGCACAACTATTGCCTCAACGACAAGGAGGTTGCACTGCTCGTCCAACAGACAGAGGGTTTCTCTGGGTTGGACGTGGCCCGTTTGTGTCAGGAGGCGGCGGTAGGCCTGCTCCACGCCATGCCAGGTGGCGACCTCAATGCCATCCTGCCTGGTCAGATGAGGCCAGTTACGTACCAAGACTTCGAGAACGTTCTTCGCAAAATCCAGCCCAGTATATCTCAAAAAGAGATGGACACCTACACGGAATGGAACAAAATGTTTGGGTGCAGCCAATGAAGGTGAAGCCGTTGACAACGACCGTGCAGGCAGGCAATGACGGGCGGACAAGCAAGCCTGCTTGAGAGGGACCGGCAGACAGCGTCCTCTGGCCAGGGTGGAGAGGCGCAGATGAGCTGCAGCCGTGTCACCCGGCCTGTCGGAATGGACTTGGAAACAGACTGCGCTTTAAAACGGGAGCCGGTAATCCACAACTTACAAACAGACAACTTATTCTCATGCTTGATACTGCTGAAGCCAGCATCACTTACAAAAGGTGTAAGTGAGGTGACTTTGTTGAGAAGATGGAGGCCCTCTTTTTGTATATATCATTCTGCTGTTCTTGAGATTTAGTTGCTATCAAGTGCCTAAAGTGGTGCTTTTATCATTTTTGTATTATTATTTGTTTGCCTCACAATCTACATTGGTGGCATGTGCTAATATTAAGAGCTTTAACTTCAAACACGAGACTAAAACTAGAGATTTGCTGTTTTAGGAGACAGTCTGATTTTTGCCATTGTAAGAGCAACAGTATTCCTCAATTGGGTCTGTTTTGCAGTACCATCTACCATCTGGGAGCAGGAGTAGATGTATAGGGTAACGGTAATCTGGACCCTAACTTATAAACGTCATTTCAATGTTCTGCCTGCAAAAAAACTCAGGAAAGTGATTGTGATTTGTACAGTACCTCATACAATTGTGTGGAAGGGCACTATGTACTGCTGACAGCGTTAGGCTAGATTTCTGATTTATACACGATCTGAAATTGTAGGTTTACCTCAACAGGCTTAATAAGAAATGGCAAGAACATGACGATGAATGTACCAGAAGTATTCTGGAGAGATGGGACGAAGTCAATAGTAAGATTTGTTTTTTCCTTTTTTCCAAGACTTATAGTGAAGAATTTTTATTGTGAATATAATTTTATTCAAGATGTGAGAACTGATGCCCAGTTTAGACATTTTTTTTCCCCCAAATTCTGGGTTTTGTATCAATGCCTGATACTGAACTTTAGCCTTCAACCATAGTGAATCAGAAATGTAAATGAAAGTGAGATGGGAGACGAGGCTGAGGTCATTCTACCAAACCATGCCCTCATCAGTAACAAAAAACAATGGTAGTTTTGTTTTGAGTAGTGTTACCCCTGGCTCCCATTGTTGGAGGATGTTTTGCAGAGCAGGATAGTCAAATGAAGACTTGCGTTTGCTGCCCTTACTCTATAAGTTGATCATCTTGGGGATGAGAGGGATAAATTGCTCTCTCAGAATAGTGTTATGGGAACAATTGGGGGTATGTTACTCCGTTCCTCTGTTGTAGTTGGGCCGCACACATTACGATGCCTAAGGATTACGTACGCCATGCTTTCTGTTCTACCTCAGTTTAGGATCGTTCTCTCTGAAAGCAGAACATATTAGGATGGCTAGACATCATAAACACTTTTGGTATGCTAACTCGCTGTCTTTATTAAGAAAAGTCATGGGCCCCAAGCAGCGCTCACGCACAGATACTTTGGTACTTTTATTTTCCCCGAACACTGACAGATTGACGTGTGGCACTATATTCAGCTCGCTGTCTTGCAGTTCTATGCTTAAAGTGCAGCTCTTTACACAACATGGCAAATGAGCGCTACAGTAACAAGCTTTGAGCCAGAGGTTGGAGAAGTCCGTTAACTGCATGAGAAAAAAATGAAGCCTTGCGTTTGAATGTATTTTTATTTTCAGTTTTTTTTTTTTTTTTTTTTTTCTCGCCCTTGTACTAGTATGAAAACTGTTGCTAAGCACTAGTCCAGTGGTATATAGTGATACCACTTCATACCACTGAAGTTTCTAAGAGCATTCTATAACAGGTGCACTGAGTGTTGGTGTTTGTTTTCTTTTTCCACTCCAATCTTTTTTTAATCACTTGTTGATGCCAAGTAATGGAAATGTCATGTATTTATTTCATTTCTTTTACTATTTAATTGTTCATATTAATTTGCAGTAAATTACAATACTGAGTACAATACTTCAACATTTTCCATTCATCTCCAATTATAGCACCTATTGAGGTGCAGACTGAGCTTGTTTTTGAATGTATGTTCGCTACAGAAAGCATCAAGACATTTCTGTTACCTTTCATGCAACATGTCCTTGAGAACTGCTGCCAGGATCTGACCCATAAAATGTTCAGCTGGCCTTAAAAAATGCTAAAAAAATTGTGATGTCTCAGTGACATCTCCGTTATTGAAGTTTGCCTGAGAAAAGATGTACAATATTGCCCCCCGACACTCACAAGCAATTTAAAATTAGCATGGTTAAAAAGAATAGGAAAATAAACCCTGCAGAGGTGTTTGGCGGGACTTTCCAAGAATGAATAAGTCTGCCTCGTTAGCACCAGGTGTGTGTGGTCCTTACATCTAATTAAGCACTTTCCCAGAGGTTCATTTTCGAATATATCCTTCCTTTTCAGAAATCGATTTCATACTCAGAATTGATAAACATTATTGATGAACACTGTAAGGTAAACTACTGGAAAGTATACTCTAGGGGGCACTTAAATATGTCACTGTGTGAAACCAGAAAACAAGCATGTTCATGGTCAGTTTTTTTGCTGTCATTATTAAATTGCTTATGAAATATCAATTTCATCATGTAACTTGAAAATCCTCTGAATTTAATTACCAATTATTAAGATGTCCTTTCATATGTGCAGTTTATCTGATATTAATCTCTTTCTATCACCCTTGAAGGAATAGAACAATCCAACAATGTGTTTTTGTTTCCACATGAGCTAATTATGCTCAAACCGGGTTTTTACTCTAATTGGAAAATGTTATGCCACGCCGCTGGGTGTTTGACAGCAACTAAGAATATTCTGCTTTTTTCATCAGTATTTTGTGAAGCATTTGATGACAATGGACAAGCTCAGCTGGGGGTAGTTTACACTTTTACACTTTTTCTCACCATCGAATTATTCACAATTTTAACAGTTTTCTCTAAATTGTAATGGTGTGTATCCATCTGTCCATCTATTCAGTATCTGGAGCCACCTTCCTAGAAAACCTAAGGACAAACATCATTGTTCTAGTAAACAAGGAATGTTGCCTAAATTAGGTAGAATGGTAAAATGTACTTTGTTAATCTAACTCCGCTCCCCCTTCCATTGTAGTTCTGTATTTATTGCTTGTGTCATGTTATAATTTCTTTAATATAAGCACTCAAGCAAGAGATTGCACTTCTGTTTTTACATGTGAGAGAGACCCCATCGGACAAGTGAGGTGCTCAGTGAGTGGCAGCATCGCTCCATGTCCAATGGTAAATTACTACAAAAAAATCACCAAGGTTATTCAAGCACATTCATAACTTATCATACTGACACAGCCAAATCACTTGAATTTTATTTCCTAGCCAACGTTTCACTTTTTTTCTCCCCCCCCCCCTCCAGTTTTACTTTTGTACAAAACTGCTAAGGATGATGTTTTTCATGTCTGTGTATCTTATGTTTGTATTCAAGCATTGTTCTTTATAAACATTTCTACCTCATTGCTACATATTGTACATGTAGTATTTATTTTATGTCTTTTTGAATGTCATGCATTTGTATAAAAAAAGAAGCCAACAAAAAACATAAAAAGATGAAAAAAAAGATTTGTCCTTGAACTCGAACAGTCTACCTCAGAAAGACTGTCTTTACACTGAACAGTATTAGCAACGGAGTTGATAAGACACATTGGTGAGTGAGTGTGGCAGTGAAGATAATGCACACTTACTTTGGATATTGACTGACTTCTTACTATACTCACAATGCTAAAAAAAATTTCTACAAGAAATTGTGGACTGTATAGGTCTTCTACAAGGTCTCTCTTAATGCAAATTCAATTTGAAAGTATAATGCGTTGCTTTATTCTTTTGTGAATTGTAGTAGTGCGCGTGTGAATGTGTATGTGTGTGCATATATATACATATAGCATTCATTGTGTATGTGTGGGATTTTATATAGAAATGATATATAAAGCACACTTGCACAAACTAATACTTCGTGTACATTTGTTATCGATATATACATATTAAAATGCACCACATACATGTTTATATGTGTGTATATATTGCCATACTTACAAGTCAACTTAAATGTATTTTCATGTATTCTGAGGTACAAAGTACAACAAAAGATCCATTAAAGACGTTTTCTTGAAAGCCAACTCTGTGCATCTCTTTTGTATTTCAGCTCAATTTGTTAGGTGTTAGGGATTGTGTAGACACCAATGTGCAAAGTTTATTGTGCCTGAACACTGAATTTCAGTGGTCCCAAAGATGCTTGCTGGGAGCTTAGCCCAGGTCGTATATGCCATTTAAAAAAAAACATTTCACTGAAAGACCTATACAATGCACAATATATATATATATATATAAACCTTGTTTCCCTCTTTTGTTTCCTTCTCTTCCCTTTAGGCTGTGTGTCTAATTACATTATTTTTTTGTTATGCATTTATTTTGCTTTTTGCAGAAACCAAATGTTTTATTGCACTCATTAAAATATAACAATCTTTTTCCCCCTCTGAAAAAAGGAGGCATCCAATAATGAAGGCTTAAATTACCCATCATTCGCATAATGAACAACCATAATTTGTGAGCAATGATAATGTAAATTAGACATTTGTACTTATGGTTTTTTTTTTTTTTTTTTTTGGGGGGTAGTATTATATGGTTGATGGTATAGGCATAGGAAGCTGTTGTGCGATTGACTGTGAGATGTGAAAGCAGCAGAGTGTTGGGTCTGTACGGCAGTCTCGGGCTGTGATCTGTCTCATCATCCTCTCTAGTGTCTGTGCTGTAATACTTTTGGATCAGCCCCAGTAGAAGCATCTCTATTGGAGATCATTTTGTTTATTTTATGTGTTCTTTTTCTTTCCATGATAACTTGTCATTGGGCACTGGCTTGGATGGAATTTTCCAAATTAAAAAAAAAAAATTAAAAAGCAGCAACCATTCAAGGAATTTGTCAAGTATTTTTTATGAGCTGTTGTCTCCAACATTGCTAAAAATAGAGGATATACAAAACAAGTGTACCTCAAATAAATATTCACATTTGAATGATCATGACTATCATATTGTGTTATTAATCTGCCCTTTTACATGCAAATTACTTGTTTATGTAATTTAATGGTGTTTAATGTTTTTGTGGTGTATATTATTTTCAAATATATACCATACAAGGGGAAAAACATCTTGCAACAAAGGTGTGCATGGTCGTAAGCTATGTCTTTAATTACATAGTCCCTGTTTTCCTTACAGTCTAAATGTTTTTAGAGCATCCTCAGGGTTCATTAAAATGCAATTAATTAATGATTTCCTGCAGACCAGACAGTGTTTGCAGCACCCCTTCCCTTTGAAGACTGCCACAACTCAGTTGCCACGCCAACACAACACTATTTGCTGAATCCTTTATCTGTCGATAGATTTCTAGTTTCTAATCAAGAGGTATAAAGAGAATTTAATTGACTGGTCATTTTTCATCTGTAGTTCATCTGGTGAAGAAGAGCAGTGGGATGGCATGATTTTTGTATGGAAATAAAAAAGATTCCAGTCTTAAATGTTATTTCTATCGTGATATATGCACTGTACAATACAGCGGAGTATTACTGACCGTACAAACTTGACATTTCCATACGTACGATATTCTGCCAATAGTGGTTTATGTATATACCAACTCAGGAATTATTTTAATTTCCCCAGCTGGATATACGTAAAACATTTAAATTGCTTCAAACATCTGTAATTTGTATAGAAAACGGCCATGGGAATGTATTGCAAAGACCAGCTACCTTGACAAGTTCTATTTTAGGCAAATTGATTTTTTTCTAATAGTTGTAATTTGCATTGTGTCCACAAGTACATCATGAGCAAATTGTTTCCATTTCTTTGACGTTCATGAAAAAACCATTCATTACAAGACATGACACTAACTCGGCATTAGGTCTAAACGATGGATGAGTAAATAAATATAGACAGACAGCTTATTGTTCTCAGATTGGAACGTTTTTTTTTCCACAGTCAATATAGTAGAACAATATAAACAGTCACAGTTATGCATTTAAAATTACGCCTATGATTATGTATTAACAGAGGGCTAGTGTCTGCGGTAGGTCGTGTCTGCTGTAGGTCATAACAGTAGCTATGTAGCCAACAATAAAACACGTTGCATGTGTTCTTATTTTCAAAATAATGGCATTTGACTTTGAATGAAACAATGTCAGTACGTGAACATGATGTATGGGCTGATTCTATGAGCACTCTAACCTAAAGGGTGTTTAATGATTAAGTATCATTGTTATAATTCATGGTGATCCTATGGTGTTTATAAGCTATACGATCTCTGAAGTGCTTTACTCTAACGAGCTGTGCGGCACGCTAAATCGCTCCCAGAGATGTGATATCGAATTTGTAAGGTTTTGCACCTTCCTGTACCTGTCATTTGAGGGTGATTGTAACATAATACAATGGTGTCCCGTCAGTAATTTAACAGCTACTATTTCTGAGGAGCATTCGTACACTTCTGACTGTAAACAAGTCATAAACAAGTAAACAACTGTCACAGCTCGGCAGGTCATTTGTTTTGGTATATATCTTCACTGTTACGATCTGTAGAAACTCCTAAATGATTTACAACGCCGTATGTTGTGTTTATTTGACAAGAATGATTTTTAAGCGCACCATATATTTGTGACAATGTGTGGTAAGGGTCATAGTATGTCTCCATTCACCCCTGTCTCTAAATCAGGACTACACGCTGAAATTCCATATTTACGGTAGCAGATGTTGACTTGAGTGTGAATAATCACCCAATCCTTTAAGGCAAACATTTACGGCAAAGTATTACCTCCTCTGACCACTGTAAGCTTCTCTCTGCTTGCCTGTTCCCTAGGTCACCCATGTTATATCTGATGCAATGTCTATGTGTCAGCAGTCTCCCAGATTTCACACAACGTGCCCACTGCTGTCAGACACGGTGTATGTGTGTGAGTGTGGAAGAGAGAGAACACAACGTTGGATTATGTTACCCTTTCTAACTTGAGAAGCTTTTCTTTATAGTTTACCGATTAAATGCTTTGGCTATTTTAATTTGGTTTTGAGAAATACATTTATTCGAGTCACACAAATAAAAACTTGAGTGTTATTAACATTTAGCCCACGCATATGTTTTCCTCATGTAAGTGTTACAAAGGTTGTTATCTTAAAATACTGGTTGAGTTTTCAGAGGAGTTGCACGTATACACACTTAGATAGTGCTATACCGCCCGCATATTGTTTGCATTGCGTTTTTATTTCGAATACGGTGATGAAACGTTTGGTTTGGAAAAAAAAATAATGCCGATAAGACGAACTAAAGTTATGTCAAACAAATTACATTCAAGTTATTAGTGGCTATTTTGTAAATATCAAAGATCCACTTGTTCCAGCGCTCTCAGCTCCATTTGCATTCAGATGAAATTGGAGTGGATGCGTGTGAACTCGGGGGTTATCTGCGGCGGAGCAGCGCCGAGCGGCCGAATCAGACAGCCCCGCATCCGAGCGGCTCGAGAGGATGAGCCGCGGACCTCTCTCAATCCACTTTCTTCACAACAATTAAAATATGCAAAGTGATAATTTTCCTTAAGTAGCCTTAAATGTGCGATCTATTTAAATGTGAGGGAAATTGCCTAAAGCTTGCGGCGGGAGGGAAAAAAAGAATAAATTATGCAAATAACAGAAGGACTCTACCACTTTAAAGCCTAATTTTTCTGTAATAAGCATACTGTTTCATTTAATTTTTCTCCCTTTTTTCCCTTTTTTGCCTCTTATTAAACGTGACAGTTCTTTTGCGCTGTCTGATGGCTATATCTGACATAAGCCCGGGAAAAGGACTGGTAGACTAAATGCTAAAGCATTTTGGTAGCTTTTAGATGATGGTTACATTCACAAAGTAATTATGCGCTGGAGAGTCCAGAAATAAGGTTTAATTACACAGTAATCGCCTCTGATGGACACTGGGAAGCGTGAGCACTGCCAGACTGCAATCCATCAATGACAAACCCCTGGCCACTTTTAATTCTTCCTCATTTGCATCATAACCTCCGCACCAAGTTGCACAAATGCTGTTAAATGTTAATAGGACCTGTCTCTCTACTCACAATGAATGCTTAAGCCATTTCGCCTGCTCTCTCTCTCACTCTCTCTCTCTCAGACCTTCATAACTATCTCCAATGAAGGAGCAAGCATTAAGCGGAGAACACAGCGCATGGTCACTGTTGTGCTAATTGGGTGCAACACTTAAAGTTTTATCTCTCGAGCGCTAATAATGTTCCGTGCTGACAAACCGCTGCATAAGTAATGCGCGAGCGAGCAGGGGAAGAAACAGACATGCCCAGAATTGGAAATGCTGCCCACTCTGTGGTGCCGTGTGATTGGGCTCTCCAGTCATATTTAATCCGTATCCTGGGGGACTCGGGACAAAATTACATCTTCATTAATTGAAATGTGTGGCCGGCGCGGTGTGTCCGGCAGACCCATTTATTAATGCTCCTTTTTACAGCTCCATGAGGTAGATGATAACCAGAGTGTCTCATTATCAAGTCGGTCTCAACCATATATTAAAATAACACCCTTGATTATACCTGAGTCTCAGTTGTGCGCTACAAAAACAAAAACAGCATTAGTCAGATGACGGGAAAGCTACTGGGGCCCTCCATTTAACACACTGAAAATAAAGTAGTCCAAAGGCCTTCAGAACTGTACCTACGTCTTCTGTGATTTTACACATCGTTTGTAATTTTACACATCTATTAGTCTGTCCTGTCTGGTGCTGTACACATAATTAGAATCAACGTATATTGATCTTATTTATGACCTCTTGTCTTTTACCCTAGACACTAAAAGCAAATCTTAATCTGAACAAAAGGGATGAGACAGCAAAGGAATGTCACGTGCCATTTTCTTAACATACATATCCGTAATGTCTACCCTGTGCTGTACAGGGATGAGGCGCGCAGCCCGGCCGGTCTTTAATTATCTTGGTAAATCATAACATCGTTAAATCACACATACTTCTAACCACTCGGAGACACAGTTCACAGAAGATCCAGTTTAATTAACGTTGTTCTCTAACTGTTCAAGTATTTCTGTTTTCCATGGTGAAAGGTATCTGCACACAGTGTAAAGGATGTTCAAGTGTTTGATGGGAATATTTTTATTAAGGTTGAGCTTAACAGACGTAGTAGTTGCCTATGAAATAAGGCTTTATGCATTGGCAAGTTCCTTTTTTCCATAATTGTTCAATACCAATCTCTCACTTATTTACTCTGCTTATAAACCTGACAAGAACAGATATTATTATTATTATTATTATTATTATTATTATTGTTATTATTATTAGCATAAGTAGTAGAAGTGGAGAAGTATAGTAATAGTAGTAGCAGTACTAGTAATGATAGGTATAGTACTGGAAATAAACATTTATGCTGCTATGTATTTGTTCATGACAATCACCTTTCTTTTTAAATAGCTGACTGCTGTTGAGAAGCCTGCAGAGGTTTTTGAGTAGCAGGAAGTGACCTCTGACCTCACTCGACAGCAATTCAAAATCTAGATGAGACGCACAGGCATCTGATACCCATAGAGTGTAGCCACATGCTTTTCATCTCTGCAGAAAATGCTAAATAGTTCACCAAAATGTTGAATGGATCTCACTGTCCGCTGGTTAGCACATTCCCTTTCGTAAAATAAGGTAGAATAGCAATGTGACGGTAAACATTTATGAGATATTGGACGGCATAACGTCACAATGTGAACACCCATAGATTTGTTTTAAGTAAAACAACAAAGAACATTAAAGGTCCTCATTATGTAAAGCAATGCTTTTGTTGCTGTTCTGGTTTGTTCGGACACATATCTTTCCATGCAAATGATGAAAGACATTATCATAATATATGCAAAGTGGATGACATCTTTAATGCATGACATTGTAATATTAATAACCTATTAAACGATGTTTCTGTCTGTCTTTCAGAATATTTTTATTTCTGAATACTTACCCATCCATCTATGGATTAGGCTAAAATAAAGTGTAACCAAAAGCACCATACTTTAACCTCAGTGAATAAATCGCATTTCCATGCAGTGAAGTTAAAGCGGCCTAAAATGTCTGATGGTTATGAAGGTATGCTGGAACGTGGCAGTTTTACTGGAGCTGTAACACTCCCCATCTTGTGCCTCATCTGCATTTGATGAAAATGTTGAGGTGATAAAAACACATGAGTAAGCATATCTATCTGAAAAAAAATACAATGTCCTAACATAATCACTTGACTCTGCATCAGAGGTCTGTGAATATGCAAATTGGTATTTAAACTGAGGGGCAACATTCTTGCAGTTTTTAAGTGTTTGGATATGGATGTTAGAAACATATATATACAAATGCATACTTATTGTGGCCACTAGATGTACTCCAGCATTAATATGACATGAATATGATTATTCTCAAAGAGGAAGGAATTCAAGTATTCAGGCTGGACTGTTTGCCTGGATCGATGAAAATATTAAACATTTTAATAGCTACTGACACTGCAGAGAATAACAGTATGTTAGCAATAGCACATGGCATGAGAAAAATTTTTTATGCTCATACAGTCAGTGTGTTATGGATCCTCCTGTAACTTTGTGCAGATGAGAAGCTTCCTGTGGCCTTTTATGAGGCTTTTGCGCTTCTCAGGTATCACTTAGGGAGTTTGGAGCTCTCCTCCTGGTAGAATTCCTCCAGCCCTTTCATAGTTCTTAGTTTTATCAACTGCTTATTTGAGATGGCAGACTCAGATTTTCCTCCAAATTGAGGTCTGGGAGATCACAATGGTCAAAAATGTTGATGCAATGTTTACTTAACTATGTCTTTATGTACCTAAATGAGTGTTTCAGACTCTTCGCAGAGCCAGCCAGGGATTTAGCTGAAAGAATAGATTTCTGTGAACTGCAGCCGGCACCACCAGGGCCAGGGAATGTAAATAATTCTCCAAAACAAAAGCAGATCCACCTCACACCTCACAGGGGCAATGGGGCTGCTCTCAGCATGAGCTGCGCCCTTTCTGACATCAAACCTACAACTGATGAGTACTTTGCTAGTGATGACTAAAGTCTGACTCGTGGAATTTTATGATACCTATCAAAGTGTTTGGACAGGTTTTTGATTTCAACAATGAATGCCAGTTGTCGATTCCCCCCATTCACATTTACATTCATACCCAGTTGTAAAAAATATACTGAGACCCTCAGTAAAGTAGTAATTTCTGTTTACTTCTAAACCATGGAGATATGACACATGTCATTCTATAAATTCTGTTTTAAGTATGCAATAATTTGGCTGTCTGGTGTGCTACATCCAAGTGCAAGCTACAGAAATGAAGCAGTGATTCTGCTCAAGGTCCAGGATTGAATTTTGGCCTTGGAGTCCACTGCAGTTTGTTCAAGAATTAGCTATAGCATTACATAGCATCGCATCATATCATAGCATTGAAGGATGCCCCTGATTCATTGCTCAGAATTTGTAATGAATTGTATTTATTTAAGTTCATCTCATCATCACTGTGTATAAGAGCAATGTAACTCACATGAAGAGTCCTTTCGTCATCTATTGCAATGGGAAAAGGCAAAGCACTAACAAATCAAAAGAGAAAAATGGCTATTGGCTGTCAGACATCACACATCATAGTATAGAGCTACATCATATCATGTAGAACTAAATTGGTTTGTACAAAAGTTACGTATGTCACTTATCCACTATTACGGCAATAATCAAAAATGTTTGCAACCACTAAAACAATGATTAACTTGGCAGGAAGAGGATGCAATTGTATCTTGTCGCCTGGCACAGTGAGGAAGATGGTAAGGGAGGCAAACAAGAATCCAAAGGCCACAGAAGGAGAACTACTCCAGTCTGGTTGAATCTCATGGTCACCGAGTCTGCAAATACACAATTAGATGCCACATCCATACCAATTGGCTATTTGGAAGGGTTACCAAGTGAAAGCTCTTATTGAGCACAACAAACTAATTGAAACACCTCAACTGGCACTTTGTTTGATATCAGGCCCTACAGATGGACTAAACAAAAAGTATACTGTTTGACTGGGCACACAATTGGTATGTTTGGTATCAGAGACTGATGCATGCAATGAAAAGAAACTCATATTTATTGTGAAATATAGTAGAAGTATTAACGTGAAACTTGCTATCTTATTCGCCCAATACAAAAATGAATTGAACATGGCAGTCCATAAGTGTAGACCTAAAGAAATCCACCTGAACACAAGGACTTAGAATTGTCCTTCCTAATGTGTTGTCTGGCACTATAGAATATTCTAGGAAAAGGTTCAGTGCCATTGTCCTTGCCAGAGGAGGCTGCACCAAATACTAAAAGCAGGGCTGCCAATGATTTTTATTTTAATCTTTGTTTTAAGGTGAATGTTTCTATAGAAGTACTGTATTGGAATAACGGAATGTATATGTCCTATATGTTTGACCATAAAATACAGCTGATTACCTGTGTTAGGTATTTTGAGTAGCATTTTTATTTTATCTTGGTCAAGGTTGCCCACAATTTCTGAGCCCATTCTGTACATATGTATGTACATTTCCATAAAAATGGTTTGAGCACATATTTATTTGATCCTGTCCTCCTCAATAATTCTGTCGCATGTGAAGTTGAAGTCTCTTTGTTTAATCCCGCCTCTCAGTGCATCTTAAAAGATGCCCAGACTACTGAGCAGAGCATTTAAAGTAAAATATTACTTTTGGAGTCTTAACACTTTCAGCTGTCAATTTTCCCTTGCATTTGAAGCACCAAAGGAAACTTTGAAAGTAATTATTATTAAGAGTGAGTTTACATTTCAAAAGACAGAAACAAGCCGTCACATTAGTCTTTATTATGACAGATAAACACCACTGCTCTTACAGACATGCCTATTGAACGATGGGAGGGTCGCTCATACAATATGCATATTGAAAGAGAGCAACATATTCAATGAAGAGACACTAGTATTTGTGGGCTACAAAGGATTTTGTTTTTAGCGTTAACTTTCAAAAAGTCAAGGTGATCAGTGAATTTGTTGAATGATTGACTTTTGTTTTTTTGTTTTTTTTTGGGTGGGGGGAATGTAATGGTTTTGTGTGACAGAGTTTTAGGCCCACTGTCAACATTAACTGTTTGTTTGCTTGGGCTGGTGGAGCTGTCCTTTGAGTTATGTCTCTATTTATAATTCAGGCCCAGCTGGATGTGAGGAGCGAAGAGGCTAGGTCTAGACCGGGGCGAACCAAGACCTCTTCTCTCCCGATCCAGGGATCCAGACCACTCCAATTAGCACAGGAGCTCCTCTCTAGCCATGGCCAACATCCAGTCACACCTGGAGTCCCTCCAAGAGGAGGTGTGAAAAGCGAGCGATAGCCTTCTCCCCCTCCCCTCTCACAGGGGGACTAATTGGGGGTGCGAATCCCACAGAACATTTCTCTCTGCACACCATTAACGCATCGCTTCACACAACCTCTGGTCCTGCTTAGATAAAAAACACTACATTTTGTTTCATCAGCTCTCCAAATACATTATTTTTCTTGTGTTGTTTTTTTGGTCTTCATCTTGATGATTATTTCAATTTTGGGGAGGAAATAAGCACTATTTATTAGATACACAATGTTTTAATGACATTCTGTTGTCACAATTGTGTCAGTGTTAACCAGCAGCACTTGATGCATTGCCAAAGATATTAAGACTTAATTGTGGTTCATTTGTGACTGTAATATTTTGTGTGTTTTTTGAAATCACACTATATATCTACAAATAGTTCATGCGTCAGTGTTTATGATAGAGCCTTAGGACTTATGAGCACTGAAAACAAACTACTCCCTCTTTTCCTCCATTTCTGTCCATCAATAGGGTGGGAAAACCAGGGGGCTTGGGGTGTCTGATTTTACCCAAAGAAAGACAGCGTGGGCCATTCTAACCCAACACTAAAACAACTGATTCTACCAATGAGTGTCTTAATTGAAAACCAAGTTTAACTGATTATCTTAACTGGGTGTTTTAATGTTGGTCTGGAACAAAGGCTTACATCCACACCATATTGTTTACTGCTGGCCTATGGCGTCCTGCACAGCAGTGCGAGGTTGGGAAAGCAATGATGAAATGGGTAAAGGAGGTGTCATTGTGCCTTCTGGAAATGATCTACCCATAATAATGGTGGAGGTGGTTGTGGTGGTCATGGAGGTGTGTATGTTGGGGGTGCAGTGGGGAGAGATGGTTTACAGGCAAAGTGTTTCTATCTCCTTTTCTTCCTCCAACCACAAGCTCACAGTGGTGTCTCTGAGCAATCTTTTTAGGTCATCGCCTATCATCCCCCACTATCAGAGCAGTGGCCGCTCAGTCACTATATTTGAACTAATTCCTCCCCCTCCCCCCACAATTCCCCATGATGGAATGTTCCATCATCCACATTCACCCAGTATACGGTGGTGCAATCTAGTTACCCTTTACAGGTGGTGACATTCTGTGGTGAGGAGAGGTTTAATGATGTGTTGATAAGAAACGCTGCCCGTGCAACCAGGCCGGCGCAATAAGTACTCTCATTAATGGTGGTAAAAGGAAGCCCGGAATAACCCATTATTTTGAGCTAAATCGTATTTTCCCCCCACCATTCTATCTGAATAATGACATTATGTGGATGTCCCAATTCTGAGGCAATTATCCATTTTAAATGTGGAATTTCCAAGTAACATTTTAATTATGACAATAAATTAAGCCATAACACCAGTGTGGTGAAAAGTCTGGCAGTTTGATTTCCATTAATATCTTAATTACTATTTAGAATCCCTAATTGACTGTAATATTTTATCACAGTTATTTATTGGAGGTCATCTAAAAAATGAAAAACCACAGATGAAAAAAAGGCATAAAGTCTTTGGCTACTATTATTTCTGGTCTTTTTTTCATTATTTATTTTGTTCTCAAATGTCATGGCTAACATGCTTAGCTCTTGAACCTTGACCATCTGATTCTTTTTTCATACATCTTAACCCATGGCTTGGAACAACCAGAGTTAATGGGCAGCTGATACAGGGAAGCTCATGTCCAATAACCAGGGCGGCCCGGACGTCATTGGAAACCTATACCCTCATTCTTTCAGTTTGATTTGTATTTACGGCGAGAAACTTCCACGATGTCATTATCTGTACATGTCTAGTGAGTCTTTTTGACTAGGGCATGCTATCCCCGACGCAGACAAAATGCAAATTGATTTCATATCTAAAGTGACATTTTCAAAGGCACTACATGCTACATTATGTCGTTTGCAGCCCTGAATGGGGGAAAATCACAAGCAAATGTCAGGCGGCAGGCGGACTCAATTTCCAGGGGTTTGTATTTATTGTGGTGATCAGCGAGTGAGGCAGGCCGGTTTGTGACACATCAAGTTAAACTCTACAGATCACCATTCCTCCCTCATTCCTTTCATCCCTTCGAGAGCAGCACTTTAATAGATTTTTTGCACATGCATTAGCCACCGCTGACAGGATTAGCGGTGAGCAAACACAGTTGTTAGGAGTCCCGTGTCTGTCACTGAGAGTGAGCCAGGGGGGCTGCATCTTTCTTTTGAATGCTGTTTTGAGCACTTACAGATGAACGTCTTCAGAGAAACACACGCACACGCAGGAGCTGTGTATTCAACCAGCCCAATGCAGAAGGACAATCCATTTACAAAGAAACGAATAGTGCAATAAAGAGAATTGCATGTTTATAGTTTAACAACTTGTTCATAGTGTAACAATGTGCCTTAACTTTAAATTTTGAGCCTAAAACCTGAAACGTGCCCCTTTGCAAGTATATGTATGTTTTTCTCTTATCAGGATGATGAACGGTAATATAGAATACCAGCAGAAGACACTACAAGTGTTTCAATGTGGTGAAGAGATTTTTCTCTTTGTTTCCCAGTCTGATAGACCTAGGATATGAGCCCCTTTACTTTCTATTCCTTCTGTTGCTGCATAAGGAACAAGTGATGAGTATATGGGCCTGTAGTCCATTGATGTGGCCTCATAGTCTTCACATATGAGATATAAAATTGAGAAACAGCCTCCAAAATGCTTCTGTCCTCCTTGATTGGTCCTTTGTATTGATCACCTGACACAAATCCTCAATCGATGCTCTGTAGCCTTATGGAGCTCACTTATGTCATATTAAAATATTGTTAAAATGATAAATTGACAATATTCATATCATGTGAGTCACTCATATTACTATACAGTAACTCATACCAGTGAATGCATTGCTTGGGATCAAACACTGATTCTTACATGAAGTGATTTGTAGACTATTTGGCAAAAGTATAGCTCATGGGGTAAACATTTCACACCAGGGGTACAGTGAATCATTGAATTGAAAGAGGCCCTATTTTGTAAGGTCTTGCATCATTGACAGTCTCGTCTTACATTAAAGTGACGTAACTGAGTGCGGCTCTTTGTGAGCTGTTGGGTTACCACATTTACCAAAACCGAACGGATGACATCATGAGAAATCACCGTAATGACTTCAGATTAGATCAATGAACAGCATTGCCTTATATTCCAATTTGTCTAAGAGGTATTAAATGAAACATTGCACCAAGAAGCATCCAAGGGGTTTAGAGTCCAAAGAGCAGGTATTTTTACAAGCAGCCAATACCATTTGATGATAAATTACCATTAGAATTCAATTTAGGGACAGAATACATATAATAAATTCATACTGGTTAAACAAATGTGACTAAAAGTTGTGATTAAAATATCAATAACATCATCATAATTAATAAAGCCTGGGAGAAAAAACTTGTTTTAAAAGTTATGCATGTTTAAAGCAGCATATGTTTTAACAGTCCTTTTTTAATAATTTATGTTTGTTTATGTTTCAAGCCTGTGCATACTCTATCAGTTTTATGACCATAAATTCACAGATTACATTAGACACAAAGAAGCAACCCTATTAAAATGGCCAAATCTGAAGCAATGGATGTGACCACATGAGTTATGCAAACTTTTATTTTTGAATAAGCCATTTATTTAAAATAATGTTGGTCTTTTTGTCATCCCACAGATAGCTAATCAGCATTATTGAAGTTATTTGCTACATTTAATATGAAGGATATAACTGATGTGACAGGGGTGGTTGTCAGGTTTTGGTTAGTCGCATCTCTTCCAAAGTTACAGGGACCTTTATAGCGAGATGAAGCTTTGCAGTACTGTAACACTACTGAAGCTACCAGGCCTCTGCAAAAGCACTTGGCTTTTCTGCCCCACCAATAAAATGGTGGTTTAAATCTTAATTCCCACACAGGGGAGTACAAGGGCTCTGGAGAGGAGCGGGAGTGCAGTCTTTGAAATGAGAGAAAGGGAACGCTGCAGTGCTCAGTTCAGAGGATTTGACAGAACAGGAGGAAGGGGGAAAGAGAAAAAAACGCAGTGAGAGGAGAAACAGAGGCAAGCAGATGGCTAAAGATGAAGGTCAAATCAGATTGAGAAGTTTGTCAAAATGTGATGACATAAGCAATCTGTAAAGTGTTATTGCGCCTACCTGGAGGTGCTCGGAAACATTTTGAAATTACAAAAACACTGGAGTTGCCAGCGCACTGCCTGGAATGATTGCCCCGAGTGTTTTATTTTTTTCCTTTTTGTGTGCGTGTGTGTACCTTCTCTCCTTCCTCTCCCCCACCCCTCTCTCTCTCTCACACACACACACACACACACACACACACACACATATATACATACATACACATGGACGACAGCCAGATGTGGAGAGAAGCATATTTGGAATTAATGACATTATATATGCTTTTCTTTATGCTCAATAATGGCTCCCATTATGATTGATACGGAACCGCCAACACTTTATCTAGTACAAATGGAGTGGGCTGTCGTCAGCTGTATTGAATCATCAATTTCCACTAGTGATGAGGATCGTTTACGGTAACTAATCATCTGTCCAGTTGGGATGTCTCCGAGGCTGATCGGATTGCGCTTTTTGAATACTGGTAGAACAACCATGACAATCTTACCCGTCCATGAAGATTGAGTGGGGCCCATTAGACCTCTCGCCCATGGCTATATCTCGGCTTTCTTTCTACATAATACGCAGCTGTAAATAAATCACTCCGCGCCTCGCCGTTTATTGATTACAGCCACTTCCACGCCTAGTGTCTGGTGAATTCTCTACAGAATAAAACGCTGCTTTATATTTTGTCCTGTCAAAATATTAAAGCGTTCTGTCAAGCTGGGCTGACTCACGGCGGGGAGAGTTATTCTACTGTACCCCGGCCTCATTCCCCCAGCTGGGCGGCATACTGTAACTTACAGCATATGTAGGCCTGAGCATTCGTATTTTAAACAATGACATTCAGTGCATGCGTGGAGAAAGCATGGTAAAAATTTATGGTAATTCCCATGCTGCTGCACAAAGTGATGCCGTTAATCTTTTAAACAAGGCTGAGACTAAGTAGAAGGAACAAGAGTCGAGTATGTAACATTAAGATCAGATACATGTGTTTATATTTTTGTAATCCAAATGCATTCTCATCGATTAGGCCATTTAAAAAATATAGATAAATTTTGAATGAATAGACTGGAACTAATAATCAATGGAGCACAGATTGATCGCTACAGGCAACGAATATGCAAATTCTGTTTGCAGGGGTCAATCAGTTACTGGCATTTTTTCAATGAAACTTAGAAGCTCATGAAGGTCTCTTCATTATCCCATTTTAACAGATGGCATAACCAAGTACTTTTCGTTAACTCATTTTAATGTATTTTAGCGAATGTGAAAAAAGTTAGCGTGTATTTGTTTTGAGCATAGTACATAGTAAACTGTTCAGTGATAATCAACTCAGATAAACTAAAACAAACTCTGACAGAGCACACTTGATCCTTATTAGATTCTGTTGGAGGTAATTTCACAACTAAACATTTTATTGTGCTTGATTTCATGAAGAGCTATGCTTGTAATTATAGGAAACAGAAAAACTGTTCCTTAATGGTCTGTGAATAGTTCTAAGCTCCCCCCAGGAACATGAGTTAAAAACCCTATGTTGGTGCTATGTAGAACCTTTTTTCTTGGGGCAAAGTTTTATGTGGATCTCATGGACAAATCATGGGCTCTACATCACTGGAAAGGAGGGCATTTGAAATTCACTGGACACAACCTAAAATTAACCTTGCTGTTACCTGACCAAAGCAAAAACACAAGCCAGAAGCAAGACTACTCTCACTTCTCTCCAGCTTCTCAATCTATTTCCCAGGACTTTGCTGTTTTTACTTTGCTCTAAAATCTATGAAAAATTTTTCTATTGTTTTGCAAGCTTTTTAAAACAGGCATTTGATGTAGCTCTTGAAATTCTAACCTGCCACTGCAGGTTGCATACTAAGAATGGTTGGGCATATTTAGAAACTGTCAGCATGGTCTTTTTTTAAAAATTTTTTTTTACTTCTAACACAAAATCCAAACCACTAAAGTCGCCAACCAAACCCCAGCTGTGTAATACCTCCTAGGTGAAGAACCCTATATTTTCATCAAAATGAAGTAACAATCAAAACAAAAAACATACATTAATCTTATGAATTTCTTGTTAAATGAATTGAAATAATTAATTTAATCACGGGGAAAAGGTCACTAATTGACTTTTGAAGGAATGAAGAGCTCCACGATGTGGGGAACAAAAGAATAGGAGAAGTGAAGAAGAAAATGTGACATGCTGTACAATCATTTATGCGATTTCACTCAGCCATTCATTCTGTTTCATGTGTGGTCTCCAATATGCAGCAGAGCCTCCTGCAATAATGAAGGGGTTCTCAGGATCGCTCATGTGCAGTGAGGATGCGTGTGTGGACCACCTCTGGAGAAGACTGGTTTGCTTATTGGGATGAAGACTGTAAAGAGTGTATGTAAAAAAGCTGTTTAATGAGAAATGGTGGGGGGGACTTTTCTATAAAACTGCCCATGTGACATAAACCACTCCTGGAACACCACTACAATGAGTTTCACCTCACTCTACATACAGACCCACATGGAGTACATAGCATATACAAAGCCATAGTAATACAAAAATTCTTGAATATTGCAGTGTAATACTGTACATGTAGGTGCTGTTACTGGCCTATTTCACTCATTGTAGTAATATTGTATGTAGTTGATTGTACATTAAACTGCCATTACATTCTGTCATAAAATATTTTGAATTCTGTGTTCCTTACATCAAGCTAGGAGCTGAAGTGTAGATTTTTGAATTAAAAAGTCACAGGGTTGCTTTCAGCGTAGTTTGTATAGATATTATTTATCAGAAAATTTACTAAACTTTCAAATCCGTAAATTAGCCAGTGTAAGGCTCTTTTGCATGAAAGCTGTTCTGAAACGCATGTACATGGATTTCAGACTCCAAAATTTGAGTTTGTGTTTATTCTTTAGTAAATTATGCCAACAGCATTAAATCTGAGTCTTATCAAATGCAAAGAGATACCAGTACCTGCACATGTGTTTTTCCAGAAAATACATATATCATAAAATACATATATCATAAACATATGTTTACCTATACTCATGTGGTGTCTTTCAGCACAAAAGTACTAAATATAAAATTTAATCTAATACTTGTATCAAGACTTGTATCATGCTGTGAATTTATACATGTGGAGTTTTACAACAGATGGGTAAACAGTAAAGCAGAGGAACAAAATCAGAGCTTTTATCTGTGACTGATTTATAATGAATCTACTGGCAATATCGATGCTGTAATATATGAGATATAAGGAACCAATATTGATACCTTCCTGAGAGCAGAGTGTTAAAATGGCTCTCTATCGCTATGCTACAGACCTACTCAGGAATGAGTACTGGGATAACACATGGTCAGACCAGTGTTTAACCAGAAAAAAATCAGCAAAATGGCAATCCATAAATGTAAATATAGTGCTTCTCATTTGTGATTATAATGTATTGTTTAGATGTGTGCAGGTTTGTAACTAAACTTGGAGGAGTGGGGTGGGAGTGGGGGGGTCTACTTTTTATACTAGTGGGTAGAACCTATTGATTGAAGATGCATTGAGTACATTGCTGATAAATATTCATCACAGAATACAATTTAGATACTGCAGACGGAATTCACAGGCTGTTACTTGCACACTCTGGTATTGATGTATGTATATGCTTTTTTTATTTTGATGATTGTTGGGTCAAACCTTCTCCGAGATGCGTTTGTGGCAAAAACGTACACACGGCAGAGATGTCAGCGTTCCATCCGCGAGATAAACCACATGAACCCTCGCTAGAAGACACCATGCGACTGGCAATCAGCACTAATAAGATTCCTCTCCTTCTTGAAAAGATCCGCCGAAAAGCCTTCAATCCATTCTGAGCACATTCAAAGGCGAGGGACCGTGTGCTCCCCGCGCAAGTTCATTATCATTCTCGGGTTATCCCGAGCCAAGCGAATCTGGAACGCAAATGAATTAGTGAGAATTAAGGGGGCCCTCTGCGGTCTCAACCCTCTCCAAATCTCAGCTCAGATGAAAGTTGTGCCGGCGACGTCTCCTGTCCCACGCCTCTCGGAAAGCCTGTGCCCCCTGCGCCAAGCCTCGGCCCTCCGTGGTCCCCGCGGAGACGCACAGCCAGTTAATATTGCCTAACGTCTTCTGACCGCCAGGTTCGGCCATGTGGGAAAAAAGTTTTGGAGGGCTGCGAAAAACCAAATTCCCTAACCCCAACCCCACCCCCCCCCCCACTCACTGGCGATTAATTACAGTGCCACGCCAGTAGCACCTTGCTGCCAATGATCCCTGTCTAAGCAGCCTTCCTTCTCATCTCTGCCACTCCCCGGTAATCAAAGAACCCTCCCCTGCCATGGGAAAGCAATGGCAACAAGGAAGAGAGGGAAGGGAGGAAGGAGGGGCGGGGGCTGAAATGACATTTAGCCATAGTATCTGAATGGGAATTTACAGATACTTTTCCCTCCTTCTGGCCACTCTCACTCAAACACGTTCTCAGCCACTCAATCTTGACCAGTGAAAGGCACGTGAGCTCAAAGTGGGTGAGGGATGGGGGTGGGGGGATGGTGGGTAAGAGTTACAAAATGGAAATGCAGCGGGTCAGCATCTCGCCACGATTACAGATGGAGAAAAGGAATACCCTGCAGTTATGTGAAGGAGGAGCGGTCTGAGCTGACCTTTGAAACAAAACTCATTCTGCTGACCTTTGATCTCTTGACCACATATGTACACTATCAATGTCAACAACTGAAGGGATTCCCCAAGCTACTATCATGACTAAGTTGGGTTTTGAATTTTTTCGGTGACCTTTAATTGAACTAACAGAGTGATTCAAGATGGTATACAAACAAAGGTCAAACCAAAAGGTCATGGAAGCCCACTGTCTGCAAGCTCTGAGATTTTAAACCTGGCCACAGAAGAAGATATAAATCAATGTTTTTTTACTCAGGTTCATTAGCATTTCTTTTTTTGAGCTATTCACATTCTTATCATTGTCTTAACACTAAAGAACAGACAAACACACACACACACACATATATATATACATATATATCAACCTATGCACGCACACATTTTTTTCCATTTGAGAGAACGTCACAATATTCTGTGCCAGAATGTCTCTCACATTATCAATTCAAATTCACACAATTTTCTAATAATCTCATACACATTGTGTTATGTGTTTTCAAAATGAGAATGCCCAATAATAGTCTGAAAAGCCACAATATTGTTTTTCACACTTCTTGGGAAGGGTTATTCATGTATATTAAGCTGCATACTCCCACGCTGGGGATTATTTGCGTGACATCTGTGTGATGTATATGTTGTTCTTGTTTGGCGGTATGTATGTGTTCACCACAGATATATGTGTACATCAGTATCTGTAGCTACCTGTCAAAACAGACCCACTGAGGCTTTCTGTCTCTGCTCAGAGTTGTTTTCTGCCAGCGGCGACAGACTGCGGGAGCATTCCTCCCCCTTCCCTCCCCTCCCTCGGCTCGTTTAGCCGAACACCCTGCCCTTGTGCTGGACATCAAATGACCAGTAACCCCCCCCCGCCCCCAAAGGAGATCTCTGGTTTCCCGCTCCCCATCTCACCAGCCACTGCAGTTCCACTCCTCTGTCCCCCCCTTCCCCACTCGAGGGAGAAGGGACATCTGTCCGTCTGCCGGGGGGACAGCCAGGCCCCACCGTCCGTCTGTCATCTCCGTGCCGGCGTGTCACTTCAGCCTGTTCTTCCCTCTCAGTCCCCCAGTCCTCATTTGGGGATTTAAAATACAGACACACACCCTTCGGTGGGTACTTTCCTCTACTCGACTCTTCATCTCAGAAGCGTGTAACCCACCCCCCCACCCCACCCCATCCGCCGTTATACTCTCCCTGTAATGATTATCTCGTAATTTGATTACGTGTACGTATTCGCGGATCTGTTTATCGACGACAGGTGCTGCGATTGATTGAGGCAAATTTGCATGAAAATCTATTTCACGGCAGCTGCAGGATCAAGATTGATCTCCTAGGATAAAGATGTCTTTGGCCTCCCAGCCTGTTTAAGGTGAAAATTAATTTGTTTGCTTCCTGGGCCTAATATTGGGTTTCGCTTTACAATGAGATTCTGTGTCTGATGCTTGCAAAAAGCACAGAGACATTAACATGTTTATGGTTTTAACATGGTTACTGTACTGGTTTTTCTGTCACTTTTTTTCAACAGCTATTTAAAATAGTTGTTACACCAATACTGCACTAAACACTTATCTGAACATATGTAGTATTCTACTTGCAAATGTGTGACTTTCCGCTCCAATTTTCAACCTGCAATTCACCAGGCTTAGAACACCTACTCTGATCTATATGCAGTGGATGCCCCCCTCCCAAAAACCCTCTACTGCCCCCACCCCACTCCACCGCACTGTCTGAGGAAAATAAAAAAGATGTGGTGTAGTAGCGTGAACCGTTGGCCTGCAGCCACACGCATGTACACAGAGAGGGACCGCCGCTACGAGCGCCAGCCTTCTGGACGGCGCCGGAGGTGAAGGAGAAAGGATCACTCTCTCCTTGTCAGCTGCAAGGGTAATTACTGCTGGCTGAAATTACTCAACATTTGTTTATAAGCTCCCCAGAGCATGCTGTAAATAGATTGTCTGTTATAGTCCGATCGCATTAAAAGCTTGCTCCTCACGAAAAAAACCCTCTCTGCCTCCCCATTTCAGTGTGAGCCGAGGCCCTGCTGCTCACTTATTGAGCAGCTCGGACCGCGGAGCCATGTTAAATGTGATTGTTTTTCATTAGCTACATCCTGTCCAATACTTCATTTGTTCTTTGTAATTACTGAATTCTGCCATGCTACATCACCTTCATTAACCGACTGTATGCTCGCGTGCATTTTCCAACGTTTTATCCCCCTCCCTCCGCCACATCGCCCCCCCTGCACCCCCCCCCCTGCACCCAACCCCTGTTTTTTCTCCCTTGCACGCAGTTTGGGTGTTTTAATTCAATATTGATTTAAGCATGCACATCTTCCAATATGGCACGTCCCTCCCCTCGCTGATGGCTGCTCATTTGCACGTTTTGCACATGCAGTTACAGAAAAACTTAGGAAGTCAAGGTCTGTGCCCGTATGAGATGGATCCTGTCAGATATGACATTCTAAAACACTTGACCCACAAAAATGAATTCTTGGTCAGGGCGGAGAATTCGTTCCTCTGAAATGCTGAAATGGAGAGACAGTGAGAGAGAATGAGAGAGAGAGAAAGAGGAGGGGGAGACAGAGAGAGTATGCATTGGTCATGTCAATGGAAGTGATGACAAGGGGGGATAAAACGAGAGAGGAGTAAACATGTCTGGAAATGTGTGTGAAATCTTCAGGATGAACAATCCAAGAAAAAAAACATCTAAATCATCCTAAGACGTGATTTTATACAAATGCATAATTTGACAAAGTTTTTATAATTTCATTGTATCAGAGAGAAAAATTAAATACAGCAACAGCCACAGTACCTATAGCATACAAACCAAATATTTCCTCTGTGTATCTGTGACAGGTAGGAAATGTCTTATTTTCCTGGCTCCTTGGAAACCAGCCTAATAAAATCCCATCTTGAAATGGCATTCTCCCTCCCATACTCCTCTAATAACCATGAGCGCAGGGGTGAAAGTGTGAAAACAAGGGCTCACCACCACTGGACATTCATCCGCCATCTCTGCTGAAACATTACACTCATTTAATTGGTGCACATTCAGGTTCATTACCATATTAATTCTTTACATTTCGGGAGCGATTTGGGCTATAAAATGAAAATGCTTTGCTTGTGAGGCGTAACGCCCACCCCACCTTTTCCATGTAGTTCATCTTACGGTCCTCCACGTATGGAGTCTTTCAGTGGGGGAGAGAAATTTGATAATGCGGGATCTCCTTTGAGATATGGGGGCAACTTTGCGGCTTTCAGAGCTGCCAACATGCGCCTGACTAGAGGAGCAGATGGCGAGCAACAGCCAGGGTCTGCAGATCGAGCAGCAAGGCAAACATTAGATGTCACTTTGAATTTCTAAATACGCATTGCATTTTGTCCCCCCTCCCCTCCACTTACCCCCACTACCCCATCACCCCCCAACCCCACCTGTACAATGTCAAAATCAGATACTGTCAGCTAACTGCCACAGAAAAAAATGTTGCCTTGACAATGGGTCTATTTCCAAATGCCATTTGAAAAATAGCATTTTAGCGATCTCCATGGAATCAAAACAAATAAGTCAGCTAGCCTGGCTGGCTGTGAACTTAATTCTGCAGTGCAGTATGTTATTTGGAAATAGAGTTCAGGCAAGGACCCGAGACACAGCTAGAGTATTTTAAAAGGATTTCTGTCACCGGTGAAGTGCCTAGTGCTTTTTGCATGATAAATATTCATATTTTTTATTACAAGTATTGGCCAGAATTCCATTAGAGCCAATGAAAGTTTGCATGGGCCATTTTAATTTGTCCCATAGTATTGGATCCAGTCACTGCCACATTTCAGACTAAAATGTGTTCCATGGGCAGCACTATTCTTTTTTACTGTATATTCAGAGTCTTACTTGTTTGTTCTTCCTTGAAAAAATCCACTGGGCATTGATGATTTCCTCTCCCATTTTTGTCCAATGATGTTCGGATAACTGAGTTGATCTCGGGTGACTGATGGTCCTTGTCAAAGATTCTGCTTAGTAACAAGATGGTAGACTACTACATTAGCAATATTGCTTTCAGCGTTAGAGATCCCATCTCAACAAAACACAATTCCTGTTGATTGACAGGTAGGGAGATTGTTAAGAGCTTTGGAATCAACCAAGTTGAGGTTCTGCCTTCAGTGCAAACCTGCTTTTAATGGACACCATGCTGAATCCCAAATCAGCAAACCCCCCACAAAAAAACTATACCCCCACACACAACACACACACACACACACACACACACACACACACACACACACACACAATTTTAATCAATAATTAATTAAAATCACTAGACACGTTTTAGTTAAGGTTAGTGGAATTGCTTTGGAGTTGATGTAAGGTTAGGACCACAACCTTCATTTTTAACCACCACCGAAGACAACTGATTTGATTTCTTTAATTTTTCATTCAGCATGTTCCTATGACATATATATCTATAAAGGAATTGCTTCATACAGTATGATAATTATATGGGGGTAATGGTGCCTCAAATGAACATGATTTGGTCTTTTACTGTAACAGCTATTCTTAATTGGATTATTGTCTGCTGTTTCAATGAGATAACTCATGTAGCTTCTTAGTTCACATTTGAATAATTCAACAAATCCAGCAGGCATTTTTATAATGAAAGAGAATATATGACCATTAATTGAACTGGTCTGATAGATGCTCCTGAAAATAAGTTGTGAAGTTTTTTTTTCAAAAGTTTACTTTCGCTTTTCTAATCCCAGTGTTCATACTGAGCTATGGGAACCAACAGGAATGTCACCTTAGATGTAGATTTTACCCACTTGGACAAACAGCCTTAAAAAGGTATTCTATCTCATTTTTATATTTTAAATTTTATGGCAACACAATGTTTGTGTCTGACATTCTGTTGTTAGGTAGGTACATGTCCCTGTCATTCTGTGTGATAATGCAACAGCTGTTTATGTAATTGTTATTGCTGTTTTGAGCAATAATTGGAGTGAGAAGAGTGGGAACGAACATCTAGAAGAACTGTTGTCTTTCTAGGGTGGGTACAAGGTCTTCTGGTGGTCCAGCTGAATCTATGACCAGAAATTTGCCCATTGCATCTGAACATTTACGAATTATCAGCACAATCAATTCACGTTAGGTTAGACATGCTGTTGTGTGTGATTAAATTAAGAATGACATTGTTGGAGGTTTTCCTAAAAAAAAAAAAAAACAAATTCCAAAAAAAAAAAAGTTTCCACCATTAGAAAGTTTTCAGACATAAAGCGACATTCTCAAGGCATGATTTTTGCTGTCACATATGAATGTGGCTGGTGGCTCAGGGTGTGTTTCAGTGGTACAGAAACACCACGGATCACTTTGTTCCATCAGTCCTCATTCCTTAGTTAAAACAAAATGCACTCGTTTCATACGTTCACTTTAACACCACTCTTCAGAAATCGTATCTGAGAGGGACGCTTGAAAACCGCCCTTCATGTGCTGAAGTGTATTTCTTACAGTCCTTGAACTTGAAATAACTGAGCTGATAAAAAGAAAAAAAAACGTGGAGGCTGGGGAAGAGGACCAAAGCAAGAGGAAATGAAAGTGGAAAATTTAAAATACAAAAATCGCTCTCCTTTTTTCAAAGCCCAAATATCAGGCAGGGGAGAAATGGATGGGGGAGCGGGGTTGGGGGGGCAGCTGCCACCATTCCAGCTGAAAGATTGAATTCATCCTATACAGCTCCTCGTCGCGCGACTTGACGCGCCGGATTTTGACATTGCTGAAGTGAAGTGATAATTGCTTTTAAAGACTAAGGAGGGAGAGAAAGAGGAGAAGATGAAAGATTGAGGAAATGAAATGAAGGAACACATTAGAATGTGGAGAGAGAGAGAGAGAAAGAAGGGGAGAGAGAGGGGGAGGGAGAGACGACGGCGGACCGCAGAGACTGTCCACATAAATAGTCATGAAACAGAAGTTTCTGACTTGTATTGAAGTCGAAAAAAATACTCTGGGAGAGGCCAGGAGGCCAAACTAAATAATCCTTGACTTAACGTCCTGTTCTGAATCCCATATTAGCTGCAGAGATTTTAATGTAAATATGCCATTACGTTGTCATTACAGCGATCAGGCAGCATGCCTTTCAGGTCAGCCCAGCCACTGTTAATTTTGCTGGCAAAAGCTTTTTTTCCCTCTCTTGAAATGTTAATAACTTTCTATTAGTTAATGTAGCGTGACTAAAATTCAGATTAGATATAATTCATTTTAATATCTGTGACTGGCTAGCCTGATCATTTAGCAATGGTTTCCAGCTGAATACAAGACGCTAAATTGGATTCATTTGCACAGGATTGGCGGAGGACGCCTTGTCTCGTAATTTAGTCATCACTGAATCAATTTGATGATTCTCTCTTTGCTCCTTTGCTGGTGTATCGGGGATTGAATGATACTGCTGATCACGTTTAATAGATGTCATGATATTTTTGTCAGCTCTGCACGGCGATGCTGAAGAATTGAGTCATGAAGAATGAAAGCATTGACAATTAAGAGTAAAGCCAGAGAATTACTGTCTGTCAAGCATACATGTTCTCTCTGTATTTACCACGAGTATTTGTTTATATCATAGCTGTCACAATCAGCTATGACACATGGGTATATCTGTAGGACACAGCTGCAGTGCACATGCTTGTCTATAATTGCTAATAATCGATAGTTTTTGTACAATAGATCAGGGCTACATAACTCCAGTCCTTGAAGGTTGCTGCAACTTCGATGAGATGAACTAATCATGAAATTAAGGGGAGTAGAAAATGGAGCAAATACCTGCGGACAGTGGGACTCTCCATGACTGGAGTTCAATGGGCCTTCTCCAGCTAATCAGGCAGTTGCTACATTTTGAGTTTTACATCTTAGTTATTGTCATAGATCTACAATTTTTTCAAGAACTATTTCCTGCTTGCAGTGTTCTTCATTTTAATATAAAATGTGTACAAAATGTAAAAGTGCATAATTTTACAAGAGATTTCTCTCCTATCAAGACAGATAAACTGCAAAATAATAAAATGAACATCACATAAAGTGCTTTTATAATAAAGAGAATACATGAAATGTAATCTCTTGCATGATAATCCTAAACTTTGTGCAGTGCCTATCTGGAAGGGGCTTTTTTATCCCAATTTCTTGCAAACAGGAACAGCTAATGCCTCCATTGTTTCATTCTGTGACTCATTCAGCTTAGCACAATTTAAAATTACAAATCTTACCAACAAAGGCACACATATTGGTGATTTGATATTACGTCATTTTTGCTCCTGGTCATTAGCTCCTTCTTTCTCTCAATTTCTCCAACTGTATGGTATTGTGATGTCAGATCAGACTAATGGCTGTACATGTGGGGTGGACTTCCTGTTCATTATGAGCCAAACAACACTGATTGATCAGGTGGTTATATAGGGTGCCTGAGACACAGCTGGCCCCAGAGGGTTCGTCCTGTGTGTTGGTGACTGGAGCTGTACCCTGATCTTCTCTAAGTAAGGCCATGAAAAAAGCTGGTCTTTACCCTTTTATCATGAGAGACATTATCTTGTAGACTGGGACTCACCTTTGCAACAAGGCAAAAACCTCTCTCCTCACTCCATTTCTCATGCAAATTCCGAGTAAGCCTTAGGTCAAGAAGTGGTTTTGATGGAAAGTCTAAACCAGTAGGCCTTTGCCAGAGAGAAGCCAGGAGGATGGACCGACCCATGGGTTCCCACAACATCAGCTGGAACTGAAAGAACAATGGCTAGCCATTTCACAGCACGAAAAGAAAGCCACTCCCTCAGCAGACTAGTTGGGCCATCAAGACTGTCTCTACCAACCAATTAGTGTAACAAAACAGTACAACGATCTAGAGTCATGAAGTAACTTAAAAATGTAAGTCAACCAATATGTTTTGAATGTGTCTGTAAATTACTGATAAATGTTTTATTTTACAAATTGTGTTGTCCCTTAATTATTTTGTCTCTTTACAAGTGGGCTCTAAAGTATGAAAAGTATAGATAGTTTCCTCCTAAAATATTACCTATTAATGATTAATGGGAAATTCATTTTTACTGCCCAGTTATAGAAGGAAAATCTTGATCCATCTTTGCAGTAGATAAAACAGGATGAGATAATCATGTTTTAACAGCCAGCAGCGCTAGAATGATGAAATGTAACAATCTTAACTGTCCCTTAGTTTTGACTGCTGGAGGACTATCAATATCGTCCTTATTTATTCACTACAAAAAATATGTGAAGAGCACATATGTACCAGTAGCTGAAAACTGCAAACAATCTGTTTTTCACAAAAAATGGAGACTTTACAATCTAAGTTTCAAGGAAAAAATAACTGTGAGTACATACAGAAAGCTATTAACTAGAAAATATGCTAGGTAGAAGTATAGGCAAGCCTGTGAGGCAAGCAATGGAGCTGGTAATGTTTATAGCAGGGGTGGACTGACTCATGTAATGCAATAGCAGCATGTTTTATGGCAGCCTACAGGAGGAGTCACCGCTGCTGGCTGAACTTCAATGGACCACTACATATGCAAGTTGTAGGAGAGAATTATTTTAAACTATATTGTCAATGCAAATTGTTATTTCTTTTGGTTTAAAGGTTGGCCCTTTTACGTAGTGAAAAGGCAAGAATAAGAAGCTAGATATTTGTGGCTTATCTATATTGGTATGTAGCCTAATTTGCATATAATTTATGTGGCAAATATTCATATTTTGTGTACATACTTTGTACCACTTGACTGGTGTTCATACAACCTCTCTTTTATGTATGGGGGATATTATACTATTGGAGTATGCATAATAATGACATTAGAACTGCAGCAAAACACAGTGCATAGTGACATACTGTATGCCTTTTGAAGGCATTTGTCCAGAAAATGTGTACAATTAAGATATGACCAGACCAATAATTTTTTGTACAAATTATAATTTTGATATTTCTTCAGGGACAATATTTAACCCTAAAGAAGGGCCACTATGAGCTTTCAGTGTCTCTGTAAATCTCGGCCAAGCTGAGCGTGCACACACACAATGGAAGAAGCCCAGCTGATTAGGAACATCTGGAAGAGTGGAGGTAGGGCTCCCCACATCAGACGGAGCGAGCTGAGATTTCAGAGTGACCTCACAGTGACAGGTTTGACCTCCGACACAGTGCATGCGTGCCGCAGAGGGATGCAGGGCTGGGAGAGACACTCTCTTCCTGCTCTGGCTCAAGGTACCGGGTGGTACCGCCACTCTTCAATGTTTCTCTCTAAGGCCAGGCCTTGTATGTGTGTTTCCTATTGGTTAAGCACCGATTTAGAGCCTGGTAGTAAAGCTGTTGTTGCTTACAATAATGAAACCATATAATGAAACTTTAATATGATGCAACAGAAAAATGCTGATGTGAGAACGAGGAAATTTGTTGTCATTTGCACCATTTGTTGCACGATTGTGGATGCATATTTCAATGAAGACAAAAAATGATGGCCTTCTATTAATTATGTTTACCACTTGCATTTTCTTTTTTGAAAATGTTTTCCTTCAGAACCTGTATATCAGTATAATGCTTTAAACAAATTTACAAGTGATATATAAAATGATTAGGCAACTGTAATTCAGAGTTTTGGCTCTTCAAAACCTGACAAGAACCTATGCAAGTTCATGCAATGTCTTTTTATAGTTGAAAAAAATCTAACACAATTTTACCCCTCTGTTACAGTTAGATGACTTTGCACTAGAGTCCTGGACTGAGATATTCTGATTTCCATCAAAATGGCTGCTTCCGTGCAAACAGCCATACTGAATTGAATTACCAAGCCATGGCACTTGGCCTCTTGTAGCTCACTTCTGACCAAACAGTTTGTCTCTTTAAACGATCTCAGATGTTTCTCAGACCTCTCTGTAAAATAATAGGCATTCCAAAAAGCGGACTTTAAATTTTACCTGACAGCAACACAGCTGCAGGTAAGATCAGTTCCAGCAGACAACATTAATCGTTTTTAAGAAGGACACAATGAGAGACACATTTCATGTAAAATCTTAATTCATTTGTATGCCAAACTTCAGATAATGGATATTCATGAGATTTCCCACTTTGGAATGTAGATTTAATAGATGTAAGTTCACATATTAGGAACACAAATTGTTTGAACGGTTGAAGTTATTGAGATTAAAAATGATGTCTATTCAGTACACATTTGATGATTTATAGTAAATATTCCACAATGTCTGAAAATGGTATGGGACTTGCTGTGATGTTAACCATCCTCCACAATGCACTCTGTGTTTCTCCTGTTCACTGTGTCTGGCAGTTTCAATGACCTCAGATGGAATGGAAGAGAAAAATGCACCTCATGTTGACACTGGTCGTTCCCTGCTGAAGTTTTGGTTTTGGGCTGGTGGGTGGGTGGGGTTGGGGGCGGGGCTGGGTCCTGCAGGGGCGTGGTAAATCAGTGCTGATACTGCAGACAGGGCTTCGCCATTGCTGCCCCCCATTCCCCCCCCAAACACTGTAACTATTCAATCCGGTTCACAGAAAAACAACATATCACAGCTGCACTGCTTATAAGACCATTTATGCAGAACAGTAAGCGTGTGGCACCTCAGTGAATGGCAATCAACATGGGTATATTTCAGTCAAGGGCCATGAAGTAAAAATCAGAGTTTTTTATCATTTATTTGATCTTCCAATGCACCGTTGTCATTTGACACCACAAGTGTCAGCCTTATATCTTTAAAAGCCAAGCCAAAAAATACACTCCAAGCTTAGGTCTTTACTCACAAATAATGTATTCAACAGTTTGGTTTTAAGATGGCTGTAATGATTAATAGTTATTAATACATTTATAACATTTTCCATAACATTAACTGTATTGGTGAGTACATGAATAAATGGCCTTGATTTACAGATACCCAAGGTATACATTCAGTTTGCTTTTTTAGCTTGTCCATCACCAAAAATGATTTAAAAACATATAATTTAATACCAAGTTACCATTGTGCACATTAGCAGAGAACCACTTAGCATAAATATTAATGTCGATGCTAATGGACATTCCCTGATGATGAGTGCATATTAATTCATTAACAAAATAGAGGAACACAGTTGTCACAGGCAATGTTGCTTCTTTCCTCTGAATATGCGACGATTAAAATGAAATGTGAAATATTTGAGCTGTTTCTATGGCAGCTGCATTCAGTCTTATCAGAGTAAATGTTGTCATTTGAAATAAGGAAGAAAGATCATGAGAACATAACATCTATTTAACAGAGGGAAATGACGTTCATTTGCATCAGCGCTCTCTTTTGAAAAGAGCTCAACCACTTTCCCCCATCCTCAAAAGATATATTTTAAATAAGGCCTAAAAGTGAGGTTGAAACCAATTTTATGAGTGGCCAACAAAGACATTTGTAAAATGATCTATACCAAGATTTTGAGTGCGTAAGCCTCTTATCACACACACCATAAAACACACATCATTGTGTTTCAGCACTGCATTTCCAAGATATAAATTACAAGAAATTTGACACATTAAAGCTCCAGCTTACTTTTTAATTACAAAATCCTTTCAAATTAAACTTTGAGAACTTAATAAGTGCACATTTGGGCTGAGAAATATACTTACTGTAGCCTTGGAAAAGGGAAAAGGGGGTCTCTTTGCTAGTTCTTTCCACATGTGTTTAACTAGAGCTCTAGAATTTTAGGTCATTTTACTTAACTCCTAATCAAGTCCAATTCCAGGTGGGATCCTTTTTCTTGAGACTCATACCTTTCAAAGCACATGTTAATTTTAATATGGTATGAACCCATATTCTTTTAATTTAACTTAATATCATGCATCTCCAGTTGCATTATCCTCTTCCATAAACCGCCATCAAAGGCTGATTTGTGAATTGAGTACAAGTCCACATGGAAAATCACAATCATGTCATGTAAAGGTCCTGGCGACAAAATGTTGCACTCATGAGAAAGAGAGCACCTTTATTTTAAGGTGAACTTTGGGAACCATGGGAAATTAGTGCCAATTTCTTTGTAGCTGGCCAGTAATCCAATTATATGGTCCATTAAATTGAGTAAAGAAATGTTTTTATAGCATTTTAATACACAACATTGCCATAACCAAAGTCTTTTTATAATACAAAAGAGATGCAATACTGCTATGTAAATTTGAGAGCATGTAACAATTGATACTTGAAAATAGCTCAGGGTCATTGTTCTGTCTTTTTGCCTTGTTGTCCAACACAAACCGATTAACGACATAGAAAACTTGATAATGAAAGGGATTTGAATGCTTTTTCACGTGCATTACATTTGCAAGTGTATTTTTCATAATATCAAAGGGAACAGTATTTGCTGTTTTAATTCTAGTGTGGTTCAGCAGGGAAAGGATTCTGGGACTATGCAAAACGTGGGGGAAAAAAAAATTTACAAACACATTTAAAGTCCTCCTTTTTCATTGTACAACACTGTGAACTTGGTTGCCATGAGGATATGGATTTTATGTGCATAATGAAGTAAAACAACAAAGGCTACAGAAAATCTTCAGCCAATATTAAAAACAAAATCATATTAAGAGTCAGAATGTCCCCACAAGTGAGTACATGTTGACATTACAACTGTAATCAAGGAAAAATAATTAGATCAGGCTTGTAGATGTTTCATACCTGTATGTGATACCCATAATTCCGTGCGTGACCAGTAAATGTGTGAAAATGTGACATGCAGTCACGTTCAAAATTACTGCCCCCTTCCTAAAGATGAGCTAATAGACTGTGCAAGATTAACAAAAATTATATTGTTCCGTAGTCTTTGTTCTAAATGTAGAAAACTCATGCACAGGCCAAATATGGTTCAATTTATTCTCCATTATTCTCTGCTGTACAAAATTTTTGCATTCTGTTCTTTTGTTTGATGTATTTTACAATCATCTTGAGAACTGGCATAAAGTAAACCACAGAATGTACCCAACGATCTAGGGTCCACTCACAGGTGCATGCATGTCTCTGTGTATCTGTGTGCACACATGAACATGCATGATTGTGTATGTGTGAGTGCATGTGCACATAAGCCCACGGGAGTCTGTCTGCTTGTGTGTGTGTCTATTTGGGCACGGTCACACTTGCAGGTCTGTCTGAGTATGCACGTGTCCTTCCGTGTGTGTGCGTGTGCTTTCATCGTGTTGATAGCAAACAAATGGTTGTTCATATCTATCTGGGTGATTAAGAAACATCCTGTTCCCTGTTCAGCTGCTGTCCCCGACAGATGTGGACACCCTGAGATGTGTTTCTCCTGGTGAGATATGGACAGTCTTTTGAGGAAGTCTCCTGTGCTGTGAATGAGCTGTAATCTGTGTGCCACCACCCCCACACCCCCCCCCGCCCCCCGCCTCCTCCAATAATAAATGAAGCAGCTACCACATCAAGCCTGCCTCTGTTAAGTTGTTAATATTAGCAATTATTTCCAAGTCCAATTATACAAAAATGCCTTTTTACCTTTTGGTCTGGTTTATAGTCAAAATTCAATTGACCAGTTTAGTATGATGGCATGCTGTGCTATAGAAATGAGATGGCCTAGCACTGGCTGCTAAGAAACAATCCCAAAAGGTTATCCAATTTGGATAATTCCATGAGATTAGTTAATAGAAAGGGCATTTCTTCTTTTTATTGGATCTGCCCTTTCCCTCAGTTCTGCTGAAGAATTTCCCCCCTCTATTTTAATTAATATTGATTTTATTACCGATTTGTTGTTTTAAATGTGGATGTGAGCAGACATTAATGATTCAATGTTTTGAGTTACATGTTTTGTAGGAGATTCACATACTCCTTAAACATAATTATTCAGATGTCATAACTTTAATTCTCAAAATAAACCACAGAAAAGGGACTTTTATTAAGCCTATACTGCTTAGAGAAATAGTTTGCTGTGCATATTATGAGTATAGTGGCTTTAGCAACAGGACTAATAAAGCATAATAAGGCTTATATCTCCTTTACAAACATGAATCAGTCAAGGAAATATGTGAGATTAATTATCATTAACTCTGCAAGATTCAGCAGGCTGTTTCTATATCTTTAACTGATATACATTAAGAAGGCCTGCCTTGTATACATAGTGAATACCCTTGGCAGGAGCATGAGTGTAATGCAGCAGTCTAATAGGAGTAAAGATATAAAGTTATATATCTGTAGATCCACTGAAATTTAAATTATGTCCAGTGATGAAATGCTTAATGGTTACATAAGGGTGTATTTCCCCATTAGCACATTTATCTAAAGGGAGTTTATTTGAAGGCCAAGTGAGTTGCAATAATGAAGGGGGGAAAGGTTTTTGAACAGCTCATGTCCTCATAGCAGATGAAGGGGAAGCCCCCTGTATGCTTATAAGCATGGGGAAATTTGGTGAAAAATGATGTCAGGCCCACAGTTGGTACCCAGCCCTGGAAAGAAGGAAAAGAAAAAAAAACCACAGACCACCACCATGCGCCTGACAGTGATGAAAAACGCACGCGCGCACCGACAGATTCGTCTTACTTGGACCACGCCGCCCGAGCCACAGCCGCGTGGGGGCAAAGGAGGCAGCGACAGTGAACGGGAAAGCACACACAGGTAGGGGAGGTACGTGCCATTTACTGGGTTATTTATGAAAGAAATTACATCAGCCAAAGAGAACACAGTTGGAGCTCTCAATGCACAGTGTTTCTACGGTCAAAGACAAGGTCCAAAGCAATGTATCATGACAAGAGTGTGCGGAGGAACACAGGAACTAAAATGCATCCTACGGCTGATGAAGGGTACAAGTTCACTCCTTTGTCATCCAACATTCCCCACATGATGCTGCTTCATTGTTTTTGTGCATTATATTTTAACCCAAAAATCTGATCATCTCTCAAGGTTTTCTCCTCTTCAATAATCCATTGCTTCCATAATAGTTCCTCAAAAAAAATCTTTTTAAAAATAACCTGTTCCTGAAAACAAATAATTCAATAAATAAATTATGGATGAGGGCCAAAGGACATAAGCTTTACTCCTGTTTTTTTTTTTTTTTTTTTTTTTTGCACTCTTCATTGTGAAAAAAGTAACAGCCCACAATTTACAATAGGAGAGGGAAATGCTACTGAAATCAGTCAAGGAAATCACATGCAGATTCAAGTGGAGTCTTTCATGTCACTCAACCCCCCAACCCTTCTCACCTCCCATTCTATGAAAAGTGGCTCCACAGCAAAGACTTTGACTGGACACAAAAATGAGAACTCCTCTTTCTTCCTGCGTTGATCTTTGTCAGAGAGCGGAGGGAGCCTTTGAGGAGCTCAGAGACGACAGAATGGCAAGCTGCCGCCGCCGCCGCTCTCAGGAAATCACAACGGCCTTTTGTTATTTATGTATTCAAGCTGCCCTCTGCTGTTCACAGCCTCAATGACAAGAGGAAGGTACCGGAACAATGAGAAAACTGGAGACCAGGAGAAAGCATGGGGGCTACCCAACCTTCGCTCCTCCGCAACCCCACACAACTGCCAGTACCACGGGTGCTGACTCGGCCCCAAAGCTGGACTGAGGGCAGCTAGCATTTCAGTATGTGGGATAGCGGTGTGCTTCTGAGTTGTCACAGAATTACATGCAGTGAGGATGTTTTTTTTTTTATTAATGTTGCTAGGTAGCACCTTCGAGGAACTAGCTTTTAGAACGGAAATATTGTGCTAGCTACATTGACTTGTATTTTTTCCCTGAATAGGCTAGTATCTGGAAGCTTGAGGTTGGGGGTTATTTGTGTGGGTGTTAAAGCCCACAGGGCATGGGGGAACTGGGGCGTCTCAGTGGGCTACCAGACCGCACCCCGGTTGTCTCTCTAGCACCTGTGTCTCCACAGCTCCCTCCCCCCACCCTAAAATCTTATTAGGATCCAAAATATCAGTATTCAGTCACCCCAGCTGTGGCTATCTGTCCATAATGTTTGTGTGGCACGTATTTTATTCATGATGATACTAACCCACTGCACACATGTAATAATATGTGGTTGGTGTAAACCAGGAAACTTAATACTGCTGCTCAATAATCAATGCTTAATACCTTAATTACATACATATATACATATCCTATGTACAGTACAATGGAAAACATTTAAACACCAATCATTTTCAAATATGCCTCCATATGGGTACACACAGGACCATTACAATCATTATACAAAATATTATAAACCAGAATAAGCAATTATTCATTGGTCTATGTAGTATTCATAACATAATGAATAATTCATCATTATATTCCAAAAATAATGTAAAAAAAAGGTGCATAATGGTTTTCAACCATTCAATTACAACAATCATTTATCATATGCATTTACATTTTAGAGGGACTTTCATTGTACAGGACTTGAGAAAATAAGAACAATTAAAAGATGAAGAAAAGGGAGCAAAATGCTCTGGTAGGCAGTGGAAAGCAGTTTTTTTTTCTCTGCCCAGTACCTTTAAGATGATGTAGACTTTGGGATGGAGAGACCATTACTTATGTTGCTGATTGTACACCTGTGGATAAGGCTTTCACTCGGTGTTGTAGACAGTTTAGCTCCAGGCATGCTATGTTCACAGAATATAAATTTCACAGAGAGCCCCTGGGTACTGTCTCGGTACTTTACAAGCTCTTGTGTGGACTTCCAGGGAATGCACTTTAATGCAGAGAAATAATTAAATCCTCACAACTCAGCGGTTTCCTCCCCTCGAACGGTGTTTAATATTTATGTCAGAATGAGACGCTGTAACAATGACAACATTATTTTAACGTACAAACACTGTGTTATTCATATGGCCGCTACGAGCCATTGATTACGTGATTGATTTAGACTGGTGAAATATTAACCTTTATCTTTGAAGACAGAGATTATACTCACCAAGGCCCCCAAAAGAAAAAGTAAATAAAAACAAATTTGATGATGCAAATGTAACCCCCTCCCCACCACCCACCCAAAACAATTTGATTATCAGTGTGCTTTTTAGAAATGCACAAGCTGAACCAGAATAAGCATGAGAATGATGTTACCATGCATGCTAAATAGGACGAAGAGCCACCCCTCCCCACCAGATTCTGCATTAATAGATCATCTGAATTCAGTTGTCTGCAACAACGGGAGGATCAGTGCGGCTGATTTGTCAACTTACATGGAACGTGTTTGCATGAGAAATCCGCCGCTCTCAAAGTCAAGTGGGTATGAATGCTTGGCGGACCCCAGCTGGCCCGCTTTCAAACACAAAGCGGGAACACAATGCCGCAACGGTTCATTTTCCTGTTTAAAGAAGCAATTGTGGAGTTTAACCTTAGGATATTACAGCTTCCCAGCTTCCCTTTTGTGCAGGACATGAGAGCGCACTGGCGAGAAACACAATTTGGCCCGGTCTGTCTTGTCCAGGCACCGATAATCCCGCTCGCTCTACGAGCGCTGATAAGACAACCCATTTAATGTAATTATAAACTGGGGTGGCACAAATTGTTAGTATCTTCAAACGCCTAATATGCCGAAATAGCTCACCGATGTAAATCATTCCGTCGCTCGCGTGCAATTAGCTTTCCCATAATAATACTGTAACTAATTTCTGTTTAAAATTTGACATTATAAACTTAATTGGCTTTCATTTAAAGCTCGAGAGTGACACATCTATCAAGCCGGCTGCCATCAATACGGATGTGCGCTGCATCTCAAACGCAAGGCAAACACGTTCCTCTCCTCAAATAAACGCTGTTGACCAACATTATTATTACCTCAGCTCTTAATTACTTTTTAGCTTTTAAATTTAATTGCTTCAATAAAAAAGAATCTATAATGCATTGTTAATTACACTTTACAGGTGACCTATGTAAGGAGATTTTACAATGAAGGCGCGATAATTAGCCTGTCACAGTCCAGTTCCGGGCTATTGTCTAGTTGTCCTTTTCATTGCTATTCTTGGCATGACCAGCATTCTAAAGCCCTCATATATTAGCTTCCATAACAGTTAAAATGGTATTACAATGTGTGCAGCATGAGCAAATTTGGGTTTTCTCATTTGTGTCAGCTATTCCGGGGGTCACGTGGAAGACTCCCTCAAGGGAAGGCTAAGACAGCCCACTCCACCAGCTCTTAATAGCCTCTAGAGCATAAACGCTCGGAGACTGGCCGATTTCCCTCCCGGGATTGATAATTACCTTACATGGCACACTTGCACCTGAACTCAATCCTTTTTCTGTGTGTTTTCTTGTTAACTGAGACAAGGGTTAAAAAATAGAATTTTAAAAGGAAAAAACATTTTATAAAATATAATTTTCTATTTACAGTATCAAAACACAGATGGTATATGTCTGTATCATCGATGATATAGGAAATAAAATGGGCGGGAGGAGAAGGAAATGTTTAGGCCACTCTATTTCAACTGGATCTCGGGGTGGGGGTGTTGTGCAAGACTGTTTTGTGTGTGTGTGTGTGTGTGTGTGTGTGTGTGTGTGTGTGTGTGTGTGTGTGTGTGTGTGTCTGTGTCTGTGTCTGTGTTTGAGGGGGATGGGGGGTCGTTGTCACAAGCATTTGTGTTGAAAATGTGGTCCAATTAGGTTTACAGTAAAAAAAGAAAACATGGTAGGTCTTAGTATTGTCTTCTTTCAATCAAAAAAAAGCAAACAAACAAAAAACTAAAACCACAAATTAAAAGTGTTGTGACCATTCATCTTGGATAGCCACTGAGGGACTTTCAAACACTGCTTTTTTTTTTAATTGCATTGAGTTCAAGTATTTCCATTCAAATAATGCATTTCCATAGAGATTAGTCTCCACTCCAGCAAACAGAGGGGCAAAGCAGCTACTTGTATTGTCAGTGATGTTTAAATTAACGTTGTGCTCAAACAACTTAAGTAATATTCATTTTAAACGACAATTATGCAAAATGAAATAGATTCAACTGTTTGTTGGCCTCAGCCATAATTGTGAACATCTCACATGACTGCTGAAATGTAGTTTTTTTCTTGTTGCAAATTTGGCTGAATTACTAGGGTAGGAAAGTAGTCAACCACAACCAATCATGTAAGGTCTGGTACCAAGAGAAAAAAATAAAACTAAATCCTCTCCTGAGTGGCTCAGCTGGTAAGAGTGATCACTATAAGAGTGATCGCTATACCTGTACAAATTACAATTTGAAGACTGAAGTGTGTCATTATAAGACTAACAGCTGTGAGTTCACAGTGGCAGGCTACAGTTGCCATGCTAAGGGTACTATGTTATATAAGCATACTATGCTACATTTTTACTTTGAAACTATCACTAAATAACCATGTTCAGTCATTAATGGCGAGGCATCAGCAGTTGGGGTGTGTACATGTTGACACCCTACCCATCTACCTACGTTTGTTATTCTAAAATGTTTTTCGAATGCTTCTGGGCATCTACCTTTCTCTATGAGCAAGACACTTGTGGCAGAAAATGAACACCAAAAGCACTTAACAAGGCCTCCACTGTAAATTCTATGTTTTGGCAAATAAAGAAAAACACCACAGTTATTGGCTTAAAATATACATGTAAAAGGAGAGAGGTGGAGACAACTTTCTTAACTGGGTTTGCAACCCTTATTGTATGCATAGGGGAAAAACATTCCACCGAGTACCAAGACCCACTTGACTCATTGTGTCATTTTTAGCTATATATCTTACAACCTGTAGTATAGAAATGGTTTTGCACAATGATGAAGTCCAAAATTGATGTCAGTGAAATCATGGGTACATTAATTGTAATATTCACTATTCTGGTTTCATCTTAAAGGCAGTTTCCCACATACTGTGATTATGTTTTTGAATAAATACAGGTGTGACATGAATTATCCTATTTGTAAAGTTACTGAGCAAACAAAGGAGGCATAACTTCTCCAGATAACTCCATGAAGTATGTCTTAGTACTCTCTGCTCATTTTATGAGTATTTCTTTGGGTAAAATTTGGAGTTGATTTCAACTGGAGTAAGCCTTGAGTAACTAAACCAGGCTTCAGCAATTTACTGCTGCATTAATTTCTCAAAGTGACACAGCAGGTGCTCACAGGGTAGTGGTTGTTGCCTCACTTCCAATTGTCTCAAATCTCCTTGTAGTACCATGTGTTCTGTAAAGTAAAAAATAGTCAATGGCTATCAGGCCAGAACATCAGAGAAGTGCATGCTCTGACAGGTGCAGTGGGGACAGGGTGGAGAAAACCCCAATTTCCCATTCAAAATTGTGGGAAAAATTAATATGAAAATAAATTAAAAAGCAGACCTAACGTGAATGTGCAAGCATCTAATTGGTAAATTCACTGATTTAATTATTATATTCTTGTTAAAAAAAATTATTAAATAAAACATTTAAAACTACTATATCTCAGTATGATATTTTATTTCATCTCATATTACGATTAAGAGATAGCCGACATTCTGCACACACTGTGAGCTCATGACTAGGTTTGCTAGAATGACACCATTTTTTTGTATCAGATCTACATGATCTCAGTGATTGTAGGATATGATGTCTTTTGAATCAGACTTTGAAGCTTTTTAGCCTTTCGATGTGACCGGCACTTTTTTCCCTACTACAGTGCTGATCTGAATCTCTTCAAGTAGCATGGCTTTTAAAAACTGTGTTAGCATTTCATGGCCTAGCTCTGCGGCAGAGACATATTAAAAAAAGATAATTATCTTGCGAACAATAACGCGATATTAAAGACAGTCCCTGATGGTAGATGGTACTGATGGGTCACTGAAGGACATAATTAAGGTTCATCAGAAAAATTGGATCTAGTTCAGTCTGTAATCTTAAGAATCAATGCTTGCTAGCTTTCTATGGGGTTTTGTACAGTACATTTGCACATAGAGGTGTGTTATACATACATACACACATTTCTATGCTTCTCTACTTCTATGACAAGCTCAAAATGACCAATTTTGCAAGAATTTGGAAATACAATAAAGCACTGTGGTATTTTGCAGTCTTGCATACAAAAAGAAAACATCTGCCTTGATGTGTTGGATTCTCAGCTCATTTTGGGAGAAGCAGTCATTATGAAGGGTTCAGATCTACTCTGTTTAACACAGGTTGGATCTTCCATTCATTTGGTAGATTTTGTTGAAAGGACTTTGGGGATTGGGAGCTTTCTGGAAAATGAACTTGTGTAACAATGTCAACAGAAATACAGAGCTCACATGAAACATCACATGAAGATTAACAATGGAATTTCAGCATATTTCACATTAAATTTTGTCAGAAGAGTGGCAGAGGAGATCCATTCATGCCCTCCGAAGCTTCAGCAAACAGAGGCAATACACCTGGACAGCAAAACACTCAGCTCCTGCTGACCATGGGTTGATTCAATGGTTCAACAGCCAACGTGTATTCAATGGCAATTCAAAATTTCATAGTGGAGCTCAGAAAACTTCTAAAGATCACTTGAACACAACCTTGGGAGATATGTGGAGAGGTTTTATTGAATGCAGATGTAATGTCCTTTAACAAAGAAAATCACAATCCCAATCTTTATTGTTAAAAACAATTACCTTTTTGTAATGTTAATGTTAAAGACTTATTAAAAAATAGAAAATTCTATTTTCCCTGTCTTATGATTTAAAGACCTTGACTAAACAATTGGTAGGAGAAATTGGTAGATGTGTTCACAAGCATTGGAAATATTCGGATGGATGTAAAGGTTATGCAAACAATGATTAATGATTTTCAGCACTGAATATCACCTCGTGATATCCCTGCGAAGCTTCACTAAGACAGATATATGAGGCTATTACCAATGACTGTTAATGTGTGTATGCTTGGTGTAATTTCATAGTATTTTATTTTAATATCTGTAGTCTAATGAATTGCTATTTAGAAAAGAAACTATTTCCATTTACTTATTTAATGCCATTATGGACCAAATTAACCTTGGTGTGGGTCTTAATTACATTTAGTTCCATTTGGGTGATCATGCAATTTATATAGCACTGCATGTTACAAATGCTCAACCTTTAAATGCAATTTCCAAAAGTTTGTGTGCTGAATGCAAGCATTCCCTTGATGCCCACATAAAATATTGTTTGACAGGCAACTTGGAGTGCAAGACAGTCAGACTGTGGGCTCTTTTCAAAATCCTTTTTCTATTTTACAAAGGTGGCACATTAATGATTGTTATGTCTACATTTTAACAGTAAATTTAAAATAAATAAAATGTCTATTATTATTGCATAACCTATCGTAAATCATGTTTTAAATATTTATATAATAATTGACCATATTAATGCTTGCAGGATATTTTCATGAGTGTTCAACATTTTAATTGGGCCATTCACACATATTATTGAGATTAGGCCAGGTAGATAATAGTTTTATTTTAAAATCTGTGATCAATAATTATAATACTCATAACAATGATGATGATGGTGATGACAAGCAGCCATATTTACAAATGTATAATTAAATATGTGAACATACTACAGTATAATAATTATTGTCAAAGAAGCAACAACGTCCAGGGACCTGCAGAAAGAGAAGTTGGGATTAATGCCAAAGTACAGTAAATTAGGAAGCACTGCTCACAAAGAGAAAGATGAACGCCTGCTTTCCAAAACATTTTTCAAAAAGCATCTGGATGGTCATCAAAGAGTTCTGGAACAATGTTTTATGGGTAAATGAGACAAAAGTGGAATATGGTATGATACGGGCGGTCTTGTGTCTGGTGGAATACCAGGCACAAGACTGTATTCCGCAGTAGGATCCTCATACCAATGGTCAAACAGCGTGGTGTCAGTTTCAAGCTTTAGGGATGCTCTGCTGAATCAAGACCTGGACAACTTCCCATTACTGAAATAAAAATGAATAATATAATAATAATAAAAGGTCAAAGCATAATTACATTTGTTTTGACTGGGCATAACCAAATAGTATGACAACTGAACGTATCTCACCAATGGCTTGTCCAAACTAACTCTACAAATATCAATATACTTGTATACGTTCACTGAAACTTGAAATATTTCCATGAGATGCGAGTTTATTGATAACATATATACAAGGACTTGTGAGTTCTAATGGAAAAATAAATGGCCACCTTACTGCTTAAGGGAGGAAAGATGTATTTTAAATGAAATGAGTCTGCGAGAACATGATGCCACAGAAGTCCTGCCTTATGGCCAGAGCAGAGAAAGAGAGAAACGCAGGGGGAAGGTCACATGAGATTTATCATCAATGCCGCCGACGCCATGTCATAAATCCTTACAGCAAGAGAACAGGAAGTAGATCGGATCGATGGGCCTCTCACCCCAAAACAGTTACTGATTTGATATAGATCGTATTAGTTCACCGTCATTATTTTCTTTTTTTCCTCCCTCTGTCCTCTTTATAATGTGATTGGTTTTCTCCTGGAGGTGGTGATGTGTGCATTTCTGAGTGATCACTATGGCAGAACGTTTAAGGGAAGAGGAGGGGTGCAGAGACAGTGGCGTTGTTTCCAGTCAAAATCCAGTCAAGGATTTTCCTGACATTCAAATAAACGTGCAGAATTCACTGAGTCGGACAAATACACACAACAGTACACCATGTTCAAAAATAGACAAAGATGGAAGAGGTAGAGGTCATACTTCTGAGAGGCCGTCCAGTTATATCTCTTTTTTCTCTTTCTGAATATAGAAGGAAAGGCCATCTCCAGCATTTATGTTTGCACCAGGAAGGTTATTATTTCTCTTGTATTTTTGCTTTTAATGATATGGTGTTCACATTCTTACATGTACATGCCATAATGCTAACTAAAATATATGCAGATTCTATGCTACATTAAATAACAGTTTATGGGTGATGATGTGTGCCTGAAGGTGTGGTTATTTTTGTGCCATAGAAATAGAAAACATTAATTACATTATAAATATATTTCACAAAAAAAATCAATTAGTCACCATATTCAATTATTCTTATTGAATATAGGCCTTAATGGGAGTTCTTTCAAAAGGTGTCTGACAGCCAGGCTGGTCTTTTAAAGCACTCCAGCTCTTTATCGCTAACGTCAGTCTCACCATGACAACTGCGCTTTGGCTGAGGGAAGTGATGTCACCCACCCCATTCCTTCTGTGCCGGAGGCATCTTTGGGAATGGCCAGGTGGAGCCTGGGCAGCAGCTTATCTCTGGGAGGCAGGTATGGAGAGGGATTCTGTAGGATGGCGTGTGCATTCATTCAACACAGACAGATGGGGCTCAGTCTTCAGGGCCGGGCGATGGTGAGGAAAATCCTGGACTCACCTTTTTTGGACCTATCAGCAGCCTGGGCGTTTTCATGGGTGGCCTTGTCAATCTCTGTCAGTCGTCCTCACCCTAGAGCTCTCAGAACCTTCACCCCACCCCACCCTCACTGAGGTGCTTGGAAGCTCTTACACTGACACACAGCCACACCTCACAGTGCACTTATCTGAACCTGAGCTCCTCTAAAGCACTCATGAGGACGCACCACTCAGCTCAACGCATGCGCCTCTCTTCTGCAGCACTGTTCCACAAGAGATAGATCATTTGTCCACATAGTACGGCGAGTGATATTCATGTAGACTGTGAGACTGATGATGTTATCACTGTTTGTTTTAGTACTGTGTTTGGTAATAAACTTTTGTTCATGCATGTGTAGTATAGGCTCATGCACTGTGTGACTGAAGCACATTCACTGATTTGTAGCTGTATCTCACAGATACCCAATATTAATGTTTAAAATGAATAAATCACGATGTCTATCAGTAAAAAAATCGAAATTAGACATGGAAAGGGAGCTAAAGATGTGTAATGTCTGAGCTAAACACCACCCTAATATAAATATGCAGGGACAGGTTAGACAAGGAAATTAAAGTTAAAATAGATTGCATATTCTGTCGTCAAACTCCAGAGAGAGACTGGTTTTGTATTTGGAGTTTCTGTTTAACTAATATCTCACGACCAGGTTTGAGCTACCATGAGTACAACCAATGCAGCATTGACTTAAAGTTTATTTAAAACAAATTTTTTAATTGATTTAGCCTCCTCAGGTCCACAGTGATCCAGTGCTTCAGACTGATGTCTAAAATGTAGGCTCTGCTTGCGCTTGCAAGTCAAGCCAAGAAATATTCCTAAAATGCTGTGTTAAGCAGAGTGATGCAATAGAGCAACAACACCCGTGCATGGTAATCCTGACACACTAAAGATATGTGAGCCGACAAAAAAAAAGGAAAAAAACTAACCTCAGCTAACAGGCAAAACTGAACCTCCATGGTGCTGCTCATGTGAGAAGCCTAGCCTTGTGATTCCGAGGCGAGGTGAGGCGAGCGGACGGCGGTCGGCAGGGGCCAACACTCACACTGAGCTGTCCCTGAGCTGCAGAGCCCACTCACAATTAAAGGGGTCCCCAGCGCCTTTTCGCTTTCAGAGACCCCGGCGCAGTGCTCCGTGGGCCCCCCAGCGTGGTTCTCAGAGCCAGCTGGTCTGGAACACAGCACGGCACACATCAGGCGAGCACCAGGGAGGACCACGCTCGATAATCTCCACCCCCCCGGGGGTACGGCCAGGCAGGGTGGGGGGGGGACTTGGCCTTTCAAGTGATGGTGGAAAATGGGAACAGACAGTAGGGTTTCTATCACAGTACCTGTTGAAGCTATAAGCTATAAAGTATTATTTTTCTTAGGATTTGTTTTCTAATGATTGCTATCTGAGTCCACCCATTTTTGGTGTTAGGATACCTCACTCTCCCCTCACTGGCTCTCACTAGTGTCTCTACCTTATGGTTCAAAATATGCACATTGGTCATTTGTGGCTGAATGCATTTACATCCATCCACTAAATGAAACTCAGGCTGACTACCTCTGTGCTTGAAGAGTAGAACCTCAGAGATACTCACGATCAAAGAATGGAGGACCTCCAGATCTCTGAAATGTATGTAACAGTGAAAATAATGTCAATAAATGATTTGATTCATAAGAAAATGTGAATACATATGACAATAAACTAAATTTAAGACTTTCACAATATATTATTAACTGAAATCAATACTTACACGTCACCTTATTTTAATGCACTGAATTATGATTTGCTTCACTTTAATTCTCATTGTTAATTAAAACAATAAATAACCAGATATTTATAGTTTATTCTAATAGCTAATGAGATAGCTTAATTCCCTCTTCTTGTTCATTATGTCTTGGTATTTTATCACACACACACGCTGTATTTTAGGTATATTTTATAATACACAGCTGTCTGGTTTGACATTTTTCCCTCAAATAGATTTTGGCACATATTGTACAATGTAGTGTGTGATATTTTCTGATGCTTTGCAGATTGAAATTGAAAAGTTGTGAGTAAAATGCTACTTCTGGCTTCACACAATGTTCAACTGAGAAGTGTTTCTGTTATGTTATGTGATAAAACAGTGTTATTATGCTATTACAAGCAGTTTGGCTGGACATTTTCCTCCTACCAAGACCCAAAGGACATTTCTCAGAAAGTTTACTCTTGTTTTGTTTATAAAAGTTTGGTCTTCCAGGAAGTAGTCCACATTTAAAGAAATGTACTAGCCATAGTGGTGAAAATGAAGTATAATAAGCCTATTTCAATGCATAGGTCTTTTGAACAGATTAATAATATTCTTTATTATTAGTACTGATAAAGTATTTCATTAAGGTAGCCTTGTAGCCTTGATTTTGTCCACAAAGACTATACTTATTTTCTTTGGGTAAAAAATGTGTACAATATTGAAGGAGGGAGCTCTTAGGAGACTGCATAAATGAAAAGTCGTAGTCGATAACAAAACATTCTAAATATTCAGCCTTGACAAGAAAAGAAAAAAAACAGGGATTTTCATATTAACGTCTGAGGAGGTACATCTTTAGAAAATAATTATTTAGTGAATGAAACAATGACTATTTCTTGACTCCCACTTGAAAACTTGGTATCTCGAGAGAAGGGCACCAGGTTAGTGGAGGCTATTTTTAAAGATAAAGATCTTAATTTAATAAAAGAGGACATTATTTAAAATGATGAGCTATGCCAATTGGTGCTACCTGCTTGCTGTTCCCTTTACTCGCTTAACAAAATGTTGTAGGTGTTCATCAAACACAGGAATGTAACCTTGTTAAGATGGCATTCTATACAAAAATGATGTGTAGTTTTACATTTCAAAAGTTTGTTTTACACCCATTGTCGAATTATTGAATTAATACATAAAATAATATGAAATTTATTCAGATATTTAACATGTTTTGAATTTAAAAATTGCATTGTTAATCTGTATGTAAGTATATGTGTAAAATGGCCTTTTCCCACGCATGCTTAAGAAAATTAAGGTCAAGAGCCACATTGTTATTTATCTGTTTCACCTCTGTCATTCTTACCTACAGAAGTGTGTCCACAAAGCTACAGCTCTCAATCTCTGTGTCTATCAAGGCTAAAAACACTGGTCCAACATGAGGCAGAGGGGAAAACAGTTCAGCATGAGATAACATCTGAACAGATATTTCAATCAAATATCTATTCAAGGCTATCCTGGATAATAATGCTACTTATGTACTATAATGTGTCTTATATATATTATAACATTGATCTGCAACTTCTCCTTGAAAATATGTATAGGTATACATATGTGCTTGGGTATATATGCTTAATACCCTTTATGAAGCTATAAAAAGTTTGATTTTATTGTATGTATCAGATATGGTAAGTTGTGCAGCAGAATATGAAAACAACCTGAAGTCACTGCCCTGAGAGGGACCTGCATGCCCAAGAATGTAAAGAGAAATTTAGCGCAAATCGATAAAAGTCTTTCAGCTTCAAGCATTGGGGGCCGTCTCAGTCCCCTAATGTATGTTCACCTGCACCTGCAATCACGGCAGCGGATTTTTAAGTGACGAGAGCGACGGTGATTCAGTAGCAGGCACGGTGCGAAAACCGCGGAGGAGCATATTCGAGGTGATTTCAGACATTTTCCCGTAATGAGGCCAATTGCCGGCAGCCCTGATCCGAATTTGATGGGACAAATTAGAACCAGCCAACGGGTCAGAGATGGAGACGTAGAGGCCAGGACGACGAATGAAGCGCGGCGGGGAAGTTTTTCAGCCCAGTGCTCTGTTTACACTGTACTGTATGGACTCAGTGCTCAATTCTATACAGAAGAAATAATTGTGCTGTGTTTTTTTTGCCAGTGGAGAGATCACAGGGCCGCAGACACAGCGGGATGGAAAGAAGATCGCAGCTGCAAGCCTTTCCTGACATCAGCTTCTCCCATCATTCTGTGGCGGTTTTGGCTATAGCTCAAAACCCTACAGAGCCTAAATAATATGCGTAGCTATCTCGTGTTGATGTATGTGGTCGCTTGGATACCACGCATTAAAGTTATGACGCATACCGATTCCATGGCTGTTCATTTCGAAAGGAAATAGCCATTTCCCACATCTATGTTCCTAAGGGTTCGCAGAGGTCACTGCACACTGCAGACATCACCATCAGTTGTCGCTCGACGCATCGATGGCCGCACAAAGACTGACAGCACAGAGACAATCGACACTCTGAGTGCATCCAACCCGAATTCACAACATATATACGTGTGCGCACCATATAACACCTCTCGCCTTATCTATACGGGTGCAAGGAAGCTGGGTTCCAGCAGCAAGCATCAGTCCTGAGATTCAGTCTGATGACCACTAACTGATCCCTGAAATGGTGATGGACAGCAGCCGGCCACCTCTCGTCCGGCCCTACCTCCTCCACGCCACTGAGCACAGCAGGGCCGCGAGCTGCCCGGTGTAATCCATGATGAAGTGGACATCTCTGGAATACACAGCAGTCAGACACACCGGAGCGGCCGTTGGGCACGTAGCATACTTCCATCAGACAATATTGCTGGGTTCACTGATTTTGTAATGTTTGAGAATGACTGCGCTTGCAGCTCCAGAGGTAGACAGAACCATTCTGGCATTTGGAAAAAAAAAGACCCTCAATGAACAATCTTGTTGTTGTTATTGTTGTTGTTCTGTTTTGCTTCAATTCTTGGTTTACTCCTGCTTCACTGGCTTAGTTAGCTTTGGCAAGCTGGCTGTCATACCTACAGCAACCACAGCAACCTTCCTAGTAACTGGTGTTGTGAGCGGTGTTGTGTTCTGAACTCCCCCCCCGCACCCCCACCCTCCCCCTTCCTCAATTAAACGCTTCAGTTACTGGACTCCCATTGTGCCCCCCCATCCAGACTGACAAGATGCCACGACAGCTTCCTGCCCCCGCACCCCACCCCTCAGTTTCACATTCATTGAAATTTTGGCAGGTGTTCCAGAATCAATATGATCATTATTACACACAATGCAAGTGTTTACCTTGAAGACTTGCAAAAAATAAATGGCTGGGCTAATCCATACTGCTTCCTGTGGCTTAAATTCAAGAGACCGAAAACACAGTTACTAAAGAATGTCCATAGGAAGGCCAGCATCCCAAACACAGCCCATTGGTTGGTTTCATCTGGCCAGCTGACCAATCAAATGATGTTTGGACACACCTAAGAATGTACAGTGTATACTTGATTCAAATGTTTACAGAAAAATGAAGCCTTGTTAATGATTCAACCCACAAACACATGGATACCACAGCTGTCTGAAGAATCAAGGACAGTTAATGCACTGTAAACATGTAAAAAAAAAAAAACCTGCACTGTTTGTCCTTGAGGATATTGAGACAATACCTTAAAATAGCATTCACACATTTCACAACACATGTATAACGCAGGTTACAAAAATGTCAGCTTTATCTTGCAAACATTCCCATGAGCAGAGAAGGGGGAAGAAGGCTCAAGACCATTTACATCTTTAATTTTCACATCCATTAAAGAGATGAATGCTTTGATTCTATTTTAGAGTTTATCAGTCTACTCTTGGGATTCATTACTTCGAACACTCCCTTCAAAACATAATCTATTGCTTAATTAAACTTCGCAAATATGAAATTTGAACCAACGTATCAGGAGAGAAGTTATTGCTTTGTTGTTCCTTCATTTACACAATATTTTAATGAATATGTTGCTAAGATATATTACCATTTGCATGTAATTAAGGCATTTCCTCAAGCACTTAAGGCTTTGATTCAGCTGTCATGGATCATAAGTCAACTTTTTTTTATGCTCAGCGAATCTCTCAAGAATAAAATCCAAACTCATTGACTGCTGAGTGCATTTCACAGCTTGTAGCACTGGAGCACATCATTGTAATGTGTGAAATTTTAATCAGTGGTGTTGTGAAGAAGGAACGACCAACTGACGGTTGTAATTAATGTCTTCTGTCACAGAGATTATGATGCCGGATTTGGAGACTGAGCTGGTGTTTTCCAAAGCAGAGAAAGCCGTGCATTACCAAACCTCACACTGCCTTAGTGTCATTCTCCTTCCGCTACAGACGCTTTACACTGCACTTTTTAAAGTGCTGTGTGCCATTTTTGATGGGTGCAGTAAGTTCTTGTTTATTTGGAAATTTTGTGTCACTTTCCAAATCTGTTTTGTCAGGCATCAATTTAGGCATTTAATGAATACCTAAAATACAATCCAGCTGAGGATCAGTATTGTTAAATGATATCCATACACAGAGAAACCAGTTGGAGAAAAATAGCATGCCCTCATATTTTTTTATGACACACAAACCTATCAAGTCACTTGACATGAACACTATTTTCATACAGATACTGTATTTTTCTGTCTAAAGATGCTCATCTATTACCACTGAATTTAAGAAAATGCACCAGAATTTTCAAATGTATTTTTTTTACTCATCTAATAAGAAATTCATGATTAACATTGTATTTCATTCCAAGTGCAATGTTCTGCATGAAAACAACATTTAATAACATATATGTTATGTATGTGTTAAATGTAAATATAATTGATACTAATTTAAGTGGGCTGTCCCTTTCATAGTGGGAGTGCCTTCCCTGGTCATTCCTTCCCAGAAGCAACCTGCAATTACATCCTTCTCATTCTCATATTGGTTTTATACTGTATATAGTTGTCAAAGCCCATATTTACATTGATTTACATTTAAATTTTGATACTCACATTGAATGTTAGTCTTCATATCTACACTTTATGTTTGCGTTTATATTTAACATTTACATTTTTAAATCATGTCAGTTTTAAATGTTATTTTAGTGCAGAACTTACTTGTAAAAATGGTAATGCAATGTTTTATGTGAACTTCTCTGAAAAGTTATAAGTGAAATTCAAATGTGCAAGAAAAAGGCAGGTTTATAAAAAGTGCAAAAATCTACAGCCAGCACCCCCTGTAAATCACATTTCTTTAATGTTGTGGAACTGCAATCCTCAGGCAAAGACAGCCCTGCACAGCTGTTTATGGGCAGTCTGTGTGATACAGACTGTATCACACAGCTGTTTATGGGCAGTCTGTGTGACACAGTCTGTATCACACAGCTGTTTATGGGCAGTCTGTGTGATACAGACTGTATTTACTTTACATCCCATTACCTAATTAAAATGCCTCCTCTGCATATGCTGTCATTTTGTAGCACTGTATTCATGACACGGCTCAACCAATCAGTGGCTATGTTTAATCAACAGCAAAAGAGAGGTTTGTTCCCAGCCATATGTCTGGGATATCTTCACTAGTCACCGATTTTAAAAGTGAGTGTTTCTAACAGTTTTGCCCCACCCATTACAGACCATACTGCTCCTGGAGATGGGTCAAAGTTTCCCTGTTGCCTGTTCATCTTGGTACGAATATTTCTTGTGACAATGAAAGGAGAGGAGTTACACATCTTTGCCTCTGGACATGTTTAATGGAGGGTAATTGAACTGAGTTTTAATTTAATGTACAAAGAGAGTCATAAGGTCTTCATGTTCAGTTAGTGAAGTACCTTGGTGCAGTTGAGGGGAAAATCTAAGGTTCTGCCTTCTGAAAACATCAGAGAATTATCAAACAAATCATAGAATTTTGCTGAGCAAAAGTGCCAGTGTTTCGTCCTAGACTAACCTTTAGCCAGTTCCTTCTCTTCCACTCATTTTTTCTCCCACTGCATAGAAAGTGCTGTATCACTGCTATGCTGCGCTGCTATACCACTTTTGATTCCAAAAATACTTTCAACAATGACTGGGAACAAGAGTTTGAATGTTGAGAAGCCATCCAGAAACAGAAAACTGAAGGTGAAATTTACAACACTCAGCCTCTCTGTGAATCCATGCCGCTGTGCGCAGCCATCATTAGTGAGCCCGTTCAAATGCCCTCACAGTGGTAATTGGAGAATCTGGTCCTGGAAATCTGCCCAATTGTTTCCAAGTCTGTCCTCCCCCCTCTGTCACAGGCCATTGTCGCACAAGCCACGTAACAACAATGGAACCTTGCCATCAGAATTTTGGGATCAAAGCAACGTACACCTCCCATGTTGGCCCCTGAGTTTATACATAATACAGATAACACACTGAGACCCTCTAACATATCCCCTCCCCACCAGAAAAAGAAGCACATTGTAACAAATTGTGTGTTAGCACGTACTAGCTGTCCTCTATACAAAGCCTGTGTTTTTGAAGTTTTTTTTTCCTCATGATGCACTGTAGGGTGTAGGGTACACACAGAGCATGTGTGCAATCACACATCGGTTGCCAGATGTGCATTACACTTGTGTCCACCTGACAAGCGGCGTTAATGAAATCAGCTGACGGGCCAGCGGTTAAAGAGGACTTGTGAGATCCTCTCGGCGAAGAGCTCGCGGTGCAGATGGCCGCGGGATACCACGCTTATTGTAATTTACTTCGGGCAACGTGGAGAGGGAGCGGAGCCGGCTACACACTATCATTAGCTGTCTTGATATCTAGCTGAAGGATGCAAATTGCAGATTCTTCACACAGTGGCAGGCAGGGGCAGGCACTAGATAAAAGACCCTCCAGGAGCCTGGAAGACTGATAGGCCGTCGCAGCAACAACAGGCAATTGCGTCGGTCCCCGCATGTTGGCATGTCTGCCCAGACAAATTAAGGCCAGCGAGTCTCCCGACGAGCAAACGTATTTGTTTCGCTCTGCCAAAAGATTCATCACTGCCTGGGTTAAACGGGAATAAAACTACATTAGTGTCATGTTAAACTGATAGAGAGAGGGGGGCCCCGAATCGCGCGTCCATAATGGTGAGAGCTTGGCAGTCGTATTGATTTGTGTTACATAAATCTCGTTTTCTGCCTGCAGAAGTGAATCAGGCCTGACCCCGGGGGTTAACAAACATTGTAGAGTCTTTCAGCTGGTGTGTGAGCGCACAGCGCCCGCACTTTGTGAGAGCCATGTCCCATCTTGTCATTCCCCTGCCTCCACGGCTTAACTAATTGCTGGCAATCGCTATGCCGTCTAATAGCAGGGGAGGAGAGGGTGCTTGCTTTTTTTTTCTCTCCCCCCTTTTTGCGCCTTAACAAGGGGTTTGGACTCATGTGGCAAAAAACAATCAACAGTGAATTAGTCAGCAGGACCCTCCGTGAGCTGGTATCTGGAATAATTGGCACAAGGGTTTCAAACGTAGCCCGCGCCACAGCGCATTAGCTTGATGCGATTTGTTCCAGTAAACTTTCACAAAAGCAAACTCCCGCCTTCTCTCTCAGTGGTTTTAATGTCATGGAACATTAATGAACTTATTTTCATTTTTCTTTCTTTCTTTCTTTCTTTCTTTCTTTCTTTCTTTCTTTCTTTCTTTCTTTCTTTCTTTCTTTCTTTCTTTCTTTCTTTCTTTCTTTCTTTCTTTCTTTCTTTCTTTCTTTCTTTCTTTCTTTCTTTCTTTCTTTCTTTTCTTGCCAGGTGCTCTACAATTGTGAACTCGTCGCAGGGGCCCCAATTAATGTTATAGTTTTCCATCGGTTTGCAACAGAATACTGTACAGGACGGTGCAGTGTTAGACGGGGGAGGAGGCCTGATGCCCTCCAATCTGGACAGCGAGCACAGAACTCTTGAGCTCAGTTGAAGTTAATGATGTGACTTTCACAGAAATACTTCCACTGTTTTCAAGAAACTTGAAAACTAGAACTAAATTGTTTTGACATCTCTTTACACTCACATTTGTTGACTTCAACCCTATTGGACACAGTTTTACTGCAAAGAGATCTTCCTCCAAGTATCACTGAAAATACAAAACGCAACATCAGAATACATGTTTAAGTAGCCTTTTATAGGTGCACTGTAAACATAACACCTGTACAATCAACAATAAGGTACCTTAATGATATGTTTCTCATATTGTTAAATAAAAGAAGGATTAAATCAATTCAATTCTAGATCAAGATGAGCAAAAAAGGCAATTATCTTTAATCACTGGACAATGCCATATACAGACAATTGGATATAGTGTTGGTTGTAATTGTCAAAACCAAAATGACATTTTCACTGCTAATTTGGATATCTGTAAAAGTATGTTACAGGTCCCTTGCTAAGTTAAAAAAAAATGGTTTAAATAGTCTGACGGCCAAAATACCTCCAGGCAGGGGTAGACTGCTGCATTAATTACAAAAAGCTCTAAATGTGATGCACACTGGAAAAAAAGCTCTTTTTCCTCAGTCTGGTGGGACAGTTTTGCCCTTAATTGCCTTAAATAAATGGGTAAATCAATCCCATCACTGGTGGTGCTGGTGTTCAGGAACTGTTATTAGTGCATTAGAGGGCAAGGAAGTTCATGTGTAAAACTGGCAAACATTCATCAGAGCGAGGGGAGAACGAGAGAGAGAGGGAGAGTCAAACTTCTGGTCCAGCTCTAATGTTTACAGTTGATAGAGAGCGAGAGAGCTATGAGTTAGCTAGCTCTGCAGTAACTTGTAGCATCATATAGCTGATATGGTACCTTGCGTTTGTTTTGACAACACAGTAGATGTGACCTAAAGAGAGAAAGGAGGAGAAAACACAGAAACAGATAGAGAGAGAGAGAGAGAGAGAGAGGGAGAGGGAGAGGAGAGAGAGAGAGAGAGAGAGAGAGAGAGAGAGTGAGTCTCTATAAGCTATTGGACCATTACTCATCACACGGCCAAGGCAAGCTGCTCTCACCAGAGATCTTATTTACCCATCGGGCTGGAAGAAGAGTGAGCGTAAGATTTTATGTAGCGTCTAACCCGGGAGAAAGTGACCATGGGAATGTATTTATCCACTAGTCCAGGAGGAGAGTGACCAAGAGAACTCTTAACATCTGTACTGAAGACTGATTATAGAACTTCTATACCTAGAAATGAAAAGCCAATTAGCCTGTAGATCAGAGTCACCACAAGAACTCATTTTCCCAGAAGTCCATATTAAATGTAAGACCTTATGTGACACCCAGGCCAGGAGGAGAATGAGCTTGAGGACTTATTTACACAGGGGTTATGCAGACAATTGATTCAAAGGGAGATTTTTCCCCTCAGTACAAATACCCCTTCAGAGAGAATTAAAGAGAGAGTGGGAGTTCTTATGTTTAGGATATGGACGCAGGGTCTTTGTTTAAGGCATGCCCACCCTTAGTCGACACAAAGCCTGCTCCTCCCAGCACCAAGGGAGGCCCGGCAACTCACCCACCTGCCACAACACATACCTCAGCCGTCTCTTTCAAACCTGTGAGGCCTCTGGTCTCTGGCATCAGACGTGGTGTCAGGGGAAAGAACTGAAAAGTGGGAGGGGGGGTGGTGGAGGATGGTGCATGGAGGGGGGGTGGGTGGGGTGGGGGTACTCTGCTAATAGCTGGCTCTTATGCATCAGTGCTCTTACTAATGAGCTTCCAGGGATAGGGTGATGGGGCCCGAACAGAGGCAGAGTTGGGATGCGAGTAGCTTGGGCCATCAATTCCCTGCCGCGACCCCTACCTTCCTGCTAACAGGGAGCCCCCCTTTCCCTCCCCCGACTCCTAATGAGCGCTAGAAAGGGAGCCCGAACCTGTGTCCACCTGCCAGCCCATAGCGGCTCGCGCGCCCGGCTGGCTGCAGTACGGTGGGAGGCCCGCGTGCATTCCTAGGCCCTTAATAATTTACATGGTATTGATTTTTCCGCGCAGTGATAGACTCTCACCTGTGCGCCATGGGTTCGCTCCACCGTGTGGAGGCACACAATGTACGGCTCAGGATGAGGATGAGGAGGGGGCGGCTGAGGAGACTGCTGAGCTGCTCCTGATGAGAGACGCGGAACACTGTCTGTCCGAGCTTTGGCAGGCCTAACTGTGTGTGCGAGGGAATGAGCCACCCCCAGCAGTGTGCTTGTATGGATTTAAGCCATTTCAGGGTGGTTAACGGCCTCCTCAGCTTTGACCTGACCACACCAAACCACCCTATCATGTTTTATTCCTGACATATACAGTCCAAAATGCTGTATTCCACTTTAAACCACAGCCTCTTGCAATAGAAATATGTTAACAATCAAATACAGTTAAATAACATTCTGGTAGTGCTATGTCATTGTTATCATATTAATTTTGTTTACATTATTGTTAGAAATCTTTATTTGATATATAGAATTGAATGAACATGGCTATTTATATAATATATACACACATAAATATATATAATAATGACTAAGTCCAGTATTGCTGGTACCAATTTGTGGCCATGCTGTTTCTAGCCCTTAACTACACTCTAAAGTCTAACAACAAGTTATTGTATAAATATATTTTAAATTGATATATAATCTATATATAACACTGATGTTTACCCTCAATATTCTCACACCACATGTAACATAACCATTATACATCTCAATAATCATTATTATCTCTATCATCATTATTATCATTATTATTATTATTATTATTAGCAGTAGCAGTAGTAATAGCAGTAATTTTGTATTAGAATTAATATTATTATTTAGGGGTAGACTCAAAAGAAGAAGATGATGAGGGGGACGAAGAATACCATTGTGTGATATATTGTATTCTATTTTAGTTTTCACTGGAAAAAAAAGTTTGAATCATACAAAAAATCAATATTTTATACATACGTCTCACTGTGTCTCACTTTGTATGCTGAATATGTATGTTGGGTATAGAGGTGAACATCACTGTTGTAATGTAAAATACTAAGCTGCTCCATGCTTCCTCATTTGCATTCGGCATCCTCTTAAACATTAATTTTTCAGGGGAAATTGTGCTTTTTTGATACAAGTATAATATAGGAAGCCAACAGACAAAAAAGATTATCAAAGGTAAAAAATGAAATCGAAATAAATTATGCAGTTAGCGTTCTGTTTAACCTCTTATCAGAAACACAGAGAGGCAAATTAGTATTCTTCTATTGTCAATATGCTGATCTGTAAACTCCTCTCTTTAAATATTCATGAACTCAAAACATAGTCTCCTCTTCACACTGATTTATAATTCAAATTATATGAATGTTAGATTTGGTGACATTTCCCTCTTAAAGACAACACTATCTATTACAATGGTGGATATGTTTCAGTGAGGTATTATAATCTTAGCATTTACAACTACCATTAAGATCACTTTAATTTATCCTCTGGCTAATTGCATGGAAAGAAAAAAGATCATAGGTTTAGTCGTCTTTTTACCTCACGGTTTCACAATCGCAAGGACAGAAACGTGCTGCCATGGTTATGCTGTTTTTTTATTGATCAACTATGCCTCCTAGTGGATATTTGAAGGTACAGTCAATGTGCAGGAGAAAGAAGCAAAGATTGTTGCAGGCCTGTCTGCCCTTAACTGGCTGTAGAAGGTATGGAGCCAATATGGAAATTTTTTAAAAATCACTCGATCCTCTGTCATGTGATTATCATATTTGAGTACTCTGCGATGGCTAACCATCACCTTTGGAGACATGGCATGGTGGGCACATGCAAAGGAAAGCCTAAGGATGGACTGCATTCAGACCCTGAGTTCCCACAATGCCGTCTGCATTCTACTGTCCAAAACACTATATTATAAACAAGTATAAAATGTACCTGTGAAATGTATTGTTAAAAAAAACAGAATGAAAGACCATTTGGAGTGGGTTAAGAGAGTGGACTTGGCTCCATTTGACACTGCACACACATCCTATTGGAAGACTTATTGCTTTACCCTGGTCATGGACCATATGAAGGCTTTGTATTAAAATCCTTCAGATAGTCAATTTGATGGTTTTCAATTTGTAAATCAATGTGAGTGAATTTCACTTTGTTTATTGATTTATTTAAAACATTATTGAGGTGTTGAAATATTGATTAGGTCTGGTGCTAATTGTTGTGCACCAGTTATTATTACATACAGTTATACTAACCTAATTGTAAAAAATTACAGTGTTAGACAATGTCTGTTAACTGTATCTAACTATATTGTCTATGTGCCCTTCATTTTTGTTGTATGTATAAAACATAGTAACAAGCACTCCAAAACAATAATGCACCATACTCACTGCTAAACAGATTCAAGAGCGTCAACATGAATACAAGAATGTGTCTAGTACCTCCCGTGGCCTCCCCAACCGCCAGATCTAAACGACACTGAACCTTTGTAGCAGGTTCTGGAACATACTATAGCGCACAACAGATACTTGCTGTGCCATGTTTGAAAACCTGCCTCATCTCTCAAAGAACGTGAGGCTTTCTTTACTGGAAAATAAAATTGAAAACATGCACAAGGGCATTCCAAGAAAGACTGAAGTTGTTCTGAAGGCAAAGAGCAGCCCAACTCCTGCTTTGTTTATTCATTTTTTTCTGTATTTCATCTATACCATTCATTGTGTTTTTGAGTATACTGGGGGATATAGTGCTTACAAACATGAGATGACATATTAAAACCACCTCTATCTGGCACAGCTGGAAATCCTGAGATTCATCATTTGATGTGCCATATTGCCCTCTGCTGGCTGCTCCATGTTATTTGATTCTCTTATCTGGAGGAACACTGCTCAACACTCTGAATTGATTAAATCTGTTCTCTTATTACTCTTAATTTGTGTCCAACATATTCTCAATCTGCATGTTGCCTTGTATCATACTACTTTGTGCTTGTCTTTTCTGAGTCCCGGTTATTTGGACAACTAATATTTTGTTGTCTGTGTGCTGTTTAAACAATGTGACGGAAACCATTCTCACCCCACTGTCTGGCCGTGATGCTGTAATTCCACTATTCTCCAGTTTAACTTGAGAAAAATCCCTGTGATGAGAAGAGCACAGAATGTGATAGGGATTGAAACGTAAGAGCAAAGATCTTTCCAATATAAGGTTTCCAGCTATCTTTGGTTTAGCATGAATATTTCAGAGTTTGTAGTTCAATACACTGGTTCCTTCACTATGTGACTACACGGTACGTATAACCATACACATGATATTGTCAAAATATTATGTTTTATGTGCACATGCTTTTTGGAGATCTGGATTGTAGATCATAACATTGGCTGAGGTTTGTGTGTTAATTATTCATCTGTGACAATCAATGCACGTTAAGTGTTGAGATTTAAAAACGCATTGTGGCTCCTTAATAAGTAACTGGGCACTTGGGGAATTGTTCATTTGTCTTGTGTAAAACCAGGTTGGCGCAGTAATGGCAGACAGCACTGACTGCTGAACACTGTTCTTCTCTATTTCAAGAGCTCCTTTGTAAGGCTGTCTGTGTTAAACTCCTGTTCTGGGATAATGGCTTTGGGCTTGCTCTCTGCTTCAGTGGCTCTAAGTGTTAATTCCAGACACAAACTAGTGTTAGAGTTGTTAAAACGGCCGTTGAAATTTCCCAAGCAGGACCACTTTGGTGTACATCGCTTTGCGGCAGGTAAAACTAATGGCTTATTTTGTACACAGCCATTATTTACCCTGGAGGAAAAGGCTATTTTACTTCTTTCCTTCTTGCAATTGTATAATCTTTGTACAAGATTTATTTTCTGTTATAAGAGTATTGCAAAAGAAATTACTGTAGTGTTAGTATCTAGATATATTTTCATCTTTTATTAATCCAATTTATTTCATAGATTATAAACATGGCATTCAGGCTCAAAAGACCAAACCTGACCATGAGAAAATGATGAATAAGATGCATTTATTTGCATGTTACTATTGGTGATGTTTAGAGAAAGGTCTGGAACTCTGCTGGATGTTTATGCAGTTTTGTGCCTATGGTGTTCACTCAGATATGTGGTGAATCCTACATGTGTTAAATGCAATGTTCAACATAGAATATACAGTACATGTACATGCCAGGTTTCAGGCCTGCTGGAATCATCTTGGAATAATGAAATGTCTTGTAAAAAGATTGGGTGTAACTGATCACCTACAATAGCTTCATATTCTTTGGTAATCAGACCCAGTGACTCCCACAAGATGGCTGTCCATACCATAACATCACCCCAACCATGTGTACCAGTTACTCGTTTTAGCTTTCACTAAAAATGTGTGCCTTCTCCTCTTCCCTGTCAACTGTCCTGTCCCCAGGTCTCTTCCCCCTCACCCCTTGCCAAAATGGCTACAATGTCTCCAACCAGCTCTTCCTTTCCAGGTCAACTGGTGTTGCCAGTGGCCTTTGCAACTCTCTCTCGGCTGCCCAGAAACCAGACTTCACATGTGCCTAAGTCTGTAACCTGAGCCTTCAATTCATTGCCTACACAGAGAACGCCACCTCCCTGGGTGCTCTCTCCTCTTGCCAACTCCTTTTCTCATGCACTGATCTGCTTGTGGAGGATGTGGCACAGGTATCCTCAACTCATCCTCATGGAGAAATGTGACCATATCTCCACCCTTTCCCATTTTCACATTTACATGATATGCTGATACTACAACAATCCTATGTAAACATGTCATTATTTTTCTCTATAATCTTTCTGGTCCTATTAGAAGCTTCTTAAATGAGCTGTACACCCTGCTCAGTTCCTTTCCAGAGAACAGCACACCCCTGATCCTAATGGGTGACTTAAACCTAAACATCAACCTGAGTTTACCCAGTCATCAACCTTCCTCACCCTTTTTTCTTCCTTCACCATTCCTTCACCACATCTTGCCCACAAGGCTGGAAACTTTCTGGACATGAAGCTGGCGGACCAATGACCACTGACTAACCCTTCCAAACCACCTACCTTCCCCTACCATCATTCTCACCTCTTTAAATCAGACGCTCTCAAACTCCTGATTTCTCACTGTCCTGAAACCTGTCCTCTAGACCCCAACACCTGCCCCCCACCCCCTTTATAGTCACTCCTCTTCTTCAACTTAAAAAATCCACCTTCAGCCCCTCTCTTTCTTTCTCTTACCTGCCCAGCTCATATCCACAAAGACACTTCACACAGCTACAGCCAAGTCCCTCTCTTCTGCTCTCATAGTCCATGACCTGTTGGCAACCTTTGACATAGACAACCATGACATTGTGCTCTCTACATTGCCTGGCATCACAGATTCTGCACTTGTGTGGTTTACTTTCTACCTCTCAGATTGCTCCTATCAGGTGGCTGAACCGGTGTGCCTCAGGGCTCAGTTCTCTGACCCCTCTTCTACTCCATGTACACTGTCTCTTGGCTCAGTTGTTTTTTCCCATGGCCTCTCTTACCACTGCTAAGCTTAACACTCAACCTCTTATTTCCTTTCCTCCTGACACATAGGTTACCACTCGTATGTCCATGAGCCTGACCGACATCTCGGTGAGAATGACCTCCTACTACCTGAAGCTGAACCTTGGCAAGACGGGGCTCCTCTACCTGCCTGCTAGGTCCTCTCTGACAACTGACCTCTCATTCATTATCAAGGATACAGTGTTCCTCTCCTACTCTGCCAAGAACCTTAGGGTAACCCTGGATAACACACAGAGCTTCGCCGTACACATTTCCTTGCACTGCCAAAGCCTGCAGGTTCTTCCTGAATGGTGTCAGCCAAATGAAGAAGGCCACCCAGCTTGTCCTCTCATGCCTGGATTACTGCATGTTCCTCCTGGTTGATCTCTTGACTTGTGTAATCATGCCTCTTCTAGATGACCACTAACCAACCACAAACCCAAATTAGCTCATGTGACCCATCTGTCGGAAAGTGTTGCTTGTCTGCTCCACCTTACTTCCAGGAAATGGTCTTGCCCTACCCCCATCAGGAAAACTCCAGTCTGCAAGCTCAGGACCTCTTCTTGTACCATCACTATGAGAAACAGTTAGGCACACAGTGTGATCAGGCCTGTTCTCCATTCTGGTTTCTCAGTGATAGAATCACCTTCTCGCCTCACCTGAATCTCTCCCACTATTTAACCACAGACTGAAAACCCACCTTTTCAGACTGTACCTTACACCTCCTGAAACACCCTTTCCCTCTCCCTGAGGCACTTAATATAGGAATTAATTACCTTTTTTTCATCACTGCGTGCATTATTTTGCAAGTCATGGACAAATACATCTCTTGTAAATGGCCATGATATAAAACCATCTGCAAAATGCCTTGAATGTAAATGTTAAAACATTTTCTGGTGCATCATATTATAAAAACTATTACAAAAATAAATAAATACATGTTTCACAACAGTACACCTGTTTGCACCATCCTTTTTCACATGTCAGTTTCCTATATTTGAAAAATATATACTTGATGCTTCATGACATGGTAGTATGTCTCTTTGCCTCATCAGTATTACTGAGTACACTGTGGTGTGAGCCCAGTGCCTGTTCAGAGTTCACACAAGGCAGAACAGCTGAGAAACCCAAACAGGGACATGCGACACCAGAGCTCGCCTTGTGTTGGGTTACTGCTTGACTGCATTTGCATCCAGGGCTGTCACTCACCACTTTAAACCAACAGCCAGGAACCAAAAGCAGAGGAAAGAATGTCCACGCACCTCAGAGTCTGAGTGACAAGGCTGTTTCCTGACACTCTCTGAATGCACCGAGCTCAGTTGCAGTGATCTTTGCATAAGCCAGTGACCAAGTGATATGTTTGACCACCATCTTCTCACATTATCTTGGGACATTGCAGATTCAAGGCTTACTTTAACATTTTGGATTCTGTTCTGACTTTTTCCAGTGTCCAGCATGGCAACAACAACAAATCATTCCTTAAAAACATTTCTAACAGCTAAAATCAACAGATTTGTGACCCTTCAAATATTTGAAACATAAAATATTAGATATTAAATATTATCTACATCCACAGCATTTCAGTATCTGCACCATGTGGCAGAACTTTCTTAATATACCTTGAGGCATAAATGCATTCAGCCTCCTCGAGTGGTTCAACAACATGGACACTGTTTTGGCATGAGTGATCCTAAATGTGGGTGAACTTATGCTCGAGGCTCTCGCCGCTCCTTACCATTCTGCTACTCTGCTACACCAAGGCCACACTACAAGATGTAGTAATTTGGTTTGCAATGATGCAACTGCAGTCTCAGCTCTGGATAAATCAGCTGCCTACAAAGACTCAGACTCAATGTCTGCTTATTTTTTAATGGAAGTGGCAGGTGTGAACAAGATTCAAAGAAAAAACTTGGACTATGTTAAAACATGCTTTGAGTTTAGCATTTATCCATAGACCTGAAAGATGATGCTAATGATGTGCCAATGCTTGACAACCATTGTTTAAAATATATGAACTATTATTAATAGTAATATTATAATAATATTTTAATATTATAAATGTATTATGATATTATATTATGGCCCTTGCTCAAAACCGAAGACTGTCTGATGTTTGATATTTGGCTATGAACCAGCTGATGACCAGAAGAGCTAATAGAGAGAAATCAGATAGCAGCAGATCAACAGACTTCACTCCCACCATCAAGTGAATCAAAATCAGTAAACCCCACATTAATGTTTTACAGCAAAAAATAGACAACAAATACATGGTTGAAATATTTGAGGAATTCTATTTATATAACATCTCTTTCTCACTTTGCCAAGAACTTCTATTGAACCCTGTATGAATGCCAACCTACAGAATGTTCAAAGAGAATAAACTGTATATTCACAATCCCCTGGTGGCCCATAATTAACTAAGAAGAATAAAATGCTGAATAGAAGAGGTAAATCTTTGTTCTGTTTGCTCCTTTTTTCAGGTTACTGTCTCATAGAGTGCAGGGTTATTCAAGTAGCCAGGACTTTTTCCTGCCAAATTGCTTGTATAATTGCTCATTGTGTTTGCTTTGGAAAACAATGGAAGGTAATTTATAGCTATTCCTTTTGAGTTTCCCCTTTAGCAGTAAGACAGGGTGAGCCGGTGTCATTTTCAGCTTTAAGCTCCTTTTCCGTGAAGATCATGTGTCCACGGCTGCATGCTTGAAATGAAGCCAGGGGATTTTTCGCAGGGAATTTGTTTGCCTGTCTGCTAATTCCTACTTGAATCAGCAGAAACCCATAGATGATAATCATCCACAGTAATTCTCCCCCAACAGATTTGAGGACAGTTTCAGAAAATAACCTCTGTGATCCCTGTGAAAAACAGTGAGCAGTGTCTACATGCATGTTATAATGACAAAGTAATGACAGAAGAATGCATATTTTGCTACACATACCTGAAGATATATTAGACTTTATTAGTAAGTGAAATACATGTACCTGGAATAGAATATATATTATCATAAATTATGAAAATTTGATTGAAGTAGAATGCAAAGATGAGAATTGAATGTACAAGCTAACTGTACATATCAGATATTGATATCGGTGTACTAATGCATAACTTCCACCAGAGGGTGATATTAAGCTGTTATTTTATGTAAAATACACCTTGTCCATTCAGTCATTTAAGCATTAGCACTGGCACCAGAGAAATACAGCTATTTCACCTCTTAAAGCATTCACAGATGCATCTAAAATATATTCAGACACAAATGCGACATGTAACATGGGATTAAGCCAACCACAGGAAAAATTGTTATGCATTTGAAAGTAAGGAGGCCCTTATTTGCTCAGGACCATGACAAAGGACAAAGAGTTGTTGTAAAATTCAGTTGTTGAATAACTGGAATCTCTCATTAAAATGACAGAATACCCAAATTCTCAGTAGTTATGTGCCCCTTATTTTATACATTCATTATTTGTATATGTGTCAATATGTGCTGGGTCAATGAAATGTATTTTATAGGGCAGTATGTCACTTCTTTAGATTATTCTTGTTTGAATGTTTGCCTTTCATTCATCCATCCATTCATTCATTAATATATTGGTTTAGCAGATGATCTTGTGCAGAGTGACTTACAAACCTGATACAGTACATGAAATAAGGTAAAAGGTATATGTGGCCACCAAAGGCAGCAATGGAAGCACCAGGTGCCTAGAGGTTAATGAGAAGACAGCTTGTGCAAGCATAAGGCCAGAGGCAGACTGAAGACAGTAAGTTGCTGTTGGTTGCCTGGGTCATGAGTCATGAAGTTATGAAATAATGAATAATGAAGTCAGAAAAATATTTATGAAGATTATATATTTATAAAGATTGTCAACACAGTATTGCAAAACAACTGAAAAAGGAAAAAAAGTGAATGGAATGAAAATGTGTGCAAAGATAATGCAAAGATAATCATGTGAAGCTCTGCTGTTATAAACTACCACACAACATTCGCTTATGTTAATGGCTGAATCAACTAAGCTAAAGGTAGTTTGACAGCTAGTTAAAATTAGTTACAAACTGTTTAACTAACTTTAAAAATTGCCTTGCTTTACCACAGTGCAGACCAGAACTCTACATAAAAAGGCTAGGCAAAATAGTACTGCAGAAAGTGGAGGTTGAAGAGAGATCTGCAACCATAGTGTTTGTGTACTGATTGGCAGGAGTACTACCAATTCAAAATATGATTACAAATGACCAGTATGAATTACGTTTCCATTTCTTTTATTCATATCAGTTTTTAGTTTTTTAACTTGTCAGCAATTTATGTTTTGCCACTGAATTTCCCCAAACTATTGTTTTATGATGTCCATAGTTGGAAAACTTGACAAAGCCATTATGATAGCTGATGGCAGCAGTGTGGTATAGTGGTTTGGGAGCTGGGGTTGTAACTTGGAGGTCACAAATCCCCAAAGAGGTACTACTGTATCCTTGAGCAAGGTAACCTAAATTGCTTCAGCATATATCCAGCAGTGTAAATGTAAAAAAAGTAAGCTGTGTCATTCTGGATGAAAAATGCCAAATGTAATACATTTTCTAAATAGTAAGCATGCCCCTATGAGCTAGAACATAAATAATGGCATATATTAGCTAGAATAAATACAAACGTTAATCTACTTATCAGCCTCTTTTAGTACCAATATTTTTAAAAAATGAAGTTGAAAGATATTCAACTTAGAGTTCAGACAGCATGTGAACTCTGTCCTGAAGTATTGGGTTGGACAGTTAGCATTCATCACAGGATGTCATCAGGAATCAGGGAGACAGGATTAAATTTAACAAGCTTCAAGTTTACTATTCAGTATAAGGCGAATAGCTGAAGATAAGATTGTATGACAGTGTTATGAACATCTGTTTCTTTCCCATTTTTTTCCTGCATTGAGTGTGTATGGGTTTATGTGTACATGTCAGGATTTTATTGTGAGGTTTCACAAGTCCTCTATTGTCTTGCCTTTTGACTTTTTGTGACGATAGAGGGTGTTGGTCATAACATCTTAGGGAGCTTGTCCAGGATTCACTTTTTCATGGCCACTTTCCTTCTAACCATTTTCATGGTTTCTTTTTCTATGTGCCATGTTATTGTGCTTTCCTACAGCTGACCTGTTTTTCTTATGCTTTGTGTAAGTCCTTATGCCATGCATTGGTATTGGACATTCAAGCTTTTAGTACCCTCACAGTTGCATTGTTTTCCACTTTGTTTCAGTACATAGCATGTTTGAAATTCACTTGATTGTTTTTTGTTAATGTGTTCATGCTTTATTTTTTTCTCACATTAATGTGTCATAGATCTGCTTGTTTATTTTCAGCTCGCTCTCCTGTAGGTAATCATGTTTGACTGAAAGGAGATTCATCCTGCCCTGCCCTGCTGTGAATGTTTTGTGTGCAATTGCTGTGCATTTCGGGCTTTAAGTCTAAAGTACTGATATATAAAGGATACCCAGAATAAATTTATTCTGATATGTGCAAGACAAATATATCAGGACAGGAGTATGAGGAGTTTGGCTCTCCAAATAAGACACAACAGAACAGAATAAACTTGAAATATGGTGGTTACAGTAATGGTAGAAAGGAACTGAATTTGGAGAAAGAGAGAATAAGGAGTGCAAAATGTAAACTTGGACTCAAGAGTCAGGGGTGTCATCTTAATGATATTGGCTGGAGGTCGATAAAGCTGGTGTCAGTCAACCTCATGAATTTGACATAAGCTGAAGTCCACATATAGTCCAGCAACAGGACATTTATACATTTTTTCATTCTGTTAAAATGCACTGCATCAAATTTTAAAACCAAAACAGTGTTGGCCATTGGGTTTTCATTGGTGAAGCTCAGGAAGCTTACTTGTCCTTATCAGCTGAGCATACACTTGAATACAAGCAGGTTAAGGTCACTGTTTGGTGGCCTTCCGTGTTGGTCCCTGAGGCAAACAGGCAAAAGCTTCATAGTCATCGTAAATCGGACGGCCCTACGTCTGTTGAGTGTGCCCAAGAGAAAGTATTTCTCTTTGATCAATGGCGGACATCTCAGGACGTTTTTCAACAACTTTGTTACCTATTGGTTTTGGCACAGTTCAAAGGTCATCTTCCTGAGCGAGTAACAACCTACATCAATGAACAGAAGGTGGATAAAGTTTCAGATAATGCAGTGTCTACAGTGAGTCAGGTAATCGATTTAAACTCAGTGCCAATACAGTGTATCACCTGTGTGTCTGCACTATTTATTTTTATTTCATTGTATTTATTTTTCATGCATCGTTTGAGCTAATAATCAAATGGATTTATTATTATTGACAACTGATAACAATTTAACCAATATTTCCAACATTGACAGACATAGGCAGTATTTCATTATAATTGTTTTAAGATTTTCTGTACTGGTTATCTAGTTTTTTATTAAAAAAAACTTTATTAACCATATTCACTTATCTGACAAAGTCAAATGAAAATTGATTTGCACATTTTATAACAATTAAGTTATATTTTATTGCAGATGCTAATTGTAATCTCATCATTTAATAACCTAAAATCAGGTTTAATTACACTTTCATGGCAACACAGCGACTGATGTAACAAATGCAAATAAAATTTTAAAACTCCGCACAGGGCATTTACCTGTAGAACCATGTAAATTCATAGTTCCCAGCCTTATCACCAGTTCCAAACACATTCAGTTAAGGTTCATTTTTAAAGAATTATTAGACGATTAGTGTCCACCTGTGAGCATGTGAATGTGCACACGTTTTTGGAGGTAGAGCTCCCTGTCTTGAGCACAGTATAATGTGAGCAGGGATTATATATCTGTGCATAGAAAGATGGGTTTGGTGTTTGGGCAGTTCTCCAGGGGGCTATGTTGCCCAGACAGTCTCTTCACAAAGAATTCCCTTGAGTTCGCAATGCCTAACAGCCAGACTGAAAGCGCACAGAGCTTGTCTGGGATGGTAAAAACCCCGCTATGGTAGAAATAATTAAATAAAGGCTCGGACCAGGCTCCTTTGCTTCTGTCTGTTTGCATCTCCCCTCTCAGATCTCTCAGAATTCCCAATATTAGTTTTTGTGTGGACAAAGGAGTTTCAGTTGGCATCAAGCATGCCAAGGCCCTCTTGGTTGGTAAAACTGGTCGTTCACACCATTGTTACTTCTCCAGGAAGCTTAATTGGCACCAGAGAGTCTGCTGTACAAAAGAGAATGACTTGAAGTTTTCTCATATGAAAACCCTTTATCTTTCCTGCACTGCTACCAGATTCATCTGGCATGTTTGTTCACGTTTCCTGCTTTCTTTTTGTGTGGTCGTGCACATGCATTTTTGCCTTCAGAACATTTTGAAAAGTATTATCATGATATACGCAGGTCCATTAAGGGTGCCAAGGGACACTCGGATTTCTCTGCTTTTCAGAATTGCCATCTCGTAGTGTCTCTATTGTCTGTAGTAATTATGAACATCTGAAGCAATTATGATTCCAATTACAAGAAAAATTTACCACTTTGGGTGTTCATATGTGTACATTATATTTTTCCATTGGATGATTTTATTTCAGAGTCTGTGATTGATATGGGAGTTTAATGGAAGTTTAGAGATATGAAGAATAGCTTAACCCAGTTTCACTCATCAGCCAATTGCCCAGTGTTGACATATTACAAAAATGCCCATGTCTTAGTGTCTATCTGCTGTTTCGGTGCACCATGTTTCACCCGCGTCCACCCCACCTCCAACAGTGTCTGGATCTGTCCTGTCTGCCTTTCTTCCGCCTGCCTGCTGGCCCTTCCTTCCAGTCTGACACTGGCTCATCGCCACTGCCTGCTCCTTAGTAAGATCTCAATCTCCTCATTTGTCGGAGACGAAAAGGAGGGAATGCAGATGAGATTTTGCCAAAGACTCTGTTACACAAAATGGGGGACTCTGTTACACTTATCCTCACTGTATTTAATGAATTAAATAAATAATCTGATTACATCAGAATTTCAGTGACCCAACTAATTTTGACAAGTGACACACCAGATGGATAAATCAAAAAATTACATCAATCAATTGTGGGCAGATTTAAAAAAGTGAAAAATAAAATATCCACTCAGACCAATGCTGTGTGACAAAAATCTTTGCAAATATTAACTGGATCAGCAACTGGATCACTTTGTCATCAGCGTAGGTCATCTTGTAAGTGTATACCTGGGCCTAACCTTGCCCTGTTTTAACATCCGACTGAAGCTCCTCCAAAACCCCAGCGGATGAAGAGGCTTTTGTCTACAGTGGATGTTGTACAATGAGGGGTAGATTCTTTACTGTTAGTTTGGTTAATGACTATGCAAATGAATTCACTATATAAGGGTGTGAAGGGAAGTGAGGTGAAAGCCATTCAAATGTGCCCTCTCCATTTTGTGCAGGCCAAACTTGTCCACGTGACCTCCACCTGTCTACTTGATTTGAACTTTGAAGTGCAGGGTAGAGCAACCGTCTGCATGCAGTTTTTAGACAGAAATTTTTAGGAACGTCAACTTTCATACCATTCTTTTCAGCTTCCTTGCTTTTCATTACATATACGTTACAACGCATTTTATTATTTTAAAATTTTAATGCATTGTTTGAAAATTGTTAGAATTCAATAGAATCAAATAGATGTATTATTATAACAACTGAAAATACTTCAACAACATTTCTAATGTGGACAGACATAGGCAGTATATCATAATTGTTTTGAGCTTTTCTGTATTGGTTATTTAAAGTTTTTTCTTTGACAAAAAACTTCATAAATCATCTTCACTTATCTGAAAAAGTCAGGCAAAAATTAAATTGATATGCAAATTTAATAGTAATTCAGTAATATTCCATTGCAAATGCTAATTATAATCTCATCATTTAATAACCTAAAATCAGGTTTAATTACACTTTCATGGCAACACAGTGACTGATGAAACAAATGCAAATAAAATTTTAAAACTCTGCACAGGGCATTTACCTGTAGAACCATGTAAATTCATAGTTCCCAGCCTTATCACCAGTTCCAAACACATTCAGTTAAGGTTCATTTTTAAAGAATTTTTAGATGATTAGTGTCCACCTGTGAGCATGTTAATGTGCACACGTTTTTGGAGGTAGAGCTCCCTGTCTTGAGCACAGTATAATGTGAGCAGGGATTATATATCTGTGCATAGAAAGATGGGTTTGGTGTTTGGGCAGTTCTCCAGGGGGCTACGTTGCCCAGACAGTCTCTTCACAAAGAATTCCCTTGAGTTCGCAATGCCTAACAGCCAGACTGAAAGCGCACAGAGCTTGTCTGGGATGGTAAAAACCCCGCTATGGTAGAAATAATTAAATAAAGGCTCGGACCAGGCTCCACTGCTTAACTGCCAGCCTGGTTCTAGCTGGATGGGATTCCAGAAATGTCTGTGTTTACATTTCAGCCACAGTATTGATATAGCGAATCGGCAAACCGCTAATCTTAGCATCGCTGTCCATTAATAGAGGCTGTATACACCACCTGTCATCGGCAGCAGCAGTAACTAAATCAGAGCTCATCAGTGCAGTGCGATGCCAAGTCCTGGTGCACAAGATGCCAAGCCGAGAGTGATGCCAGACTAATGGGGCACAAGGAGATGGAGCGTATTAAAGTCAGGAATGGCTTTCGCATTGAGAAAAATCAGGAGAAAGTCCGGAGGGATAGGCCGGTTTCCATGGTTACATCAAATCACACCGACTGGCTGGAGCAGAAATGAGGTAATCTGTCCATCGTGTGCTGGCAGTGATTTGACAATAGTGACTAATGAACTGGTGGTCTGGACCCTCTGAAGAAGAATCTAATACCAAAGAGCCCTAATCCACATTTCCTTATCCTAGCATCAATCCTTTTACCTCAAAAAGAGACAAGTTAAATGTCCTACTCTGTCTGCTTCAGCGAAATGTCTCGGGTGTCTAGTCATTTCTGTTGTATCTGAAATTTTAATAGGGGCTGGTGAGGTGAAAGTAGTGTGCATCAGATTGGTGGTGAAGATGAAACTAACCCTGAACATTGGTTTAAACCCCATTTCTCAACCCCACCCCCTGCCCATCTCCAAGGAAAGCTCAGTTATCTATAAATAGAGTCTGCATATAGTGTGGAAAGCGCCTTAAAGCGACATTGAAATGGAAGATGGCACAATTTGGCCTGGCATGTTTGAGTCTTCCTCACTAAAATAACCTCATTGCTCAGTTAGCAATGTAGCGAATAAGCTCTCCCAGGCTTATTAGATGTAGTCAAACTCATTCAGAGATACAGAACTGAGGGCTCACAGAGAAAGCATTCTAATCACACCTTCTGAATGTAAAGTTCTGATGGAAAAAGGGTACCATACCACATGTTGTTTTGCCAGAAATATCAAAATAAGGCAAGCATGGTTTAGCATAATTCCTTAAGAACACAATCCAAACTAGATACGAACAGCATAGTAAATGCTGCTGTTGGAGGCCATCAGCCAGTTACATGGTATACATACATATCTTACTTGTTTTTGCCATTTTGATAACATTACTACCCTAACTCATCAAATCCATTATGGTTCATCATTATGGAAATGGTTATGGTAATGGTTTATGAAAACAACTGTGCTTGATATTTCATTGCTAGACTATGTGTGTTGTGAATATGTATCCATTTCCACTGTTTAACGTGCAACTCCTGAGGTATTTGTTGCTGTAACTCTTGATGATGGGTAGAAATTCCACTCGGAGCAAATGGATTGAGATTGATGTGCTATCAGCAGGTATTTGAGCTGCTGGCATATGCCTTCTCCTGAGTGAAGAGTTTCACTGGGGTTTCTCCTCCTGGCAAGGTGCCATCACTGGGGTATTTGAAATTGCCTTTTCCTGTGTCAGCTTCAAACCAGGCATGGTAACAAAAAATAAGTGTCTCCTGAGATCTGGGGGACACCTCTCATCATAATGAACCAGGTTGTTATGTCTGACACTGACAGTAGTAGAACATACAGTTGGCGGTTTGCAAAGGTGCAAAGCCCCTGTCTGTGTCTGGTCAATCCTATTCAGATACATCTGCCTTTGCATCGGCCACCTGACCAGCTCCCTCAAGGCAGACACTGGAGGTGTGTGGAGATGATTCTCACCCAGCAATTGACTGGGCAATGATAGACAGCAGACAGCCTCAGACAGCAGACAGCAGATTCTGGACAGATTGGGAGTTTTTTACCACCAGGAGAGTCCAGCCTTTCTGTCTGCATCGCTCTGAGAGTGGGCTATCATGCTCCAGCAATACATACACTATTAGGCCTATTAGGGTGTGACAATCAATTCACCTACTGTTGTTCTGCTGGAATGAGAAAATCTATCCAGCGGTAAGTGCTCATTTCGCACAGCTCTTGGGATTCATTACCCGGGCTGAGAGTTTCTGGGGTACAAAGGATGGGCTCGCCGGAATCAGGGAGAGCTTTTACTGAAGGGCCTGAGCTTTTGGAGTCTCTGTGAATCACATGGACAAACCCATCTGACAGGAGGCCACCACTAGTGTGGCTTTTTCATTTTGGGCAGACTATTTTTTTTTTAAAGAGAGAGAGAATCTGGGGTAAGTGCAGTACTTTACTGTATGATATGTGCTGGTGGATTATTTTAAAGCTGGGACAGTAATGGTACGGGTGGGAGTAAGCTCTCTTCTGTGTTGCTTTTGACAAGATGGTTGAGGGTGGCCCTAATCATGAATTGTGTGTGGGAGAGAGAGAGAGAGAGAGAGAGAGAGAGAGAGAGAGAGAGAGAGAGAGAGAGAGAGAGAGAGAGAGAGAGAGAGAGAGAGATCAGTTCACCTGCAAAAACATGCCTTTGCTGTGAGACCAGGATTACAGCCTGTGCTGGCTGCTGTTTCCAAATCACTCCACACACTGACAGATTATCACACAGGACTGATTTCCTCTCATTTAAAAATTATGAAGTAGAATCTTGAAAGATATAGTGACTGCTCTGTCCCATTCTGATGTCAAGAAATAATATGCAAGGCGACAAGTAATATAAATATACAGTGCTTCAGAAAGACATATTGTATTTTTATAGACTGGTTAATACATTATGCTTTCTCCTGACATTTAGCTTTATCTTTAGACCTAAAATTAATTCAGGTTTTACTTTACCTATGAAAAGGTAGATGGATTTCATAATATCAAAAGGACCCTCATTTTTAAAATTGGCAAAGTATAGCACTTGCCATTATTTGAGCATCAAAAATAACATGCATATTATTGTTCAATCCAGGTCTTTCTCTTTTTCAATGGACCAGACAAGTAAAGAGAAAAAATGTTTTTTAACAACAACTTTAATAACAACTGTAATTAGCTGAAATTGAAATGAAGGTAGATGCACCCTAGAAGATTATTGAAATTGGTGTAGTCATATTTGACCTCCAGCGAATGGCAGTGATATAATCATAGTGCTGTGCGTCCTTCTCTCCTCAAGCTGTCAGTGACAAAGGCTTTTCAAAGCAAGCTTTAATAACCATGTGTATTTTTGAAAGGCCTAGTGATTATTTGAGGGAATCTACTGAATTTATTATGTAAAGATCACCTTTGTATTAAATTCTACAGTATAGTATGATTTGCAGAGTGGGAGAAACTTCACATTAGAGCTGTGAGGTATTTGTTGTTGTTTGGTAGAAGTGCAGCTCCACAAGCTGTGACTATAACCGCACAGACATACTCACATGTACAGACCCATAAGCATGAACAAACACAGGCACACTTATTCTCAAATGGAATTAATCTTTGCAAACTCCTCTTTGCATTAAAATAAATTCACTGTATACACCTCCTCACGATAATCACATGTGAAATGGGTCCCTGTCTCTCAGGTAAACCTGGTCAATTCTCATCAACGAGACAAGAAGTAGATCTGCATGAAGAAAGATCTTAAAAGTAAGTGAGTTAAACTTACTTTTAACTCATGCATTACCATATACATAAACCAATAACTACTACACTGCATGTTCATCTGCATGAATCACCTACTTTTATATCTATCATGCATGGCATGTAAATGTGAAAATATAGACATGGTATGAAGATTCCCTGTCATAAATAACATAATGTCTTTCTTGCGTGTGAGTATGAGGATTAGACATTTCTGAACCAAAGTCTCTGGACTAAACAAAACCCTGCATTGGTTTGGGTAGCTCCAGGCTTATTCAATATCAAGGAGATTTCCCCAGAGAAAGGGACATTGTATCAAAACCGTCTTTAAGATGCAATCATTTCTATGGCAACAACTGAATTCATGATAACAGCATTTCTCTTAACTCTTCTAAACCAGAGTTTCCTGAACTGTTTTCAAGTAACATAGCCTGATCATTCTTGCATCACGCTCAAGTTATTTGAAATCTATTGTAGTGTTTAAGGATTAAAGACTGGTACATCTCCAGCTATTCTGCATGCAATGTGCCTGTCTCTGAGGGTGATGACAGCAACAGAAGGGACTGGAAAAGGTTGCCTGGTTCTCCATTATGGACATTCAGCAATCTTTCCATCTTGGCTAGGAATAACAGTTTAAAAAAGAAGCAATTGATAGAGCCTCAAATTGGAGCAATTAAAATCCAAATTCAAACACTCTGTAATACTTAAAACACAGCAATAATATTTATAACATCACTTCCATGCAACATGTTCTTGCAATAAGGAAAAGGCTAAACTGGTTTTGCTTGAAATAAATAATCTCTGTTAATTCTGGAACAGCTGAATTATCATTAAAATCATGTGCAAGTATGACCTTGTTACCTGAACCAACCTGATATGACCAAAAGGCATGTGCAAGGTTTGAGTCAGGCTTGGTTTTATTTAACATCCTAATGTCACACACACCTTACTGAACTTCCTAGAGTGGTTGCAGTGTCAGTCCTGGTGTCAGATTAGTGGCATGACCCAGAGGAACACCACAGCTCAGAGGAAAGAGAGGCTCAGGGATCAGAGGTCAGCATCTAAGATGGCCACAATCCTCCACAGGGCCAGCCTTACTGTGACTCATCTGACTTCTCCCTCAGTGCACTATCCTATAGAAGCTAACCAAGGAGCAGGTGATCAATCAGATTAAATCAAACAAGCACAGATGATGGTACATCTGAACCTTACGAACAAGCTCTGCAGTTGCATGTACACTGAACCTGCATCTTTGGAACCTGCAACACTGAAAGTATCATCACCAGCTCAGTATGTTTTGAGATGGACACATCTTTATCCATAGACAGATGCAAATATGTGCTGCTGAAGGAGATCCAAATTTTGCTGTGCCATGGGGATCATTCTGCAGAGACTTATGCAGTCTTAGATGATGGATTGAATTATCCGTCTCTCCACTGCTGCTTGGAACTAGTGTTTCAGGGGAGGGCTGAGAACTGTATGCGTAGTCATTAGGACCATCCATGAGCCTATTTTGCTCACTAGAGCAGATTATTCCCATCTAATAACCCCCATTGAGCCTGTTTCACCAAGCCTACCAGGACCCTCTGCTATTAAATCCAGATTGGGGTGAACACTGTATGATCCACTACAGCTTTTTGTGGCCTCTGATAATCATCTCTGTTATTGAGGACCTGATCCCCAAAGGAAGTGGTTATAGGAAGCATCCAAAGCCCAGGAGATGGTGAAAGATTCTGAGTAAGCTCTAACCAAGAGTCATCAGAGGCAGGACATGCAATTAAACTAGCTCCTGAGCTGGTGGAAAACACTGTTGTATAGTCTTCATCAGAAGGTATACCATAACATCAGGAACAGACTTGTCTCAACTGTTTTCAACTGTAGCTGCATCATGTCCTTAACTGATCATTTAAAGTGGAGAATTGGAATGAGATGCTATCACCAGGACCCACATTGGGCCCTTCACTGTTCAAATTTAATTCCTCCTCTTTTTTGAGAGTAGATGGTTGTAGTTAATGGAAATACTAAAGGTATACCCCAGCAGGTCTGAAAACTACTAAAGGACAAGTATCTACTTTGATTCTTCTGTGCTTCTTTTGCTCTTTTGCCTGTTGTGTGAACCTGCAGGTTTAAAAGCTATCTGAAGATTGGCCCAACCATAGAAGAGGCCAGGCAGGTAGTGGACAAACTGATGGCTCATCTAAATCCAAATAACCATTAATTGCAAAAAGGGGACAGGGCAGAAGGCAGAGATTAGTGGCTCTCACAAGATCAAGTGGACCTTCAGGAGGCACAGCGGCTGTGCTGGCACTGCCAGCCTGACATGCATAAAGAGGCCATACATGTTATTCAAGAGGGCCAGACTATAGATGAAAACCTACTCAGAAGTGTTCTCACTGAAGTGGAAGGGATCCTTAATTCAAAGTCACTAGAGTAAATCTCATTGGATTTAGCAGTTATGGATCCCGTTACCCCTAAATCCATTTCGATGGGACTGCTCTACCTCATTAAGTCATTTACCCTGAGACCAGGCTCCGGAGTGATGGTGCTGGCGACATTGTCAAGTCTGAGCAGACACTTTTAGCTGTAAATTCAACGGTTAGCAGCCTACAGGCCCAACAGAAGATCGAAACAGAATATATGAAAGTGGAGAGAGTGGCCATGGCTGTCTGCTAGTCAACACCTCAGTGAGTCAGCCAGATGAAACAGATCTGGCCTGGAGTTGAAAGACATGTGCAGATTGCCAAGGTCAATATGAGCAACTAGATCTACATCAGATCAGTTTTCAAGCTGACTGAATTGCCTATGCGACTGTAGCTTTGTGAGTGGTTGTATAAATTCTGTTAGGATGGTGGGCCATGGATTAGACTTCTGTCTTTGTTCCTAAATGAACTCGAACTGGTTAGGCTGGTTTCAGAACTCCCCTCTCTCCCCCTGACCTTATCCTGTCCCATGTACCCTACAACAACTGATGACTGGATGATGTCCTCTGGACAACAACTGACCCTGAACCTTCACCACCCAGTGCACACGGGGCATCGTTCACATATTAAAAGGGGTAACTTTTTCTCTCCCAGGGCGACAGAGCAGCGCGTGGAGTGGCATTTCCTTGGAACATGGATACTTCTCCCCCTCCATCCAGCAATAATATTGGGATTACCTATAAATGGGATGGCTCCCAAGATTTTAGATCTTAAATGAAACTGATTTTTTTAAATACTTGCTTTTTAAAAATAAATAATTTTCAAAACATGCTCCTGCAGTCTACTACCTGACCACTTTTAACAATTTTATTGTTCCATTTTTGTGGTGAGGCAGCAATAAGTTGATTAAAACTTATCAGCAGACACTTCCATACATCTTGCCTCCCTTACTTGCAGTATTATCTATAAAAGTAATGCAACTTTCAAGCAAAGTTTCCAAAGCATTAACTACTAAAATATTCTAATTTACCCATGAGATTTGTTAACTATTTTCTGGAGGATAATACTCGAATTGCAGCAAGGTTTATATGTCTTCTTTCAAAAAGAGGGACCCATTCAAAAAGTATATATTTAATCACTGAGAACTGGGGAGGTTTTACCAGCTGAAGGGGAGATAATCCTTTTTTGAACATTGTATGGATGTTCTTCATTAGTTTGAATCTTATTTTCAGACTTACACAGTCCCTTATTAACCCAAGGGTAAAATGCATAGTCCACATTTTTATATCAGGATATTTTGAACAAAATTAGTTTTCCTTGCTAAAGGCTACATCCAAAAAGTAGAACTTTAAAATTAGGAACTGTGAAAGTCTGACCACTTACTAATATTCCAGTGATATTCAATAATTAATGCATATTTATCATTTATTTTTTCAATTTTCAATTTTGTAATATTCTAGTTGTATTTTCTGAAATGACAGACTCGCTTACATGAGCGCACTTCAAGGTAAAAATCAAGTGCATTTTTAACCAATTACACATTTTATATTGGCACTTATGGGACTATTTGTTTGTGTGTGTGTGTGTGTGTGTGTGTGTGTGTGTGTGTGTGTGTATGCTATGTGTGATTGCCTGTTGTAATGGTGTGTATGCATCTTGGCGTGTGTGTGTGTGTGTGTGTGTGAGAGTGTTCCCACTGTCGCACAATCCCTCCTCAGTTGTTTTACTGGAGTGAAGCCAGTTCCCTCTGTCAGCTCCAGGGCACCTGTGTTCAGTGGCCTCCATTGACAGAGAGCCTGTCCTCTTTGTCAGTGTTTGTTTTCACAGCCTGTACTGACTGCCTTTGATCTGTTTGCACTGTTTTCATTATTTATTATGATCTTGTTCCCTCATTCATATAATATATGATTTCCTTTGTCATAAACAAGGATTAATCGCCCTGAGGTTTTGTTTAAATCATACAGTAAAATCCTTATATTTTAATGTAGAATGTATAATGTATGCATAAGCATGTTTAATCATGAGCACTGCAAAATATGTAGGAGTGTATGTTTAACCTAGAATGTTTCTATGGTTGCTGTTATGAGGGTCCAATTAGGGCATCCGTGCGTAAAAGAAATCCCCTATTAGAGGTGTCACATTTCCTGTAATTTGATTCATACTCAAGGATATTTTTGCCCTTTGCAGGACTGTAACACAGAGGGAAGAAGACAGTTGTACACTTTATGCTCAGGCCTGTACTTTGTGTTTGCAATGTAACTACAGAAAAGGATAGTATTCCCATCGGTGCTAATTGAGTTTACTGCTGCTTACCACCCAGTGATAGAATCTGTCATGATGTGCAAGGGATATTCAATTCCATTTCAGAGCCATAATGTATTTACCCTTTTCCCATATACATACAATTATGCTATATTGGGTAACAAAACTAGGTTTTATCTCTAGGCTAAATTATTATTGGCCAATACTTTGACTCACAATTTAGAGCAAATATTACTGTTTTTATTCACAACACAGTTTGGGAAGTTCTGTTACACAAATTATGGAAGGAAATTGTGTTTGTATGGGAAAAATAATTGTAAAATTAAAGTTAGGAGTAATGATGAATTTAATGCAGGGTTTGCCACTGACATGTCATGTGTTGATGTGTCCTCATGTTTCAGTATGTGGTCTGTGGTTGCCGTTGATTGGTTGCATCTATTGAAATTCATGGGTCTAAAATGGAAATGTTTGAATTTGAATTTATTTCCAAAATTACATCATCATACTGCATGTGAGCATTGCAAATAAATCATGGCTACATGTGAATTTTGTTATCAAACTGAAGATACAGAGAAACACTACCATATGATATGTTATTGTGGACATACCACTTGTCCCATGTCAATAGAGACCCTTCCAAACCTGGCAAATTTCCAGATCCCTGATGGGTGGGCATATGTTTGACAGACTCGGTAAGCCAGATAGGACCTTGACTACATGTTGAGTCAGTTATTAAAATGTAGGGCAAATGTGAAATCCTTTCATTGTAAAGGCTTTTCAGAAGCAAAGATCCTTGCAGACTTGTCAATACCAACATCCAAACACAAAACAAAACTGAATTCTTCTTGATGTCTGATGTAAATTTTTCATTAAATTTAATGTACCTGAAAAACTTGGTAATCGTAATTAGCAAAATCTTGTGTTAAGCAAAGTTGGTACCATATGTGTATAGTTAAAGATCAGTACTTCATATCTTGAAAATATGATTGCATATATAGTTTGTATGTTTGCTTTATATAAAACGATTGTTTCAGAGCTGAATTTATCATTTAGCTTTATGTCTATCAGCAATGGAGTAATTGGTTCAAAATGGTGGCACATTCCATTGCTTAGAAAATGACCAAAACAGACGGTACCCTCATGGGTTTAAAGGGACACAGCACAAAAGATATGAATTCTTCTTTCTAACACCTTAATAGTCTGCATGCTTACATCATATATGTAGTAATGACAAAACAGAAAAAATCTGGAATACAGTAAAAGGTTAGATGGGGACATTGGCTTTATTATTTGATTTATTATTTTCCACTATTAGCAAAGTTCAGGCAGTCAGCCAATTTCTCACAATGACAAGTGGAGGAGATAAGCTTCAGCTGAATGATCACCCATCATTGTCAGTTTTTTTTTTTTGGAACATTTTGGCATCCTAGCTTGCTTTAAAAATAGCTCATTTTCCACATTCATACCTTTACTTTGGTGGTTTTATTTTAGACTTCAAGAATTTCTTGGTCCAATACCCATTTTTTTCTATTGATTTAGTGTCTTGGTACCACTCCCATGTGTCGCCTCCAGTTTGGCACATAAGACTAAATGAAATCTTAGAGAGGAAGCCAATAAGTTACCACTTTAGTTTTGCCTTTTAAGTCAAAAGTAGCAAGCCAGTTAACATTATGACTAGCTAAGAGGCACAATACTTTATTTGTTAGTCCATTCATGGTCTTCAGCTCAGTTATGTTTGTCTTGAGACTAGAGCTAGTGCAATTGAACTGGCATACTTGGCTAGCTAGTGTATTTGTCTCCACAATATATTTAAGCAGCCAGGAAACACTGGCCAGGGCAAAGAGATTACAAGAGCCATAATTATGTTTAGGATATGGATCCATAAACAGTGGCTCAGATTGGGTTTAGTTTTAGCTAAATTCCTGCATCTTTTGAAATCCCCTCCTTTTCTTTGAAAGACAATTAACAGAGTTATATAATTTCTGAGCACATTTCTGTATTTCACACTCAATCACATACTGCACTTGAATGTTTGGTGATCAGCTTCTATTTAAAAATTGACCATAGGCCATGTTTGTATTTTTATTTATACTTTTAGTGGGCTAACTGTGCCCCATAAACCATTCCTTTTTAGTTTCCATGTTTTGCCAAACCAAAAACTAAAGTTTATTTTTACCATTTTTTTAGGCTTTACCAGGAATTAATCGAGCTATAAGCCCAAATTCAGGTAAATACTGAACAGTGGGTTTGATGAGCTGCCATACCTGTAATATGCACAGGTAATAGACAAAATAATGGAAACATTGAATATTTACTAGGCGCTAAGGAAATAGCCCGTCCTTATATATCCAAGTCTGTGTGTGTATGTGTGGGTGAACTTAGGTGTGTGTGTGTGTGTGTGTGTGTGTGTGTGTGTGTGTGTGTGTGTGTGTGTGTGTGTGTGTGTGTGTGTGTGTGTGTGTGTGTGTGTGTGTGTGTGTGTGTGTGTCTGACAGGGGTATACAATAACAAGGTTAAGTTCTTTAAATTTGAATATAAATCCAGACGAGAGTCATCTCTCCATTAATACTGTAGGTCGTAAACCCTATTTGTGCCTTTGTCTTTGTGTGTTTCGTTTCACTTGTTTTCTCAATGGAGCAGATGGACGGAGAGCTCTTTGAGAAATACAGAGACAGATGTTTCAATACAGTGTGAGGGGCTTTTCGTTCGGCACACATTTGCATTTTACACGGTCTGACTGCTGACGAGACTGTGTAGCTCAGCTGTAAGCAGGCTGTCCATCAGGCACGTGCGGGCTTCATTTCATTTGAATGTAAAATCCATTTACTAAATTTAAATTATGTTGACTCGGGAAATAGGCCCATGAAAATTCATGATGTAATATCCAAACGGCCGACCCCTGATTTGCATATTCTTCGAAATACAAATCGAATGCTGGCACAATCCACATTTTGACTGATTCTTACAGTTCTTTGTTGTGCGGGAGCATATTCAGCACCATGGACAAGTCCCTCAGCACAAGGCATCACAGCAACATGAGATTATGGTATTGAAAAACGTGACTGCTGGAATGCGTCGGTCTGTATATAAAACCACAATGATCTGGGGGAATATATTAGATTGGAGCTACTAAACTGAACAAGTCAGAGTTTTATATCATGTTTTTTAAAGAATTCGTTGTACTCCGTTGTGAAGGTCTCTTGATCTCCAGTTAACTTACGCGGATAGGCAATGTGAAAAATAAGTCCACGTGCTTCAACATGTCGTGAGTGCAGCATCACAGTCGAGTTAACTATAGCTCGCACCCTCTGCAGTCCGGATACAGTTTCTTACCAGGCAATTGCGCTTAAGGCTTGCTCTAAGTGCCAGGGCTGAGCGCCGTGCTCTAAAACCTCAAGGGGTAACGTCACTCCTCTTGACAGATCCGCTTCAGTCTTCCAATCCCTGCCGCCACATCGCTTCGGAGGACGGCAAGATCGCATCCATTTTCAGTGCAATTTGAAATGTTAATCAAGCGAATTCTGACTCGACCTCTTTTTCCCCCATTCCTCAGTTTGGTGTCGGTGAGGCATTACACAAAACCCGGGTCTGCACCCTGGCACGGACGTATGTAAATAAAAAAGAGAAGGTCGCAGAAAGTGGAGAGATCGCATCGAGGATGATTTGTGACAAAGGGGAGAGCATCAAGCTGCAGCAGCTGTAACTTAAAGGCTTCGTTGCAAACGCGTGCTTACTCTTGGACTGGAGATATTTTTTAATCATGCCTGTTCGGAGGGGTCATGTCGCACCACAAAACACGTTTCTTGGCATAATTATACGAAAATTCGAGGGACAAAGTAAGTGCTTTGCATTTCTAGTAATGACATCATTTTGCCGTAAAGTGTTTTACACAGCATGAAATATGTTTAAAGCGTCGGTTTCATTGTTTCTGCTGAAAAGTGAAAGAGGAAACCAGTTTGACTAAAGCTTGGATATGTACATTGTATAAAGAATGCAACCGCAGACCATTACAAAAGGTTAACTTAAGTGCATGATAACTGATTCTTTTTATTTATGGATATAGATATGGTACTGCAACAAACAGTGTCTGTATAGCCTACTGGGGATATTCACAAAAACTAGCCAATGGACCAGAAAATGACACAAAAAGTAAAAAAATAAGGACATTTTATAGATATCTATATACGACGGTCGGTGATTCCGGCTGCATTTATTAGTGTACACACTTGTGCAAATCTTTCGTCATTGTTTCAAGATTTCAGAAAATATGAAGGTTGTCAAATAAGTGTAAAACAATGTTTGTTGTTGATCACAAGACACATACACACACTAGACATATGTGGCTGTTCATATGTTTTGATACGTTAAGATTTGGCTATGAATGATGATGTGCGCACGCTTCACAGGCAATTGACAAAAATGGCAATGTACACAATTTATTTTGGGGGTATTCCCTAAAATGATTTGTTGCATTTTAACATGGAGATCTGCTCTGTCGTCAAATTCTTAATTCTTACAATTATTTGGTTTCGTGTAACACATGCATTTAGAAGTTCCTGGATTTGAGCTTTTTTAAAAAAAAAAAAATCTGTCTCGTGCAACTAGACACAAACTGAGAGTTCATCCGCCTGCCTTGTTTGACTTACTTTCATGTTTACATTTCAACGGTGAGAGCGTGCATAACTGATATATTTTTATTATTAATAAGATAAACTTCAATTGTCTGCCTTTCAGATAAGAAATTCATCATAGCCAATGCCAGGGTGCAGAACTGTGCGATCATCTATTGCAACGATGCCTTTTGCGAAATGACGGGATTCTCCAGGCCTGACGTCATGCAGAAGTCGTGCACCTGTGATTTCCTTCATGGGGAGCTTACCAAGAGACACGCTATTGCCCAAGTGGCCCAAGCTCTGCTGGGCTCCGAAGAGAGAAAGGTGGAAATTACTTATCATCGCAAAGATGGTAAGTCCGAACTGGGTCAGCATTGATTTGTGAGGGTTGGCGATTTTGTGAAATCACACCAAAACGGAAGAACGTGACCGTTATCTTGTTGCCTTCAGCAGTGTTTATGTCTTCGGATACTCACAATTATAAATTGTGAGCAAATTATATAATAATTTGCAATAATGCAAATTATAAGTATCCATAGCAGTTGAGCGGAAGCCTGTTAGGATAAACTGCCTGCTATCCTCTATTACAGTGTCAAGAACTGTGTAAGTAACCAAATTCAGATCTGAATCTGAATGTGTTGTGATATATTGATCAACCACCCTCCCAAAAAAATAAGTTTACTCTTTCAATAATCTCTCCTTCTCAACGGCAGGGTTCAAGGACCTTCAAATGAGGATTCACATTTAAGTCAAAATACTACGTGTTTGGATTGATTTATGCTTAAATTCAATTCGAGTAGAAACTAAATTAAGCCAAAATCGATATCAATTTCAAACATAACAACAGTGCCAATATGGCCTTTTCTGCTGTTGAATATTACATGAAGACCAAAAAAAAAAAAAAATAAGGACAGAAAGAAACAGGCATGACTTGAAATGGCAGCTTTCATTGTTCGACCAGAATCGCAGGGCACGCCGCTGAGAGAAAGTTTTTAATCAATGGTATCACATATCCGAGACACAGTGGGAGACAGCCGACCTATAACAATGATGTTTCTGGGCTGGAGAATAAAACAACCATTGCGTAACAGCGGAGCTGTAATCAGTGGCTTTGCAGGTACAGCGGCTGACGGCTGAAGACTGCAATTTAATACATACTGGCACAGATGGGGAAAATTCAGTAACGTTCCGAAAATTATAGTTTTCTGCTCACCAGTATATGTTAACCACGAACTCTAACGTTCTACGGGGAAAACAGATAGAACTAAATTGTAAATTGTTGCTGTGCTCGTTCTGAAAATGCTGTGTACTGAATATGCGTAGTATTAAACTTGATCTTTTGGTTACCGGAAATAATTGTTTGAATTGACTTTATTTGGCTGTACAGCGCTTGTCTGGAAGTCTGACAGTCAACTAATGAGATTTTAATGAAAATCCTGAAGACACTGAAACGTTTCCCATCAGTGCATAATCATTTCAGCAGCATGGCTGTGAGAATATTTCCACAGATTCCTCTTCATGGGGCATCATTTATTGTAGCTGATTTTACTGTAAGTAAAAAAAAGACTAATGGCAATAGATAAATTCACATAAAAATGCATACATTGTATGTCAAAACACAAATATATCCCAGAGATTATGTTATGAAAGAGAAAATTGAGTATGTCATTGTACATCTGGAATCATCATCAAAATAATGTATGTCTACCAAAAAAATCTATCAAAATAGCTGAGGGCTCCCTGCATGTCTGCATTTGGATAAAGTGGGTGGGTGGATTGGAGAAAGTACGCTACGGCTGCAATGTAATTCGACTCCTCAGCAGAAGCTGCAGGTTCAAATCCTAAATGGTATTTAACCCGACAATTGTTCAAAGCTCGTAACCTCCATGGCTTTTGCAAACACAAGAAACAGTTGGCTTTGTCAAATTGAGAGCCATGAAAACCGTGAATGAGGGTGTTGCTAAGTGCATGCACAGTGCAACACAATGTCTGCTAAAAGTAGCTGCAGCGCCCTGTTAGGAGATTTGTACTGACAACTACACGTGAGCAAGCAGAGGCTGAGAATATGTTGTTTCAGGGCTTTGGTTTTTTACGCAGTTACTCACCCCTATCATACCCTGCCCTAACACAGCCTTAACGAGGACATAAATAGCTTACATGGTATTGATTTGTAGTCCCACAAAACATTCATAATAAATCAATGGCCTTCTGCAGGATTCTCTATGCCTTCTCTCACTCAAATTTACACATACCTGAGATAGGCAATGCACCGGCACAGTCCTTAATGAGAGATGGGTGACTGAAAGCATGCAACAGTCTCTTCCAAGACAAAGTGCAATCTCAACCCAGTAACTAGAAAGGGTTTTGATTTTAAGAGCAATAGATACCATGAGCATATAGTTACAGAAGATACAAAGTTTAGATAGGCCCTTATAATTCCATGTTCTGGCTTTTTTAAGAACAAAAGTTATAGTTTAAGCTCATAAAATAATTCCTTGTCATTTTTATTTGAGTAAATGTGATCTCTGGTGTTTTCCTTTTTACTGAATCATAAAGTGCCATTGCCTCCCTTTATTCTGTGACTATCCCATTTCACATTTCATAGAGGAGAAATACCCTCGCCCAGTGGAGCTGGCCACTGCCCACATCATTATTTTATCCTTCATTACCCTCAGAATATATTTCTGTTGAATTCCTTTTATTGTAAGGCATCCATCGTATCCAGAGCTTTGTTAGGTTACGTTATGCATTCTGTATCTACCTCATTCTTCACAAACAAGGGGTGCAGCAGCCCTCTTTGGGGACACAGCGAATGGCCACTAAATAGGTCTTATTTGATAATGTAATTCTGATTATCATCTAGAGGCCTTCTGACCTCAGTGTAACAGGGTCTGAGCTTGTAGTTAGGATCTCCTGTGTCCTAAATTTTGGCATTACAAGAGTCCAAGACCAAACACATGACCTGAAACCCGAGAGACTGCTGCTAGCTTCTCTGATCAGGTCTCATGTTCTGTGCGTTTAATACAGAATGAACCAAGTGTACATACGGTTCCCTACTTTACCACAAGATGGGATGCAGTATGCGGTGTTAGTCAGATCTGTACATGTGATCATCAGGTGGATCAAGTATGTCAAGAGTCTCTTGACTCTTGAAGAATTGTGAGCCCAAACGCTGTTGAAAGTTAAATAGATTGTATTGCAGTCCATACATACAATGATTTGAGCAAGGAATGACTAATGAGAGTAATGTGTGTCGTCTGACCTTGAGAAGGTTAAATGCAGCCAGCTTAGTTATTATATTGTATTTATACTGACTGTTGAAGCAATACTACTAGGTTGTTTTCAGACATGCAAGATCAGCCAAAATCTATTAAATGGAGACAAGGTACAGTGAGCGAAAAGGTCATTAACACATAGAAATCCAATTATTGGTACCTTTTACCCCCATTCCCATATTCGCCTAGAGATTCTGTGTGGTCCCCTGAGAAGACGGAATCCATTCAGCGAGTCTCTGCATTGAACCACTGCGCTCATGAATAAAGATGTCATTCACAGCGAGGAAACGGCTAAGAGTGAACATCGATTAGCGCGAGTGCAATGAAATCGGTGCGGGCGGACGCTGACTGGCGGCTCTTTGCACTGAAAAGTGAAATAGGAGATTTGCGCTGTCTTTGAGAAGGAGGGTCTCATTTGTCTCTCTTTCTCTCTTTACTCAAGAGGATTTCCTCTCATCCAAGAGGGAAATCGGCTGACCTTCTACGCCCCTTCTGTAGGCGTCAGTACTCATATAAAGCAATTAAATGGTCAAACACAGCGTTTTATTAGACATTTAGATTGACAGTGTCTAGTACATTATGTCAGTATGTCATTATATACCCCACTGTGCCTTTTGAACACATTTGCAGCACAAAGAAACACATGTAACTTCCTCTAGGCCAGGCAATTGCAGCCATGTGAATCAACCAATAGCATCCTGGTTCCTCCATCTCACTCTCTTGATAATCAGCATCATTGCAAAGAGTGGACTCGCCCTACTGATCATACAAATCCGATATCATCTTTTTACAAAGAGATTACCCTGGCGGTGTCGAGATGTGTCAGTCATAATTTTCCGTTTTGACGCATTCTAATGAGCGGCAGCTTGTTTTCATAATACAGAAAAGAGCGTTGGTTAAGGATTTGGTCCAATTGTGTTTTTGGATCCCACACAAACATAATTAGTCACATTTTTTGTGTTATGCAAACAAAATCTGACGTGAGCATTCAAATCTTCTGGATTGGATTCTGAAGTGTTCTATGCATTCTTGGCTCTTTTTATGGACCGACATTGGAAAGTTAAGCAGCTTAGGCATGCAGTATGTCTGGAAATTAAAACAGAAGGACAATGCTGTCTGCAGTAACACAGACAGAGGGCCATTGCATGAGGAGAGACTCTTTATTTACGTTTTTTTCCCCCACTTTTTAACGGCAATAACTGATTATAGGCATCGTAATAATCAGCCATTATGGTTTACAACTCCTAATTAGCTTACATTACTTCTCTATCACCAGAGGTTTTTTTCTATTACTGAAATGAATGGTGCATTTGGTGAGTTCTGTAAAATTAGCTCTTACCCTGAGTGTTGTGATAATACTCTATTTCACAGTGATCCTTACAGAAGAAAGCTGACACTGACCCTTGGAGCTCAGGGTCTAATATTAAATGGTTAATGAGTGTATAAAGACCCAGTTTAAAGTGATGATGTGCTGTATCCGATACGCAGGTGGGCACTCTGCGTTTACAGGTGCCGAGTTTCAGCACGGTTTCCCCCCGCTGCAGACTGGGATCAAGGAGTTGGAGAGTGTAGGTGTTCTGCGTGAGTCCTGAATGACTGCTCTTAAAAAAGGGCTGCATGCATTTTTCATGGCTCCCTGGGCTATCTGGTTACCTCCCTTCCCCTGTTGTGGAACACTGCGCTTGTCCTCAGTTTGGTATACATGCAAAGTCAGTCTAACGGAGTGTATCTTTAATGATAAATAAACATATGACATATAACTTTAGCTGTGCTAACAGAGACTGATGACCGCAGCACAGCGCTGACTGACTCACACATTGAGGCGCTAGATGTGGCAGCTGTTTGATCCAGATGAACAGAGCGTGTCGTAGCTGTAACAAAGCACAATCATAAGGAAGATTTGTTTTTGTTAAACAAAATCAGCTTTATATAACATCATACCCCATAAACCTGTTAGGCTTTTTGGTTAATCAAGGCTTCACAGCCATGGTGTTCTGAATGGGGAAAGAGCTGTGTGGCAGAAGTGAGTCAATATGTCCTGGCTAGACATTATGTGGAAGTGCAAAGTTCAGAAAGGCATCATGTGCACCCTATAAATTGTAGTACGGAATTTTAAACAGAGTTTAGGTTTTCTGTCTCAGGGGACACTTTCTGAATGCAGTCCAATAGCTATGGAGCTGTCCATTTTAATTATTGATGGCCGTAGCTTTCTCCTTGGAGTCTGCCAGCCGAGCACCCTGTGTCTGTCCGTGTTTTCACTTTGGGAGATGGCTCGCTCCGATCGGAGCCGAAAGAGATGCTGATGAGACTCACCGCAGTGACAGAGATAACAAATGAGATATGACAGGAGCAAATCACTGCGTGTGTTGGTTTGTTAGGTTTTCTTTCATCAGGCCATCCTAAATAATCAAAGCCATATTGGAATAAACAGCACCACTGACCGCAGCATTAATTTCTGCTTTGATTTGGAACTGGTAAACGGCTAAGCTAAAAATACCAAATCGCAGATCTATATTTGGCATACTTGTTCTCAGCTGTTGGTGACGTGCCAGTCAGACACTATATAACCTACAGCAAGATTTTACACACTTCTGTCAGATGAGCACTGCACTGAATGTTTTCCTAAGAATGTGTAACTGTTATCATTTATCAACCGAGAACAATGCACGTCATGTTGTAAAATGCACTGATTTCTGTAATGTAAAAGAACATTTCACTTGGCAGATTAGTCCTTTATTCTTCAAGACTCTGAAATGAGAGTAAATATATTTCAATTAAAAATTTTAATTACAGCTTACTATTTTGGTAATCCAGGACAGACACATTACATCGTATTGTATGTCAGGTTGATCTCTCGTACTGTAAAGTGCAAAATAATTGCATTTCTCATAAAAAGTGGTCACTCTCAGGACTGTAGGGAACGGCTGAATTTGAATGCATTAATCCTGACCCAAGTACAAAATCATGACAAAACTGAGATTGTCTACAGCATGTGTCTCTCAACTTCTTTTATCATTTCTTAACCATTCACTCTAATACAATTCACTTACTGTATATATTATACTTATATTTTAGCATATACTGCACTTTACATAGTATTCAATGGCTCATGATGTTCTGTAGAATGATTGTACTCTACTTTTGTCTAAAATTATAGTTTATTGCTATCCATTCATTTAGTAACCATTCTGTACAACTAATGGATTAAATGAAACACTATTGCTGTCACTATGAGCAAATATTCTCAGCTTCTGTGGCACTGTGTAAAAAGACAAGAAAAAACCATCATAAAAACAGCCATCACCTATTTTACTTAATTAATCTGCTTTATTCAAAAACACTTTGTGCAGCTAGAGTGCAATTTTGAAGTTTTCTCCATTCCCTTATAGAGGGTTTTCTTAAAATGCCAATATGCGGTGTGTAATTAAATGAGGCACAGCCTAACGTAGCCATAGCAACAGAATCCCAGCAGCAAATATAGAATCATATTTTCAGCTTGTTTAATTCATGGTGGCAGACTTCTTCCTCCTCCAAGGTGAGGGTCTCACTGCAGTCACGCAGGTAGACATTTTTTGTAAATATTACTTTGTCCGTTTCATAGACAAAATGAATATATGGATGCAATGGTCCACTTCCTGTTCAAAATGGCAAATTGATTGGACATACAGATGGGGAATGTTTTACCTGTACAGAACACCATCACTGCAGTATCTACCATAGATACTATTAGATAATATTATCACATTTAAACTTGCACAGTCTGAAATATATTCTTTGTAAGAATCCCACTGATGTATTTTATAAAACAGGGAGCACAATGTCCGATTCATTAGTCCATGTATTAAATATGAACATATTTTCAACATCATTAAAATTGCTTATTGCCTCAGGCCTTAAATCGTGTGATATGAGGTCCAAAGCATGTATAGGCTCTGTGGTTGTTTAATTATACAGGTAAAATGTTCATAGCAAAACTGTATTGTTTACATTCCCTCACCTGGGAGTTGTGCCAACCTAATGACAGTTTCAGTGTTAACCAGATCATTACATATAATTGATTTAATTATTTAGGGATGTGTATCTTATTTAGATCTAATGCATTCACTGTGACCATTCACTCAGATGTACCGTTTTTTGCACTGCCAAATGCCGAATGTACAAGCATTTGCACTGAATTCACATTAATTGTGAATATCAGATAAACTTGGGGACGTGAGCAAAACAAATCATTTAAATGCAAATTGTGTTTGCATTTAAAGCAGTAGGGAGTCATGTTGTTTTGAATTACATCACCCTCTAAACATGTACCAAGATTATTGTTTACATTTTTTTTGGATAGTGATGGTCAAAAAGGAATAATATGTAGTATGACTGTTACTTTAAGTTCTCTCACGCAGGTGATGTCAGCACATTAATGACGAAAGGAAAAAACATCTATATATAAGCAGGTGTAGGGAGTTCTAAGAGTATCTGGCCAATGACAACCAGCATGTTTCCATTCTGGTGAGATCTGTTAATTAAGGCAGCTGAAAAAAGACCCTGAGTTTAATGTCAGAGACCTAAGTTATGTGGGATCTCAAGTGATATCCACGGCATGCTGTGGAATCAACATCTTTTCCATAACAAAGTGATTAATTCAAGATGGAAGCCAGACCGTGAGGCATCAGAGCATCTCCACACGACAGGCGAAACCGAGGATGCTCTGCGTGTGAAAATGAGCCTATCCAAATGTCAATCTGCAGTCAGATGTAATGACTTTGGGCCATGCTGATTAAAAATAAATGCGGGCCGTGGCGTCTGGCTTATAGCAGCATTAATGAGGGTGGGAGGAGGACGCGCGATAAGGCAGACCGCAAACAAAGAGTTAGCCAACCAGCCCCATCCCATCCCATCCCCTCCCCTCCCCTCCCCTCCCCTCCCCTCCCATCCACACAACCCCTCCTACTCCTGTCTGGCGCTCGTGGTGGTTGAGATTCAATGCAGCTGTGTGTTCGTCACGGCGATCACCACAATCGCATCGCCAGACGGGGATGGGGTTTTGGCCACTGGGATTTCATCCTTTTACAAAGACACTGATAGCCTGTCGTCAAATCGGGATACAACAATCTACCTTATTTCTTCATTCCATTTGATAAGACTCTGCAACTGATTTGTTTCACCATCTGCAATGTTGTTTGCTTACCCTTTACAGTTCATTCATAATAAGCTCACTTAACCGACAATTATGTGTAACCACGGATTTATAAAAATGATTGACAGAATTGAAGAAGTGTGTTTATTTAACGGTCTACTTATCTTTCTATTCAATTATTTTCCATCCAACCAAGAAATTGATCATTAGTAAATATTCTCACTACTATTGTGTATATATGCCAAAAAACTCAGTATTCTTTTCATACTAAATTTTGCAGTGCTTTTGAATGCTAGACATTTTTGCAGCCCCAACAAGAATGCACATTCAGAAACTTAATTAAACCCACTGTTAGTCAATGAAATAACACAAAAGCTTATATTAGCACTTAATTGTAGCAGTAGTATGGAACTGGGTCTCCTTTTGTTGTTGGATCTTGAGCATTAGTGGTTATACTCTTCTACAGTGGGGGGTAGCTTGTCATAGGTGAACTTCCATTAGGACAGGACAGGAAAATAGTCAATCTCTATTACAAATACTCTAAACTGATACTACACAGCGCTACTATTCTGAGTGGTGAAGGTAGGGGAGTGATGTCCACCTCTACAAAAACAACCTCAAACAGAGACTGCTTACCATTGTCATTCATGTAGTATGACTTGATTGGGATTTGACATTGCATGGTGGTGGTGGTTTTTCATGTAAGGTGATGTACTAGTAGGTTAGTCTCATTGAAAATACTCTGTTTAACATTTGGTCTGGTTTAAAATAAGAAATTATCTGAAACATAAGCAGTGGATTTTTCTTATTGGCCATTGCAATAATGTTTAACTAAATAACTTAAAACTACAATTTGTTAGAGACATCCCTCTAGTTTATGGCTGTTTATTACTAGCATTTGCATCACAGCTCATGTTTTTATTAAGGGATAACACAATAAACCTTTCTTTTGGTAATTACAAAGCTGGCCTGTGGGAAATACATCTGAAAAGAGCACCTCAATATAATAATGTTGCTGGAAGGCTTTTTGAAGGTTGGATATTAGATAAGAGTAGTTTAAGCTTTAATGATTTAAGACTCCAACCTCAAAATAAATGAAGCTGAATACGTACTGAGAATACAGAAGGCAGTGGAGAGCAGAGGCTCATGGATGTCTGACAGTGTGCACATGTCAGCAGTCCCCACAGCTGAAATGCACACTGGCATTTATGGTACCGATATGAATGTGTCCAAGGCCATACAAAATAAATTCATGGTGCAAAACAATATGAGCAGTAATAAACAACCTTATATGGAACATTGAACAAGAAACAACACAAACACAAGCAATACATGCAGGCACACACAAGCTTAACTTAACATGCATACATATGCATACACACACTTGTATGCATGCAGACACACACACACACATACCCACACACACATACGCACGCACACACACACACACACACACACACACACATACCCACACACACATACGCACACACACACACACACACACACACACACACACACACACACACACACACACACACACACACACACACAAGATAGTAAATGGCTGTCACTGTATCTTATAAATCCCAATAATAAGGGGAGTTCAGCTAACCCCTTTCCGAGGTGCTTGTTAATCTTTTAAATCTCTACTCTCCCTGATGGAGGAGTAAAAGTACTGTGCCCCATAAAGCTAAAGACTGGCTTGTTTTGATACTCTTTGGTCTTCATCAAAGTAAAAGACTTCATCCATCTACCCAATCTTATTCTAACATATTGCCTGGATAAGCTAATAATAATACTGTTTAGTTTTGTGGGGGGAAAAATCAACTGTTGCCTGGTCTAAAACATCATTTCAAACCAGTGCATGCTCAACATACCTGTAACACTGGCTATAGAACATATTTGTTCTATGATAAAATATTTTATATCATATAAAATGCATGTGCTGCCCTTGCAGTTTCCCTTGCCTCAGCATCTTTCCTGTCAGGTTTTGCAATGTCCTTTAATAAACAGAGAAATGCATAGTGCACTGCACTACATCTTTCAAAATGCCTTACATGACCTCATGACTTTTGATCATTATTCATAGGGTTTTCTGTACTGGCACACACACCACAAAAATACCAGTATTTCTACCTTAAAAAGTCAAAATAAACATGTGAATGGAGCTTGAAATTAATTTTGTACTAAAAGTGAGTACCAGGGAACATGCTTATTTGTCCTTGTAGAGAACACATGCCACTGTCCTTACAATGCTGTATATGGCTTGGTGATATATGTCCAAACAGTTACTGTTCTAGGGCTTTTACTTGTACAAGGTTAGCACTTTGATAACACATGCAACTTGATGAATGACACCAGATTAGCGCAATTACAGTCCCTAATTCATGATGATGGGAGCTGAAGGTATAATGTCGTTTCACCTCTGTGCAGTTTGAAAATTTTCACCAAGGAGAGATGGATAGAGTTTCTGTTGAGAGAAAATGGAAAAATAACAGCTTCCTAGAGGGAGGGTAACCGTTAGCTTACTGCAGTTTTCTCCCTCGGTGGCAGTGCAATATTTCTCACCGACCATTATGACAGGCAGAGCAGAAATGTACTGACAATAGGGGCTATATGCAGTGTTCACAGCTCAAAGAGCTATCTGAAAACCTCCCATCTTCCCCTGGAGGCCCCACCGATGGTGTCTGCACCGTTCAGAACACACCACAGGACAGCTTTCCACCTCAGGGGTATTGATGAAAAGTTTGAAGATGCTGGATTTTCAACTCTGATTAGAATCATTTGCCTTTCTGGCCACTAACGAGATGCAGAAGTGGCAGAGTAAAATGCAAGGAGTTCCTTCATTACCAATCTCAGCAAACACTTTATATTGAAGCAGAGGAAAGTTCAAATCCAATATATAAGAATAATTTCAGAGCAATCTTCAAGGAAAAGAATGACTGAACAGATCAACAGATTTAATTATGAACACTTCTTAAAGGGTGCTTCCTCAGAGAATATGAAGCTTCATTTGCATAACAAAGTTTAGAGAGTGGCTCAACTAGCAGCATTGTTTTAATTATTGATAGTGGAAACAGAAACTAATGAAATTTCCATCATCTTGAAACTGAATATGTATAAATGTATATATGCACACAGGGGCAACCCCTGAACTGCTGAGCTGCTACTGAAACTAGTCTGAATCTCTGGTTACTGATATAATTTGATGACTTTTTTTCCACATTTGTTTGGATTATTTTCGCCACCATACTATCAGGTAATAATAGTCTTGGGTACTGTGACATGGATGAATTATTTCCTAATTATATACATATTTGTAAAAAATAAAGTCCCTCTAAAAATAAGAGCTATACTTGAGTTTGAAATACTGTGTATTTTCCTGTAAATATTATAATGGCCCGGGTTTTATAGTTGTGCTACTCATTAAACAATGTATTGTGAACACCATATACATGATATCATGTAGGTAGATGAGGCAATGAAAAAGACCACCATTTTCATGTGATATAGGTCCTTTGATAGCACTGCACTGCAAACAGAGCAGAAGCTTGGGTCAGTACTCGTTCTGACAGCCACCATTACTCAATGAAGGCCAGAACAGCTGACAATACAGTGAGGTTTCATGCATCCAGATGGGTGGAGCTGAACTATACAATGGTTGAATCTCTGGGCTGAACCAAGTGTGTTGCTGTGGAGACCCAGGCCCAATGATTGACCACTCATTGTGGCTCCACCCTTTATGGGGTTCAAGAAAGCTCATCAATCAATACATCCCATATCAATACATAACAGCCTCTGATAGGCTTCTTTAACCATCGAGTCCGGCATGGTCCCTTTCCCTGAGATTGAGTTTAACTATAAATAATGACCTTAATGTGATGTGCTGATTAGATGCATCGACGTGGTACCTTGACCATCGTCATCAAGTAGACCACGATTTCAGGTTTCAGATTTCACACCTACCGAATGCTTGGGTATATATATTATTTATCAACACTGGAGCGAAATGAATAATAGATTATTAAGCTATCCCAAGGATGGGCTGTGTGTGGTACCAACTACAATGTATTCTACAACATAATAATTCTAGATAGAGAGAGGGGAGGAGGAGGATAGGGGAGAGGGAGAGAGAGTAAGAGAGTGAGAGAAAAGTAGCGTTGGCTGTTTAAGAACCTTTGTTATTTTACCGAAAGTACTTATCTCCCCAGCGCACCAGCAGGCAGGCAGGAACTGTAAAAGACGATGTAATGGATGCAAATGAAATAATTTCCCTTCCGTCTTGCATCATTTTAATGCCATTTTTTATAGTGAGTCAAAGAACGGCAGAAATAAAAATGCTGGTGCGCTGTTCGACTGCACCGCGTGGCAGAGTCATCACTTAACAAGTCTGAGGCTCCCACTGTGCCTTTATCTCTTTACAACAAAAACAGGCAACAGAGATTCCCCCATTTGCCTAACCTGTGTGCTGCCTGCCGTTTGTGTCCACACCTGAACCTCGTACTGAAAACCATCTGGTAAAAGATTTTTATTTTTATTTTTATCCTGGGAGCTTTCTGTTTAATCCACACAGATCACCACAGAGGAAGCAAAGCCGAGGTGAATATGTTTAAAGCAATAAGAACTGTGTCCCTCAGGGGCCTGTGTTTTGACGTGCAAAGGCAGTGAGGCGCTGGCTGGAAACCTTGTTTGCCCTTCCGCAGCGTTTGCATGTGAGAGCGTGTGTGTGTGTGCTAAAAGCACAGATGGCTTTGACAGGTAGGGCAGACAGACACGTTCACTGAAACTTGAGGCCTTTGGCTGAAATGGCGGGACACACGGTCATTAGAATACATGCAGCTGAGCAATGTGAATCACAGCAGTAGCTAATTACAGTCCCAATTACAGAGAGTGCAGGAAGCCCGTATATTTTTCTCTGTAACACACACTCTGTGGATGTCCCAGACGGTGATAACAGGAGGACTGTAATCAGAGGCACGGTGATTTACAATCAGTCATATCTGAGTCCATTTCCAATAAAAAAAACAGGACTCTGTATATGTATGCAGCTTTACCCAAATATGGCCATGTTGGAATTTTCCAATCATATAGAATGCTGCTATGTTTTTAGCTAATAAAACTACAGCCACACAAAAACCAAAGTAAAATAAAAACAAAGTCACATAGCATGCTTTGTACTAAATGACCAAGTGACTTAACATTTAGAATTGAGATGTGCCTGCACTGTGCTGCCATGAAATTATGGCCCTTTGTATGAATAAGAAGTGTGGAGGCGTTTTCCAGTATCACTGCTGAAAATGTGTCTGCCACATCGGGATGGCATAGACGAGTATGTGCCCCCTCTAGCTTACGTGTGTAGCCAGCCATACCTTATTTTCATGGTACCAGCCAACAGCTGATTGTCACAGTTTCAGTGATGTGACTTGTGATTGGAGCAAATGAATTACCTCAACCAATCGCACATTCTCTTAGTCTGTTTGCACCAGTGAAATGGTAAATCAGATTACTGTACTACTTATGTAGCTGGTAATAGGCAGACTGCTGGTGCTACATCCACTAGTGAGACAGAACCGGCTGAATAAGACTCTTCCTCTTTTGATCTGTTATTCAAAGCTCTGTGCATCGCCAGTGGCACAGCCAGGATTTATTACCACGCCTACTTAACATAAACTTCACATTTAAGAAACATACAACAGCAATTAGGATTTTAGGACATTTAGGGCACAATTTACACATTTAAGAAATTACATTATGAAATATTTGTTAAATGTATGAAGTGCATGCAATGCATTACATAAATTCAACGGCACATTTACACAATCATTGCGCATATTCTCGCATGGATCTACATGTGATCAAATACAGGCAGGACCAGAAACGTACACTGGAACACATCAGCTACAAGTGTTTACTAAGTATATCAAATATTTATTAGGAAGAAATTGTTGAAAAAAAGCAAAGATAAATTATTGCAAGTAAGCACACAACCTAATAACATTAAAGGGGAGCACTGACAAACTTCTTCAAATTGATATTTTTGCAGTTGTATAGTGATTTGTTAGGTGCGAATGAGATAAGCATCTGTTTGGCTGTTCACAGAGAACACAGAGAGGCGCCCCTGGGGGCACTCTTCATCATAGCATATGGGCCAGCAGCCTAATGGCATATTGACAAAAATGGTGAAATACAACATACTTGCAAACTGAAATATATCACTGCCTCACTACTTTTTTGTGATGCTCCCTTGGTTATGACATAGGAAATATGTCTTACTAGTCAGGGTTCTGTACTTTTTGAGTACTTGCAGTTTTTGTGAACTCCCAGCCAAGGGAAAATGTGAGAATATGTATTGTGAATGCTCAAGTTGTTAGACCAAATCCCAAGCACATTCACAACTACTACATCAAGATTTGACACCCATTACCAACTTGTGGAGTTATAACTTTTTTCTGGATATAATCTAAACGTCCACTCACAAAAAAATTGTGCGTTGATCTTTATTTGACATGAGGGAGGGGCACAAGGGTTGATGGGAGGAGTAAACAAACAGCCCATATGTTTAGGCTTGGTATCCCCTCCAGCAGCAATTGAAGCATGCCAAGAAGAGGGACTATCTCACAATTACCCCCTCATAAAATAATTAAGGAAAAAAGCCCTAGTACATACATTTTTTGACTACTTTAACCCATCTACTGGCCAAAACAGTCTTGATCCTTTCAGTCTTCTAATTCACTGTGTGGACATTTAAGTCAGCAGCGCTCGATCTCTGCAATGATCGCTCTAGCTTAAGTGTCAATTCGGCCCTGCTTGCTGCTGCATGCACAGGGTGCTTGGCCACCTGCAGGATAAATGAAGAGGGGGAATTCTCCATTCACCCAGGGCAATGTGGGTGTGTGCCTGTCTGAACAATCCCAGTTAATGACAATCAAGGGAAGTGGCTTCAACTGTGCTCCACATTCACAATGGGCACCTTTGATTTGAGGTGAAAAAAGGCAAAACTGTGAATCGTGACTCATTCACTAGCTAGTCAACTGTGAAATGTGCAGGCATCCGTGTGTGCGTGAGGGATAGTGACACTTAGTCCCAAAATAACATGAAATGACATGATTGCCAAATTTTTTATCGGGCCTTTGGTGAATACTTTGCCGTTGGGATAAAAAATATTTATGGTAATATAAAAATTGGTTTGTGTTCCCTAATCAGTGTAAAAAAAAAACATTTTGATATTGAGTGGTCTTTATGCTGATCTTCATGTTTTGATCGTATTGTTGTTTGTCTAAACAGGTTTTTCTTTTCAATTTTTGTCAAGGCTTTCCGGAAAAATGAACTATACACAGGAGCACATGTGCCAAAAATAGCATTTCTTACATCTTGTTTTTGCCTTTCCACATTTGGCTGTGTGTCTGTCAATTAGAATGACAAACTGTAAAGAAGAAACACGTGCATTTATAGATTGTTTTTATTTTATGCATTTTAAACACAGAAAATAGGTTTTTGAATGTGAGATTTTAGTATTTTGATATTCATTTTCTTTCATTACATATCCCCAGAGCATTTAAGGACTGTTGACATTAAATTAAGCCATGTTCTATTATTCACATGGATAGAGGTGACATTCAGCAGGAGACAGGATAAAAAGAACCCCCGTTGTTCACATTTTTAGCATGGTTTTATGTTCCATCTGGCAAGGTAAATTAATTCCTCCAAAACAGATTCCTGGTGCAGGGACTGTCTGCCTCAGCCAAGGAGCTGCATGCAGCCATGTTTTTCTGCTGCAGCTTTAATACCCACAGTACTGTTCAAAAACATGACGCTTCAACCATTGTACAATGTAGTCTGCTAGTTCTTAGAGGCTACAAGCTATGAGTAAATGGAGAAACCTTTAAAAATGAAACAAATATCCAATAGTTTAAAATATATGCACACATATACATTATTTATACTATTCTGATCTTGAGTTTTGCCCCACTAAACTGATTAATCTGTGGCTTTTTTCTGAGTAATGCATGCTGTATTTCAGTTTATGTATGGTGATATATAAATAGTCTGAATGTGTAAATAATAAATAATTTACAAATAAAATATTTACAAATAAATCCAGGGTGTGTGTAAAATGTAGTGTATAAAAATGTCTCATATAGCTTATCTGTACATTCTGTTTTATATTTGTTTAATAAGGTAATTAGGTACATTTTCATTTTACATACCTAAACAGACACTGTGTACATGAAAATGTAGATTTTTCTCCTTTGAGTTTTGTAGAGGGAGAGGCTTTGTGGCTTGGCAGTCAGTTTGTAGATCTGACAGGTGGACCAGATTGGCATTTTCTTCCAGAATTTAAGGAACTTAATAGCTTAAAGACTGCTTGCTAGTTAATTTCTGCTTTCTCTAAACTAAATGGATGATTCTCCCATAAGACCATTAGAGTCATCCTTAGGAACTAAATGCATAATAAAACAAGGTCTGTGCGCTGGTAAAAAAAAAAAAGTGTCCTGTAAAAGCCATCCATTGTTTTACGGTCTTAATGAGACCCAGTATTATTTCAATGAAAGGTCTCACCTTCCTGACTTATTTAAACCCAAACCTCATCGAGACACTGGATATTCACGTCTCACCTATCCCACAAATACAATTCAATTTCAGAGCTACAGTTTGACTGAGACTGCAACTGATTTTCTTCATTCCCCAGTCTGGCCACACGAAAGAGATTTTTAATGGTGTGACATTCCACCAAAATTCCACTTCAGCAATTTACAATCATACACATGTTCTGACCTTATCAAGTCCAGTTGTGTACAATAACAATCTAATATACATGTTTTGTGATTTTTAATGTAGTAATTAATCATGCTAAGTCTTTGTGTTTTTTATCTTTAATAAAATACAGTACAGTACAGTACAGTGCTGCTGGCCTGATACTGAAGGCCTTAAATTAAATGCACTAATTGGAGAGGTCTGGCCTACAAACACATGAGAACCCTGTTTACCCTGAATAATTCACCACAGAAAAAAGATGTCTTAAGAGACACAAAGGGGGCATTCCTGGATGTAATTGGCAAGCAGCTGAAGCGCTGAAAACTAAAAGGCATAAATTTTTAACGTCTGCACATTATCCATTGTGTTAAGATTCTAAAATGCCTCGAATGTCAATTGATATAGTTCGCCATCAACGAAGAGTGGTGTTGAGGCAAGACTTTGGGTCTGTCCATCCAGACCTTTTCTTACCCACAATGCCATGGAGGAGAAAGATTGCGTGCTTCTGAAGCACTCTGACCACTTTCTAATCAAGCAAAAGAACCAGGGCAAGATAAGGCACAGGGGGATAAGGATTCTCTTTCCCCTCCCCCGCTCCTCTTGGCCAAAGGGTTTTGGTTGTGTGTGTGTGTCGGGGGTGTTGGGAGTAGCATGGGAGCGGACTCCCAACAAATGACAAAATGCTGACTCATTCTAATGAGGACATTAGAGCAGGGGGATGGTAGCTTTACATTAAAAGAAACAAGGTAGCAAGCTCAAGGCTCGTCTTTTTCTCCCTAGTGAAGGGTGCGGGAGGAAGCTGTCAAAACAGCGCGGCAGCATATTGTTGCAGCGGTCCTTTACAGTGAGGCTGTGTCCTCGGAGAGGAATGATGTGTTATGCATTATCTTTCCCTTTTCCAAGGCAGACCAGGGTCCTATTAAAGCCCACCATGCACATCCGGCCCAGCAGGCTCTCGTTATATTTAGTTAGACAGCGAACGCTCAGCTAATTAATGCTGCTGGCAGGCCGGCACGCAAGCAAGACTGCGTTTCAGGGGGAGAGCACTCGTGAACGCTGTTAATGGGTCTTCTGAGCAGACCCGGTTACAGAGATATCAGAGATATCACACAATCACAAATCATTTGCATTTTCAAAATGGGGGCGGAAGGGGGGGACCTGTTTATCACGCATCAGGTGCCTTCCCCTTGAGGGGATAAGAAAGACTGTCTTCCTTTTTTCTTTGATTGGTCAAGGAGAATGAAGCAAGGTTAAGACAGAAAAAAATACGTTGACACACAAAAAAAATCCAGCGAGGTTAATTAGCATAATTTCCACTGATGACATGCAAATTTCTTTTCCTGCTCCCCTTTTGGCAACAGCCACAGGGTCTGTCCTCTCTGCACCCTTACATTAGGCAGAACAACAGCTTAGTGTCTACTCATCATTTACAATGTGAATTCTATTTGTCTATTCAAACAGGTTTCCAAACAAACTGTCCTGGGAGCTTTTGCAATGTGGAACATCTTTGCACCTAACCTTTGTGTAGCACATTGACTTGAATTTCTTCTTAGTGGGCTATATTTTTTACATTCAGCTTATGACTTCCACTTTTTATTTTTTCTTGTCATTACTACATAAAATGAAACCACACACCTTGTGGCCTGGGGCCTCACTTATCAAAATCGGAATATACTTCATTACAAATGTAAGCTTACACCACATATATGCCTACTGCACACATGCACACGTTTGTTGATAAATCACACTTAACTGGTAAACCTGCTTTGCCTACATAATAGTACTGAATCCCCTTAATTTGTGTTATGTGGCGTTCATTTCATAACCCCTTCATCATCATTTACCAGTTGGCTCAGTTGAGGAACACATTCTCATGCCAGCTCATGTGTTCGCATAGGCACCTGCACAGTGTGATGGGTTTCCACGTGTGCTGAGGCATTTCTTTTGTAGATTGCATTATGGTCTGTCTACACACTCCCACTGTACAGGTTGATTTGTGAAGCCTTTCATGAGAAAGATGCAACTGCAATTCATGAAGGTGTGCATCAACCTCATGATGGTTATCGACTGACGTTATTGAAACTCACTGGTGCAACTCGATAGTACTATAACTATGCAAAACATCTTGGAATTGACTTTGAAGAATAAGTATAAGTTTTTCAGCCACCAGCAGCAAATTGACAGAAATGTTCCTGACTGTTTAAATTTAGCATACCTAATTTCATCCCCATCAAGTTTCTTGCAACACTCCTACAACCTTTTCTCCAGTCTCCATGGCTGTCCTCTTCAATGAACTCCACAGGAATTGGCAATCTGATCTGCATAGGCAAGAGCAATACTGCTCACACACCCCAAGCTAAATAACAATGCCTTTCACAGTGGTACAGACGAGAGCTAAGGCTTTTCTGGGGCTGATGCAAAAATAAAGATGCTTAAAGGCAGGAGAATCTTCCCAGCTAAAGCAAGTATTCAAAAATCAGACATCAGACATAAGAATGAGAATCAAATCAATCATTCTCAGCATAATTCTTTTTCTAAAGCAGTGTTCCATAGGTGAATATGTGTAACCGTAAAACAAATGTTGCAGAAAGGTTTTACACAGCAGCCAATACAGCAGCTAAAATTCTAAAACACCTTGAGTGCATGTGATTTAAAGCACCCACTAAAACATGGAAATGTTTTCCCACTTTTTCTAAGTACTGGATTTCATAATTGCTTCCTCAGAAATATTCTCAATTTGACCCAATAATAGATACAACCAGGAAGAACGACTAATTTGTACTGTGTGCTCATGAAATTTATAACACAATTCAAGATTAATGACAGTGATGCACAACTAAAGCCTCAGCAATGCTTAGCCTAGCATATTCCAGCAACACTATGTCGATTTATTTACCCTGGTGTACAAGAAAATACATTTTCCCCTAGTGTTATTGTTGTTGATAGATACAAGGTTTGTGTAGTTTATGTTCTATAACTCAGGGGTCCAGTTGCTTTTCAGGGTTTTTTTTTTTTTGTCTGTCCGTGAGTTATAAATAGCCTTGTTTGGACAGCAGGCTTCCAAGCTCAGCGTGAGGGGTGAGGCTGAAGCCCACGGGAGCTGCTCATTATATATACATGTATTTTCTTCCCTCAGACAGAGTGTCACTAGGTGTTAGGCATGTTAATTCTAGCTCGTGCTCACTGCCACTGCTCTTTGAAAAATTATCACATGCGGTGTTCATTGCCATCAATGGCACTCCTAGACGCCGCACGTTGAAAATAATTTGTGTCGGCACTAGTACTCTTCTTATTGCAAGTGTTTATGAATGGTATTTTCTGAATTATATTTGAAAAGTTGATTCACTGGTGAGGGCCATCACATGCAGCAATCTCAGGGCTTTCAATGCGATTTTGATGCGATTTGAGAAGCTACAGTTTACAGCGTACATTCAACCAGAATACTTGGAAGACACTGAACCACACAGCTGCAATTAGAATTATGAACCCCTGCCTTATATTCATGATTGTTCATATAGATAATTAATAAGATAGAGGAATGAAAGCAATGTTTAATCACATTATGACAACTAAGGAATACCACCTGCATCATCATAAACCAATTGAATATGATACATGATTACATTACTGTAGAATACAGAATTTTCAGACACAATGTATTAATCTAGGTATGTAAATTGTGTGTAACACAAGCAGGTACCACTGCCAAAAGAAAGTGAGGAAGCCCACTCTACCTCTGCTGAGATCTGAGTCTCTTTAGACCCCCCCTATCAAAGACGGTTAATAACAAATCCAGACTCAAACCTCTTCACCTTTGGCCAAGTTCTACAGCAGCACTCTGTCTGACTAAAAAACTTGGGAACACAGATTAGTTTTATTTAATGGCTTCATTCACTGGAAATGAAGGCTTTGAGACACAGCCAGAGGCGGAGCTGGAATGTGGTAAGCCCAGCCTCTATCGGCGCTGCCTGTGACATAACCTCACAGATGAAAGCATCAGGGCTTCCACACTGTGCCCGGGCTGGCAGATCTGGCACAGCCCTTGATTTGTGTAGCACCTGGGCACCTCAGGGGCCAGCACAGCTAAAATGTGCTGAATGCACAACACTGGGACAGGACCAGGCTGTCCCAGTTCAGACCCCCTCCCCCACCCACCACCACCTGGCCACTGGTTTCCATATGATCTGTTAGCCTGTCCAAGGAAGAGCATTTCCTTTCCATCAAAGACAAAATTAATGAAGCTTATTTAAGAGTGTAATTAAGCATTAAGAGCAGTAATGGTTTGCAAGTTTAAAATTCTGAATACTCATCAATGCTAATTAGTTTAAATAAATGAAAGGGAAATTATAATTGTAATTAATTACCATCATTATTGCTATTTTTGTATTTTTGAACAACTGCAATATCAAGATGTGTATTAGTCAGTTGCAATTGTTGATAAATACATAAATTATAAGGACCACTGATGGTGAAAAAGAAGAATGCATTCTATGCATACATAAGTAGACAAAATCATAGAAACATCATAGAGAATTTGAGTATAGGGACTGATTTAGTATCGATGAAGGTCAAAATCTTCCCTGCACTTCGTACATGTTCCAAATTTTCCCATAACGTTACAGTACTGATGGGGGAGGTGAGGTTGTGGTAGGAGTGTGACTTCATGAAACCACTCTTGAATCCATTTACCGGTGTTTATTAAGGGTGTGTTATCATCTTAGAATATGGGAACATCTATGGGGACAATGTTTGCTTCATAGGGTACACCTGGTCCTCCAAAACCTCTATGTATTCATAGGCCATACTTTTGCCATTTAGACTAGAGTAAACATCCCATGAGAGTCCAATGAGACTGTGGCCATACTATAAGAGATACACAACAACGTTTAACAGTTGGAAACAGGTGGTGTGGTTATACAAATGAACACTCTCTTTTGGGATGTAAGTAACATACATCTACATGTATTTACACACACAGGCACTCACTACTATACATACACATGAAGGGTAGAGCCCAGTATCAAGTGAGTGAAGCGTTACCACAGGACATGTTTTCCATAAAGTAAGCACTGACCTTTCCATCTCAAGGTGCAAACCTATTTGAAACCAATTTTGCAGCAGAATTGCTGAAAATGTCAAAGAGGACATGCAAGTTAACAAAACCAGACTAGAAAAATGCCTCTGTGATTTCTCTGTGACTGAAGATTGTAATGTCAAGATTTAGAAAGAATCAATAGATACCTTTCAATCATAATGGAAAAAATGTACTTAGTGTATGTGCTTGCACTGCTCTGCAAAATTGACAGTACATGTACATTAATCAACTCTTTAAAATATACACATCTGCAGCTTATCAAGGTTGATCAATATGGCTGGTTCACATTCATTCATTGTCTTGATCAATAGTCTTTGAAATAAAGCTTATTTTAACAAAATTTCAATCCTTGTTCTCTTATGATTCATAACTAAAAATAAGGAATTCTATACAAATAAAAACAAGTTAAAATCGCAACCCTACAGTTTTGTACAAATTATACCATCGTGGTACAATGATGAAATGCAGTCCATAGCACTTCAAGATGGATTTTAACATCTGTAACATGGGAGGGTGTTTATGAAACCTTTTACTTCAATATCCAGAACAACACAAGTGCTTTTAAATTTAATCGAGACTCAGCAATCAAAAATGATATTTTAATTTCTGCTACCACCATTGCTGTCACCATAATTGCTGTTATATTTAGCAGCTAGAAAAGACTGTGGGGAAAACAGCAATTTGAGAAACTGAGTGTTTAGTTTATTCTGCGGCACTAGCCAATTATTAAAATGACATTAAAATGTTATTGTATATCAGAATAGATGGAAAATTAGGAAAACAGGCAGACACTAAGCAACACAGTAGGGCATGGAGAGAGAAATGTGAACCGAGCAGAGTGGTTGAAGTAAATTTATCTAACACACATCTGTGGGACAGTGACAGATAGTTGGTTGACAACACCAACATTTGAGATTAATATTCTAGAGTTGTATTAATGCTAATTTTTTTCAGGACTTCCAATAAAACATTCTAAGATAATGCTTGCTGGTTGACACCTTGCACACTGCCCATTACAGTATACTAGAAGGTGCTACACCTCCTGCTCATAGTCGTCAGTTGCCACAATTACCAATACGACGCTTGAATTACAAACACTCACGCCGCTGCCTCTTCATTCTGCAGCTTCCCTGCCATGTTTAAGTCACGGGACAAGAGGGGAAGCATCAACAATGCTCAGGCTTACTCCAAACACCAGATTCCCTCTCACTTCCCTCACGTGTTATTTAATCGATTACATTGGTGTGCCATTTAAATGGGTATACTACAGGGTAAAGGCCACCCGTGTCCTTTGTGTTTGAGGTGTACTAGTGACAAAAATGGCATGAATGTATCCCGTTATCAGTTTTGAAAGTAACTATGCCTGAAACTAATGTACAAAACATAAAAACTGATAAACGCATGCTGACATGACATTGTATAGGGTGGAGTTAAACAAGGTGTCTCTTTCCCTTGCAGGTTCGGATTTTTTGTGCAACACTCACATAATCCCTGTGAAGAATGAGGAAGGGGTGGTGATGATGTTTATCCTAAACTTTGATTACGTTCTGGAAGAAGGAAGCAGCGACTCTTTAGAAAGGCTTAACCACACATCCCCTGCCAAATCCAACCACAGTGAGTACCCAGCTGAATGCTATTTTCTCCGTTACGTAATGCATAATTCTTTATGTGAGCCTCGGGATCAGAGGCACACAAGTTTCAGATAGGGACGTGCCCGTGAGCAGAGCCCTCAGGTCTGCAGCACTGGCCAGCTTTTGGGGGTCATCTTGTTTTGCCTCCTGACTGCATTATACTACATTATTTATTGGATTAGATGGCAGCCTTATGTGGGATGCCCTCCATTGCTTACAATTCTTGAACAACATTTAGGTTGAGAGCCTTGCTTGAGGTTCCAACAAAAAAGAGGAGTGTTAACATTGTTTGAGCCTTTAACCTTCTGGCCACAAGCCCAGGTCCTTTGTCAGTACCTGACACAGCTGAACAATGTGATGTTTAGCTTAAAAACACTTAGGGCTATGTTTTACATATCGTAGCTCATGGCCAGTTGTGCATGGTTCAAGTGCATTTACGGTGTGTCCAAATACATTTATACAGTGGAAACGCTGGGAGAGCAACTGTAGCACACTTGTGAAAGAGGTTGGATTTCATGGTTTAAATACCTTCAGACGTGTTCCAGGTAATAAATACATAACAAAGTATACAGATTGCCATCTTCTATTGTCTTTAAAAGCCACCTGCATTTGTACCATGGTTTATGCCCCACCATCATGCATTGTACACAATTGCTAATCTCACTATCCTACCACAACTGCCCTAATTAAAATGTACTGATTTAAGACACACTATTTTTTACATGCACTGGCAAAATAAGCATGCTACGCAGCAGTAGAAAAATAAATTTTTCACTTTTTTTTTTTTTTTACACTATCATTTTTTTTTTATCATGGATGGTAAATTTTATCAATTAGTCACAAAGCTCCAAAAGTAGGTTGGTGCACTGATACGTAACACTTACCAATAAGAATTATGTACACTCTCACACTATCACAATTTTCACATTTCCACAAGCAAACAGCTATATTCCCTATTTCAGGGGAAGCAGGGAAAGCAGAGTGGTAACCTTGCAGTGCAAGCAAACTTTTCTGTTAATCACAAGTAAACATGTCCTTTCGAATGTGTTTGTTTCCATTCTAAAATAGTACAGCCTTTACCCTTAAACAGATTAAGCACATTTGATTCAATTTAGCTCCATGTCTGATATATATGTAAAGGTCATGATGAGCTTAGCTCATGATAGAAATGTCTGGCAAATGCAATAGCTGTGTCAATAAAACCATAACCACTGGATTCAATAAAACTGCTAAGTTACCCTAAGTAGAAGTGCAAGAATATAAACAGCTTCACAGATTCATCGTTATCGACCACCACAATTCAATAAAGCCTCTCCTGGACTCAGTAAAAGTACCAGGCTTTCACCACATCCACGCTGTGCCAATAACAACAGCCTACCCTGCTCTCACTGTCTCAAACCGCCACAGATATGTGGATGGGCCCTATCTTCCTCAATCCCTCTCCTGCACTGCACTGTAACCTCCATGGTCACTCCTAATTACAATTACTCTTCAGGAACAGAGAATCCCTCAGGGGTTTTTAATTAATCATTCATTTGCGAGAGTTAGCTTGGCCACAATGTTGGCATCATTGTAGACCTGTAAAAAAAACTGAAGGGTTGGATGGATTTTGTCTCCATTTTTGGTGAGAACACCTTAGGGTGTTAAAGTTCAAGGGCCAAGGAATGCAAAATAATTTCCTTGGTGAAGAAATATTATGTTTACTTCACGAAGAAGCATAACCTCAGCTTCCTGCCTCAATCACAAATGTGTTTAAATGGATATTTCAAAACTTGAGTTATGTCAATTGTCTTGAATAAGCAAACAAAAAATGGCAGAACAGAAACCAACCAAAAGTAAGGAAGCGCACTGAAGTGGACATTTTAATCTTCTTCATTGGGGCATTGCCTCGTGAGCCTTTTACTGGATAACTCCCGCTGTCCGGCAGCGAGAGTTTCTGCCGGATCTTTTCTCCGAGGGGAGCGGAATGTGGCACTGCCTTGTGGAACAGCGCGAGGTCGTTGTTGGATCACGCTAATTGGATGGGAAGCCCTTGCTGGCTACACGCGCTGTCAGAAAAGGCTCCCTCCCAGCTTTCCTCAAGCGCTTTTGCCAAATGAGAGAATCCATAATTGGCTGTCGCATGAATAAAAGATTGCTCATGCTTATCTGGATATCTAAATGGTGGCTGAAGATAAAGCCCTTGTCTGAAAGAGACATTTAGCAGCTGTAGCTTCGTTTGCTTAATGGCTCTGGTTTCATTCACGTCCCTCCGTCTCCGTACTAAGGACAGCACAGCACAGAGTTTTTTTTTAAGTTGCCGCATTTTAGCACTTGAAAAAGCAACACTCTAAAAAACTTGAGTCTCCCATTCATATATTAAAGCACCTTTTTAGTTAACGAAAATAATGATTCCTTCTACAAGCGTTAAATGTATTTCATGCTTGATCATTTGATGTAAGAGGGCTATTTTTTCCCCTCTCGGCTGCTAAGGATAAACATTTCATCCTCATGAGTGTCGGGGGCAGCACGAACAGAAGCGGGCATGATGAGGTTGTTCACCCACTATGAGCAAGCCGAGACGAGGGCCACGATGGCAGGGACACAGCGCTACATCACCACCGCCTGGGGTTGCATCATTTATTTACAGGTTTACACCACATACTCAATTAAGCTTTGTCATCATTTTTGGAATCCCGCTCTTTTGTTTTTGTTCTTTGGTAGTTATATTTGGACCTCCATGTATAAAGCCTTGGCAATCGAACTGAGGGCAATGTTTACTTCCAAAACGCCCACAACCCAACTCCCCGCCCCCGGCTCGTGTCAGGCGGCATGAATGTCAAAGAGATGTCATTTCAGCATCTTGTTTGGGGGCACAGAACTCAAGCACCACCACTTAACCATGTGTAGCGCCGCCATCCAGTGCAGCACAGACCAACACGATACAACACAATGTAGCAACACAAAGCAAATCGGCACGACACTCCACTTCACAGCATAGTACAGAACAGTGTAATGCACTACAGTTCAAGTACAGAGTGGGAAGACTCCATCTCTGGTATACAGGGAAGGATGGACTGTGTGTGTGTGTGTGTGTGTGTGTGTGTGTGTGTGTGTGTGTGTGTGTGTGTGTGTGTGTGTGTGTGTGTGTGTGTGTGTGTGTGTGTGTGTGTGTGTGTGTGTGTGTGTGTGTGTGTGTGTGTGCATGTGGGCATGCATGCACACGAGCGTTTGTGTGTGTGTTTCTCCCTGCTACACTCACAGCTAATCAGAACTGATAGCTGGGCTCTATGACTGAGATCTTCACAGGGGGAATGAGAGAGGTAGAGTGACCAATAAAGGAGGGGACTAATTAGCATGAGTGCTGGGCCCTGATAAGCAGAGTCCTCAGAGCTGGAAACCTTTCAGCGCATTCAGAGTAGGTGCAGTCCTGCTTCTGTGAACAGGAAAGCACCAGAAGCACATTCATACCGACTTCCAATGAAACAAGACAATGGGGAGGGATCAAATCTAATTATTATTCGATGCAAATGCATCTTTTGGTATCATGGCAACAAGCAAAATGTGCGTGCAATGTAATATAATCCCCTGATCCCCTATCTACATGGTGTACTGTCTAGTCTGTGGCATTCATGGCAAAAGCACAATTCCACCAATACCTCCAATATCAATCCTCACCTTTGCAATACTGTGAAGTATTCTGTAGAAATCCAGTGGAAAAGTTTCTTAAAGGGATCATATACTTTTTTTGAAAGATGATTTTTTTGCACAACTATTCCCTTATCAGAAAATGCCGCCCTATTAAGATATTGAGCGGTGTAATTGTTCACTCTGAGATTTTAAACATGCAGGATGAATGTGCAGCCATGTTACAGTGGCATCATTAGACGCACTGCTCAGGATATTGCTGCATACAATGTGATTCTCAGAGCACAGGGAGATATTTCATTTTTCTGAGAACATCTTAATTCATACAAGCACAGTTCATTTATTATTTAACATTGTTGTTGTTCTTCACTTCCATGTACTGTATTGAATTAAATAAAGGAAGGATCATTTTTGTGAACCATAATGAACATACTAATTTCATTAAACAAATTAATTATTACAGACTTAGAGAAATGGTCAAGGAAGTTCACACCCCCCCTTGCTGATTTTTGGATGATACACAAAATTAGCAATTTTGTATTGCTGTGAAATGGCAGTGCCGTGAACTGAAGTATAAATAAGGGAGACATTATGCTGTCTGATATTGCCATTTCAAAGACCTAGTCTGTTTTCTTTGGGTTTTTTGTCTACAATAAAACCACAGAAATTTCATTTCCCCTTTCCAGCTGAGATGGTAGAGGATGGCAGAATGAGTAATGTAGTATAACAGGCCTGTTAGCCCACTGATGCAGAAAGCTCTGTCTGTATCAATGTGTATTGTCGCTGGTTCTGTTTTTTTTTTCCTCCAACATGCTGCAATAAATGATCTTTGCCACATTTGGATCTATAGCACTCATCTTGAAAAGAAACCAGCTGAGCCATTAGGAAGATTCTATCAGTGTTAGTCATTAAACAATAGTCCATGCATGCTAATATTTGCCTATCCTTCGGCGTTGAATGCCACACATTTTTCTCTAGAACACTAAGCAGACCTCCACTTCCAACAAAGTAATTGTCTACTATAAAGATATGATAGGAGAGATTTTTAGGTGAAGATATCCTTCCAAATCCAAAATAAATTGCTTCCTAACATTGTCAAAGGTTAATTGACATAAAGACTTGCCCTCTACCTGGGTTTACAGTCTTTAAATTTGGTCGAATAAAACAGTGCAAGACCCATACAGTCTAATTTGCTTATTATCCATAACCACCATCAGCAAAAATACTTTTTGTTGTGCTTTTTTGGATGGTTTGAACTACTGTTCAGAAAACATATGCATTGATATATCAGTGCAACCATGCATTGAGGTATTCCATGAGATTTTATGCTGAAATGCATACCTGACAACTTGTTTACTAGATAATTGTCTTGAGTTTACCACCACAGCACCTGTGTTCAAAATCCCACCTTATGCCCTGAAGAAAGAGCTGAAGCACATTTGTGCTTATTCTATGAACATGAAAGATATACCTTTGAAAACTTGCCAAGTGTGCTTATTTTTTGGAAAAAGTGCTTATCTGCAACTTCACCTTGTGAAAAATAATGAAAAAAGCAGGAGAAGTAACTGAAGCCCACCATCACTTCTGTTTCAAACTGAATATTTGTGAAAATCCAATAAAGACTTACAGTACAATGACAATGGAGAGGTCTTATCTGCTACCTAACTGCAGAGATAATTAAGACATCTTGCTAGCCACAATAAAACTATAAGATATCAAGCCAAATGGACCCTAGAGACTTTTTCAAGCTGCAAATAAATCATGCATAACTTTAATTCATAACCACTATTTACTTTTTTCAATACTACAGCATTTTTAAGTGTTACTTTTCCTTATTTTCCTCCCGTTAATTAGACTGTTACAGACTTGAGCCATAAAAATGTATGCTTACACACAGGGGCGTAGCATCAAGGGGAAAAAGTCTACTAAGTATACAGGGCCCAAGGATTTGAAGGGGCCCACGAAAATCTGGGATTTTTGTTTTTTTTTTTTTAAATAAAGAGTGGAGGGGCCCTCAGGGCCTGCCTGTGTACAGGGCCCAGAATTTGTAGCTATGCACCTGCTTACAGAAGTCCAAGACAAAGCATGCCCCTGTCCTCTCCAGAGTAACTACACATCACACATGATAGCACACCAGAAGAGTGAAACATGTGCCCCTTTCCATTGCACAGTGACAGGCAGACATCTGACAGGAGGACACCATACATCCTGCCTTTAACAGTTCCTTTCAGCGTTCCATCCTAAGCCCTTGCTGAGTGCGGCGGGTGCATTGTATAGTTGGGGTGTCGTGACATTTACGCAAGTGACAGGGTTATAAATGCGGCAGGCAGCGATGCGCCGCAAAGGCAGTGCTGAATGACACAAGCTTCATATTTCTGAGTTCAGTTTCGCTTTCAGTTCCTCTCTTGTATAGTTAATGAGTGGCCATATGGTCACCCGCCTCTGCACAGCTCTTGCATGTGTTTGTGTGTCCACAATGAGTGCATCGGAGGCTCACGGAGCAAGATATGAATTAATCATTTTAGCAAAAGAGTCTATTTCAGTCCTTTGAAACCTGCTCTACTTTATTGATCACATTATGTATCAGATCACTTAATACTCTTTTTTGTGTACACAGTGACACTGGTTGACTTATGCCATAATGTTCTACATTGTCAGTCTTTTTCATGTTTGCTTAGCTGACAAAATTCCAAGCAATTTAAAGGAAACATTTTGAGTGTTATCCATTCATAAAGTTAGTTCCTGAGACAATTCAGGCAAAGTATCATGCTAAAGGGTACTGAAGTGATGGGTTTTGAACCCATCCCTCTACATCTTCATTACAAGCCTTGATAATGAACCACCATGCTACACTGCCACCACTCTTAATGTGTAGATGCATCCAAAGGCTGATGTTGCTGTCGATAGCTTTTATCAAATGTCAACAATATAAATAATGCAAAAGACTTCAAAGAGGGAGAAAAAACATTCCACAGGGAGGCTTGGGATTTTTTTTGATCAAGCAATGTTAAAAATAACCACACTGGAAAGCATCTAATTAATGTAATTAATAATGGCATGACTACAAAAGATCAAGAGAGTGGGGGGAAGCCAATGGCAAGATTTCAGTCATTTTGTGGAAAAAATTGATCTGAAATATTCAATCAGGACTTTTGTTTTTCAGACAATTTCCTCATGGCCTCTTTGAAACTGGAGTCAGCAAAGACAGTTTTACTGCATCTTTATAGGCGTGCTTATATTTGTTTAATGAGAAATGAAAGCAGTGAAGTATTGATATACTGAGATATTCAGACCAAATATAGCATGACTGTAACCAGAGAATGAGACTTCATGAACCTGATAATGGGCACAGCTACTTCGACCAGTTCACAACCCAGATTTTACAAATTAGTATGATTTGTTATAATCACTGATTGATGTGTCAAATGATATTTCAAGCCATGTCTCACTCACCCCATTGCTGTACCAGATTCATTTAAAAGACCTGAGGACTGTTTAGTCTTCAGCATAATGTTGATTTAAGCCATTATAATACCTGTAAATTTTCTAAGATACGAATCTGTCTTTATTGTGCCCATTAAAGGGTTCCTTCACTTCCTTGTACTTTGCAAGAGCCTTGGAGATAAAGTTTAAATTAATAGCTCCACAAAGCAGTGCATTACATTCATTATAAACATCCCAAGAGCGTAATGGATGGAAAAATTATTGTTTAAAAGGTAGTTGAAACTTTTACATTTAAGTAATTGAGCGGAAATCAGAGGTTTCTTATCTGTAGCGGCTGCTGTCACATCTGGCCGTTTTAAAGAAGAGCAGAACAACATCAGTTAGGCAGATTTATTTTTGTATTGTTGTTAAGATCACTGCTATTTTTAGGATAATGTCATACGAGGCCAGCTGCATGTTGCACATGGCTATTCATTAATAGTGTTTCACCTTTCTCTCCTTTAGGAAAGGGAAGGTTTTTCCGGTTTCGCCTGCCTGCCTTGAATCTCTTGGGTGTGAGCAAACAGTCCCTCCCGCAGGAGGACCCAGATGCCGTCATGGTCGACTCCCCCAAACTGAGCGACCGCTCTGTTGCCATGGAGGACTTTAAATCCGCCACCAAAGAGAGCTGCAGCCCCTCCGACATTGATGACACCCGGGCCCTCATCAGCTCCGGCCAGAGCCCCACACCGCTGGACGTGTCGGGGCCCCTCGACCAGTCCTCGCCCAAGCGGCAGTGGGACAGACTGTACCCAGATCAGCCCCAGTCCACCGCCTGCCTCGCCCACACCGTTTCCCAGGAGAGCATCGGAAGCATGAGGCGGGCCTCCTCAGTGCAGGACATCGAGGGCCTCAGCTCCAACTCCAAGAGCGTGTTCAGGGACCGCCATGCCAGCGAAGGTACCGTGTTTTCTGCCAAGATCCACTAACACTGCGACCACAGCACTCTTACAAAATACAGAGTGTGCCTTTAAACCACAGATAACCTATCCACACAAGTTCATTATACAAGGTGTACTGCACATATTGCTGTCTATGTGACTGATAGGAACCTGCACTCGTGCCCGTTTAATTTATGTCTCAAGATACAGTATTTCACCAATGCAGCTGACATCATAACGACATTACCCTGCAGTAGATCATGGACAGAAAGGTTATGGCCTGTTTTTTTATGTCAAGTCTTCTGACAGCGACAAAATCTATCACCTGCCTCTGTAGTTTCTTATGACTTCCCCTCTCTAAATTCAATCTCCTGGCTCTGTAGTTTCTCATGTCTTCCCCTCTCTTCTTTTTATAATCATGATGCCACATTTCAGACAATGGTCGCAATATCAAAGGTAACGGCTATTCGTCTGCACGTGCTTTCTGTAAAACTGGACTGCCTGCTGCATGCAATGTTTGAAAAAGACAAACTGAAATCAAGTTAAAGCTAGAAAACAGATAAATATATACCTCTGTTAGAATGCACTTGTTTTGTATCATTTTAATGTGGACGTTTTGGAGAATATGTCATGGAGTGGAGGCTGACATGGGATCTGTATCTCTGTTACGGTAAAAATGAAAGTGGCCTGCTTTGGAATGTGAGCCTGCTCATGTAAAGCTCTAACCTTCTGTAAACCTGCATGTTCAAAAAAACAAGGCTTGCTTTAATTTGTTTTTGACTGAAAATCAATGAAACATGAATGCCCTGTGTGCGTATCCCCTTGGGTTTGTCTCCCTTGAGTAATTATTTAAGCTGTACTCATATTGCAGTAAGTTGTTATTCAGTTTTATAAATATGCACTGTTTCTGTCCCATACACTGCATCATATATTGTTGCTGCATTTTATGATGACCACTTCAAAATTCATATTCATACTGAGCACATTAGAAATTCAGTGAATCTATATAGATAACAACTCAACTAATTAAAATGAGAATTGTCTGTGGTTTTCATTTTAAATCACTATTTATTCTCAAAAACATAACGCCAAAAAGTTCATCAGCCATTTTGAGAATAGAAAGCCTTAGCATTGTGACCAGTCAAATTTTATTGTAAAAAAGAAAGCATTGTAAGCAGGCTATATAACTTAGTCTTTCCTCAGTGTCTGTGGTAACGGGTGCTGTTTTAAGACTGTTCTTGAACACTCAACAGTTTTCACTATCCTGCAAAGCAATCCTAAGAATTAATAACCATTTGAATGACAGCATACTTCCCAGTATCAGTGTATATGGTGCTCTGATTTCTGCTTTTGCTTTCTTGTTTTACTGACTGAGGAGGTGAAAATTATGTTGATACTTTGACATATTTTATCGCACAGAGAATGACATTTTTTACTCCTGACATAGGGAAATTCACATCCTAATGACAGCTCTTCTAGATGTCTTCTTCCTCCTATCTTCAGAGGCAAAGCCAATGAGGAGTTAAATACTGGAAAGACAACACTAGGTCTAAGGCTCCGGGTTCAAATTCTCTTGACCACTGAATGCTGTTCACTCGGTCACTATTTTCTTTCTTTCTCCCGAAAAACTAGTGTCCCGTTCCTGGATGGCAGGGGGTATGGCCTGTGCTTTTTCTCTCTGTTTATCTTCAGACCACTTTGGCATGCAGTCAAACCCTTTTATTTCAATGTACCTCTGTCCAGTATATCTGTCCTTTCCTACAGAATCACCCACTGTATTTCTCCTTCAGCACTCCTTGAAAAAGGGAAGCAGTGCATTATGGGACTGTTTTTTTGGTGGAGAGCCATTTACTGCTGAGTCAGACTCCTGCCAAATCACACACCACCTGCTTCTCTCTTTCTTCTAAAACTCACCCGTGATGAGTGTGTGTGTGTGTGTGTGTGTGTGTGTGTGTCAACATAATGGATACTTTACTGTATATTTATATGCTACATAACCAGGGCTTTGTGCCACTTCTACATTTTTATTGTAGAAGGTTTATTGTGCTGTAATATGTTTCAATTTCATTTCAACATTTCTGTTGATAATAAAGGGAATAATAATTTTATAGAAATGATGACAGGGAGAGGAGCAGAGGAAATAACTCAAATAGGAAATACTTTGTTTTATTTTTTTAATACCTTTTCAGAGGCTTATTTATTCTGATTTTTGGTGTTTTGGTCATCTCCACATACATAACTCACCAATGACAACACCTTTGAATATTTCTTGAATAAATGTGCATTTTTAAAATATTTTTATTGGAAGGATTAGTTATGTGGCATTCCATTTTTTCATCATAAAGTCCTCTAGGGGCTTGAGACAAAGCTAATGAGTGGTGGAAGCAAACAGTAAAAGCACTAGTTCCTGGTAAAAGTAGGAGACCGTGGTAGAAGATTAATGCTTCCTCCCTTCCACACATAATCAGGTAATACTATAGCAGATCACCCCACTATCTGTTCCATGACACCTATCATTATTCTTTTACCTTTCAGGACCCTTCAACCACATCAAATCCAGTCTCCTGGGCTCCACTTCTGATTCTAACCTCAACAAGTACAGCACCATCAACAAAATTCCCATGATCACCCTTAACTTCTCCGAAGCCAATAATGAAAAGAAGGCAGCCTCTCCCCCATCCTCTGAGAAAACCATAATCGCACCAAAGGTCAAGGACAGGACACACAATGTCACAGAAAAGGTCACTCAGGTAAGACCTTGCTGGTGTATCCTGATTTTGATTAGAGGAAATGGAATTTAGAGATTCCAAAAAAACTGTTGGCATTGATCAACTGAGTAAAAGTCTTGCCATATATTGAAAGTTTTAAACAATATTAATACGCAGTATGGTGATTTAGGAGGCCATGATGAGCATTGGACTTCATTCTGATGATCATGATGCAATGTTTGCACCAACGGGTACATGTGGTCCCACTAAAGATCTCCATATTGCTTGGCCTTAGTTCTAACAAGCAGAGTAATAGTTGTACCAAATCATTCCCACAAGGTGACTGAAAATACCTTAACATTCACTAAGTGGTTCATTTATATACCTAACCAACCGTAAGGCAAAAAGAGCAAAGTTCCACTTACATTTTCCTCCCTGTTTAGAAGTCCAGGTTTTCTGCTCTTTACACTTGGTGGGGCTTTAGTTTTGACTGTGGTTCCTGGATGCTGGTCCTACAATAAACATGAACATCGTGATGTAGGGCGAAGAGCAAGACAACTTCTGTAGTGCTACTTCAGTGCGGCTACTGTATAGTTCATCATTTGACATGATGTATGTGTTCAGTATGTTGGATCAAAAATTCTATGCTGTCTGGTGATGAACTAAATTGGTATCATTATAAAATAATAGATTTCACTGGCCCATTAAGCTACTTATCTCCCAGTTGAATATTACACACTGTAGTAAAGTGCAAAAATATTTTAGTGATAATCTACTCAGTGTTTTGATCTTATATTTGTATACTTAAATTGGTTTATAATGTTCCCATGTGTCTGAGGAGGTGGATGAAAGGGAGAGACTGGGGCCTTTCTCCTTTTATCTATGACACAAACATAATCCTAGCTGTCATTGCAAAATAGATTCAGTGTGTACAGTATTAGATTGCCATTGAAAGTGATTGCATTGAGATATTTTTAGGGAGCTGTGTGGATATATGGAAAGACTTTAAAACTTGAGCAAGTTCTAATCACTCAGTTGGAGGATGACATTTGCACCTTTTAAAGCCAGTTGGCAGACCTCCCAAATTCAATCATGCACCCTCCACAGTAAGAACACTGGTAGTTAAACACAGCACTTTTTAGAAGCCACTTCAGCTGAATAATTAAATTTAAGAGGATTGAATCGGTAGACAGGGAGATGTCTAGCCTTCCTTCTTTCCATACTGAGATAATCCGGGAGGCTTTTTCCTCCCTCTGACGCTGTATAGCATGGGGCCTTTCTCATACATCACCAAAAGTTAAAAGCCTGCCTTGTGTTACCGTCTAGTGCAAAGAACACTTTTTCCAGCAGCAAAGACGGACCATAACCAAAGTAATGTTTCACAATAACAGAAGATTGGAAGGTTCACAATGTAATTGTATTTCTTGGAGCCATGGAAGCATTTCCCAGAACCTGATCTTTATCAAGGCAATGCATCTCCTGATTACCTAGTTATCCTTCCTATCTGACCCTCCACCTTCAGCTATAGGTCAGCCCATGATGCCACTCAGGTTATCAATACCAGTACAGGCTTCCTCCACCAATACAAATAGACACAGCTTCTGATTCATCAGAAGGAGACAGCTTAACATCCGGCCATTACCCAAGAACAAGCTATTTTTAAAAAAAAAAAATAAAGACAAGGAAATATGGTACAATGATCCATTTCAAATGAAGGATCATCTGGTACTAAGGTTCTCTTAAATTCTACTTTTCTCTTAAATTTTGATTCAGCTGATTGACCTTTCAAATTAAACTCCAGTGTGTATTCTTACCTTTGAACCATAGGAACGGCATTCAGACCAGGTGTTTTTGTTCTGTCATTTTTCTTATGTAGAGAGCATAAATTGTTGTTTGGATTGTTTATACAAGTCTCAATAATTGATTTTTTTTGTTTTAATGAGAAGCTATAAATATAAAATGTTACCTCTTACAAGTAAACTAAAAAGAGATATAACAGACGATTGTCTGAGTGACAGCCACTGCAGTCCTTCCATGCAGTGTAAATGGCACAGCTGTACCTTGGGAGGCAAAACTGGCAATTACAAATTATAGAGGAAACAGGAGAAATGAGTAACTGACAGTATACCAATCTCTTAAGCAATATGCCAAGAACACAATTCACATAAACTCTCAATTTTTCTTCAAAAATGTCCATATAACAGGTTGAGAAGACTTTGTCTACAGTCGCCCTCGTCCGTGGATTTTCCTACACTGTATTTTTCCACTGAGAAAAGCAACTTGCCTCCGCATTAGAACACTGCCAAATCCAAACCAGTCCCCCACTCACACAACAGTATCAGGGAGAATCAATGCCAGAGGAAGCTAATTTTAGCCGTTTTGTCTTACACAAGAAGTGCAGTAGCAGCAGCAGTCTTTAAATGTGTTTTTTTTTTTTTGGAGTTTGTCTGAATTTAAAACACTTTGTCAGTTACAGGACAGATGGCATTTTCTAAAGGCAGATGGCTTTTTTAATCATTTTCTGCGTTTTACTTGATTTTTTAAATCAAAAGGTGCTATTATATTTAAACTTTAGTCCTTGAATTTTCCCGTTGCTTTTTGTGGTGGGATCAGCTGCATGCAGTGCACTGTGGGTCTCAGCATTTGTGCCGAGCAGATGTCTGCACGCACTCATTCCCGCGCATTAGCGGCATGGAGACGTGTTCTCAGCTTGACACGCTTTGCCCACAGAGACGTTTATGCAGCTTTGGAAACAGATGGAAATTTAACAGGGCAAGACTTCAGCCTTAAATTGTAATAGATGCGGTATGGGCGTTACTGCAGCAGTCACATGCTTTGCTGTACTGTACTGTGATGCACTGCCTCTAGAACCTGCATTTTTTCACCTTCATTTAGTGGCATAATCAGGGTTGCTTGCAATTCCTGCATTTAATTTTCACAGTTGAGGGGGAGTTCAGCCCAATAACCCCATGGCTTCCAAGTCCGCTGAAGCAGGTTAATCAATCATTTTAATATTTTGTGGATGCAAAATATTCCATTCAATTTAATCACTTCTCCTTTTTTTAAAAATCAGTCTCTTTTTTCCTCATATTTGGAATTGCCATTTGTGCCCTACTGTTGGGTCTCCTGCTGTGAGTTTCTTTACTAGCTGAGCCACTTGGGAGGTCCATCTCCTCCATATTTGATGAATGAGTTTTATTCTGTGCAATAATTCATAGAGTGACTATCTTGTAAATCAGAATCTAATATGACAGACAGTCCAGTACATTTTCTGGATGACTGATGAGCCATATTCTTGTTAATGTATATGTCATTACTCAGCATTACCGAGAAGGGGGAAGAGCCAAGAATTTCCTTAAACATTGAACAGCGTCAAAGACTCTTGGCAATGACAGTCTTACTCAAGGCTGCACAAAGTTTGTCCTTTGGATTATATGTGTATGATATGGTGTTCACTCTAAGAAAAAAGCCAGTTTCTTAACTGTTATTGGAGAATCAAATAATATTTTTACAGGAAGCAGAATGAAGCATAATTTAAACTGTGACCGGGAAGCTCCTTCATCTCCAACTCCCATTGGTCCCAACAAGAAATCTTCTGTGGTCTGTTGCCTGTTGAAATGCATCCCTATTAATTGTTTTCAGTTGCAAATCACATAATTAATGTTATTTCCTCTGTGATTATTGTTTTATAAAAAGGCTCTCCCACATACTGTTAAAAATGGAAGTACCTAAATCTATGTTTTCATTTCTCTTGGTTTAAATGCTGGGAACACTAAAGATCCCCATGAATGTTTTTCATGTTAAATTTGAAAATATAACCAAGTCTTGAATTGAGTGTATTAATGATTTATTAAATCTGTGAACATGCAGTCATGTCCACAATGATTTAACTTTTCATTGCCTGTAGAGCAAAGATCAAATTAATATTACCACACCCTTTTGATTTAAAGTACTGTCTTAATTTGACATGGGTTAATAAGTACTTTATATTGATACATTATACAGGAACTGCACATAGTTATTAATGGCATTGTTTCTGTGTGAATTTTACCTTCAGGACTTCCATATTACTGTCCCATTCAAACAGCAGAACTGATGAATGTATTATCCCATCCGTACATTCTGGGCTGCTGAGTTGTGTTAGCATCCATGAAATACAAAATAAAATTTCAGCACACATGCAATTTCTGATAAAGCCTCTGCTAAGGAAAGCTTTATAAATGAGGCCCATTGTGTTAGGTGTGGGAAATACCTTTCTCCAGTACACAAGAGCTATATTGAAAATTCAACCAAAGGCATTGTATACCTGTTGTACTTGGACTGCAGTCACTCATACTTCTACACCTCACTTAATTCACTTTGCCAGCGTCGCTTGTCAAGATGTATGGAAAAATCCATAATTCATGCCTACCATTGCAGTTAAATGTGCTGAGACAGCACAAAACAACATCAAATGTGTGATTACTGTACTATCAATAAGTGAAATGTTTCTCGTTGGTGGACTGTCAGAGCTCATTACATTCAGACTAGAGTCAAGTGCGAAGTGAGTGGTAGATTACAGCGTACCTGGACAGACCGCAATTCATTAGCAGTGAGTCAGAATCATTTATTGATCCCTGCGACTGCAAACAAACACTCCAGATGGAGATGCCAGTTTCACTTACAATTGGGCAGCTCTGTGGCTCAACAGACAGCAAATATGATTAACTAACAGTGCTGGACAGTTTAGAGAAGGCCAACATTAAGATATGGCAGAAGGTTCATCATCCTGGGCCAGGCCCTAATACACACACAACACACAGCACACAAAACTGAAATCCTCACCTAGCTGTTTTGAGAGGCTTGGAGTGTGCACACCAACTCTGTTATGTAAACTCAGGAATTTTCATTTCTGACACAGACCACATCATCACATGACCTGTAATGAGTTCATTATTTCATTGGTACTATTATATGCAATTTTTACCTTTGCAAATTTCATCAACTGATTCTGCAATTCTTGCAAAAAAGGAAATTGTTTGGTGGAAACATACTGTCTGTAATTATATTTTATGCCTGTTTACTTGAGCCAGGCCTACCAGAGCTTAGAAGCTATACTGCGTTATGTACTTGAAATTCAAATGTTATCAATTTATATTACAAAAGTAAATTTGATCAAATCATACAGCTGAAAGTTTAATGAGCAAATTTAGGTTATGCATACAACAGCAGTGTTCCTCCTGGAATGTGACCTCACAACCCTCTGGTAACAAATTACCCTCACTACTATGCCATACTGCTACTCGCTGTGAAATTTACTGAATGCCATCACAGATTGTGTATGGTCAACTAATTAAACTAATTAATTAGTCATACAATTTTAAAATCTAAAGCAGGTCTTTAAATATTTGATGCCTTGAGGCCTGGATGAAGCCCTAGTTTGATTTTGCATTTCATGTGGTGACTGAACAGTGAAATCTAATAAAACAATCTTTCAAAAAAATTAAGATGATTTAGATTTTGATCCCAGGGAAAGCTTAAAATGCTTAACTATTAATTTTTCCTCATTGAGCAAAAGAAAAAAAACAGTAGCAGTCTTAATTAGAGAGATGTAATTTGAGATGACATGGAAAGAAAACTTCAAACGTTATGTACTTTGATCATTCTAAAACAAAGCTTGATGAGTTTGTTTTAATCTTTGTGGGATTTTCCAAGAATTTGGCCCTCTTTCACAGAATCATTGACCCTGATCATAGTAATATAGTCTGAATTTGACACTTAGGCTTGATATAATCAAACTGATTTGTAATTACCCACAATCTAATGAAGTCTGGACATGCTTATTCACACAATGTAATAAAAGACATCCTGTGCATGCTTTATTCCTTCTCCTAGATGGTGATTATTGCCAGACAATGTCTTATTCAAAGGTTGCACTTTTGACCTGTAATCACAAGGGGACAATGACACCTTCTATAGAGTTCTATTATTTACACTACAGCATGAGAACCATCCCCTGAAATGAGGATTGTTCTGGTTATCCTGCACTGGGCAGAGGCACGTAGACAGAGCCTTCAGCCTGCAGCCCATCTTTTGGCACTGTGGCTTTTCTGCTTCGATTTGCAAAACTTTAATTGCCATTGTGCCCTTGAGCTAGGTACTTTACCTGGATTGCACCAGTAATAACCAGATATATAAATGAGGGCTCAGATAAAAGTGTCAGCTGAATGAATATTTCTGTGAGTTAACGATAATGGCTGCCGAGCCACTGAGACTCTCACTGGAAAATTGTTAATGATTAATCCAATATTAATGCGGAGAGACACTCCATGATCACAGTAGCTCTTCGGCATTACTATAACCTCATGAAATGACATGGAATTTAAAACTTGAATAAACCTCAGACACAACACATGTATGACACCTCTTGACACATGTAAAAAAAAAAAAAAAAAAAACTGAGAAGTCATCTTCAATGAAAGTTCTGGAAAATCAAAACTAGACTACTGGTGGTGTATGCAGAATGAAATATGATGTGTCATTACCAAAAAATACCTATTTTCTTCAAGCAACTTTTAGACTGTCCAGACCAGTGCACGTTTGCAATGTAGGTTGTGTTCTCTGTACGTCTTGTAGATAAACTTCAATCATGATGGTTTATGCAAAGAAACATTTATCTTTATGCTACCAGACTTTCTGGTGTAGGATAATCTGAAAAAGTGTATACATTTAGCAATTCGATTTTCATTTTTACTTGGATAGTGCATATTATTTATGTAATAATCACTTTAACATGACAGATGCCAAAATATGCAAATTATATGAGCATACATTGGCCAAATAATTTACTTTCAAATTAAAGACCGTCTTTGCAAGTGTACTCATAAATTAGGCTGTGTGTTAAATCATCCATAAAACATGCCTCAGAATTAGTAACAGCCATTTTTAAAGCCTGATGATTAAAACGACAATTTAGCTCAACTAAATTCTGTAGAAAATAAGGATGGCCAATTAAAATGTGCACTACAGAAATTACATGGTTTGAATAGTGCACAGCAATCTTTTCTGAATTTTAAAGACACTTTTCAATTTATCACGCTGATATCATACACAAAATGTGTCCAGAAGTATAGATGTTCTATTTCTAAGCTGTACTGTAGCCTACATGAAGACAGAAAGCATCAAAAACCTTGCATCACAGATTCACCATAATGAAGGTCGTATTTGTTTGCTATAGATAACCGACTTCAACCATGTCTGTCTGCAGACTGGGTCTAAGCTATTTCATTACGAAATGTATGATCTGCTCTCACTTCCGAGAAGACCCAATGCAAGTGGACATGTGCATGTAAGGTGTATTGGTCAATACTCACAATATCTGCCTCTCACTCTTTGACTATAGGTGCTGTCGCTTGGGGCAGACGTGCTTCCCGAATACAAACTCCAAACCCCACGCATGGACAAGTTCACGATCCTGCATTACAGCCCGTTCAAGGCTGTTTGGGACTGGCTAATATTGCTGTTGGTGATCTATACAGCCATCTTCACACCCTACTCCGCAGCCTTCCTGCTCAATGACCGCGAGGAACAGAAGAGGCGGGAATGTGGGTACTCGTGTAGCCCCCTCAATGTGGTGGACTTGATCGTGGACATCATGTTCATCATCGACATCCTGATAAACTTTCGTACCACCTACGTCAACCTGAATGAGGAGGTGGTAAGCCACACAGGCAAGATCGCCATCCACTACTTCAAAGGCTGGTTCCTGATCGACATGGTGGCCGCAATTCCCTTCGATTTGCTCATATTTGGATCAGGGTCAGATGAGGTAAACCAACATGGAGGCTTTTACTTTCTTCTACTTTTCATTAAATATAAAAATAAACCCATAACATACATCAATAATATGACTCAAAATAATTATTTGATCCTCCAGTATTCTAAGTTAGCTGAGTTTATCATCCCAATTTTTCAATAAACAGAAGTTCTTTCAGTATGTCAAATCGGCAGTTAAATTTTCTCATCATCACATGCACCAGAATACGAACTTAATCTGAAAACGGCTATAGGTTTGTACTACAGAAGATCCAGCAATACAGATACTGCAGTTCTTTTGTAAGGGTTTCAATGTAACTGCAGTGACATAAATGTATTCAGCTATTTAAAAACAATCGTGTCTATAAGTGTTATTGATAAAAATGAAAGAGAACAACTGCTAGTCCCAACATCCTGTTAAACATCTTTTTTCCCCCATCTCCATTTAGTTTTTATTTTTTTTTTTTTTGCTTACTAAGCTTTGACTTATGGCCTCTGGCTAGATCTTACTACTGAAATGCTTCCCTTTCAGCTCTGAAAAGCTTATGGTATTAAATTGCAATCATTTTTTTCCTGAATGGTCCTTGCTTTGGAGTCCATTCTCATGGATTAATGGCTTAAAAAATGGTGATCAACAATGCAGTTAAATGAGGGAGGCCATGTGTAACTGTATGCACAGCTCACATGCACAAGGGAGAGGAAAGCTGGCTGGCTGGCTGGCTGGCAGGCAGGCTTGTTTATCTGTTTGTTTGTGTGGATTCATTCCTTCGGGGGAGCCCTCGGTGTGCTGCGAGTGTACTGGAGCTGGAATGGAATGTGCTAAAATTTGCAGAAATAATGACCTTTTTACAGTTTTGCAGAGTAAGAAATGAAATGTGACCAGTGAGAGAGCATTTGACTGTTTAAAATCCTCATGCATGACTGTGATTCATATTTTGAGGGGGTGGGGTGGGGCGGTTGGGTTAGGGGGAGGTCAACATTTCTCATATTGTTCCCAAAAAAATAGAATATGTTTGGTAGTTGCAAAATACTAAAAATGTATTGCACACACAGTACAAGTCAAGTGGGAGTAGAGGTAAAAATGGATAAATTATCAGTCTGCAGCCTAAATTGATCTGTTCTGAGGTGACTTTAGGGAGTTCTTTTTTCAAGATAAGATAATATTATGACTGCATGGCCTAAATTTTCTCATCATCTCATGCACCAGTATACAGAAGTCCCCCAAAAAACTATATGAACTTAATCTGAATCTTATGTCTATAGGTTTGTACGACAGAAGATCCAGCAATACAGATACTGCAGTTCTTTTGTAAGGGTTTCAATGTAACTGCAGTGACATCATTACAGTGCCATAGTTGTATTCAGCTATATTGACAAATTGCTTCAAAGCAGTAGAAGCTATTACCACACCCAGCAGGTGGTAATGTTTTAATATCTCTGACCTTTTAAGCACAGCTGATTAGGATAAGAGAAGAAGGATTCTTATCGTGAAGCGAGGAGCACAATGTCAATGATCTTCCGATACCTGAGCTCATATGCTTTTTAAAAATCTTAATATGCTAAATAATATGCTGATTTTCCCTCAGGTACAATAAACCACACCTGGATTCAAAACATATGTTAGTGGTCGGTTAATCTGTAGGAAAAATGCAGCATTCAGCTTCACCGGCAGCTCCATATAGTGGGTCACACATGCACTTACATTTTCAAGTAAATGAAAACCAGAAACAATATTACTAATGCTGACACCTTTAAATTATATTTATATACACTATACCCTATATTAATGTTCTAAGGCAGCCTCTCATGAACATTTACTGTATGCTCATTTGCATGTAATTTAGAACAGTGCACCAATCTGATGAAGCAGATCAGCATGAAGTCCTGAGATAACCAGTGTATGAGTGCCTAGCTGTGTGATGTGTAACCAGATGGTTTCAGGAGACAGATGTTGGCAGCCAGCTACAGTTTGATGTCAATTCAAGTAAGCTTAGGACAGGCATTTGTTTTAGGACACAGTTAGGGTCCAAATGGCAGGGTTTGGATCCATTGTATTAAGCTTAGTACAGTCACTTAGTGATTATCTGAAAGACACTACCATTGAAAAACAATTTTTAGGGATACCAGATTTTATATAGGAATTCATTACATGAGGGGATAGTGTAATCTGAAAATTTGTTTATTAGTATTTATTTAAAAAATGACAGTGGTGAAAAAGTAAAAACTATTCAGCTTTATTTCCTTACATTCCTACCTGTTTTAAGAATAATCATGTCTGTAAGCATGTTTTTTTTAAATCCGTCTTCAATTTTCCTGTCAGTTCATCGGAAAAATGTTCTGTCCAATGTTCTCAGTGCTTTAAATAATGTTAGAAGACTTCTAAGCTTGAAATGTGAAGTATCATTCAGTGTCATCAGATGGCTTATGCTTAATGAGTCTGCAATTTTCATGTCCAGAATAGGCAAGTCAGAAATAATTGTTTGTATATGGTAAGGGATTGCTCCCTTTGAGGTGACACATCACAGAAGAGGGTAAAAGTGAGCTGATGGATGGAAGGGTGAGGTAACACAGGGCTAAGTTACATGAATGAGGAATGGGAAATATAAATAACATTGCCTTGGTATATTACTTGTTCATTCTTTCTGAAGCATATTTGCTATCATTTTAATATCAATAATTTTGCAGACAGATGTTATGTATTTTTTTAAGATGCAAAGAGAGTATGTGTTTAGTGTATGCAAGTCATTTGAAGACACCAAAAAGGATACGATACACATTACTGCAACTAGATAATGAAATATTCAGTGAGAAACGTACTGGATAAATATGTTTGAAATAGGTGATTCTACACCACTTTAAGGTGTTTTAAAACTGTTCACGTCTTTTACCTTAGCAAAAGGCTTTGGTAAAGAAAAGCTTGGCAGAAAACAGTTAAGACAGGCTGACTTAGTAAAACTCACTGCTAACAGGAAGTCCTTATTTCTGCGTCCATAGACAACTACTCTGATTGGACTGTTGAAAACGGCGAGGCTGCTGCGTTTGGTTCGAGTGGCTCGGAAACTAGACCGCTACTCTGAGTATGGCGCGGCTGTGCTGATGCTCCTGATGTGCATTTTCGCGCTCATCGCCCATTGGCTGGCCTGCATATGGTACGCCATCGGGAACGTGGAGAAGCCATACCTAAAGCACAAGATCGGCTGGCTGGATAACCTGGGCGTGTCCATTGGCAAGAGGTACAACTACAGCGACCCCAGCTCTGGGCCCTCCATCAAGGACAAGTATGTCACGGCACTTTACTTCACCTTCAGCAGCCTCACCAGCGTTGGGTTCGGCAATGTCTCTCCAAACACCAACTCGGAGAAGATCTTCTCCATATGTGTCATGCTGATTGGCTGTGAGTTTTGGCTTTCTGTCTTCCATCCATCATAGCATAACTTTAGTCAGGTGTTCCTCCAGTCTTCAGTCACACTCAGATATCCATAGGGGGCCACAGTAGAGCAACACCTGTGCCTCGGTCAGCAGCTCTGTCCTTCTGTCACAGCTAGCAGAGGCTGCAAAATCAATAAATCCAGTTTGTTAGGACTTGCGTACACAGGGATTAGCAACCTGCCGGTAATATCAGCCCTTTGCTTCTTGCCCCGCAGCCCTCATGTACGCCAGCATCTTTGGCAACGTGTCAGCCATCATCCAGCGACTCTACTCGGGCACAGCCAGGTACCACCTGCAGATGCTGCGTGTGAAAGAGTTCATACGTTTTCACCAGATACCCAACCCCCTGCGGCAGAGACTAGAGGAGTACTTCCAGCACGCATGGACCTACACTAATGGCATCGACATGAACATGGTACATGCATTACACCAAGAGCCAGCTGTCACCTTAACACTAACTGCTCCCTCCACAGTAAAACCTGGAAGCTCTGAACTACGTACAGTGACTGAGCCTGGTTTCCTAATTCCCCATTCTCCTCTGTCCTTTTCTGTAATTATATAGTGTGTCTGTTGACCTCATCAAATTATGACTTCACTAATTAAAAAAAATGCTTTTGTATAGCAAGTGATTATTTTTATGTAGGATATTTGGCTGGAAATAACATAACCATAAATGAAAGATAAAGAATTTTATTTTCATTAGCATAAGTGCAGCAAATATATGAACATTAAAAGCTTTCAAGGCAAGGCTTTTTTTTACAATGCTTGTGTTCAATGTACTTATAAAACACTTGTTTTTTCCATGTTTGCTTCATATCAAATGGAATGACTTCGCCACTCTGGTAAGAGCAGGAGGTATTATCATTAAAAAAAAGATTGCCACCTTGTTAACAAAAAAGCACAAAGCTTTGCTTGTGGAAATTTGCTGGCTCTCAAAGCATCTCCTTTCATTTTCTTCAAAAATTATTTCTGCAATGACACGCAATGCTGACTCAATCTGTAGAATGGTTAGGAGCCATTACTCCACCAAATGAGGCAAAATATTCACAAATTAATTTGGTGCTAAAAATTCCATTTTACCATTTTCAAACGAGTCTTGTTCATGACCTTTGATTCAGGTCTCAATAGAATATACTAGTTGGAGGGTAAGGAGGGTGCAGTAAGCTATGTGCTTATGCCAAATATTTTGGTTTCACCTTTTAGTCACTGTGTAAACTGTCTCCTCGTGCCAGCGCAAGGGAATCAGCACACTTGCATGTCACCTTTTAATCAGTGGAGTGCTTTGAGCCACAAGACATGTGCATATGTCACCAATTTCCTTGTGTGTGGCTGGCCATGGTTGCTTTTGCATGAAATCTGTGCCTTCGAATCTGCCACCATTATTTTTGATGCTACTTCAGAGACTAATTCAACCATTATAATCTAACCAAGGCTCTAAATACTGAGAGATTATTGGTGGGCTTCAGAGAGATACTTGCTAAATGCACTAGCTAAATGCACTTGCCAAATCCTGCCAGACCTTTCCTTTTCAAATCTTTTTTTAGAACAAACTTGTCCTCTGAGCTTTATCTCCAGAGAACAAGTTTCCATTACAGACACCAGTGCACTCTAAAACCCTGAATATAATCCATCGTTGTTAAAACTGCAGTGCGGAATACACTGTTCTGATCACAGGTTCGATTTATTTTTAAGGCCATTGTGAAGCACACTATGCCACATGTAGATACACTATTCACGATATCTTAAAATGGATCTGCCTTATTTCAGATTTGATCCACACAAAGGTAAGTTTTTTGTTTTCTTATCAAATATTATATGTTTAAGTTGATATTAAAAGCTTCAAAAGATGGGAAATTCAAATACTTCCCCAGTTTTATATTTGGCCCTTACTCTGACAAAGCTTTTTTCAACATAGTTAACCCATGATAATAGTTGTTAATTACAACTGACTGATAAGGTACACTCGTACCTGTTAAACGTAAGCTACATTACTGTTACAGTAACTGGATAACCTGCTAAGATAACGGTTTGTGGACCAAAAATGAACTCTGAATTCATTGTCACAGGCTCCTTAATGAATCAAATTACTAAAATTCCCTCTGGAATTTGTTTAAAGACTCACATTGTGTGCAACAAATCACAGCTGTTGCCATTTTCAATGAGGTATTATGATACATTTTGGAATTATCTGATTCTTCATCAAGTCGCCAGACAATGCAGTTGCATAATGTAACCAGCTGAGTACTGCAGCATGACAAGTTACATTTTATTTGAATTGGCTAAGGCTAAATAAACCCAAAACGAGAAACTATCACATTTATACCTAGTCAGTTTATTCTGCTGTGCTACAAGGAGAGTTCTCCCTTCAATTGACTTGCTAAGCAGTCATTTGTAATGAGTTATTCACTAATTACCTCCCTTAATAAGTTAAAATCTCATACACAAGATGATTACAGTACGCCAGGGATAACACCTGGAACATGTCCTATTAGACGGAATCATATTCCATCCCAACCACCACAGAAATGGCATTACAGGTGAATACCTGTAATCAGGATTCTGTTCTTTCATTGTTAAGTACATGACAAGATATAGCTCGAAACATCAAAATTACTTTTTTTTGTGTGCACCTGTTTGTGTTTATGTGGTTTCAACAGGTTCTTAGGGATGATTATTAATGATTCTTGTTGTCCCATTTTTTCTCAGATAGAATCTCAGGACATACATTTTGATAGCAATTTGGATCGATATTTAAATTGGTGGATACCTTTAAATGTGACAGATACATTCACAGCACCAGACAGTCACACTAGCAGGCCATGGGCCAAATTTATGAGGAGTTTACAAAGATTGTACCATTCACATGCATACATGCATAATGTCTTTCCAGTATTTTGTCTCATTCTAAAGGACAGGGTTTGATTTGTATAATCTATTTTTATTTCTACGTTGTAGCAATTAAAATATAACAACACACCCACTGGAAGTAAAGCAGTCATTTTCTGCACTAGTTTTAAATTTTTGTAAAGGAAAAAAAACTGACATGGCAAATGTATTGAGTGTTTTTGAAATGCATGTGCAAGATTATTAAAAATCTCCAGAAAAGCCCATCACCCTGATTAGCTGTTTAGAGGTTGCAGTATATTGAATCTCACATGCCTTGTGGCTGCCGTTTCTGCTCTGACACTGTGATGTGCAGGTCTTAAAGGGCTTCCCAGAGTGCCTCCAGGCCGATATCTGTCTGCACCTCAACAAGACCCTGCTACAGCACTGCAAGGCCTTCCGAGGGGCCACCAAGGGCTGCCTGCGGGCCCTGGCCATGAGGTTTAAGACCACTCATGCACCTCCCGGGGACACGCTAGTTCACTGCGGGGATGTCCTCACAGCGCTCTACTTCCTGTCTCGTGGATCCATCGAGATCCTCAAGGACGACATTGTGGTGGCCATTCTGGGTAAGCAGCGTGACCCCATTCCCACACCACGACTGGTCAAGAAATCATGATTCATCTCCTTCACCACTCCATTCAGGAATGTAGTTATTCTATGAGGAATGGTAATCATATTCCACGTCATCAAATTGCTAACTTTAACTCTAAGGATGATATACAACCTTCATTATGATGGGTCTTCACTGCAATCCATGTAATATACTCAATCCTAGGTACAGGATTTTCCTTACTATGCATTAAGTAACTGAACTTAATGAACCTGCTGCCAGTGAACGCTGTTATATAAACACCCTATATAAGTGCAGATGGAGAGATTCAGTTTTTAATTCATTTGTGGTAATCTTGTCTAAATATTGAACTACATACAGCATGGTTTCCCAGAGCACATATCTAGATCATGAATATTTCAATCTGCCCTCTCCTTGATTATGCATTCTTAAGTTGACTTGTCATTAAAGCTGAAAATGTCAAGAATTTTAAACAAGCATGGATTCATCTATGCAATGTTATGAGCTGGAGCTGGAGTGAATTAATTCCTCTGGGGTCTGTGAAGACCTATATATAAAAGCCATACTTTGTTAATGTGTGGAGACAGACATTAACCAAGTGAAAAGGTACCAAGTATGTTCTCCAACGTGAAAAGTTCAGATGAAGGCTGACAGGAGGAAGTGGAGGGGAGAGAGGAGTGGGGATTGGGGGAGTACCTGAACAGATATCTCTTCTCTCAAGCTTAGAGCTGATTTACTCACGCATGACAAACTAATCACATCTTTCAGGGGAATTAAAAACACAGTGAAAGAACAAGAGGTTGTACAGCCACCCCTGCCACGACGCTGCCCTTGATATCATCGTTCTGTGTGCTCCTGCACCTGCAACAGCGTCTTCTGTCGACAGCGTTTCAGGCAATGGCCCGAAAAACGAAAAACACAATCTCAGATTTCGTCAGCAGCAAACAAGCATTGCATGTCACTTGTCTGACAGCTCGCATGTTTGCAGGAATGACTGGTAAACTCCCACTTCCGCAGTCGCCAGGCAGGGAAAGAATCCTCAGGCTCTGCTGTTTAAAGTATTAGCACTTCGCGGATATAATAGGGAGGGGGTGACATTTCTATTAGGTGGCGTCTTGTGGAAAGATTTGGCATCTTCAAAGAACACTGCGTAATAGCTGCCACTGCACAGCTCTGCAGCAGGTCTTTTTTTAGCAAAAGGCAGGAGAGGAGAGAGGGACAGACAGGGAGGGGAGAGATTTCGAATCGTTTATTATTTTTGCTTAATTGTCAGCTCTCTGTGATGAGGCCTGAGAGACAACAGCGGTCTCTGCTCTGCAGTATTATTGACAACCTCCAGATGTAGTTAGGGGATATCGCTCCCATCCGTGTCACGCGGAGAGAGCCAGGCAGGTGTAGCAGGCTAAGCCTTATTTAAACGGTACATTTTTCACACCATGTACAGTCTTCGGCGAGGCTGCTGACGTAATGGGGTCAGCGGAACCTGGAAATTGCAAGCACAACATCGCATTGCTGACGCAAAGGAATTATTCTGCTGAGAGAAAATTATACAAACTGCTGACCTTTTTTTATTTTCGGTAGTCATAAATTATTGCACAATTAAAAGAAGGAATGCAACTTCTGTACAAGTAAGCTCAAATACCTTATACAGCTGATATTATAAATGTAAAAACTACAATTTGTGTGTTAAGAGTTGGAAAAAGAAAAAAAATCGAAAAACCAGTACTTACTAACTTGACCTATGTATTGACCAGGCTTTCCAGCATGATGCAAAACCTGCAATAGTACTGTAGCTATGCTGGTCTACTTCATTCCTAATAACATGCACTCATTACTGGGTATGATGCTGAGGACTCCAATGTTCTCTCAGCATAAAACTCTTTCATACAAAACCTGTACAAATCCTGTTGTTGATGTGTTGACAAATTGCAACAGTTGGATACATACCTTCAACTGTAAAAAAAAAAAAACATAAGTTTGAAACAAGCTTTACTGAAACCAGCTTAATATTGCACAAGAGACTAAATGTATTCAGCCAAGGCTTTAGAAATTTCATATGGCCAATAATTCCCCACTCACCTGGAAGATATTTATGGTATGCTTGCATACTTGAGATGAGAAGCACCAGCCGTTACCCACATAGGGCGCACAAGTTTTTATTTGCATCCTGAGCTAAATTGTGACCAAAATGGATCGAAGTTCAAACGATATACACCCCTCTGCAATCACGAGAGTCTCCTTTGGTTAAAGTCAACTACCTTTCACATGAACATTAGGCCAAGTACCAAATTATAATTCAGCGGAATGACACAGAGATGAGCTGACCAGGTGCTTTTCACTAAGGACAAACTATATTGCCTCCAAAACAGACCTATTCATTTTCATGAAACTGAATTTTATGCCAGAAATAATAATCTTCTTGGAACCAAAGACTAAAGTCAAAATGTAAGCAGTATGGCTGTTTAATAGACCGCTGGAGAGCAGAGGAAGCTGGCAGATTGCTTTTGGGTTTTCTAAATTTGCCCTGACTTGGGAAGAGATATGACATTTTTAAAAATCACATTTTTAAAAATGGAAATATCATTCAACTCTTAAATACAGCAACTCTCACTGTAAGTACACAGATTATAGTTACAGTGACAGTAGTAAAAGGACACCTGGTATTTCAGCAAAAGGAAAATAGGGCATAAAAGACTATGAGGCCAGAGAGAGGCCAAGCAGGGTCCCCTTCCCTGTAATATGTTGAGTAGCCCCAGGTTAGACTGACCTGAAGCGTGCACACATTTTCATGCCCAGTGCTTGGTCTTGTATGCCAGGTGTGAGCCTGAGCCCTGTGGTCACTCCATACAGGTCACACCAACCTGCCAAATCTTCAGTCACTCCATATAGGTACACACCAACCTGCCAAATCTTCAGTCACTCCATATAGGTACACACGAACCTGCCAAATCTTCAGTCACTCCATACAGGTCACACCAACCTGCCAAACATTCAGTCACTCCATATAGGTCACACGATTCTGCCCAAACTTCAGTCACTCCATACAGGTCACATGATTCTGCCAAATCTTCAGTCACTCCATACAGGTCACACCAACCTGCCAAATCTTCAGGTCACACCAACCTGCCAAATCTTCAGTCACTCCATAGGTACACACAAACCTGCCAAACCTTCAGTCACTCCATACAGGTCACACCAACCTGCCAAACCTTCAGTCATTTCATATAGGTCACAAAATTCTGCCCAAACTTCAGTCACTCCATACAGGTCACACCAACCTGCCAAACCTTCAGTCACTCCATACAGGTCACACCAACCTGCCAAACATTCAGTCACTCCATATAGGTCACACGATTATGCCCAACCTTCAGTCATTTCATATAGGTCACACGATTCTGCCCAAACTTCAGTCACTCCATACAGGTCACACCAACCTGCCAAACCTTCAGTCCCTCCATATAGGTACACACGAACCAGCCAAATCTTCAGTCACTCCATATAGGTACACACGAACCTGCCAAACCTTCAGTCACTCCATACAGGTCACACCAACCTGCCAAACATTCGGTCACTCCATATAGGTCACACGATTCTGCCCAACCTTCAGTCACTCTATATAGGTCACACTGTACACACGATTCTGCCCAACCTTCTACATCATATTCAAATGAAAATGCCAACCTAGACTTGACATTTACACAGCCCTGGTACCACTGAAAAGTCCCTATAGGAAGAGGCCAGGTTTAAAGGCTAAGAGATGCTTGCCATTAAGAAATATTTTAGAACAGTCAGTAGTGATAAACTGTATATCATTGTTCTGTTTATTATTTAATCTGATAATGTTTTCCTTTCGAAATAATCTGTGATTGAAGATATGTAAGACAGGCTCTTTGCTTCACATCAAAATGTGTTTGGCTTGGTGCAAATCTTTCAGTTTAAATAATGGAACAGAGGACTTAATCTCAAGAACTGTGCTGAAAATTCTAAAAAAGAGGGCCCTGTTTAGGAAGAGGCTCCAGCAGTAATAATTGTCAAAGACAGAACAGGACAAGCCCTCACAGTGTTCACAGAGAGAACAAGACAAACACTAACAATGGTTTCAGAGATAACAAAACCAACACTAAAAATAGTCAGATATTCAATTCAGAAATTACTCAATATAAGATATAAACACAACAGTATTAATAATGCTCACAGAGAACCACAGCACTTATGAAAATTCTCACAGGTAAAAAAAATGTTCATCATGTTCAGAAGCAGAATAAAGTTGATGATTGCTTAGATCGAACTATACCAGTGTCAACAGTGCTCACAGACAGAATTACAGAAGCCCTGTGAGTGTGCATAGACAGAATTACAGAAGCCCTGTGAGTGTGCATAGACAGAATTACAGAAGCCCTGTGAGTGTGCATAGACGGAACTACAGAAGTCCTGTGAATGTGCATAGACAGAATTACAGAAGTCCTGTGAATGTGCATTGACAGAATTACAGAAGCCCTGTGAGTTTACATAGACAGAATTACAGAAGTCCTGTGAATGTGCATGGACAGAACTACAGAAGCCCTGTGAGTGTCATTAGACAGAATTACAGAAGTCCTGTGAATGTGCATGGACAGAACTACAGAAGCCCTGTGAGTGTGCATAGACAGAATTACAGAAGCCCTGTGAGTGTGCATGGACAGAACTACAGAAGCCCTGTGAATGTGCATAGACAGAATTACAGAAGCCCTGTGAGTGTGCATAGACAGAATTACAGAAGTCCTGTGAATGTGCATGGACAGAACTACAGAAGCCCTGTGAGTGTGCATAGACAGAATTACAGAAGCCCTGTGAATGTGCATAGACAGAACTACAGAAGCCCTGTGAATGTGCATAGACCGAACTACAGAAGCCCTGTGAATGTGCATAGACAGAACTACAGAAGCCCTGTGAGTGTGCATAGACAGAACTACAGAAGCCCTGTGAGTGTGCATAGACAGAACTACAGAAGCCCTGTGAGTGTGCATAGATAGAATTACAGAAGCCCTGTGAGTGTGCATAGACCGAACTAAAGAAGCCCTGTGAGTGTGCATAGACAGAACTACAGAAGCCCTGTGAGTGTACATAGACAGAATTACAGAAGCCCTGTGAGTGTGCATAGACAGAACTACAGAAGCCCTGTGAATGTGCATAGACAGAACTACAGAAGCCCTGTGAGTGTGCATAGACAGAATTACAGAAGCCCTGTGAATGTGCATAGACAGAACTACAGAAGCCCTGTGAGTGTGCATAGACAGAACTACAGAAGCCCTGTGAGTGTGCATAGACAGAATTACAGAAGCCCTGTGAGGGTGCATAGACAGAATTACAGAAGCCCTGTGAGTGTGCATAGACCATCACAAAGTTAACAATGCCCACACAGTGAATAAGGCCAGTGTGAATTATGTGTGCAGACAAAAATCAGATCAGGTTTACAAGGCAAACAGCAGAAACCAGGCCTGAACTCTGCTCCTCATTCCCAGGAAAGAATGATATCTTTGGAGAAATGATTCACCTCTATGCCAAGCCTGGCAAGTCCAATGCGGACGTCAGAGCACTGAGCTACTGTGACCTGCACACAATTCAGAGGGAGGACATCCTGGAAGTGCTGGACATGTACCCTGAGTTTGCCGACCACTTCCTCACCAACCTAGAGCTCACATTCAATCTGAGGGACGATAATGCAAAGGTAGGTGTTCAGTACAACACAGAGTTGGATTTTCACTAAATACCCACAAATACGGTATCAGCCCATAATTGTATAATAAAAATTGCATAATTGCAAACATCAGTCAAGTGAGAGAGTTATGCCGTCCAAATGGCTCTTCCAGTACAATGTTATTTAATCTAGAGAATAGCGGCTAAATGCCTTTTAATGCTTTCCCTCCTCGATTTTAAATTTATATTGTCATCATCTGTTCATTGGTTTACTGCAGTATATGGTGAATGTGGGTCTTTTTTTATGAAGCAGAAGGCTTTTGCCCAGACAGTGGAACATAACCCAGAATGACCCAAGATGTCAAATAAATACCTGCAGCATGAAAGACTGGCCTTGACAGCTAAGCTAATACAGTTTGAAATTAAAAAGGCACACTCCACGTTTTAGGTTTGAGCAGTACATTAATTATGTGTCTTAGGCACTCTGACGTATGTACTGATGTTGCATATTCATGCTTTATGCAGACCAACTATTCACAAACAAGTGATTCTGATGTGGAAGACACCAAGTGCAGGAGAAGAATTTCCTTTAAGCGAAAATCCTCCACAGGTTGGTCATAATCCACTCTGTTCCGGTTTTTCTGTGATGCCATATTTAGCGACTGAGTTCCAAACTCAATGAGACCCAAACAGCAATGCTTTTCTCTCTACTGCAAGTGTGTATTAGTGGATTCTAATGAACCACCAATGAGACAGACATCACATTCAGCTCTGTCATGACTGCTCGACATCACAGACCTGCCCTGAAAATAGGATTCAGGGAAGAACTCAAGATAAATAATATTAAATTCATTATTTCAAATATGATTAAATGTAATATGTTCAAAGACAGACATTTTTAGTCTATTTTCTTTTGTTCATACATGAATTCCTCTCTCCTCATCTGAAGATAAACCTGCCATCTCAGCCCACATAAATATTGCTCAGGAATCTCAGAAATCTAGCTCCACACTGAAATGACTGTCTTGTGTAAGTATTAAAATAGAGAAAATAAGTACTTTTTAACATAGCAAAAGCATATACCACTGAGAATACAGAATACACTGAGGTACATCCTGCATCCAGCTTTTACAGCACTATTTTACTGACACACGCAGGGAAGACTGATGTCACCTCACAGTTATGTGCTGGTGTTATGAGAAAAAGGAATGTTCTATTCCTTGGAGTACATTTTACTCTTTATTGATATTTCATGCTGGATGTCTTCCCCTGCGGAAGGCGAGAGCCCTGGTGTTGTGGCGAATGTTTCGTTGACGCTCTGATTGCTGCTCCACAGGGGGAAAGAACAAGGAAGATGAGAGCGACACTGAGAAGGAGAAGAAGCCATACTCGTGTTGTAAGAGGGCATCAGAGGACAAGAAAGACCCAGCGGAGGAGGAGAGGCCCCTGTGCTCAGGGATCCTGGGTTACCCTGCAGTGCGGGACCATACCCTGGGACTGGATCTCCATGACAACAAAGCCATCCAAGCGAAAAACAGCCTGGGCCAGAGTCTGTCTTACAAGGGTAAGGTTCTATTTTAATAACAAGATTTCCAAAATCATGGATATTTGCAGGACAGGGATTTTTAAACTGTGCACTCATCAATGCATCAGAAGTAAACACAACGCATTTCAAATGAACATGACTCCCATGTAAGGATCCATATCAAGAGTAGCTTATATAACCATCCTATGTGCATGTGGTTGTGAGAGTAAAGTGGCTTCTGGGACATGAACTTATGACTTTTGGTTTCCAGGCCCACCACCATGACAAACAAGAGCAATTAAAAATTTTAAGCCTTTCTCTGAACTATAATATGAATTTAAAACATAATGTAAAATAAACAGAACTGCAGGTCCCAAGGCACAGCATTCAGGACTTCTTAAGAGTCACAAAGGGGATTACATCATTATGGGGAGGGGGTGGGGGGGAAGTTGTAAACATCCCTTTAAGCGGATCATCCTTACATTACTCTCAACAGCATCCCGTCAAAGACAAAGTTAATTAAAAATTAGACTTCTGACTTTGAGGATGTATCACAAAACACTCGGGATGAGTCACACGAGTGTACAGCAAAACAACTGCACACTGTCCATGGACAGCTTCAGTTACATAAGGGGGCAAACTCCTGCCTCTGAAAACAATGCATCAATGCAATGAAAACCTAAAAACCTGCCTCTGCCCACACTGAGCACGGGTGCTGTGGCCACACTATTACAAAAAGAAAAAAAAAAAAAAAAAAAAACAACCAGCACAGAGCCGGTCCGCTCCTCTGCAGAGCCAGTTCTTTCAAAAGCTTAAGTCTCGGCGTGGCCCTCTCTTTTGAAAAGCTTTAGGAAAATCTGCCATGCTGCCGGTCACACCAAACGCACCCCCCAATGTGTACATGGTGTCCCACTTTTCGTGTCCCTCTCATCAGAGGATGCTAATGCGTCTCTGCCACAGAGAGGCAGTGTGTCCTGAGGTGACTCAGAAAGGGAAGTCTATGATTTCACTAGAGAGAGCTGCATCCTGTCCTCTGCGCTCAGCCAGGCTGCATGCTGTGGCATATCATCTGATACTCTTCTCAGAGCATTTCCTTTAAGGAGATTAGGGAGCTGCCGTTTTATAAGAGTGTCAGACAAGAGCAAAGGACTTTGCGCTGTAACACCGTGATTCCAGCTGCTGGTGCCTGAGTAGATCTCTGTCCAAAAGATAACCATTTTTTTACATCTTTGAATGAAAACATCAAATAGCTTGAAAAGCATTAAATGATGCAGTATTTATTACAGGGAGGTCAAAATATCCCTGAGAAGAGTAGATTGCTCTAGGAAACCGTTTAGTACAAACAACAAATAGGCCTGTCCCCGACCTCTCAGTAATTAAAGGGATATGCTTAACATTTGTTCTTTTAACCTTTTCCAGTAATTCTGTGAATGAGTGATTCAATAGACATCCTCAGCTTGAGTAGCTAAGGTTTCGTTCTCTCAACTGGTTTAAATCAAAGATAACATTTTACTCACATGGATACCAATTTGATAGCAAGCAGCACCAAAGGGTTGAAGTGAAAAGGTACATTACATGTATATGTTGATTATCTGTAATAAGATATGAGCACATTAATTTTCCGTTATTAGGATCTTTATGTGTGGGGCATTATCTAAATGTTATAGTGGTTGTATAACAATGGGGATTATTGTTGTGTTACTGTATGTATAGAGAGACAGAGAGAAAGCAGGAGGAAGAGATAGGTATTGGAGATATAAATATACATATCAATAGATAAAGATTAAATATAGTTCATGTATATAAACTGCACACATACAAATTCACTCACAGCACAGGGAAGTCACAGCTGGATTCATCAGGGGGTAATGAGTGGGGATTGACATAGCAGAGGGCGATTCTCGCCCTAGATCATTTCATTCCAATAATGCTCCCAGCAGGATTCAGTTTTAACATCTGACATCCTTTTACCGTTTTAAGAGCCAAGCAGCTTCAGCCCGATCAAGCCGATTAATCTTAATTAACGCTTCCTCTTTCCCTTTTTTCCCTTTGCACTACATAAATGACAACTGTCTGGGCAACAAAAAGGAATATAGTGCAGGTGATGTCACAAATTTTTGCTCACTGTCAAGCTTTCTATAGCACATAAAACAACAGGCTCATAGAACCAGGCTGGCCTTTGTAGGTGTCTGGCCACAATAACCCAGATGGGTGTGAGCCCTCTCCTCACGTGCCGTGCCGCTGAAAATGCCCCGTGTTGCAACCAAAGCCTCAGGCGACACGAAGCTAATGAATTACTAACAACGAGGCCAACGCCAAACTGCCCGAGAGGAGATTAATAGCGCTCTATTTTGGTAGTTTGTGTATAAATGATTAACGGCGGTTGGACCCGTGTTGTAAGACCGTGTCGTGATGTGTGTTTGCATGTTTCTTCTCCTGCGGCAGACCTTCACAGTGAGGGATGGGCCTCCGAGAAGCCCAGGGAGGATTTGGATGAGTCAGCGCAATCCCAGGATGCGCGAGCTGCGGACGAGACGGAGAGCGAGATCACCTACGGAGAAGTGGAGCACCGCCTAGACCTGCTGCAGGAGCATCTGAACAGGTGAGCCTGGTGAGGCATCTGCTCAAGGCGTGCTTTGAGGCAAACAAATCCATTTCTCTCAAAGCTCTCTTTCGTTATGAGAACATGAAACCTTTACCGTTCCCTCCGACTCTTTCAGTCTGGATACTGATCGCATCCCTCCTCCTGAAGTGACTGACAGCTTAAAAATGTTTAGGCCTGTTCTTGACCACACCAGGGGTATCTGCCTCTAACGTCAGCCTTGGCAAGCAACTGTTTGTATAAAAACACTCTGTGTGGAAACATTATTTGATGTTGTTAGTGTAAAATATATCCTTAATGTCCACCTGTGTCCTCCTGGTTAATCAAAACGGCGATTAAAAGGCTCAGAGGCAATAGACACAGCTTCAAAGTCCAAATAGCTCTGCGTTAACTGCTCCTGTGCTTTGATTTGACTGGGACTGAAAAATGCCTGACAGGAAAATATGAAAGCTTTGCACAGCCACAGTCTATTCCAGATGCAGGCTGGGACAGAGGAAACCTTGCTCCTGGGTAAATATCTAACTGCATCAACATCAGTTATTTTTTTCCCAAAGCACATAATTAAGCAGATAGTGGCAATAATAACAGACTGCTTTTTTTGCTAAGCTGGTCTGATGCAGCCTGCCGCTTGAGGAGATAGACGGAGAGCAGGTGGTATTTTTAGCTGAGATGATCACAGCAAAACAGACACAAAAAAAACAGGTGACATGATGCTGGCAGGATCCTGCATCTGCTTGGTCCCAGTCCTCCGTCTCCGAGACATATTTCCCCATCTAATCTCCACTACCTGCTGGTACAATTCCTCTGGCTGTCGCTGATACATAAGGTAAAAGACTATGCCCCTACTGTTAACTTTTGGTGTAGCAACTGGCAATCACTGGAAAGAGTGCCTGATATATTCACCAACACTTTGTTATTTCTCCAATGCATTAACCATCGTTCAGGACTCCTGTTGGTCCAGATACTGTATTTGACAAAATTCAATCCTTTAGACATTAAGATAAAGATTACATTAAGATTACATATCACTTAACAATAAACAATGTTCACCAATATCAAGAACAAAGTTCCATATAATTTTACTTCTTCACACATTTTCTGCAGGAGCGTTTTCAAATCTTACCAGCATCTAAAGAGTAAAATTATTTTTGATTCAATACAGGCCCTGCCCAAGGCCCATAACTGGTTATTTGTGTCTTATTCGGTGAATGCTTTTGTCAGCTATATTGCTGGTGACGCAGTGCTCCTCATTAACTGGTCATTTCCATTTATATCTCAGAATAATAAGACGGAACGAAAAGCAAGCATGCTTAATTAAGTACCAACGTCATTAAATGCCAACATCCGAAGCAGTAGGGTGTTGTTTTACTTAATTAAACTGGTTTACCCACATAGAATAACAAATAATTATATGGTATAGGAGAGCTTAGATCTTCTTTATTATGTTGGGCAGGAAAAAAAAATTTCTAATGATTTTGTCAAATTGCTGCTCTACAAGGAAAGCACTGATTCTTATAACCATATTATTGTATTATTAATTCAATCTATGACACCAGCATGGCTTATGAAATATAAGCAAAGGCGGTAACTGAGGGGGCCATCCAATCCATCCTAAAGGAATACCCTTTCCAACCACTAAAGAGATGTCTTTTGCCCTAGAGCAATGGATAACCACTTTTTTCATAAGCTGGACTGCACTCACAGCTTTACAGTGTCATAACTTTATCAACTATCCACTGAGGTCACCTTTATCTTACATCTAGTATCCTTCAACAGAGGATATTAGTATCAGAAGCCATGCTAAAAGACATGTCCATTTGAGGCCAGCATTCTGTAGTAGCTCAAAGGGAGGCTAAGAAAGGGCCTTGAAGACAGTCCAGATTCCCCCAAGGTCTTTTCTGTGTACATAGATGGTGAATCCCTTTCATAAAGGTAATGAAGCATAGCTTGACTCCCAGTGGGAACTGTCTTATCATGGCTTGTTGAAACAGCGGTGGTGAAAATCTTGAAGGTTGGAATGAAAAAGGCACACGAGTGAAGTCATGTAGCACTTAGATTCACATTTTTTTTTCTAATGCTCTGATTCCATTCACAAAATAACAAAACACATTAATCAATAGAACTGCAAGACAACATATTAGGTCGACACATGATACTGGGAGAGCACAATCCATTTTCTTGATAGGTCCATCTTATCCCTTTTTACATGCTCATGCCACCACTTATGTCATATTAACACACTACATATGCATTAAGGGTTGTTAGCAGTGTTCTTCTGACTTGCTCAGTGCAATATACTTTAAAAATCAGTAATTAAATAGAACAGTTGCCACTTATTATGGTAAGAACACATGACATTTCAAAATTGTGATAGCCAACATGTGTTTTACCTGTGAATTTAACTTCTGCATGTTTATTTAGCTCATATGCAACCTACTGTAAATACAATTCACCCAATTCCAAAAATATGCCTAACGTATACTTTATCTGAACACTGTTATTTTACAGTCAACATTTTGCTATTCATTTCCATCATACACCACACGCCATGTTAACATAACTATAAGGCCTTCGCTTTTACCATCTACACCAGGGGTCCCCAACCACAGGGCCGCGGACCAGTACCGGGCCATGGGTCATTTAGTACCGGGCCGCAAAAAAGAATAAAAAGTTTTTATTTAATTAAATTAGTCCGTAAGGTATTTTATTTTTAAAAATAAACAGTGCATTCGCATTTTACGTGAAGATGTGGTCCTGAAAAGCCCCGCATAAAGAAAAATCATGTAATTCAAGTCTAATATCCCCATTTAAATTAATGGAAATGCGCGAGATGCATTCTGCCGTCGCGTAACGTCCACTAACTCACTCGTTTTGTTATGCGCGTGAACCGCCACTCAGGATTTAACAAAGTAGATGGATTTTAAAAACGCTGCTCGTTCGATCATTGGTTAGCATCGTAGTTAGTGGTTAGCATCTAGCTATAGACAACATCTAAATAATACCACACAAAAAATTGTATTTCAACCAGCAATTCTATTACTAAAATTCAGGTGATAGTAAATGTTTGGTGTAAGACTTCATGCAGAATTAACTCCTCTGCGGTATGCTGCTACATGCAATTACTGTAGCCAGGAAGCTAAGGTCAACAACCCTCTAGTGGCTTGGAGATGCAATGTTGTGAACTGAAATTATTTCATTTTTTATGGTAAGATAATATTAAAAAAAGGGGGTGCCTGTTTGTTTAACAGCTTTATACATTGTTCTTAAGCCAAAGAACAAATTAGCATGTAAGAGAGTAGATTAGTTTTGGCTTAAAACAGCATGAAAACCTGCATCTCTCTGTACTTTGGCAATGGATGAGCAGTCCCCACACAGCTGTTTGGGATAGTGCAATCATACAGTCACACGTAGACAAAGACATATTAAATTGTGTCACATTCATTAAATTATCTATTATTAATCTAATAATTTATCAATCTCAGTAACTGTTTTAATCAATGGATTACTTTTTTCTGTAGAAATAAAAACCTTACTCGCACAATGGTAGCAATGTAACCAGCACCTGACTTTGTGACGTCAATATCACAAACTGGTAATTAACCAGCACTTAACTTTGTGAAGTCAAGGTTACAAACTAGGTGGCTCCAAGTGTCTGTTATATAACCTGTCAGGCCTCCAGGTGGTTCACATAGTAAAGACGCTTGTTCTGAAAGCAAGCTTGAGCCCTGCTACTCATGGTCCAGTCACAGCTGCATTGGCAAGGCAACAAATGCCCTAGCGTTGCCAGGGAAAGGTAGGGGGTAAACTAAGCTGGCTAGCTTTGTTGGCCTCGTTGCTCTCTAGCAGCCTCTCCTGGTCAGTCCTGGTGTATGCAGGTGCAAAAATTAAGAATATGCTAACCTCACAATCCCCAAACCACATGGGCAGTGTGTAATTACTGGTACTGGAAAGAAGTTGCTTGCAAGAGATCAACAAGTCAGGTGAGTTCAGGATGGGAAATAAAAAGGGGTGAGTGTTAGGGATAAAAAAAGAAACTGGCATATTTTGAATCTAACACTACTCATGTGCTTTATTTGCAGTTACCACAACAGTGCTATGCTGTCATCATTTTTTAAAATAGATGCATCTAGCTATAGGTAGAGATCCAAAAAAAAGTTAACTAGAGTAAATGAAGAACAAGCATATTCAAATTGGATGATACTATACTGCTGTGGTCAGAGTTCAGACAGAAATACCAATGCTAAATACACTGACTTCACGATCAGGTACATATATAGAATCCTTTGTACCATTAATCCATTGCGCACCCTGGGTGGCTATTGAGCTATTGAGAGAAGGTAATTGACCTTGCTCCAGATTGCACAGACCTGCTTTCACCAAGCCTAAGCCTGATTTAGTCCTGGTCAAAAGAGTCTGCATTAGTAGTTGCAGATAAGGGACTCTCACTAGTTTCTGCCACTGAAGCTTTGACCCTTTCCCTGGCATCTGAGCCAGACAGACTACTGAGAATGACATAGCATCACTCTCATCTTTCTCAGGACACTGATTTGAGAGGAGATCAATAGTTCTGAGTCTCAGATGACTGCCTGGTTGATTCTCTGTGTCTTCCTGATGTGGAAGGGCATCAAGGTGCCTTATCTCTCAGGTCATCCTCTGTTGTCCTGTTTTGGCTGGCCCTGCTGTTTTTGAAAGCAACTAATCTCAAGTCCCACTTAAATTCAAACTGAATCTGCAGTGCATCCCTTACATAGGGCTCTGCTGAAAATGTAGATATTGTCATTTTCTATTTTGTTTTATTATGATAATAAATCAATGTTTGTATGATTATAGTGTCATTTATAAATCATTTTGCAGTATTTAAGAAAATACTATTTCAGTATTACACATGCAGTGAGTAAAGCAATTCCCTCATGGTATGAATACTTCTATGACATTGCATGATTTACGTCATTTACGTCATAAAAGTTTGATACAAAAACCCATACATAACATCTTATTATTATTAATAATAACAAATCAATCTTATATTAATAAATATCCATGGTGAGGAGATTAATTTTACTGCAATATGCATAACTGATTTGGATTCATTCATTTGAATTCTAGCTTTTATATATTTTTTTTTGTTTTGTCTCGAAATAGCTGCAAGAGCAGAGAGTCATTTGTAATGAACCTTATATGAACCTATATACAGTTGAGTAATCCAGTTCTACGGCTGCGGATAGTACCATTTTTGCTTGTGTTTTTAAGGGATTTAAAAACAGAACCACCAAGGTGCAGGTGTCCGTTTCCCTTTCAACAAAGAAGGACGTTGGGTATATTACTGGAACATAGGCGCCCCCTACAGTGTAAAGATGGTATAATGTATTGTGAAAGCCTTCTTAAAAGAAAAGTGATATTATTTGAATTCCAAAGATTGCAACAGACCACAAAATGACATTGCAACACAATAATAAGCCTTCTTCCAGAGGACTAGATCTAGGAGTGAGTATCAGTATCCATTTTTTCTTGAATGTGCTCTCTCAGGCTGGAGTCACAGATGACGTCTGACATTCAGACCATCCTGCAGCTGCTGCAGAGGCAGTCCACCCTGGGCCCCCCTGCCTACAGCACGGTGACATCCAGCCCGGAGTACCAGAGGCCTGCCATCCGGGTCCAGCCCGTCACCGCCATTAAGACTGACCGGAGCTTCAGCCCCTCCCCAGCTCAGGTGCAGACCTAAAGCCCACAAGGCTTTGCAAATGACTCCAAACCCCTCCCCTAGTAAAGATCAACACTAACCCTGCATAAGGGCTGTTTGGGGCTACTGTGCTCCTCAAACCTAAAGCGAAGTTAACGGTGCCCTGTAGATCTATTGCAAGAGTAAAGCAGGTGCTGTAGCTATAAGCTTTTGTTATTTGCAAGTAAAGTTTAAGCTCTTCTGAAATAGCATGCTAAAATATATTCCTAATCAGTGCTGATGTTTCTTGTCAGGCAAAGAGGGTGATTAAATGCTAGCGCACTAAATAATGGTCACCTTAAGAAAAGTGCCTATGAATCAATTCATAATATACTGAAAAGTCTGTTCAGGATAGTCAACCTGGCTGGTTGCATTTTCGCAGCAGACTTAGTTCTGTGGTTTAATTTGAGCTGCGTATTGAAAATAACTATAAATTTACAGTTTCTTCCTTATCACTCATTTGCATAGCCTTGTGGTAATATGTTAATTTGCAATCAGGCTGACTAAGGGGGGTATAGATGCAGCATGGAGCTGAAGCATATGGCTGCAGCTTTGCTCCTCCAGCCATAGGCAAATCATGCATGCTATTTGCGTCATCACTGAAATATAATAAATGTCATCATTGTGTTCATATTGGGTCAAGACCACCACCCCACCCCCCTCGCCTCCCAGCTTAAATGAACTTGTTTTGCATATGATCTTGATCTGGCCTGAACGCAAAGATGATGTTTCCCAAAAAAAAGAAAAAGCCTGAGGCGTACAGCATCTGCAGTCAGAATTTTAGCTCCACCCTCCAGATATTCATGTGCAATGTCCTTATATGCTCATGGTACATAGCCTGAACACAGCAGCTTCTCAAACATTTGCAGTAAGAGAACATCCTTTTACACATTTGGATTTATTCAGAAACCATGACAAAAACAGAAGCAAGCAGTGTTCCATCATTGCGCCCATACATTCCAATATGCTAATTACAAACAATATCAAAAGTTAACTATTTGTGACTAATTGAGTAAAAGAGACTAAAAGAGATGGGGAATGTTAGGTTCCTTTAAGGTCTGCAAGCTTAAAATTAGACATACAGATTCTATTTTCAGTCTGTACCATGCACGCAGAACTGAGAGCCTCTAGGGTCTGCACATATTCTATAGCCCTGCACATTTTGGTTTTTGTCCAACTAAACAACCTCCTGACCTTACCCCACATCCACACATGCTGTGAAAGAATATCAGGATAAAATATATTAGCAATGGGTGTTACAGTTTCACTAATATTTTATGCTTTATTTCTATTGGGTCACATTTGTTTATTCTTCAGTTACAAAAAAATGCTATGGGACGTGGAAAATCAACATGTATGGTGCTATTGAGTCATCTAATGTGCTAATGAAGCATTCATTGTGAGTCATACAATTACACAATTAAAGCATCAAAGCCCTGCTCATAATTGTCATATTTACTTCATGGGTATTTATTTTTGTGCATTTTTTACATTTTCTTTTCCTACCCAGGGGTTAACACAATTATCACAGGCATTTATTCAGGTGCAGCAGAATATATTTCTCCTGTGACCTCCACCTTAACATAGACAGAATCATAAATATAGAAATTAGTACCAATGGGCAGTGTTCTGTATCATTAATTACACTGAACCACTTCCTCAGACACCCAGGTACTTTGCCCAAATAATTCACCTGTTAGATGACAATCTTTTCACTGAGGTTTTTTTTAACATGAGAAACATACTGGGAAATATGCTTTGGCCAAAAGCATTGCCACTGGTATACACAGTTGTCAGTCCATCGTCACACATTATAGATCAGCCCCTCTTCCACGCTTGGACCCATACATTCACGTCCTTTTCCAGACCATTACCTCAACACCGTTCATTAGTGTAGTGAGATCCTTTCAAACAAGACCGGGTACAAATATTTCCATGAACGTTGTCACGTGTGCTCCATCAGTTTGAAGTCATGGCTTCACATTTCATCATCAATCAGGATGAGTTCAGAAGTGTTTGAAGGTATCTGTATGTCTGTCTCTTTTACAGTGTCCTGAATTTGTCAACTTAGATGTGTCCCACAAAAAATCCAAAGAATCTTTGTCCAGCGTGGTCCGTGCGGACACTGCCTCTGACGAGAACCTCACAGCCCCAATGGAGCAGGACATAGAACTGGACCACAGATACAAACAGACCCCAACACTCCCCCTCGAAACACAACGACCCAAACCCCTCCCTCCCCCAATGCGACACCCCTCCCTCCCAGAATCTTCCCAAGGCACCACAGGAATGTTGGGACTTCACAGACCGGTTTCCGATCCTGGTCTTCCCGGGAAGTAGAACTCTGCTGTCTCTGCTCCACTGGCTGCCTGTCTGCGTCGCAAATCAATATCCTCTGAAGTTTGACTCAGGGTCTAGAAGGATACTGTATTGTCATATGCAAGGAATACTGTAGACTTTCTCCCCTATCTTTTGAATACGTTAAAGCGCGGTTCACCATTTACATGTAAATTTATACCTATATACGTTTATCGTGTACATACTCCAGGTTTTTCACTGCCAGCAACATACGGCACCCAGAACAGTAATGCATGCTGGGATTATGTTCTTTGTCGCATGTTTAACATAGCTCATTTCACTCATAATCAGGCATGACTCTGAGCAATTAATATTGCCTTTATAATCGTTTGTTTTGTTTTTTTGTACAGGACAAAACAAGAACAATTCTAATGGCAAGTTACTATTTCAATCTTTAAATATTTCAGTGTGCTTTTTTAAAACTCCTCTTTATTGCACAATTGAAAAATAATTCCATTGTAATCAAAATGTAAACAGATGCTAATTACCATTTTAAGCCAATTAACAGGCTTCCAAGCCAGATGCAATTTTGTGCCTAACACTGGAGCTATTTATACTTATCATCAACTTATAAAGTGGTTATAAATACCACTGACTACAAAATCACATTGTATTCCAGAGTTTTCTCGCCATAATTGTTATAAATTCAAATGTATACCTTACACTAAAAAATAATGTACCTTAACAAAAAACAGGTTCAAAATATGTGCAAGCCCATATTCTTACTAAGAATTTTTGTTTCCATATAAATTGCATGATTTGATATATTTCCTGCAGCACCTGTCCTGATCTAATAAAGCAATAACATTTAAAGTCTTTATTCGCTGGCATTAAACCCAGGGGGATGTCTGCAGAAATGACAACCCGCAAAAAAATGTTCAAATTCAGTCATTGACAAAACCTTATTTTTCTATGAGACAATGACAATTGTTAAAAATTAAATAAGTCTAAAGAGAAATGTCTCACACCAGTACTTCAATATACTTACATTATATATTATAATAAGACGTTCATATTGTAAGATTTCCACCTTCAACATTAACATCTCTCTGTATAAACAGGGGTTTTGAGAAAACATGGCTGTGATTGGCAATCAGCTATATCAGTCTCTCAGACTTGACCTTGTGTACTGTTCTGTATAGAGTATCATGTGATACTATTCTATAAGCCTTGCATTTTTTTTTTAAAGAAAAATATGTTCAAGTTTGAGATGATAAAACTCTTTCCAATGTATTCCATACATGATATATAAAATAATCCCTGTAATGTATGCGCTTTTGGAACACAAACCTTTGCCTCTCATTAAAAAAAGTAGTAGTATACTTTATATCGAGTTTATATGCCTCGATGTAAAAACCGAAATGAAGTTAATGATAGTCTCACCGGATTGCAAAGCTACATGTATTCATTTTAGGGCTTCCATCTTTGTAACAGGCGAGCAGTAACAGTCATCAAAACTCCATTGTACCTTAAACACTAATACTAACCACCAGTGTACTTCCAAAATATTCCAAATATTGTGTGCAAGAAGTGTGTATCATTTCAAAAAGTATCTTAACAAATCAACATATAGCTTCAGTATCAGAATACTACATGTCTTGATTATTTGAGTGGATCAGTTACTTGTATGAATGAACTGCATGTCTTTGTTTGAAAAATTCCCTGAAATTTGAACGTTTGCTATTACGTTATATATATATATACACGATCATATTTTTTTAACACGCTATCAGTGACAGAAAAGGAACGTATAACAGCTGATGGTTGAGGCTTAAATGATTTCTTTTCTGTGGTTTAAGAGTTGATTAAATTTAGGCATCTTGGTGGATATAAACAGATTAAAATTCAAATATCAGAAATTATATTAATTGATCTGGTTTATTAAATTCTGAAATAAATCAACACCGTATATGCTTATTTTTTTTCTTAGACCAAAAATTGGTCAAACTTATTAAATTCTTCTTGGCATATTCATCTGTCACATAATCGACTCCTTATAAAAGTGCTGGGTTAACACAATGTATGGTAATACATTATTAAAGTGTACATAGGACTAGATGAATTATTTAAAATTAGTATATAATACATATCCATATCAATTTTGAGAAACTTCCATATCAAATATTGGTAAAGGTCTGGCACCTGCACCATCATTACCAATGAAGCTGTACTGTTGCTGAATTATTTGAATAAGCTTTTGAGAGGTTGAGAAATTTGTGAAAGATGCATAAGGCCATTGGAGTGTTCTACACAGCTGTTTCTTACAAAAGCTATTAGATTTGCAACCTTTTGCACATGAATTTCAGACTTGTACTGGAAAAAAATGTAACTTTTTAATCTAGTGTGTCTCAGAATTGTTTTTATGCATTTTTAAAGTTTGCCACTGTATATTTTATACAATGCAACACTTTACAGCTGACCTGAATGTTTCTGTTCTATATAAATGGGTTTTTAAAATATTCATACTCTTGATAAAAACAATACAAAAGTGGCATGACAGTATTTTTGCATTAAATATAGATATGCATATTTTTATTTGGAGCCATATATTAATATATAATGATGACAAGGCAACATTGTTTTTCAACCCAGAAAATGATATATATGCATATGTAGCAATGTGGTCATTAACAGTCATTACCTTTGTAGCCCCAAACACAACTGTGATCATAAGTATGTAGTATATAAAAAAATATTACATATGTAATATAATATATACTCCCCTTATTTTCTGTCTGATCTCAACACACATTTCTGAAGCTTCAGTGAGGCTCTATAAGCTTCTGTAAGTCAAATGTAACCCAGTAGTACAGTAGAATTTCATTGTCATGTTATGACAGAGAATAAGTTACAGCATTGTGCTCTTTTGAAAAACACTATACTGCTACATGATAAATTAGCATTTGATATTCTGTTATTTATATGTGCTACTCTAACTTAAATATGCACTTGTGTGTCATTTTATATTGTATATGATTTCATTTATTTTGTTTATTCAGGAGTATGGATAACTTAAAGCCCACAGTGTATATATGTACGTGTGAGATTGTGTGTGGGTGGCTGGGTGGGTGTATGTATGTGTGAGGGTGTGTTTGTGTGTGTATATATAAATATATATTATATATACAGCATTTATTGTACATAGATATGGTTGATTTAGGTAATAACTTATGAACAATTGTATAAATAAATCTAAAAGCATAAGTTATAACACTGTGGTCTTATTTTTGTGTTTTAAGTCAATTTCTCTTATCTGCCTGAAGCTCCAAGATGTTACATGGAATATTGCAGGAGACACCTACTGGATATATCATCATTAAACATTATTCTTTTCTTTTTTTTTTATTATTATTATATTTACACGACCTCTCGGTCAACAGTGGCAAGGCCACTGTAAAACAGTAACATAGAGGCCTTAAGTGAGGAACATAGATTGTACAGGTTTGAGACAAAAATGCAGACTTTGGGTTTCTCCCAAGATACATATTTGCCAAGAATTTTGATGAGATAAAATATGCCAACCAGCTGTCACTGTCATCTCTGAATTAGGCTGTGGTCAAACGTGCACCACTCGGTGGGGTTTCAAGTCACACTGTGAAGGTCATGGCTGTATTCCAAGATCTGGAGCCTTACCTAGGTATGTCACCAGACAACCCTAAAGTTCACACATGTTGGTAATGCAATGCAAATCGGCTGTTCCACTTCATCTTGGCTTTGCCTGAAATTTCATCATGCACCTAAAAGGAAAATGTTTTCCCTGTTTTTGCCTGTAATAGGTCTACATGCAAACTAAGTAGTGGATATAGGCTGATCTGATAATGTGTGTTATAAACACTAGAAATTATGTAGGGCATTTACGGGTCACAAATTAATTCCATATTTTGCACAATTATTGATTCCCGCTAATTTGTGGTATATAGGTACAAGTACTTCTGCGTTACATTGGAAGGTTTACAGAAGAATTTGTTTAATTCTTCAAATAATTCTTCAAAAAGTGCAAAATTATGGAAATCACATGGACATCAATCCAGACCGTTTTTTTAAAGAGATCTGTATGGAGAAATCTGGCATAGCATATGGTATTATCTGTTATCTTCCCGGCGTTTAAATGTCACCCGCCTCCGGGCAAAGAGCGGTCTGATACCGTATTTCGCATCCATTTGCGCATCATCTAAATGTGCAGAGAAGACATGTTTACACGATCATTACTTCGTAGTTCGGTGTTTAAAGTTAGACTTGACATAAATTTAGTACACAACAAGGCTGTATCATAATAATACATAGTGTAAAAGGTTTAAACATGCCGCCTTAAAACATTGGGGCAACACTGAGGTCAGGTGACACAGGATTGAAATATAGCCTAGTCTCCTTGTTCTTACGACTGAAAAGCTAAAAAAAACAACCCGGTGATAAATGCTAGCATTTTAAATAAATTTTGGGGGTATAATTGTATGATATGAAATGTAATATGAGTTCCTGAGAGTAAATTCAGTGTTGCGTTTTGATTACGTACGGAAACTGTATACGAAAACGAAACCGAAAGCTATCATTTACTCGAAAAAGGATCTGTATCTAAAAGGGTGGTTGCCAGTTGCCGAAACTCTGAATCGGCACTTATGTTATTTATGTGTTTATGTTATATTGTACGCGTAAGTCAGTCGTTAAAATAGGCTAGGTGGTAGAAAATGACTTCTGACAGCGACACCGACGAAACTTTTAGGTTGCTTATAGGCGAATGCTTCCGAAATAGGCTTAGGTGTCTTATTCAAGTTCAGCCTGTTCTAGATCATATTGATTTTATTGAACGCGAGCAGAAAGATCTGATATTAAATAAAGCAAGAACAGAAAGTAATCAACGAGCAGTGGATCTCCTTATTGATACCATAGTCAACAAGCCAGTAGAAGTCGGGTGGCACAGGGGTTTTTTAAACGCACTGGAAGCTGGCGGTTGTAAACATGCTGCTCAATATGCGGACACAACTGATCTCCCTTCGCCTTCTTTGGAGGCAAACAATGACTACGTTGTGAAACTCGTTGATCTTCTTGCTCCAAGTCTTATTACTATGAAAACAAACGACGTTTGCATGTATTCGTATGCTATGGATATTTTAACTAAAGAAGACAGAGACAATGTAAGTAGCACTAACCCTCTCTGTAGATCAGGCATGGGAAATCATGATGGTTATGATCACGTCCAAGAAGGCCCTACAAAATGCACAGTGAAATTTTTGTCAGCACCTATGTAGCCTACCCAAGTTTAACTTACAGACAGTAGCATGGGCCTATTCGATTTGATTGCAGCCTATCCCAATACTTCCTACTTGCTTTTAGCCACGGGAACTCACTGAGTAGCTACTCTTGTTTGTATCACCAAATTGAGGTACTTCAGTTCTACTCGTTAGAAAGATTCATAATGAACCATAAATTAGTTCGGTATGTCCACAGGTCTGGACAATTGCTGTTTCATTGTTTCAATTGCAATGACTACCGAATTGCAATGGCTACCTACATAATAAAAAATATATGGGTTTTTATTCTTGGAGAAAAAAACCCATATTTTCTCCAAGATCGCACACAGCTAAACAGGCGTCAATAAACTACTAATGACGCATGTCGCGATGAAAAGTAGAAACTTTCTATCACTGGGGAAGTACAAACACCCGTGGACATATTTACGCAGTTTGTATAGTCTAGTTGGTAGTGCTTGTAAACCGTATAGCATATTAAATAAATACAGAAATCAGCAACAATTTTGTAATGATTGAAATCGATATACGATTACAGATATTTAAACTGCATTTTAACTTCATTTTAGTAACGAATCACCATGGTTTTGGTGTGTTTGTACCTCCGACGTTCTGTTACATGCCGTTGCAGATACTGGCTGAAACTACAAATCATGGACCAATTAACGGCGCACGTCTGCTTCTCAGGAGGATAGTTGTGAACCCACCGGGTTGGTTTTCCAAATTTCTGGATGCACTGCAAAAATCCGAGCACTTCGAACTAGTCAGGGAGCTCACAGGAACGACCACAACTGAAGACAATGAAGGCAAGAAAATCGAAGATAAGGAAGGCAAGAACATCTTTCATTTAATGTATCAATTTAAAATGTATTTTTATTAAAAGTACACATTATACAGCCAAATGAACCCCCTCTCCAAAAAGCATAATGAAGAACATTCTAACAAATGACCTTTGCATTTTTATGGCATTAAACTGTCCCAAGAAAGTGCATGCATACAAATACATCATTTGCCATTGGTTATGTCAAGGTTATCTCCTGAGTATGCATAATTAAATAGAGAATAATGAATAAAAACTGATGGAATCACCATATTACACATGTCATAACTACATAAATGAGGCTACTTGACAAAATATAAGGAGCTGGAATGTTGTCACTTGATGTTAAGAAAAAAGAATAAAATAACTGTCAGGAGTTTTATTTCAGTCTGGGTATTCATTTCATTTGAATAAGCTCTCCTTCTCTCTCTCTCTCTCTCTCTCAGCTGATACTGAGAATGACGAGCCTCGTGTATTGAAAGGTGAAAATGAGCTGTCTCAGAGTAGGCATGACCTTGAAGAGAGTCTGGGAGAGGCTGACAGCAGTGTCGGCCTTGGGGAGGAGTCACTGGACATTAGCTGCATTGAGGCTGTCTCTAGGGATACAGGTGGGGGTCAACCTCAGTGGTTATTTAACTTTATTCTGTTAAGGAATCTTTTCCCTTAGTTCTTTGTGTTATGTCTTTATGGACTGACCTGATAGATTGTTCAGTTTTTAACAGCATTATGAAATGGTAGTTTTAGGTTCTATGTAAGACAATGTTATATTTAAATCATAGCTGAATTTAAAAAACAGAAGGTTTCAATGCAGCAATTTTCTGTCATTGACAGAGGGTGGAGTCCCAAACATGACCACAGGAGGGTGCTGTTACCACCACAGCAGTAGGACTGCAGAATTGGTGTTCACTGACAGTGGTGAAAAGTACCCACAGTGCCATCATTTTATCACCCCCATGTATCCTAGAAAGTGGCACATAACCATTCGCCTTAGTAGGTCAAAATTGATCTAGTTTCAACATAACATAACACTGATAAAACAATGATTATCATTCAGTATAGTGTTTTACCTCAGCACTAATTTATGATTCATAACCATAAAATATATTCTTCAGTTTGTGGTCCAAAGAATTTGTGGTCCTAAGATTCATTCTCCTTTCATCATGCCACTCAGTAGAATAAGTTAAAATTCACTTGTTTACTATGGTAAGGAGGTGGTGGTGAGTGTGTTTTACCTGACCAGAATACACCCATATTAGACTTGTAAAGGTATTAACGAAACTTTTCCAGTGGGTAAGGTTTGATCCAAAAACTACCCAGAACGTTTCAGTGTTGAATACCATACTATCAACAGGCAAGTATCAATGTTTGCTGCCAGGGCAAATTAGGTTTGTAACTAACTTTCTTTATAGAAATTCAAAATTCAATAAAACAGGAAGTTTGGCTCTAGATGGTATTCCAGACATGATTTGAAAAGACAGTAGGAAGGATAAGTTTGCATGTATTCTATGAACAAATGAGAGTAACACATTAAATAATCGTAGTAGTGCGTAACATGGTAATGTATACATAATTATTAGATATAAGAGTTAATCAAACTTCCAAATGTATTTCAATCTCTTACAGAAGTGGATCTCTACAATGACGCTGAAAAACAAATGGAAGAACTCCATGTGGAAGAGAGCAGTGATGTGTCAGAACCAGGCAAGCATGTGATTATGACCTCACACTGTTTAATGTGCTGTTGTGACATTCAGAGCTGTACATAATATGCGTGTCCTTCAAAACAACACCATACAGAATCCAAAGAAACAATGGCAATTGTTGTCTCACTTACAGGGAAACTCATGCGTATGCTGACGGTTCAGATTTCACTTTCTGTAACATATGGCATTGTTTTCTGAGCAGATTAAAGGAAGAATGGGAAAACACCACAAAGTAGGGCTAGTAGTCAATTTCTCTGTGTTGTGTAAAAGGTCCTGCTTCTTCCCCCTCTGCCCGCTTTGGTAAGTGGTCCAGACTGGCCTAACAGATGGACAAACATGCACACTTAGCATTGCTGGACATGGTCTGTACCATTTCCTGCATGTCAGGGTCTATATGCATTTTGAAAAGATGAAAATCCCTGTCTTTTGTTAATGAGTGAAGGCAAAGTTGCCTAATTGTCAAGGCTCCTTGATAATGTTTATGTTCCTGCATTGTGTGAGTCAGGCTAAGCTCCCTGAAAGGTGGACTGTGGAGTGCATAGATTTGTCTCCTACTGGTAACCAATGGTAATAATCCTAGAAGAAATCAAAATACGATCAAAATAACATTTTTCTATGGAACAAATAATGTATTTTTTAAATGCATTATTATTATGTTTTATAATTATATTTAAAAAAAAACAATAACATAGTAGTAGTGGTGTCCATTTCCATCAAAGTATAACTTCCTGCGATATAATAAATAATGAGTGTATTCACTGTATTGTATAATTAGGAAAGAACTGTGCATCCTTTGCAAATGTAGTTCAGCTGCAACATCATAGAATGTAAAACGTGCAATGCACAATGCTGGAATGACTACTATTATTACTACTACTACTGCGAACAACAATAAAAATAATAATAAGCAATGAATACAGTTGCTTGCTTGCAGCATTTTCATAGTATCACCTTACATATTTAATTCTGGTGGTCATATATCTATTATGAGCATAGCTACAGCATGTCTTGTTCAAACACATATTATTTGTACTATGGGTCTGCATCCACTGTGCCCGCTAAGTTTGTATCATTGATGCGTATTTCACATTTTAACAGCTATTCTGTGCAATTAATGAAGCTGTCAGATGCCCTGGGAATCTTACGCTATATTTATTTACTTGTAATTGAACTCCCTCTCAGTGTTGTCATTACTCTAGAGTTACAAATTAAGATCTGTCAGTGGAATTTATTCAAGTATTATTAACCTGTCTGCAGTCCTGTTACTTTAGAGGGGCAGGAATGGGGTTTACAGTGTAAAACTATGCAATGCCTCTTGCCAAAAATGCAATTAACATAGTTGTCTAACCTAAGAAGTATTTACTAAGGCAAGGACATTGTGTCTGTAAGATAAATGCAACATATTTATATAAATGAAGCTGACAGTGTGACTTCCAAAAGTTCTTCACTATTAATCAGCTTCAGACAGAAATAAACATTTCACCGCGGCTCTTTCTCTCAGAAAAAATGAACCTCCCCGCCTAGTCTAACACAGACTCCACTTGAGTAAATAAAGTGTAGAGACATAAAATAAGCTGGATGAATGAACCGGGCTCAGACTCCCATTATCATAGGGAATAGCACAGTGCTGACAAATCAAAAGAGAATAATTGTCATCAGCCTTCACAAATCAGAGCAACTGATACACTGAAATACGTAAAAGGTTAATTATATTATGTTCACTATTGGGGCAATAGTCACAATGTTTAAAAATACTAGAATAATTAACTTGCCAAAAGGAAATCACACATGAATGTCCCTATGCACATTGAGGAGGCTGATGAGGGGGCCCAAAAAGCACACAAGGGTTACATTTGAGGACTGCAGAGCTTAGTTACATCTGGGGGTCACACAGTCTGCAAAACAACAATTAGATGCAGTATCCACAGTTGTTTAGACAGGTTGCCAAAACAAAAGTCTTACTGTGCAAAAGAACACTTACTGAGCACAATATAGAAATTCAAGCACCAAATGCCATTGGCTGAATCAAACTTCCTCAATGGCTATGTATGTCTCCAGACATAAACCTGATGGAAAACCTGTTATGCATTATTAATGGGCATTAAAAAAAAGTTTTTAAGAGCAGTGATGTGAGAATAAAGAACACAGTTTTCCCATTCACAGTTGAGCATAAAAGGTGTGTCATTAGCTGCGTTGTTTATTTTTGCACAGCCCTTTTTTTATTTTCATCAAGGGTGTCTAATTTCCAAATAATATGCACATGATGTTATCCATAGTTTTTTTTTTGAAAATGTCCCCACGTCTTTAGCCTTTATTGGAAAATGGGTAATGAGGAGACAGTAAACGCTGATTTTCGGACAGCACAGAGGCGTCCCATAATAGCTTCACTCATGTGCGTAATAACCTTCGCAGTGACACGTACGCAGCCTTGTCAGCAGCAGGTTTGTACAGCATAGACAGACAGATTAGACAATTAGTTCCTCATTCTGCGCCACTCTAGATAAAAGCCATCGATTTTGTTTGCGAAGGAAATCCAGTGCAGGTGAGATGGACCAGAAAGGCGCTGTTTGCATGTTTTTTTCTTCTCATGGAAAATAGTCGTGTATTTGTGAAGCTTTTAAGCAGAATGCTGCATGCGCTCTTTCCAGACCCTTTTAGTTTCAGCACACCTGTTCTGTAAACAAGCCGGCTGTAGTTGAACACTGTCGGTGGGACTTTACCCAGGTGCACACTGTACTGTCTCCTGCTCTGTCTCATACAGTCACTAATTGTAATCCATTTTGATTGTGATTTAGAGGTAACAGCTGTTATGCTCCCCAAGTATCCCACCAGAATTTGTATAAGAGCATTTCAAGAAGCTGTTCATTGAAGCTGCCCTGAAAGTAAAGCACAACCACAATCTTTGATAGATTAAAACATATTCAAATTTTGTTAAGTCTTTCCATTATTATGTCTACCAGCTGTGTAAAATGACGATAGTTTAAATATTTAATGTAAGCTACTCTAGGCGTCTTAAATCTCTCTGCTGGACTGTAGCTGTGCTTATGTGACCGTGACAGTGACTGGGTGATCAGTACATGTGTATACCAGATGTTTACATGCATGGTAACCTTTGACAGATATACTGCATGTGGGTCCAGGCCTAAAAAGCAGTAGAATTCCACATACATTTTTCATACTGATGGAAAATCACCACATTTTGCTTTCAATTTATTATTAAATATTCAGCTAATCATTGCAGCCAAAGTCGTATTTTGTCACTAGCTGTAAGAATCTTTGCATGCATTGGCTCTGTCTTATCTCGAGCACCTACTAGCTAAAGCTACTTGTTACTCTAGGCCCACTGTGGTTCTTGACATACATACACACGTAACAAAATTGCATCTTTAGGTGCTCTGTCTGCTGACTTAGCTGGGAGTTCAGTGACTGGTTGTGATATCGGTACATTGAAGTTTTGAAGTTGCTTTTTCACACCACAAATTCTCAAAATTCACATCGACCACTGGCAGCACACTGTTGGCAGCACATAAATCATACATAATTTCAATGATAACCTTAAGATGCCTTTGTTAGTGAAATAAAAACATTTACTTTTGTGATGCATTGAAAATTGCATTGAAAATTTATTTATATGCAAATGGTTAAACATATTTTCCCAGCAAACTAGCTAGCAAGCAAGCAAGTCAGTGTTTGTAGTTAATATTCAACTCAGATTTCCCTCCTGAGCTCTCATTTTAAAGATCAATATTGTTCGTAAATATTCTGAAGCACTTGACCGATGGGAGGGTAGCTCCATCTGTCACCCATAAAGTTGTGCCATACTGTATGTGTTCAGGTGAGATATAGCAAACACCATGCCCAGTGAGATGTCTCACATATCAGTTCTTTTGGACCTTGTGTATATGTGGTGAAACACAGGTTTGACTTGTTCAGACTACCAAATCATGAGGGTGCAGTTTCAGACTGAGAGGAGAAAGGTAGGCTGATGTAAGTATGGGTTTGGAGATGCTTTTCTCACAGGGGGACTTTACAACTCCCCACTGTTTTACTCAGTAAAATAATGTTCCATTTGACATTATCGCTAATGAGAACAACTCACTGAAATATATCGCACTTTAGTACCCTGCAACAAGTAAGAAGAAGCCCCTGTTTTGAGTGAATTAGTAAGTCATTTTGCACAACATTACTCACAGCTACTGATAGCATTTCCTTTCAAATAAAAAACTAAAGAGCAGGAAACACATGGTGTATTGTGTGTCTTCTCCTGAGGCACGTATCTGTATCCTACCATCTGTCGGGCTTTCTGCTGCTGGTTAGGAACTATTTAGGATTGTTTCAGGGATGAAGCCAAGATAATAAAATGCAGCCAGTCTAAATGAGGGGATTTAAACTATATGGAAGTGGAGACTTTGTTGCAGGAATGGAAACACAAATGCTAGCTCTTGCTAACAGGGGACCTTGATCAAAGGGTGCCAACACTGACATTGTCAACTTCCCCTTCACAGACTCTGGTGTTGAAGGGGCAGCGGCCAAAGACCCTCAGGAAAATGAGATTGTTATGCGGGATTACCAGATGGCTGTCGCCAGGCCTGCCTTGGAAGGGAAAAACATTATCATATGCCTACCAACCGGAAGTGGTAAAACCAGAGTTTCTGTTTATATTACAAAGAAACACCTGGATGCCAAGAAACACGATAAACAGCCGGGGAAAGTTGTTGTCCTGGTTAATAAGGTAATTACATGTGCTCCCATAGTTTGCATATGTACAATAAAATACACAAATGTACACACATACTATTGACACACATAGGAAAGTTGACATAATAGCACCTTTATGGTGAGTTAGGTTCATGTTGTTCGCCCCTTTGGTAAAAGGGGGTATCACTTAAAGTTTATTGTACAGGTTTTTTTTGTGTCTTGTGTTTGTAAACAGGCAACTTTATAATAATGTCAGTTTTTCAAAGGCAGGGAAGCAACAGTGTTGAAGTATATGTGGGAAAACCCACATAGTTCCTTTACCTAGATTTTACTATGATAACGAAGCTATTTCCAAATCCTGAATCCATTATGTAGGGCTGATTTGCATTCAGACTCATGTCTTGATAATTTAAGGGCAGCCATTAAGTGAATCTGAATTTTGAATCACCTGTTGTTACCGGAGATAGTCTGTTGCTCTGAATCCTGCCATGGAATTTCAGGCCCAGGACTGGACACCGAATAAGGTTTTCTCAAACTTCCTTCCTCCTGCAGGTACCCCTGGTGGAGCAGCATTACAGCAAAGAGTTTGGGAAGTACCTGAAGCGCCACTATCGTGTGGAGAGGGTCAGTGGAGACTCCCAGCTCAAAATATCCTTCTCGGACGTTGTGAAAAAGAATGACATCATCATCTGCACTGCACAGATCCTGGAGAATGCCTTCAATGGACCAAAAAGCGAGGATGGCGGAGGAGTCCGTCTCTCAGGTACTTTGACACTCACTTGTTGTGTAGTTGTCTGATGAAATTGCTTGTAAAAAGTGTCTTCCATCACGGTAATGCCAACCCACAGCTCAAAAGCAATTCAGTTAATTGAAAATACAATCTAACCTTCACCCGAAAATAATAATCCGTGGCACAAAGTGGAAAGCTAACCTATGTGTGTCTCTAGTATCCTCTCCAGAGAGGCCTTATAGGTCACATTCATGGACCAAACTGCAAAAGGGTTTTAGCCAGTGTAACCTCCTCCCAGTAGCACAGTTTTTATGTTTTATTAGTAATGCGCACAAAATTAATCATAAAAAGTAATGCAGTGACACTCATTCTAGGCCCTGGAGGGGCACAGTGTAAGCTGATTTTTGTTCTCACATGGAATTCCGACTCAAGGTCAGACCTAAGAAACCAGGTAAGGGTAGTTATCTGTGTAATAAACTGTTTTATTTGGTCTTTAAGTGCTGGGTAACAAGAAAAATCAGCCAGGACCCAGAATGAGTATCACTGCATTAATAAATCATGTTTATTAATTTTCTGGGTTAAGTAATGATGGAATCACTTTATTTAGCTTGTACAACACTGTCTACATGGAAGTGGAATGGGAATTCTAACTCGCCTGATATATTACAAGCAAATCAACAGGTGATACTGGCTCCCACATCTTCCAGGATCGCACATTTGAGTGCTCTTCCTCAGTACCAGATTAGAAGTGCGGACAGGACGCGTCTTACACAGAGTGGTTTCACATGTTTCTGGCTTGTCCAATTCAGTTTTTACGTTATTCAGACCAGAATGGAATTGGTGAATCAGAGTGTGACAAGAGCCACCTGTGGTTTAGAGGAAAAGAGTTGCGTAATTTGCGGTTTTGTTTAGTTTTGTTTCCTGGTTGTCCAGCCCAACTGCATCCTGCTGACAGAATTCACAAGAAAGACTCTGTTACTGTGACAAATAGAAAAGAGGATGCCCCACAGCCATCTTTCTGTCTGTGGCGTGATATTTGTTATATCCTACTTGGGCCTGGAAAACCCATGTTATTACACATGATTCATTACTCTGATATATCAGCAAGGTCCAGCTTTGACAAACGGCCATGTGGGAAGAGTGAGGGCTGGGTTATGTGAGTCACAATGCATTTCTTAGAAAATCTTAGAGTAGTCTCCAATCCATGTTGACTCCGCGCACCATTCCGACAATCTTGACTTGAGCTCTTGGCTCCCCCCAACATCCTTATCCAACCTGCTCTCTGGGCAGCACCTCACCCCCCCCCCCACCCCCAGCAGTGTCATGCCTTAATACCTCCAAAATGTGTCTGTGTTATGGCCGACAAACTGGCAGCTTCATTTGTTCTGTTTTTGAAGGGCAAAGTCTGAGTATGAGCTTACCGTGATTAGTTATCTGTGACCAAGAGGGGGTCATATCCGGACACATACTGAAAGAGGAGCTCTCTTGGATAGATTGGCATGGGAAGGGAAAAACACTCTGTTCACAGTATCGATTTTGGCTTTTACATACTATCATGCTCATGTTCAAGTCATCCACATTCTTATCTGGATGTAATAATCTTCATACCAAATTATTTCAGAGCAGTGAAATAAATGAAAATCACCAGGGGTACAGGGAATATAGTACCAAAGCAATTATACACAGATTAGAAAAAAACCAAGAGGTTTAACCTTGTTTCAAGTGTTGAATGGTATCGCTCACTGAGGCAGTATACTGTGATATTCTTTTTAAATTGAACAGAAACTTAGGCCACTTTCAGCTTCTTGAACAAAATAACACCAAGTGACTAATTTCACAGAGAGATATAAATTGCGGTGGTGCTTAGTCTTTCTGGTTGCTTTGGCGTGTAGATTTTTCCTTGCTGGTGATTGATGAGTGCCACCACACACAGAAGGGTGAGGTGTACAATCGCGTCATGATCCGCTACCTGAAGCAGATGCTGAAGAACAAGCAGTTCAGGAAAGAGCAGAAGGAGACCGTCCCCATCCCTCAGATCCTGGGCCTGACGGCCTCGCCCGGTGTGGGTGGGGCTAGCAACCCACAGAAAACCGAAGAGCACATCCTCAAAGTGAGCCCCACCTTCTGCCTGTCCAGTCTCTCTGTCTCCATTATTCTTCTCTCTTCCCTTTCTCTCACCTTCTCCCTGCTCCATTTATCTCTTTTTATCTCCCTTTCTTTCTCCTCCCCTCATCACTCATTCTTTTAGTTGCTCTGTCCTCCCTACCTCTCCATTCTTCTATCAAACCACACTTTTCCATTTGCTTTCTCAAGCTGTGCACTCAAATGATACTCCTGTATCGTTTCACACTTATAACCCTTCAGCACTTTTTGCGTGTACCATTTCACCTCAGGGCAGTGTTTTTAAAATAAATATATTATCAATGCAAGCATAATTCATTTCTCTGCCCTGAACTAGGAGAATCAAAGTAGTACCACATTTGCGCTCAACTAACTAATGGCAATGCTGTGGCAATACCGTTTCTCTGAGGGGAATTGATTGTTTTTGTTTGTGTGTTTATTATGTTCTTCATAGCTTTTCACATTGTCTTTTATAGATCTGTGCAAATCTGGATGCTTTCAAAATCATGACAAAGGTTGAATGTCTTGGGGACATTACAGGACCATACAAAAAGATTGCAACAGCTGAAGAAAGAAAAGAGGTACAAAAATCATTCAATTTAAAATACAATAATTAAAGTACATTATGCTCCATAAATATATTCAGCTATTTTCCAGGTATGAAATATTTCTGTTGGTAATCATTTCATCTTCTGCATGGTTAAAGTAAACTATGCATAAACTCCCCACTACACTAAAGACATTTAAATTCTGTTTCCATCGCATGTTTGGCTACAACATACATATCTAAGATGACAAGAAAAAGACTTGTTCAATAAAATGCACTATTGACTATTTATTTTACTACTATTTAAGGAGGTAGCTTAAATGAGAATGCAGTTCTCTTTTGCTGTGATGAACAAGAAAATCTGTGGGTAGTGGGTAGAAATTCCAAGAGATTATGTAGCCAGTTATCTTGCAGAAGATAAGATGGCAAGATAGAGACAACCAAGCCAGAATCCAACCAAATGTACTTAGTACTTAGTCTCTGTAAGGGAATATGCAATTCAATGAAACAAGACTTTAGTTTAATCCAGATGCAGTTCAAAGTTCATGTTATGTCCAAAAGAATCAACATTATGCTCTTAATGGCTGAGAATACTGGAAATAGGTAAAAGGTGTGGCCTGGGAGTTGTGGTGCCCAGGTTGTAGGTGGGATTGCCAATGGCTTGGCCAAAAGTCAGTTTTCATTATAATATTCATGTCAAGGTGTTTTAAAGATGTCATAGTGATGCAATCCATATGCGTTGATACAGATGTTTGTGTCTTTGTATTCTGTTAGATTTAAATATTAGATTTATCATGAACACAAAAATGAGTTTGAGTATTTTTAATGTAAAGCTTTTTTGTTAAGCTTTTTTGAGTTTTTTTTTTTAAAATCACAGCAATAACTCTGTAAGCAAAAAAATGACAAGAACGTATTCAAAAAGTGTATTATTAGTTTAATCAAAAGATAGTACTACCAAAATATTACACATATGTATGGTTTACAGTAGCGTTAGTGTATCATCCCTTAGACCTAAATGTTTGTGCTTTAATAGTGTGGCCAGTACAAGCATCACGTGCTAACAAGGATGTGCGTATGGAGTGTGTGGAAAAGAAAATAAGAATGGCCAGGCCAATTCCATAATCAAAGCAGGGAGTAGAACGTTTTTTTTAAACCATGCTGGGCAGTGTTTTCTCTTTCTCCACTCAAGAGAAATTCATATACAAACTTGTTGATTTACCAGGACAACCATCCCCAGCGTATACCCATAAAAAGAGTATTTAACTAAATCCCAGGCCCAGTTTTTGTTGAAATTTAGGGTTGACACTTTTACAAACTGCCCTTAGATTAGTGGGCCACAGCATCTCATCTAAAGAAAAACACAGTTTAGCAGAGTGCCCGTCACTGCCTTGGAACATTTGGTTTCTATTATGTCCAGGAAGAAGACTGTTCCATACTGGCCTACCGACATATCAGGCCCCATAAATCTAGTTTCACCATCTGAGGTGCCAGCTAAGTCCACACCCGCTTATCCTCTCAACGCTGTAAAAGAGCACGAGGTGGTATGGCTGCTGGTTCCAGTTATCATCTGTAAATTATTAATGTAAAGGTTCAAAAGTACAGTGTCACTTGAAAGTGTGTGGAACCCTTTGGAATGGTCTGTTATTGTACATACTTTAAACTGAAATCTCATTTGATCTCAATCAAAGTCCTTAATAATAAATGTATGCCAGATATACTTGGATTATTGATCCTTGTCTGTAAAAGTGTGTCAGTCTTTAAATACAGTAGCTGATGAAACCCTTTGAGTGGCACAATGACTCCAACTAAGCATTTCATTTTCTTTTGCCGTTTATCAATGTCTTGCATCTGCTTTGCGCAATTCAAGCCCCTTGTTGCTTAAATTGTACGTATATACATTATTCATGTTTTTATGTTTATCTAGAAATATGAATTGAGACTTTCATGAAGATTGAATTGAATTTCAGTTTAAAATACTTAAAAATAAATAATTTCAAAGGGATTCACATACTTTCAGGTAGCACTGTAAATATGAGGTGTTAAACTGTCCAAATAAAGATTTATCATGTACTTCTAAAAAGCCAGTTTGAGGATCAATGCAATTTTGGTTGTATTAGGAACATAGTTCTCACTGTGAGAAGCTAAGATAGATTGAGTCCAAATAGCACATCTTTGGTCAGTGCATTTCTTAATGTTATATTTTTGAAACTGTACATTTGTTTCAGGATCCATTTGGAGATGTGATCAAAGGAATTATGAATGAAATACATACACATGCAGATCTGTGCCCCCCCTGTGACCTTGGTACCCAGAACTATGAGCAGTGGGCTGTGCAAAAGGAGCAAAATGGTATGAATGCTCACTTGTCATGTCCTGATCATCAAAATCCACTCATGCAATTCATATGCATTTGTATAATTTATAAAGCAGTCAGTTTGTAATGCTATGTCTGAAGATGACGTATCTAATTAAACAACATTGGCTTTTGGATGAACTGATCATTACAAAATCCATATCAGATTATGTTCCATTGCACATTTAGGAGTAATTATTTCCATTGTTCTTCTGTAGCTGCAAGGGAAGAAAACCAAAAAGTGAGAGTGTGTGCTGAGCATCTCCGCCAGTATAACGAGGCCCTGTACCTAAACAACACCATCCGAATGTCCGACGCCTTCAGCTTCCTCACCAAATACCATGACCAAGAGGTCAAAAAGAAAATGGCTCCAGAGGAGGAGGAGGAGGCCATAGAAATGACAGAAACTGACAGATTTTTACTCAGGCTCTTCAAAGGTATTTCCACAATCGCAGCTCCTCCGTACATGTGTTGATGGCAAAATATCATTTCATAGATCTGAGATTGTTCTTCTTGCTTTCCTTTTGTAGTTTGTTAAAACAAATGTCTGGCTATTTTCAGACAATCCCTTACTCAAATACCTCTACCTGTCCAACCCTGGTTTCCAGGCAGGTATTAAATCGTGACGTACCTTCTCACCCATCATGCTTAGTTTTCCAAATCCCTCCCCATCTTCATGTCTACTACCCTCTCTTGTCTGTCACCAGTTCTCTCAGTGGGTGGTCACGTCACCCAAATAGTGAGGCATGACACAGCCCCCTTGGAATCCAAGCCATAGGTTAAATACCTGTACTGATATAGTACTTAACACATAGCAATTATCTCCATCCAAACAGATTGAGGACCCTATTTTGAAGTACAGTGTTATGTGCTATGTGATATGTCCAAGTCCTCTCATTATCTTAAGCGTACTCTTAGACATGGCTAAGTCACTTCATTAGTTCAATGGGGGATGTCCTTATGCGCAAATCTTGGGCACAAAGTCTGAAGAGGAAGGACGAATGAGCGTAATTATACATGAGTGTGATTTGGGCATAATGGGCTCTAAACCAATCAGAGTCTCATGCTTCATCCCTATTTAAGGGTTCCGTACCTTTGGTACAACAGCTGATTTATTGCAAAGGAAAGACACTTGCTTGTGCATCAAGTGAAAGTCCAAGAGAAAGCACATTAACAGTAGACAGCTCACCTAGGTGAAGCAAGGCTATCCTCATTTCCTGTGAATTATCCACACACCCACGTCGACATCAACTTATGCTGTTCAGTGCAAGACAGGGCCCTTAATGTTGCCAGAAAATGTATACTATTACACTGATTTTTGGTTACACTCTGTTTAAGACAAAAAGCGGAAACTACAGGAGTTGACGACTAAGCCTGAGTATGAAAACAAGTCCCTGTCCACACTGAGGACATCCATACTTCACGAGTTTACAAGCAGGCCCCAAGCAAGGGGAATCATTTTCACCAAGACACGGCGGAGCGCCATCGCACTCAACCAGTGGATTCAGGAGAACAAGAAGTTTGAAGAGGCCGGGGTTAGCCCCAGCCACTTAATTGGAGGGGGAGACCAGAGTGTCGTAAAACCTATGACCTCTGTAAGTAAACTTGCAGCCTCCAAATTTCCAAATAGCCAACACTAACAAATGGAAAAACTATCACAGTTTCCTGGTCAATTTATATTGTTTTCATTTAGAGGCTTTAAACAAAAACTCACGGTAGACATCTTTATTACTCTGTGTCTGAAGTCTGTACTCAGGGTGGTGCATTCATTAATTAAGATGTCAAGCGACATGCTATTCATTTGAGAATTTGTTTTATTTTTCTTATATAAACCAGAAAGAACAAAGGGATGTTTTGACCAAGTTTCGCACAGGGGAAATCAACTTGCTTATTGCAACAACGGTCGCTGAGGAGGGCCTTGACATCGCAGAGTGTAATTTTGTCATCAGATATGGTCTAGTAACCAATGAAATTGCAATGATTCAGGTGAGTCATCTAACAGAAAAAATGTCTAACCAACAGACAGACAATTAATAGGAAGTTCAGATGTTTCTTTCATTTTTTCCCACATTGCTGTCTTTCACCAGATAAAGTTACTCAAGGATTACTGAAACATTTGGAATAGTAGTACGTCATTTATTATTCTGATTATTTACAGCCTCAATAAGCTCTCATTATGTTTTTGAGAATTCCATGGCCATCAGGCGTTCTGGTAATAATACATTTACAAATGACTTTCATCATTCTAAAAACAAAACAGTGTGAGGTGACTGTGAGTACCGTGTGCTCCAGAACCTCATTAAATATTGTACACCAAAAAGCAAAATAATTCACATCATCCTCTGAAAGAATGCAATTAGAAATTTTTAACCATTGCTTCATTGGCTTTCATTTGATTGTCTTCATGTATCTTTGTCAAACTGTACTAATGGATCAGGGAGTATTTACTTTGGTTGCGTCAATTCTTCAGGCCAGAGGAAGAGGGAGAGCGGAGGACAGTAGCTATACTTTAGTAGAAGTTGAGGGATCTGGAGTGGCGGAGCGAGAGAGCGTGAACGAGTACCGTGAGAAGATGATGAGTAACGCTATCAAGAAGGTTCAAAGTTTAGATCGAAAGGAGTATGAAAATAAAGTAAGTATGGGATGCAACATTACATATAAACACAGATATTTCTGCATTAATCATCCATTGTACTTTGTGCCCATTGCCTGCACTAGATAGGCTCTTACAAGTTGAGTTATTTATTAATAAAGTAGCAGTTTAACTAGATTTAGAGCCTTCACTGATCACACATTTCTCTGCATATTCTGGTCTGCATAGCAGAACAGCTTGAACCTAGACTGCTGTATTAAAGGTTTTCTTGTGCCATTAGGTCAAGGAGTTTCAAATGCAGGCAATAATGGAAGACCGAGTCCGTACCAAAAAGAAGAACCAGAAGGTGATGCAGGAGGACCCGTCCAGGCTGAAACTGAGCTGCCGAAACTGCAGCAAACATGTCTGCTCTGGTGTGGACATCGAAAAGATAGAGAACATGCACCACGTCAACATGACGGACACATTTAAGTAAGTGTCACTTTCTTTTATGTCTCTCTTGTTTACAGTCGAAGTTACAGTACAGTTATGCAAAAGATTCACCAATTAAATTTTCAACTGTTTTCAGTGTTTCTGAAAACAAATACCACGACCAAGAGGTCAAAAATAAAATGGCTCCAGAGGAGGAGGAGGCAATAGAAATGACAGGCAGTGGCATGTGTCAGTATACTTTGGATTTCATCAATTGCAGTTTACATCATAAGTAGACTTGTGTTACTTCACTGCCATAGAAGCACATGGCAAGAAATCAAATACCATTAATGTTATTCTGTAAGACATTTTCTCATCTTTCTTGATGTTCATTATTATTTGGCCCACCTACAAATCATTTTTTCCAGAATTCCCCACAACCAGAATTTTCCCTGCAGACAGAATTAAGCACTGAAACCAAACCACAGTTCAGTTTCAAATCCAAATGGCAAATAGTACTAAAGCAGACCTGTGTTGTGTTAAGAACAGTTTTATCACAAATGTATGACACTCAAACCTGTTTTCATCAATCTTATTGAGCCTAATAAAGCGAAGAGATACCAGCATACACAATCTTCAGGGTCCTCGAAGGCCTAACAATTATAATTCTAATAATAATAATTAGAACATTGGTATTCTTTCTAGGGAACTGTTCATAGTTCGACAGAATCCGGCGGTGCAGGAGAGGCTGCTGGACTGTGAAGTCAATGGTGTCATTGCTTGTAAAGGTTGCGGACATGTAAGTTCACACATTTCATTATACTTTTATGACAGTTTTTTACCGGTCGGTATTGAGATTTTAGAGACATCAAAACTGTGAAACGTTAGCGTTGAGCACAGACTGAGCTGAGTTTGAGTCAGAGCTGTGTCATTACATGACTACGACTGTGTCTCAATCGCAGCTTCCTGCTGCCTGCTTCCTTCTAAGGCAGCTATCTGTGAAGGTGGTGCAGAAAACAAAAAGGAAACAAATTTGAGACCCACTTTAACGATAAAAATGACACTGGTCAACACTGCATGTGCAATCTCTGTACACAATGACAGCTGGGGCCGTAGGGCCGGAAAGCTGTAGCCTGTTGCCAAGTGGTTAATGTGCTTGACTGGGACCCAAAAGGCTAGTGGCTCTTGCACTAGACTAGCCATAATAAGACCAGTGCAGCTGTTAGGCTCTTGAGCTAGCCCGACATTAACCTGAGGGGATTTAACCTGGTCAGTCCAATCGACTGTTAGTCACTTTGGATAAAAGTGTCAGCTAGATAACTGTAATGTAATGACAGTAAATGAAGCATTCTGAAAATGGCTTCACCTCAAGGCCACATCACACCACCCATCATGAATTATTCCTTATCTAATCACTTTCCAGCTATTGATCAGATATCTATAGTTCATCAGTCACAATCAATGAGAAATACACCTCTCCTATGATTTCTAGAAGCTCTGTTGTCACATGATGAGGAGTGCATGCTCTTCATCCTCTGTGTACATTGAATGTCACAAGTGTGAGTCAGTCAGCACATTTGACAAATGGGAAATTTTGTGGAAAAAATAATACTTCCATCATCATGTTTCAGCCCTTGTGCCTTGACTGACATCATTGAATTGGTAAAGTACTCAAGCAAGGGCTTACTGACAATACCTTACATTGTCAATTAAAAGTATACTTCAGGATTTTTGGCACATAGCTACACTCTCTTCTCAGCAGGCTCTCTTGCCTAACACATATTCGGCCTGCTTTACTAAAGCATATAGTATGTGCAAAATTGTTTTGCTGGTGCAGAAAGACTCATGTGATTGTTTGAGGAAGTTCATTTGCTCAAATCACAGTTCATGCCACTGGAATTGCATCTGCAAAAATGTTAATGTGTCAAAGGCTTCGACAAACCTGGCCCATTGTGTCTGTATATGTGAAGAGGGGGAAAAAATTAAGTAATTGCTCTCGGGTATTCAATTAATACATAATTCAATTAATAGCCAAAAATTGAATTACTGATTAATAACTATACAAGCCTATTTAATTATTTGGAACAATGAGACAAGAGCACAACATTTCCTTTGCCCTCTTTGTCTGGTGTGTCATCGTGGATTCCTGACTCAATCATTCCCCTCTCTTTGTGTAGAAATGGGGTTCTATGATGCTGTACCGTGGGATAGACTGTCCATGTCTTCACATCAGCAACTTTAAGGTGACATACAACAACAAGCCGAAGACATACAACAAATGGAAGGAACTCGGCATCCACTTCCCACCATTTAATTATAATGAGCATGCTCAGAGGGTTGCTGGCAACTGTGAGGATGATGATGATGATGATGACTATGATTAAAAAAAAATAACTCCATACAGATCGGTTAAAGTGTAGACGCTAAAAATACAGAAAGTATACGATGACAGGGGCTTAGTTACTGAGATAGGGAGTAATCCTTAAATGTAATGGATTTTTAAAATCCCCTTTTTAACAGTCTTAATCTAGTCATCTCTTTGCTTATTATCATTAGGGAAACAATGAAAGGTAATGCTTATATTGCTCTTGTCTTTGGTGATTTGAAAGATTACAAAAGCCACATCAAAGTTTTTACTGCTCACATGTTACCATAATTATACTCTGAAAAGTGGAAAGAAACATTTTTTTCCAAAAGCAGACTTTTCTTTTGTGGTTGTTGCAGCAACACATTTATCTTCATAGATTCCCGTATTGGTTGTTCAGCTGCTTGCCTGAGTCATATTATAACATACACATCAATGTATATGCAGTGGTTACAAGTGGCAGCCTGATCATTTTTGTGAATTAGAGAAAGACATTAGAAAACACAATGCTGTGTCATCAGTTTAAATCAATTTTGAGGATCAGTAAAATTGACTGGTCAACTGAACTAACATTAAATTATCCTGAAATGTTAAAAGTTATCATTTGCCATGTTTCATTCAGTAATGCAAAATTGCTTTATTTTTCCCAGAAAGCAAGGAACTGTGTAGAAAATCTACCACAGCTTTTTAAAAATCTGAGGGGTAAATTGTACAGTAAATATACATGAGAGTCAATGGTATTTTATTCATATTTTAACTGACTTATGGGGGAATGTCTTGAAAATGTTTGGGGAGGTTATTTGAATTTGGGGAATTATGATCAACAGAGAATTAAAAACTGGTGCTGGTACCTATGGCGTGTAAGGGTTGCCAATGTGAAACCAAGCTTCAAGTGGCACAGATAATAAGAAGCAAGTGGTGAAAAATGTACAATGATATCAGTCTTGTCTTAATAGTGATTTCCTTGTAAAATATACGGTCAGATCAGAGAATACATTTGTTGCTTATTTTGTGGCAAAATCAAACCATGAATGCATTCTACCCTTATCCAAGTATTGTCTGTATAATTATTTTAAATGTGCAATATTAACTCAGTTTTTTTTTTCGCTACAACAAAAGCAAGTTACCCATCTCAGTGCCATGAGTGCCATATTAACTATGAATATGGAAGGACAAAACAAATGTATTTTATAGCCTTTTGGACACAGTGATTAAATGTTACTTTACACATGGGCACCAGATGACACAAACAATAGATATCAGCAGGTTTTAATGTCTAAATAAGTATGTGTGTATTCAGATACTAGTTCTCCCTGTGAATAACAAGATCAGTTTGACTACAAGTTTGGCCAGTCTGGTTTTAGGCCTCTAGGACGCCAACAAGGTCACCAAAGCTGGGGTTTTGCAGCAAACTTGAGTCAGGCTGAATGGTCTTAGAAATGTGTGAAATAATATGATCACATTTCATTCTTTTTACTCATATGAATGAAAGGACATCTCAAGTAAAATACCTCCGATACTTTCTTCATTCTTTAACATTTAAGCATTATTCTGAATGCTAACTGGAGGTGGTAAGTGTAGTTCAGTACTGTGCTTGTATGGCTTTAGATAGTTACGTTTATGCATGCTCACACTTGGGTAACCTATCTCCTGTCAAGCTCACCAACCAACCTTGACAGACTGTTCATTTATGAGTATAACCCAGCATGCTATCTTAGCCGGACAGACTATCTGTTCAAGTCTGCCTTTTAGTATCATTCAGGATGGACACTCTGCATTCCCATTGTGTTTCCTCCATGAGAATAAGCACCAGTAACACTCCAACATGAATGACTGAAGATCTGTTTCTCAACATTACAAAAATTGAATGAGATATTGATTTTAATTAATGTTTTTAAAATAAACATTATACAATATGCAAAACTAGCTAAGCATATGTTGCCTTTTAACACACTGTAACATGCCAGGGCAGGGCAGAACAATGATACGGACAGCTGTGTAAATGCGCTAAATTGAATGTTGACAAATGTAAAACTAACATAAATAAAATCATGGTACTGAATATGTTTGTGGTATATTCATCTCTTTTCCATTACACACTTTTTCTACACACTGGAGAAAAAGGCATAGACCTCAAGCTGGATGTTGGGATGTGTGTTTGCATCTACTTTGGAGGGGGACACAGATGTTCCATGACAGTACCTTAAAAATATGTGGAGTGAAAGAAACTCAAGAGCATGAACTCAGTATTTGCATACTTGCAGCTAAGTGTGTCACCGACGAGTGATTGAAATATTCATCCTTGGTGTGAATGAACTGCAAGAAGGAGTGACCACACCAATTTCAAAAAATATTAACATTTTGGATATTCAAATCAGCATGAAAACCCAGTAACCTGTTTAACCGACGCACCTTTACGCGTAAAGTGAGATGACATTTCTAGGAAAGCCTGCCTTTCTGTGGTGTACCAAAGGCATGCATATGATGTCGAAGTTCATTCTGCGCAAGCCAATTCTGAATAAACTTCCCTGTGAGAAAAAAAGTGTTTTACGGAGAACTCAGTTTACTGTACCATTGCTTATTATGTTGGCCTGTTGACTGAGTTCGTAAACAGGAGGATAATGCAACGTTTAAGAATGGCTCCAGAGACAGACCCTATTGAAGGGGTTTTCCTAATGGTAAATGCATGACTTGATATGTAAATAGTTATAGGAACTCTTTTTCGCGGTCGTTCAGAATTCATCACTACAAGGCGCGGTTATAGCAACATCTGTTTAGGTTAAGTGCGTCCTGAACTTCAATGGTCCCGCAAAAACAACTGGTTTCAACTCGGAGATCTTTAATCTGACGTACTTTTATTGTTCCCTTTTACAACAACAAGGATAATTTTTAACCAAGACTATAGCAGCCCATAAACTTCATTGCAATGTGGTTTGACAGCTAAACGGAGGTACGTCTTCGCTGCTTCACGTCTAAAACCTAGGGATTACTGCATGTTGTTCTCATCTGTGGATATAAACACCACAATACAGATATGGTAAGTTATACGCGTTATTTGTTTGTGTGAATTTGCCTCACTAGATAACCTGAATGTCGCAAACCCAAAAAGTGTTTCATTCTATAACACCGTGGTGTAGTCAAGTCCTAATTCAAATATAAGATTATTCAATTGTAGTAGAACAAAGTACTGCATGTTCCCATGCTTGGTTTAAAAAAAAAAAAAGATACGGCACAACTATAGATATGGGTGTTTGTTTTTCCTTATTAAACCTTGCCTGTATTCTAGAAGTTTGCATGACTTGAGCGTTTGAACAAAAACTGAATGTATTACCTAAGTCTATATCCATTATGTCTTGATCTTTAAAGGGGGGCTTTGTCAAGGTTCTTCTTGGGTTATTAGGGGCGGCTGTCGTCATCACATTAATCGCAGTCCCAACAGCAATCTATTTAAACAGTAAGTTTAACCCTCCTTTTCTTGTTCTTCCTTAATAGGCTGTTGATCATTTAAGCGTGCCCCTTAAAATGCGTAGCTTTTCATCCGTTGTGATGTCTTATGAAAATAAGAAGGCCTGAATTTGAAACGAGTAAAAACTACCTGATTACGTGATATTTATTGATCATAGTCATACAGTTTAAAGATACCACAAGGACATACAGTTAAATGTGTGCTGATGAATTTAATATTTGTCTAAAAACCTATTCAGGGTTTACTGTTTTATTGACTTATTGGGAGTCATAAAGTTCTTTCACGTGGCATTACATTTCAAATGTATAAATGCTGACTTTGTATAAGCGTTAGGGAACTATAGTTTATAGGTGTAAACGAAAGTATTGTAGCCTGCTGCACTTTTAAAGTTAATTAGCTTCTACTACCTGATATGCCAAACATTGTAATTGCTGGTCTAACACTAAATCTAGGAAAGAAACCACCAAACAAGAATGTGCAGATCCTCCCAATGGAGCACATGATTCAGTGTGGTGGGTGAGCCTAACAGTGCAGGCTGTGGCCTGGAGTCCAGCAGGGCAACGCAAGACTGGCATATCAGTAACATTTTAATCTTAATGGGACAAGCCTGGTGAAATAAAGGTTAAATACAAATAAAACACTACAGCAGGAGGGAGATGCTCAGCCAGTAGAGTATACTCACCTCACAGTTAAACAGCTGTGCAGTAACTGGTAACTCCTTTAGTTACATTGCAGAGTAAAAAGAAACAGGGGTCTGACAGCTCAAGTATAATATGCCGGCCATTATTTGAATTGAACCCACACTTGCAATTAGCCTGTCCAGATGTGGCCTTTTTATGTATGTATGTATTTATTTTAAAATATCTCAACATGTTAAGAATTGTTAGAAAAGTGATCTATCACAGTTACAAATTCAAGCCATGTTCTTAGTGTTGAACAGTTTGTCTGGAGATTGCTGTGAAAATGTTTTACAGCTAAAGTTGAGTAATGTGAGATCCTAAGATGAACGGTAGATAAAGTTATGATAATGACAGATTTTCATAAATTGTATAACTCTATCTCAGTCAATAAACTCTTTTCACTATCAGTATTTTATCATCATGCATGATTTCAAACTTTATCACAGGCCTTGTCATTCTGCTTATTGATATTTCATTTCTTCAGATATTGCAAACAATTTGGTATCTTGTACACTTTATATCTTCATGTATATAATACATTCACTTTAAAACTGAAATAGTGCACACATTTGGTTGCTTACTTGTCACCAAAAGGCTGCAAAACTTAATGTAACCACCAAGTGACTCTTTAAGGTTTTAGTTTTTATAGAGAATTAACATTTTTTCATTAAATGAACAACAATATCAACAGGCATGTTTTTTTATATTTTCAGACTTCAAACAGTCTACAAACATTATCTACAAACATTTTTGTTTTGCTGTTGACTGTATTGCTTTACAGTGCTCACATCATTTTTTAAGGCCTTGGGGTATGTAACAGCTAGTGAAGATTGTACTTTGTCACTAACTTTTCAGAAGAGGATGCCAGTGATTCGAAGAGGACGTTTACACTTGATGACTACTTCAATGACACCATTAGTTATAAGTCGTACAATTTACGGTGGATATCAGGTAATTAACAGAAGTTTTAACTACACTCATACATTCTCTCTTTTGACATACAGCGTCCTGCAACTCGTTATAACATTTTATGGGACAGAAAAGTTCCCCTAGAACTTCAGAAACAAAGTTAACTTTTACACTGTTTTCTGCTTTTCTTCTCTTGTAGACAATGAGTACCTGCATGAGACCAGAGAAGGAACAGTAATGCTATATCATGCAGACACTGGACATTCCTCAGAGTTCTTGAGCAGCAGTGTATTTGTAAGAGTAGTTTAATTATATAAATTAATTTTCTACATTGTCTTCTTTAAACTGTGATTGAAGTGCCATTTACCTCTATTTAAATGTATATTCTCTAGAACCGGGTAAAAGCAAGTGATTACTTGGTGTCTCCCGATCGGAAGTATGTATGTTTTGAGAGCAATTACACCAAGGTAATTTGTTTCTAATACATTTTTTTTAATTTCAGACAATTTCTAAAGAGTGTGTTACAAAGTATTTGCTAGAATTCAGTGTTCATTCAATGTTTTTAACAGCTATGGAGACATTCATACACTGCTTCCTATTCTGTCTATGACATGGAAAAAAAGTAAGTGCATTGGGTTGTGTGATACATTGTTATGAAACAGATCACTGGAAATCCCTTACTCCTCCATAAGGGTTATAGGATTAACAGCAGGCAGAGGTATTCCATTTAACACTCCCAGCTCACACCCCAAAATTGCATCATTGTCTGTGTTAGTTGTGCTTCATATACAACACATGAATTTAGTCTCTCTCTTACTAAAAACCACATATTTTCCCTCTGTTTCAGGGACTTCATTACAACACCACTTATTCCAGATGAAGTTCAGTATTTAGCATGGGCTCCAACTGGACACCAACTGGCAAGTAGAAACAAACTCCGTACAACATGAATCTGGTCATTCATTCATTCACTCCTACACCTATGACACTCACTGAATGGATGAAGACGCTGCCACAAATGACATTATCATTCAGCTGTCCCACCACATCAACACAGCTAATAACACAGCAAAGCTTCCCTGAAACTTCCTTTCACTTTACATCTCACCTGGAAGATACTCATCTACACTACAATGTCCCATGGCCTTAACTTCTAAGATTCAGTTATTGTCCTGCAAGTGATTTTATTTACTGACAGTGATGGTGTAACTTGAGATGGGTTTTTAAATGGATGGAGGAGTGTGATGTTTAGAACACTGGTGCTAGCATCCCTGTTTGCTCTCTCCTGTAGGCCTATGTTTGGAATTACAACGTATATGTAAAACCAAACCCAGCAGAACAAGCTATACAAGTGACAACAAATGGAAGGCACAATGAAATTCTTAATGGAATCCCTGATTGGGTGTATGAGGGTAAGAGACAATAGGGGAGGTGCCAGCCTTTAGTGCAGCATGTATTATTACATAGTGCATTCACAGCTAATTTATATTCCTAAAAAGCATAAAGTATATCAAAACAATATTGCATAAGCATTTGTCCCATCCTTCTCTTTGGAGATGATTCTAGTTTAATGTAAAGTGTCTGATTGCAATTTTTCTGCTTTAATACCAGAGGAGATGTTCTCAACGAATTATGCCATGTGGTGGTCTCCAACGGGAAGGTTTCTGGCCTACGCTGAGTTTGATGACACTTTGGTCCCAGTTATTGAATATTCTTGGTACGGATCTGAACAGTACCCACAAACAGTTGTTATTCCATATCCCAAGGTAAGAGACCAAAGTAACACCTCTTAATAATATGTGTTAAATTGTTACCAGGCTTTCATGTCAAGTAATGTTTCAGTGTGCTAAGTACCCTGGTTTCACAATCAGTCTTTGAAACACAATGAATCACGTTACTAACACCTCTTAATACCCAGAGAATGGAAACTGTTGTGAAGTAAAGCTAATTCACATGGCAGTCAAGGTGAGACTTCTTCAGTATAAAGACTTTGACACCTCTCTGTTCGATTTGAACTGGCATAAACCCAGGTCTTGATACTTCCTGGCCCACTTTGACACATTCTGTGCCTATTGTAAATGTACTAAGGGCAGAATGAAGGAGTGGCATGGAACAAAATAGGGGATGTAGCATTGGACTCTGAACCAGATGATTATTAGCAAGGGTGACAGTGCATTATGGGGCTATATATTTTTCCATGATTCATAGTAGAATAAATGTTGCTCAATTGGAACATATTAAAAATGACAGTACTGTAACATAGCATACCATTGTATGGCATCTATAAGTTATCTGTAAGATCTTGGGTCATATTTTTAAAATCTCAAGCTTATGTTAAATGGTGTGTAGCTGAACTGTATTTAGGGTGTGTTCAAATTTGTTTTTGCTGGTATTATGGCGGTATATTTGGAGCGCAGCCGTTACAGTTGTACAAGAGGTAGCACTTCATTGGTTGGTTGTGTCCTGACTCGTGGGCATACAAAGTGGCCTGTATAATGGAACCCAGACTTTGAGTCTGGTGCTTGAAAAGGTTGGCAGCAGAAGGATTTCCTTCCCCTCCTCTGATTCACATGACAACGCTCTCGCTTCTTTTCACGCTGTGGCCGCACCACCAACTGCACACTGCCTATGACGTCAGAGGAAGATGTAGTCAGCGTACAATCGGTTCGTGCTGCCACAGGCGCCCAAGCATGACAGAGAGGGCATTATTGCGATGAAACCAACCTAACAAGCTTAGCCTGCTTACCTGTATTGAAGCCCGGCGAGGCTGGCATAATCAAGGGAACCTCTGACCATAGCTGGCAATGGCGAGACTGGGGATCAAACCCCCGGCCTCAGGGTTTGGACTCTCTTTTGTTTTAAAAACTTAATTTTAAATTTAAGGAGGAAGCTGTGATAGTGTTAAAATATATTTTAAGAAAGGCATCAGATGCACCTCAGGTCAGGTATCAATCACAAAAGGATATCCTGAAAATAATTCCAAATCGTACTTAAGAACTGTAACTGCTTCTTATGTAAATTTTATCCTTTTTTTCCATGACTGAATGTTTTAATATGAATGAGACTTAAATGTTTATATCAATTCTGTATGTTTTTGTTGTTTGTATATACTGTAATGTGAAGCCAAAAAAACAAATTTCCACCTAGTGTGGACAATCCTTCCAATCCTTGGTCACATATTCCAGAGTTTGACGACACCAAAAAGGCCAAAATGTGTGCGCTAACAAATGTGACTACAGACACAGTATTTTTTTTTATCGTCCTGAAATATACTCTTTACAGAATTTAAATAATTGTTAAAAGTGTTAATACATACATATATTGTATTGTGTGATTTCTAATACGAATATATCTGTCATCAAGCCAGGGGTCCCAAATCCCACGGTGAAACTGTTTGTTGTTGATGCCTCAAACACATCAAGTGTCATGCAGGTTGTAGTGCCAACCAATGTAGGAGCAAGGTACAGTATAATGCCATATTTTATTACATTATTGTTACACAGTGTCACAACTTGTCACAGGAACAAATTATCAAACAAAATTTCAAATAAATTATTTTGTCGGTTCCCAAAGCAAGTATGTCAATAGAATGGTTATAACCAAATATGCATATTTTTCCAAGAGTGTTGTATGTGTTTCTTGCAGTGATCACTATTTGTGTTGGGTCACATGGGTGACAGATGAACGAATTGCAGTTCAGTGGCAGAAGAGGAAGCAGAATTTTGTCAGATTACAGATTTATGACTTTGATGGAACTCTCTGGAATGAGACCACCGTATGTGCCCTTGTCCCTCCCCTGCACACATTTTTGTATCTTTAGTTCATTTGTAAAGTTCCTCTATTGGTTGTATCTCAACAAATCACCAGTAACATCCACTGGAAACTAATCAGTGCTTGAAAAAAACTTAAGCTCCCAGAAAGAGGTGTATCCTCTTTTTAAATGTGTAAATGTAACAATCAGTGCCTTAACAGATGTTTCATATCATAACCTTAGTCATAAATATTCACAATTATAGATGTTAATTATAATGCTTTATTTATAACCAGGTTATAGCCAATTGTGTTAAAGACATGCTATATGTGATGTTACATCACTGTAGTCATAATGGCTCTGTGTGCAAAGTGTTATAGACATAGTTTTAAATTGTAAGGCATTATATGGACCCAGTTCAGATAATCACCAGAAAAAATAATTTTGAAGATAAGACAAGGAAGTATTTTCTATGATTTTTATAAACTTGCCCCTTGTATAAATCAGTAGTAAGTAAAGCATATCATCCACAGATAGGTTATTGCTCTGTATTGGTTAAACATTTTCACTGAACTACATTTGTATGTGAAGAAAAATAACCTTCTGAAGAAAATCTATTACGTGGCTACATTCCTAAATACACATAATAGAACATTATGAGCAGAATGCTACTCTGCAAGTTGTAATAAGGTCATTATTTCTTTTTCCTTAGAGCTTTGAGGACGAGAGTACAACTGGATGGGTTGGGCGAGTATGTTCATTTATGATGTAAACACCACCTAGTTAAACATTGCCCAATAAGATTGAAAGTATGGACCATCACATTCAACTTGATGTCACAGATTCTGTGCACATTAAAGTCATCTTGTTAAATCAGAATGGGAAATATAAGCTATTAAATACTAATTTATTAAATGATTATTGATACATTTAATTTACTAAATGGCTGTTGTTCAGTATTGTATGAAATGGACCGTTTAATTTTTTGTTGTTTTCAGTTTTCACCACTGAAACCTGTCTTTGCTAACGACAACACCAGTTTTTACTACGTGATGAGTGACTCGGAGGGCTACAAGCACATCCATCATGTGAAAGATGTAAGTACTATAATTGAACTGAGTCAGGACTTCCTGCATTGGACTGTTCTGTTTTATTGATGATTGCCTTCATTTGCTGCAGAGTAATTCCTTGTGTGTTTGTTCAACATCTACAGGGTCAGGCCAACCAAATCACAAAAGGAAAGTGGGAGGTCATCTCGATTTCGAAATTGACCGATGACGCCATGTAAGTCACCATGATGAATCACAGCGAGTGACTTAGATTCACATTTTTACGTGAACGCTGCTTATTGCTGAAATCTTTTGAAACCTTTTTAAATGCATCAGTTGTCACAGAGAATATACACTGTGCTATGGATAAACTCATTTTTCATTTCCTCTACTCAAAGATACTATGTCAGTAATGAACACCTTCAGCGGCCAGGACAGAGAAACCTCTACAAGTAAGATGTGTTTTTATCCACAAAAATATGTCAGCAAATATTGTCAGAAAACATATTTACCACAACTTCAACCACGACAATGCAGCCAGACCTCAATTTACTGTTTTGGAGTGGACTGAGCTACTTACCTGGCCAGCACAGGAATGTTATTTACCACAACTTCATTTAAAATGTCTACTGTTGCTTTCATTGAAATGAAGGGCATTGTTCCTAAACAATAGTACAATCCTGAAATTAATATATTATAAAGCTATATATACACTAACATACTTATTAACATACAGCAATGATACCACAAATTTCACAGTGCTCATCTAGTCCCATACCAGTACTGTTATTGGAGGTTTTTGATAGGTAGTGTAGGGAGTTCTTAATATGTCTCTTTGTCTGTCAGGATTACGCTTGGAAGCAGTGATTCCACTCCAAAATGTCTCACCTGCACTGTGCAGGAGGAGCGGTGTCAGTACAACTCGGCTTCCTTCAGTCGAGATGCTTCATTCTATCGCATGGAATGCTACGGTCAGTTTTCCATCCAGCGAAAGCTAAAACCAACATTCATTCAGAAAAATGATACACTTTTATTATACAAGGTAAAAAAATATGTATCTTCCAGAGAAACTGTGACTTCCAGTATAAGCCAGGATTTAGGTTACCACAATACACTTGTGCAGGCATCAATTTTATTATTTTTTAAATGTAATTCAACAGGACCTGGGATTCCTTCATTCACACTTTGGGACAACAGAGGGGCCACACCCTCAGGTACAGAAAAAAACAGAAAATCTTATGATCGCACCTGCATTAAGGCCTTCAGACATTGAAGGATCAAAAAGCGACATCGCTATGCACGCTTGAACTATGAACTTGAGCTATGAATGAGCCTGTGCTTTCCTGGGCTTAGTCTATCCCTGGCTGGGAACATGGTTTATTTATTCAAATGTGTTGCATTTTAATTTCAGAACTGAAGATTCTTCAAGATAACAAAGATCTGGAACAGATTCTGGCTGGGATCGCCATGCCTACCATGCATCGAGACTTCATAAAAATCGGCGAATTCGGTAATACTTTGGCAAAAGTGAACAGTCCTGAAGTAGGTGCATTCCCAGCTCTTATGCCTCCTTATTTGTGTCTGCTTCTATGTTTCTCAACAGAACTTTGGTACCAGATGACTCTGCCTCCTAATTTTGACAAAAATAAAAAATACCCTCTCCTAATTGATGTGTGAGTATTTCTGCACGTGTGGTAATGGTTACTGTCAACTAGTGTGGCCAGCTATTCTCATCACATTTTCCAAGAAGTATATACCGTTTTCCAAACGCATACACTCATCATGCAATACTGTTATTACCAGTGCAGTGTTGTTCAGTGTGTTTAGGATTAGGTTCTGTACTGATATGGGAGGAGAAAGCCAGATAATAAAATAATGCAGGCACTCAAATAGATGTACACTGGTAACTAAAATCTTATTATTAAAATCGAATATGTATAAAAAAAACCTTTGTACTGATGATCATGGCATGAGAGAAAATGGACACAATAGAGGGAGTCCACCCACTATGTAACAAGAGAGCAGTGACAGATGCCCTAACAAAATTGAACTCCTCATTCTGAATAAAAGAAATGCATTCAAAATGGTGTCCAGCTGATGAATGTCCAAACAGGACAGCTCTGGCATTCAATGTCTGTAAAATTGGGGATGAAAAAAGTTATGTCTTTATACAAGGCTTTAAATCAGGAATCTGTGACCCAGTCTCAGAAAACAACTGTGCAACAGAACTCCACAAAGCTGATATTTATAGAAGGCCTGACACATTTGGAAGGCCTATGTGCAAAAATGCATAATCTGGTGCATTGGACACAAAGCTTTGATATGCTTTACACACACCCCTACATTAATTTAAGAGTGGGTTCATGAACAGTTTCAACCAGACTAATAAGGGTTTAGTTAGGAAACCAGTTGTTAAAACTGAAGAAACACTTATATCACCCTGACTGTACACCACGCATGCCAAAGCATGGTACCTCTATTAATAATTCACGACTGATTTCAAATCAACTGCCTTGTGTTCTGTCACATTTGTCAAGTGTCGAAATCTGATACCTTTTGCTGATGGTTCAAACATTGGCTCCTTCAGCGTACTGAAAAGTTTGTGATATGTGCCAAATCTTTTAATTTCCTTTAATTAAAAGGAATGTACTAATGAGTGCACTGATTCCTTTCATACAGGTACGCTGGACCATGTAGCCAGACCGCAAGTTACCGTTTTGGACTGGGCTGGGACACTTACCTGGCCAGCACAGAGAAGGTCATCGTGGCCAGCTTTGATGGAAGGGGCAGTGGTTACCAAGGCGATCTGGTAATGCACTCTATCTACAAACGCCTGGGAACATATGAAGTGGAAGACCAGATAACAGCCGTGAGGTGAGGCACGTCTCCATGAAGCCAGGCAAAAGGCAAACGTCAGCACCCGACATAGTGCCTCATATTTATCGCGTGTTACGAGAAGAGTAGATGAGCATTCAACAGGGACCTCTGCTCTTTATTCCTTGTGAATGAAAGAGGAGGTATGCTCCTCAGAAAAGCCTCTGTTAATGTGGCCTCACTAACCATTCTAAACTGTACCATTTACCATAATGGTAAAAAGAAGGAAAAAAAAGAGAGCACCACAAAATTTGGCAATGACAACTCAAGGCCAGATTTATTGCATGCCTTCCCTCTGCAATATTTTACCTGTAGTGATGGTTTTAGTTTCAGTCACAATTACCAAACAACCACCTTAAGAGATCCAGTCTGTCATTGTTTTAAACGATGGTGGTCATGGCCAAAACATTTTAATCAATGTTTATATCCAGCTCTCAGGTGTCAAATTAAAATGTCTAATAACATTATTTTACCCCTTTTCAAGAAAATTTATTGACATGGGCTTCATTGACAAGGACAGAGTAGCAATATGGGGTTGGGTAAGTTGCACTATTTTTTGGATATTTTTGGATAACCAAAGGACAATAATGTTTTTATTAATAACCTTTGAAATAAATTCTGAAGGCTGGGGAAACCATAATGTTCCTATGCTATGGTGACTTCCTTTTGCAGTCATACGGTGGTTATGTAACATCCATGGCTTTGGGTGCTGGGAGTGGAGTTTTCAAGTGTGGAATGGCAGTTGCCCCAGTGTCTAAATGGGAATATTATGGTAACTAAATAAGCGGCAACAAAACTACTTTGTGTTATTTAAAATAGAACCAAATTAACAGTAATTCATTTAGTTTTACTGACTGTAACTTTTCATTGAAACTTTCAGACTCAATCTATACTGAGCGTTACATGAATCAACCTTCTGAAAATTTAGCATTCTATGAGGTAAGGCTATCTGATTTTTTCACATGTGAGTAAATATTTAATTTACACTTAATTTGTGGTTAATCCAATTATACATTTTTACAGAACTCCACGGTAACAGGCAGGGCCTTGAATTTCAAATCTGTTCAATATCTTCTGGTACATGGCACAGCAGATGGTAAGTTTGCATATTCTGAAAACTAAGAAAATTATTGTACACGTCAGATATCTAGAGTCTCACTATCCCGTCATTCCAGAGTTACCTTTAAATCTTAAAGACTCTCCTTAAATTTTTTTGTTTGTAATGTCAATGTAGTAAGATGCATATTCAACATCAGATATTATAGCAGATGTTTTTAGATAATATCTAAACTTCTACCTCATATATATTTTACATTTTTACAACTCCTCCTAAAAATGATATTATCCATGTGTCATGGTGTATTTTCTTGCATAGTTTACAGATGTAGCATAGTGATTTTGTGAGTAAAATGATCACTCAGAATCAAATAGAACTCTTTCAGCCTCCTTTACCTGCCTCGTACCAGCTCAGCCAACCGCTAGGTAGTTTGGTTACTGAAGTAGCAAGCATAGTGATGGATAGTGACCATTGAATACATTATCTATATGTTTGCTTGGCCCCTCAGCTGGCTGTAGCAGCACCTATCCTACAGTCTGCTGTTTGCTAGCAATCTCTGCTTATCTGACTGAGAAACTGTGGGTGCATAACTAGACTATTCCACCACCACTCTTAAATTTCCGTTTCATGAGTATCAGGAAGTAAGAGTTTACCTGAGGGCATCTGTAATCACAGGATCACATCTGTTTTGTATTGTTTCCTTTTAGACAATGTTCATTTCCAGCAAGCTGCACAAATTTCCAAAGCTCTCGTCGAAGCCGAAGTGGACTTTGATGCCATGGTAAATATTACATTTTGAAAGCAGAGAGGTAGGAGGAATAAGAGAGTGTAGAGCACTGGAGACTCAGCCAAAGGGATGGAGTAACTGAGTTTGCCTAACTTCATCACTGAAAATCCTGAAATGTTTGACATTTAAATCTTATATTACATTGTATGCTTAATGCATAAATACAGCGTAGCATACACACACACGATAATACATATGCATTTCATTTCGTAACCCCATTATGCAAATGCTCCTGTTTGGTTGATGGAAGTGGAAAGTTCCCTGAAGTCCTATACATGGGCAATCTGATGACTGACATGACGTATAGATGATGTCATGTACCTCAGACAATTGAATTACTGGAGCCTTTGCACAGGGCTGTTGCCATTTTGAAATACCATCCTTTCTGCAGAAAAGAGATGATTCACATGAGGTGAAAATAATCACTTAGTGCCAAGTAACAATTAGCATTGATTTTGCCCCCTATGGGTAGGAGTGCCAGGAAAATGCACCATGCAGAATTATGTAACCACTAGAACCATATACTGTTAGTACTATTAGAACACTGCTGCACTTCCATTCATCTGTCCACTACCATATTTGTCCTTTGCCATAATTTCAATGACTTTTAATTTACAGTAGAACCTGTGCGATACAAATGCATCATTAATGGAATAATTTGTATCTTTGAACTAAGCTCAAATTACACTACTGTAAAACATTTAAATACTTATTTGATTGCAGTTATTACTTTTAACTGTGGTTTATGTCAAATTTGACACTATGCACTTTATCAGCTATCTAAAAGATGCATTTTGTTTCATTAACTCCATCTTTGGCTTCTTATGTGAACTTCTTGATTTTTTTCTTGACTGTCCTTATATCCAACATTTTAAACACATTTCCCCACAAATTGCCTCCTTTGCATTGCTTTAATTGCAACAGCACTAAGACATGCCCTGTGTCTTATTTTGTCTTATTTCATTACTCATATTTTAAGTTTGACATGATGACTCCTTTCAGTTTAAACCATTCCTTTTCCTGAAGCTGAAGAGCTTATTTGTAGGGTGTAACCATATATGCTACTTCCAATGTCCTACCTCAAATCTTTGTCTGTGTAGTTCCACTCCATATCTAATGTTTAATTTTTGTTCTCTCTGTATTTAAGTGGTACACCGATAAGGACCATGGGCTTGGTGGATCCGCTTACCAACACGTCTACACACATATGACCCACTTCCTCCAGAAGTGCTTCAACCTGAACTAATATACCATATAATACACCTCCCATCATATGGAACACATACATCTAGTGCACCTACTGTAATTCCAATGCATTCATCCTGCGCAGCTCTTGCCATTCAAGTCTTTATTGCAATGGGGCCAACCTGCTGGTCACAGGCACTCTATATACATACTAGATAAAAATATTGCACTGAAATGTCATAAAATATCATATTTTTGTGTAGAAATCAGTAAATATTTCAGTGAACTGTACACCAATTTTGTGTAATGTAAATCAATGTATTCATTTTGTAATAAGCATTTTTTAAATTGTATTACCTATATTTCTGAAATCCATATATTGCACAGGTGTATGGGCAGATTTACTGCCCATTAAGAAGAATTTTAGCCCATTAACAAAACTAGGCTGGCTACTGCTACCACACAACCTGTGGGCCAGCTGCTACATAAATTCATAGATCCTGCAAACTTTAAATTTAAACTGCAATTTAAAACCATTGTCTTTATCTGTTTTGATATGCCAAGCTGTCCTTCTGATCAATTTTCAAATTTGGAAGATCAATGAAAGCTGACAAATGAACAACTACAAAAATTAATTTATACGTTCATTTTCCAATGGTACAATTTGACTGAGAATCTTCCATTTTTTTTAAAAAACAAAGTGCATGTTTCGGCAGTTGTGACATCTTATTCCTGCTTATTGTTTGTCTTAATTCTGCAATAATCAAACAACAAATGTGTTCAAGACTCCTCCATTTTGAGAGATGGATGCCTTACTGTTTTGAAGCACATTTTGAAATATACACTCTAAAAATTAAATTATACATATATTCATCTTGCACTGACTTAGCTGTGTAAAATTAAAATCCTCCTGTTCAAGTGCAAATAAGCTATATCAGTGATATATCACTGTAAAGCTGGAACAATTGCAAAATATTGTTGTTGCAAAATGTGAATAAAGATTTCAACTGGTCCAAAAAGAATGAATATATGAAGAGTGAATATGTATTTGTGGATTTTTTTGAACGTTTTTACATTTTATATGGTAGTTTAACACTATAATGATGAAGAATCTTAGGAACCAGACAACTACTATTCTTTTTTTTTTTTTTTACAACTTATGTGAGTATTTTAAAAATCTCCATATTAGTAGTTCATTTATCTCTAATTTACAGTTGTACATCAAAGATACAAACACCTTGTGTGTTATTATTAAACAATGCCATTCCATTTTGAAAGAAAGGTTTCATTTGAACTAGTATCATCAAAAGTATAATTTGCTTCAGTTTAATGCTTGATTTTTTGGATTGATAAAAACAAAGATAAGAAATTAGATATGCAGCTTGTTTTTATGGTTAAGTGGCTAATCTAAGTCAAAATGTCAAATGAATTTCTGTTGTAATGTTATGACTGGTTGTAATGCTATGTCTGCATGCTAGCTAGGTGACTTGACTAAGCAACTAATGACTCACCCATCCGTTCTTCGCGTTTGGTTCCATCGTAACTCCTCTCTATGTTAGCTCCTAAATAACCTTAATTGCAAAGTAGCAAGTTATCAAGCTAGTTCACTTAATATGATAAATTAACATCGCGTTTGTATTTTATAAACGCACACGACACGAAGGTTGCTTGGTGATTAACAGAGCAACTTTCACAACTCTGTTTCATTGCGGTTGTAAAATTTCTACTGATTGGTTGAGCACATGACTGTTGTGATTGGTCGGGGTAGCGAAATATTATCTTGTAATCTGATTGGCTGGACTAAACCCAGCAAAGAAAACAGGACTTATTTGCGCTGCTTCTACGATTCCAAAATGTTTGGGAGTTTCCAATACATTTGTGATCCAATTATATATTTGGGAAATAGAAAAGTATTTTAAAATGCCGCTGTACTTATTCTTGAATCTCAATATGTATTTGCGAATCACACACCATTTATTTGTAAAACACGTATTTTTGCGAGTCTCGTGATTTTTTTTTTTTCCTAGACATCTATAGTAGAAATGTGATGGAGGCCTATTTTTTTCTCAGAAAAATAAAATGGAAAAAAAGGACTGCACAGGTTGTGAACTAAGTCAAACAATTTTTAACATGTATTAAACAACAAAGTCAGAAAGTGACAATTATTTAATACACAATGACAATTATTTTAATAGGATTTTTTTAATGGAAATTATGAGGCAATAGTTAATGTTTGATTTTCATTCAGTGAAGGCACAGTTTGTGTAATACTGCACATTGTACCCTCACCAGCAAATACTGGTTATTCTTCCAATGACAGAGAGAAACGGGTTTTTTAATCCAACATTGCAGTTTTTTTCTCTCTATGTTGAAGAGGGTCCAAATATCCAGTATAATTTCTACACTAATGTACGTGACAGCTCTTATCTCCCATAGACATTTCTTCATCTCTTTTAAAAAAAAGATGAAGTGCAAATTTATCCAGTGCAATGAAATGAGCCCTGTGTAATGGACTCGGACAAACAAATGTGGTCAAATCAGTCAGTCCACCACCTGGACCATGACTGTCTGTGCACTGTACTATATAAGGGTCTGCAGGCCTGGGAGGGACCAAGGGCAGCTCCAGAGAGTATTTAACCCCAGGACCTGCCCTGTCAGTTCTCCTTCATCACACTCCAAGAGAATACAGGTACATTTCAGGCACCTCAGCACAAAGGCAACTGTTACCTCATCTCTTCCCATTGTGTACTATATGGGTTTGTAACATTGAGAAAGTGTTCTATTGTATTGTGCAATGCTGGCGTTCTGATTTTGCTGGCATTTCGATATCTGATTATGTATGAATGCACTGTGCTTGGATAACCCAGGACTGTTCATAGAGACATTTAGCAATCTTCTTCTGATTGTATTCTCATGTTTCTTTGGTCATGTTTCGGCAGGTCACACAATGAGGGGGATTCACTGTGTGGTTGGACTTGTTCTCCTGTGTAGTGTTCAAAGCAGCTGGCAGATCTCACTGCAAGAGACCCAGGAAAAATCCAGGTAATGTTTGTATAAAACGTTTACACAACATTCCAGCAATGTGCATGTACAGTCTATATTAAAGGCTATGTTTAGGTTGATGTTAAAAGCTGGCAAAGGGCCTTATAAGGCAGGAACGTTGCCTTGACTTTTGCACTTGCAAAGCTCTCCAGTAAACTGTTAGGGTCAATCTTGAATGTTTTGCTATATTATGCTAAGTCAGAGGAGATGTGCTCAACCCAGAGATTGCTGATGAATCAACTTTCAAACAGAAAAATAGCTACCCTCCAGAGGAAATGGCACAACTACCAAAATCTTAGGTCTCGACATATAATCATATATTAATAAGAACACTCACCGTGGTTTGGCTTGGGTGGTGTTTGACTGTGGGATCACAGGCATAAGGTCTTTCAACTGGGACAACACAGTCTTTGATGTCTCCAACAAAAGAACATTCAATGTCTATGTATGATGTATGCCTTTTCACCAAAGACTATCTGATTTGATTTGAAAAATATGTGTGTACAATCTTGACACAAGAGTCTATGTACATAGAGACTTAGATATGAGTACTGAAGTGGAGTAGGTTTTTCATTGCCAAGCCTTATTACCTCAGACATGTCATGTTCTATTTTAGCTCAAACAGTATGGATACGGTATTTATTGTGCGGTATGACAGTTGTAAGTATTAAGATATTTCATTCAGGATTTATTTAATCTAAGGGTGTTAACACATGCAGTTTTGCAATTAAATGTAGTTAGACATATATAAGGTAAAGGAAAATCATACCTATCATGTAATATATACATTTTTAAGAGTACAATTATTGAATTGCCTTTTAATTAATTAAAGAGTAACTCAGATATTCAGTGCAAGGTTCCTTAGCCACAGAAAAATGTATTTGAAAATCATGAGAACATAGGACAAACAAGGAAAAGAAGATTTCTGAGCAGTGAAAGGAGGCCTGATTTATGTTTTTGTCATATTTTACATGTGCATCAGAAGAATTTAATTGATTTAAAAAATTTCAGCTTATTGACAGAGGATGCTCAGTTTGATGACCCAATGGAACTTACAAATGTGAAGAGACACTCCCAAGGAACTTTCACCAACGATTACAGCAAATATCAGGACATGAGACAAGCGCAAGACTTGGTTCAGTGGTTAATGAACTCTAAGAGACAGGGGTGAGTATACAAAGAAATATCATGTCCTCTTTGCATCAGTATGACAGAGAAAGAACTGGTAGTAATTTGTTCAGTCCAAGTATATTTAAAACTTAATGACATAAATGAATTAACCAGTGTTGACTGAAATTCTGAGAAAGATACCATACTGCAATACCTATGTGAGAAATTATTTTATTATAAATCTATTAATGGATTTCTTGAAATGGTGATACAAAAACACAAAGAGAGGATGTGATTGGCTGAGCTCATTTATTTGCTCCAGCCAGAAATCATGTCAAATAAATTGCTTTAGCAATAATGTTAATGTGGTGAAGGCTTTGATGAATCTGAGTGTTTATCCATGACACGAGATTGCAAGCCTTTCCACTTTAATCCAGCAATCCTTCAAGACGCCATGCAGAAGGAACCTACACCAGTGATGTCAGCTCCTACCTGCAGGAACAAGCTGCCAAGGACTTTATTTCTTGGCTGAAGTCAGGAAGAGGCAAAGGAGAGTAGCCTTTTCCCCCAGCCTGCTCCACCATATCACGCCTTTTGAAAGAAGAAAAATAAACTACTACTGAATCATCATCCCCTGCGACAACATGTATTTTTCTAATTATGTGTGCTGTTCCTTCACTGGTCCTAAAAATAAATACCCTGGATGGAAGCTCTTGAGATAAAGAATGGTGTCTAATTTTGTTTATTGTTGCTGGGGAGGAACAACTGGTTTTTCAATTCAAATCCGCTTTGTAATGTTAGAGAACTCATTGCGCTAAACAGCTCCATTGAGTAAAACCCTTTATAGAATAGAGTTGGATCCAGAACTCATGGCAGCCACGTATCATGCCATTAAGATCAAAATTTAATTATAAGCTCACTCAAACCTAATTAACTGAAGGAGTATTACATGTTAACAGAGGTGGAAAACAATGGCAGAAAGTAAAAGTACTAGTACATATTTTTTCCATCCATGCACAACTGTTTTAGTCCACGGGAAGAGCAAATACAAAGGTAGTCCTTTCATGTTTTGCCTCAGGTTTTCATTACAAAAGAGAACAGAGAAAAGTGTCAGTGTGTAGGTACACACAGGGAATGAGATCTCAGACTGGCATATAACTGTGGAGAAGAGCTCATATGGACATGCTGTGAATTCACAGCTTCCATGTAATAGCAGATCTATGGCCTTAGTGATTCCAGCCGTAGCCAGCTTGTTCCGGGAATGGCCTGGCGAGGAAAGCTCATGAGCTATGGCCAGAGTCTCCTCAGTGTAGAAGCTGAAATGAAAGAAATGTCCTGGGAGGTCTTGATTGTAGCAAATAGGAAATTGTTTGCTTTTGACAGGAAATTGTTTGCCTTTCTGTAACTGATTATAGAGGCCATTCATTGCACTATGCAACCCTTCCATATGCTCAGATATGTAATTCAAATGCTTTTTAAAATATCAAAACAAATATATCTGCACATAGCACTCCAGCTAACAGAAAATGGAAAAATATAATACTATAACAATAATATCACTGTTAAAAAATCAGGTCATGTGTTCATCTATGTTTGACAAAATGCTTCTCAAACTTAGAACACAACATTCTACTGAAAAAGGTCTGCCATGGTATATTAGTATATCAAAAAAGTTGATAAGGATGCCAAAGAAAGAGAACAACACATAACAAATATATTATCACACTTTATTGATTATCATTATATATAGCAACAGTTCAACTTTCTGCCATAGTTGAAGATGGAGAGGCTGCAGCTCTGTACTGTATCAATGCCATCTACTGACCAAAATCTAAATTGCATATCATTATGAATACAGAGAAGCACTACTATTATGTTCAGCTTTTATATTGTAAATATGATCCAGTTAAATCTTATATAAAGCACTGAAGATACAATAACTGCACAACATAGACGCAATAAAAATATGGTGCTTCACATCTAGTAAAAAGTTAGCTGACAGAGGGGCTGATAGATGCACAGAACTGTCACAGCATGTAAGTAAGGATATTCACCTAATACAATGACACTGCAAGTGTGACCCTTCTTAGATGTAACTATATGTGCCAAAAGATTTGTGAACCATGTTTTTTAGATTGATATTTTGTCTCTTGACAGAGACTAATGGAAGTTGCAACAGGGACATAATTTCCCATTTTCCTCCTCTATTGAAAGGATATATTGTTCTTTAGGGAGAAAACTGCATTGTATCTCTTTTGCTATTGTAAAAACAATAATAGCATGGAGTTCTTTCTTGCTCTTTTGGTAGCTAAGACAGAAATGCGTACGACAGAAGTTTCCTTGGAATCTTGTTTTTACAAAAAGAGTATTAGAGAAAGTATTTATGGGAGATACATTGGGAGAGTTACTTCCTGGGTCCAATTTCCACAGACATGCTGCACTTATCTTACTTTTCATATTGAATTAATATTATGCAAATAATATGCAGATATTGAATGGATATTTGTAATGTTCAATGTAAGCAGAAGTAAAATACTTTGACCATTAGTAACTGTCAGAGTACAGAAGTGGACACTGTAAGCTATTTGATATTCAAGCCACTGTATTGAAGAACTGGAAATTCTTATGCTGGACATTTTAAAATTGGTGCCATGACAACACCCATGTTGTTCATTCATAGACCACACATACTTTTTCTTTGTAAAAAAAAAATACAAATGCATTTAATGAATAATATGAAACTAAAAGCATAAAAGAATAATAATACTAATCATAAACTTGCACAGGGCTAGTGAAGCCAATTTAGCAGATAAACCCATTTTCATCTTGCCACTAGATGGCACTATAAGGTAATGAAGGACAGACAAAGGACAAATATCTTCTAGGAGCACTTGGGATCATGAAGACATCTCAGGTTTTCCAATGTTTGCCAAAACTTTGGTAAATGACCAAGTAACTCCTATATAAGCAGATGGTAGTTACAATATTCTGTGACATTTGTAACTTTTATATCACATATTTATTGTGGATCATCATAAATAATTGCTATGACTAGATATTGCTTAGTAACTTAGGTGCAGCTAAAACTTAGCAAGACTTTGTAGTGTTCTCAATTACAAATGCACATTAAGGCCAGCCCCATTACATCTTAGCTATGATTGGGGAAAATGCCAAATTTGTTACAATTCAGTGCTCTGTATCCCACTGTTGCAGTCATTACAGTAAACTACTCAGTATGTCTCTCTATAAGGCATAAAGCATGTGACTTATCATGGTCTACCAGTCGCAATGCTATGTTGAATGAATGGTATTCTGAGACCAGTGTGCTAGATAACAGATTTCTGCGGTTTGATGTTCAATTTGAGTAACAGGTGATCAGAGATGAATGTGGGCATGTACGACAGAGGCAGCCAAATGAGCTTGGCATCCCAGCCCGGAGAGTAACGCGTTCGAGGATGGACGGCAGAGATGGCGTGCTCCATGCAGCTCACCACTTTCATCAGGTCTGAATCCAGCATGTGGTCAAACTTCTGAAAGCCTGTTATCACTGCCAGAGAGGGAAGACACAGCTCACTACTTCCTTTATTATCAGTACTGTATTATACACTGAGTTGATAGTATAAAGTATACAGTTCCAATTTCTGTAAAGCAAAAACTTTTAACACCCATGCGATATTACAATTTGCCTTCATAATTAGGTCTTCACTAAAGACAAGACCTGCAACACACACATACACATAATCAATACACTGAAGCAGACACAACCTTATTCAATGAATGATGTTTCTCAGGACATTGAGGGAATTAAAGATGTGTTAAAGAAAAGAAAACCATCAAGCTTCCCTCCTTCTCACTCAGATACATGCATTGAAATCCATAAGTGTGACACACAAAGTACAAAAAAAACACATGATGATATGAGTGTGTAAACCATCATTTGACTAAACGTCAACTCATTTGTAACTGGGAATTGTGAACAGATGTGCTCATATTCATAAAAGCACTAACCAATGTATTTAGTTTTTTAATAAAAAAGGCACACGTTTTTTTTTTAATAAAAGCGAGCATTGCTACAACAAATATTTATCAAATATTTTAGTGTGCACACACATAAAAAGACTGAAATGCCACTCAGTTTGACAAGTGAGGTGTAACACTACCAGGACTGTGAAAGTAGGCCTCATATTTGTGGTAACACTACATAGCATATATATGTTTTCTGCTTTTTATGAGTGTCTATTCCAGGCATACTACAGGTTATATTAACTTTTCTCATTCATTTGCTGCTAATTATGCTTTTGGCTAAAGTACTTAAAGTACCAGCTTTGTCTTATAATCACAGGATCTTGTTTATAGTTGAACAGCATGAGAACCAGGGTTCTAACCAGGGTTCTAACCTGTGATCAGAGGGTGCAGCAACCACCTCTACAGACTATGCACAGAACAAAACTGCACACACATCCTTGCACACACAGACAAATTATGCAAGTTACATTTTCTTTTACACCAGATTGATAGCGTTATGTATTACCTTGGTTAATGTAAGAGCTTCCATATTCTTCTTTAGTCTCTTCGGGGAGTCTGTTCCATAGCTCATTCAAGCTTCTTGCAAAAGAATCCACTCCGAACAGAGTGGTTCTGAATGAGCCTGGTTCAAGGCACAACACTTTGACTCCAAAGGGTATCATATTCCTCCTTGAATACAAGAGGAACAAAATAGAGTTTTGAATAATGAGTCTTATGTCTCATTTCTCTGCATATTTTTACACAAACACTACCACTGTATAATTTGCTGGACAACATTGAAGGATTATTACCGAAGACTATCATTGAAGGCTTCTACTCCGTGCTTAGAAACACAGTAGGGTCCACCAGACATGCCAATCCTTCCAGCTATACTAGATACATTCACCACTCGACCCCTGGCTTTTTTGATCAGAGGGAGCACGCTTAGTGTGACCCCAATGACCCCGTTTAAATTCACATTCAACAATGATTTATAGTCCTCCAGGGTTAGCCAGTCACAAGGCGCTGTGGGCAGGGAGATCCCAGCATTGTTCACGACAGCCCACAGACCTGTGAAATCAGGCACAGGTACAGGCATTAATTTACTGATTTAATTGTGCTTCAGTTACTGTTTCAGCTACTTTTTCATCTATTCTATCAGCAATGTAGAATAAAGGTTAGGGAGCTGGGCTTGAAATTTCAAGGTTGCATGTTCAACTCAAAGAAAGGACACTGCAGTTGTATCCTTGAGCAAGGTAATTAACTCATATTGCTTCAGTAAATATGTAGCTGCATAACTGGATTATGTATAATAATATTCACATTTCATACTATTTTAACTGTATATTGCTATGAAGAAATGAGTGTGAGTATGAATATCTACTATGTTCCTAAAATGTAAATGTATCAGGGAATTCCCAAAATCATTTTTCTTCATTTTAATTATTTAGTTGATATATGGTAATGCATCAATATAAGGTAATAAATAAGGATTCTCTCTCCAGTCTCCAGTCTCAGAACCATATGGATGTCACTGTAACAGCTCCTAATTCCATCAGGCATGAATGAGAAGTTACCTGCTGGGGAGACAGAATGTCCCTAGGCATAAAGACATTCCAACAGAATCCTGCAGAGGCCTGCACTGGTATGCTACTTGTTCTTACGTATCTTTTTGTCCCTATTACACTCAAATGATGGGGAAAATATTGTTTACATTACATCAGTTTTTGGCCAATGCAAACCCAGAGGATGATTTCCTACCTAGGGGTACTGCACATGTTAATTTCCTCCCTCAGTTTTGTACAAAACAACTGCCACACAGTTATGCAGCATAAGAAACATAATTATTTTCCCACAACATTCATCTGACAAAAACAATTTCTGGAGCACTCCGCCATGGAATGTGAACTGTTGTCTAAAAATTGTATGTATAATTGCAATACTGAAATTTCTGAGAAAAAATGGTCCCATGATTATTTAATGTATTTTGAATTGCATTTTGTGAATTAATGTGTGGTAATTAAAATGTGCATTATAAGCAAACATAGAATAATGTTACACTGGACAATTTATCATCAACTTGAGTTACATTCATTTGTCGCACCATTAATGCCATTCAGTACAACATACTCTATCCACCAAAAATATCTTCTTCAATAACTGAAGAAAAAATTTTGAATTTAGATAACTCGCCTTTATCCCCAACAAGAGATTTTATGAACGCTGCGGCTTTGTTGATGCTCTCTGTCTCACTGACGTCTAAAATTGTGGTGGTCAGTCTTCCAGAAGACACTTTCCTCAGCTCCTCTTCCCCTTTTTCACTGAAACATGCGGCAATAACAAGGAAGCCCTGTTTGTCCAGGTGTCTCGACAGCAGGTTGCCGAACCCAGAGTCACAACCAGTGATGTAGACGTATTTTTCTGCTTTATTTCCAATTCTTTCTCTTTCCCTGTACCAACGGTACAGTAATAGTAAAGCCACTAGTCCAAAAAGGTACAGAATCATCTCTGAAATGCAGAAAAAGATTCACACGTTAATTCTTATCTTTTAATATGTATTTTAAATATTTTCATGTTACATCCTGTGTTTGGAGTGGGCCAGTACTCACCAGCATGCATTACCGGCACTTCTGCGTTTTTGTTCTTTAAATACCGTGACTTTTTATTGTGTACAAGCACTGGTCATGAGCCACCGGGTCTCTGTTTTACTGCAAGAATCCACAATCCTGTGGAGAAGAGTGCCCCTAGTCCATTTTTAGGTATCAAGACTCTATTGTTAGCTGCTGTGTAAATATAGGCGTTTCTGACATGACCACGCCCCCAAAGTAATTTCATTGGGCCGTCACAAATCCACATGTGAGTTCTGCCCAAAGCCATGGCTCTGGGTCTGGGTGCAACTAGAAGAACTAATAGACGGTTTCAAATTAAAGTGCTAATTCTAGAGTATGAGGTTAGGTAGGCTACTCCGGACAACTTCCGGTAAGCACAAGTAAACAACGATTGTCTCAGCCAGCCGGGTGCGCAGCATCTGCCAGAGGCATATATAACTTGGTTTTACAGCGAAGTAAGTTTTCTGTCTGCGTTGATCAGTCGTGTGATATTCCCTCTGAAGGGGACCACTTAACTTTAGGAGAGAAGAATACATTTTCAACCAGTAAAGCGTAGCAGGCTGCGTGAATAGCAAGGACGAAACGCAAGGTACTTGCAGCTGGCTAATGTTAACCTAGCCTAAGATCACCAGCCCTGGATCCAGTGTCAGTGCTATAAGCTGGCTGAAGGCATGACAATTGCCTACAAGATGTCGTTGCACAGGTGGCTAGATAGATTGAGAAAACTAGATTTCGATTGAGACAGTAGTGAAGTATTTCTGTATTTTTGAAATCATTATGGATGTTTTCAGAACATTTGTATGATTCCATTGAGGATGTAATAACAATAAAGAATCTTTGTGATTCATTGTCCACTGTGGTCTGCTCTGTCCAACAAGGCACCTTTATTTTACATGCACAGTAAACTGCTTTTAAACGGTCAAATAGTGTAATCAGCAATACCCATTTAAAATTACAGGTAGGACAGACTGATAAGTCAAAGTGTTGCTCGTCAAATGAGGCTATCCTATCCAGGTAAGTATTATTACAGGTCAATAAGTTCAACTGTCCAACTTTATCCTTTCAGGATATCCTAACCATTGTAAAACAACAGGCAGGGTAGTGCAATAGCCAAGATTGACCACATCAACCTATCCTACCCGCACAACTGAAGGTAGCATAGATGGATAGGTATAATTAGTCCTATCAGAATGTTCTACCCACACTGTTAGTAAGACAGATTGATAATTCATTTAACCCCATCAAAACATCCTATCCACTTATAACTCAAGGAGCAATAGCCCCAATAGACAAAGCATACCCAATAAGATCATACTTGCTTAAAGGTAGGACAGTTTGATAAGGTAGCATTGTCCAATAGATATAACTCAATCAATTTCATCAAATTCATTTTTGCTGACCAAGTCAATAAGTTTAAAGCAAGTTTATATCACTATTAAGCTTTGCAAAGCATTGCCCATTTATTCAGCATTCACCTAAAACAATAGTAAATAGGTGGGATGTTTATATTATATATAACATAAATAACAAACACAAAACTAGAAACACAATTAATGGTGTGTATGTGTATGTGTGTGTGTGTGTAGGAGCCTCACCAGTGGTGTTTTCTCCCACTATACAGACAGGAGAAGTTCCCTTCCTTCAGAGCAGAATCAAGCTTAGGGAAACTGAAGGGGGAAGCACAGTATGGTGTGTGTGAGTTCATGTGTGAGGGGTACACCTGCAGTGGTGGAGTTGTGTGCGCTCTGTGAGGGGAACACCTGCAGTGGTGTTGTGTGCGGTCTGTGAAGGGTACACCTGCAGTGGTGTTGTGTGCGCTCTGTGAGGGTACACCTGCAGTGGTGTTGTGTGCGCTCTGTGAGGGGTACACCTGCAGTGGTGTTGTGTGCGCTCTGAGGGTACACCTGCAGTGGTGTTGTGTGCGCTTTGTGAGGGGTACACCTGCAGTGGTGTTGTGTGCGCTCTGTGAGGGGTACACCTGCAGTGGTGTTGTGTGCGCTCTGTGAGGGGTACACCTGCAGTGGTGTTGTGTGCGCTTGTACACCTGAGTGGGGGTACACACCTGCAGTGGTGTTGTGTGCGCTCTGTGAGGGGTACACCTGCAGTGGTGTTGTGTGCGCTCTGTGAGGAGTACACCTGCAGTGGTGTTGTGTGCGCTTTGTGAGGGGTACACCTGCAGTGGTGTTGTGTGCGCTCTGTGAGGGTACACCTGCAGTGGTGTTGTGTGCGCTCTGTGAGGGGTACACCTGCAGTGGTGTTGTGTGCGCTTTGTGAGAGGGGTACACCTGCAGTGGTGTTGTGTGCGCTCTGTGGGGTACACCTGCAGTGGTGTTGTGTGCGCTCTGTGAGGGGTACACCTGCAGTGGTGTTGTGTGCGCTCTGTGAGGGGTACACCTGCAGTGGTGTTGTGTGCGCTCTGTGAGGGGAACACCTGCAGTGGTGTTGTGTGCGCTCTGTGAGGGGTACACCTGCAGTGTTGTTGTGTATGCTCTGTGAGGAGAATTGCTCTTACCCATATGGTGTCTCTCTGGATGGGGGAGCAGATGGATCACAGTGCATTGAGAGAGGGGTAAGCAGAAAGAGCTGGGGTTAGAGAGATTATAGCATCCGCTATGCCTATGAGATTTATTGTGCAAAGAAAACAAAAAGATTGAAATTGCAATTTTACTTACCTTATCCTTGTGGTGGATGGACTCCTGCTGGGGGAAAACAAGCTCTTCTTGTTTGGGTGGTATTAATCAGCTTTGAGGTGTTTTTACTGCCGACTTGTATACTTTGTATGGAAATTATGCAAATTCCACTGAAAAAAATCAAGGAAAACATGTAAAAAGGGCATCAGCCTTTGTAAAACTTCCAAAGAAATTAAAAACTCTGCAACTTGTCTTTCACAAGAGGAACAACTGAAACACTGAAAGGAAAAAAAATCTAGAGTATACTGTAAGGTAAAACTGAAACATGGCCTGATGACAGAATACAGAATACATGCAAAAGCCACTAGACTGCCACCTTAAAAGTCAACATAAGTTGTGCATGCTGAAGGGTGGAGGCTGACAGATCAACACTTCTGCTTTCCTGCCTTAGAGGAAAGGCATGCTCTGGAGACAGAGGAGGATGGGCCTGTGCAAACAGAAGGAATTAATAGCTGGAAACAGAAAGTGAATAGGCTGCCACCAGTGAAAACCCATACTGGAAACTAATTAAGTGGGAACCACAAAATGGGCACCCTCTGCATAATGCCATTCACTCTGCATAATTTATACTGCAGCACACAAAATAAAACCATTCAAAGCCTGCACGTCTCAATCAGACCCACTGCCACAACAATCCCTTTCAGCCTCTGTGGTCACATGTCCAAAAGAGAGATTACATAACATCATGAACTGCCTCCATAACAGTATCAAGTACAACCTGCACAATGACAAGTACTCCTACATTCTTTTAAACAAAAGGCAAGCTTTCATTGGCCAGAAAGAAACAGCATGGCATACAGTAGCATTTAACAGGACCATGTGACCCACAGTGCTTCTATAGCTCATACTTTGCATGCTACTACAGGACTGGAAATCAGCAACAATATTTTGTGACAAACAGAAAGTACAGTCCACATTATTCAGCAGCAGCAGCACAAAAAGAGACATACTAATGGTCAGTGGGGTCCTCTCTGTCCAACTCATTCATCAGAACTTTTGAGCAGAGGGGTTGAAAACAAAAACAAAATGGCCAATTAAAAAGGCTGTTTATAGAATCTCCAATGGTTCATCAACGTTCAGGCAAGAGAACTGGTTAGGAGTCAACAGCACTTGCAAGTGAATTAAAGCTATTGGCAAGGTTAATAACTGCCAAGAGGTCTTCGGAAACTAAACAAAGATCGGAGCCAACGGCTTGGGGCTTGCTTACCATTAAAGCTGAGGATGTCAGTGCTTTGCAGGCATTCTTATTGTTTTAAGAGAGTATTGTAACATGATGGAAGACTTGCAATAAATGGAGGAGATGAATACTGTATCAAGCCTCATGCTCATCATGATGAAACTGCCACACAAGTTTGGATTGGATGACAGAAGCATGCAAGCTACAGGAGCACAGAGGGAACCAAGGTTTATTCTTGATTTATTCAGCTTCATCGAGTATTAAGTGAAAATTCCCTCTGAACCCCTCTTTGGAAACATTCAGGAGACTCTCAAGCCCATGAAATACAAGGTTAGTTCAAAATCTTTTGACAAAAACAGGTGCTCTGCCACTTTGGCCATTGTCAACATTGCTGAAGATTAACAGTCTACAGCTCAGCATAAATCCATCTCCTGGCAAGTCTGACTTTTGTAATTCATTAAAAAGTGGTCACTCTCTAGAGAAATGTCCACAGCTCAAGAAAATGACTCACTGGGAAAGGACTAATGACCCCAAGTAGAATGGGATAAGGTTTGGCTGTTTAAAACCTGGACCTATGAGAAAGGAATATATCAAGTCTTCTCACTTGCAGTACGTAAAGGCATCCCACCATACTCCACATTACATTAAAGCCCAAAGCATCACAAGATCAGCCAGGACGTGATGCCCTTGTCTCTCTGCAGACTTGGGCTCAAACTGGGGCTGGGAATGTGCTCGATCAATTATTTCCGGGCAAGTAAACGGTAAATGAGTGAAAACAATTTTTTTAAACATATTTAAAAAATTCCTTTTTCCCTTAGCTGAACTACAACTGATCTAATTTATCTCCCGCTGCAACTATGCCTACCGAGTTATCCATAAGCATATGACTTCTCTGATTCATGCAACTACAATCCTTTGCTTCTTCACACCCTGCCAACACAATACTAGCCTTGTTTGAAAGAAGGAGTTGGAACTGTGTGTGGAACAATATAACATACTCAGCTGGTTTCCATGTGACTGAGTTTGAGAATCACCAGGCCAACACCAAGGCCCTGGTGAGTCATAAAACTGGGGAGATGGTGGAGAGAAAGAGGCACATCCTGAACCTGCATTACACCTTTTTCATCAGGAAGTTCACAGAGATTGACTGGTAGGACCAATGAGACTTCCACTAGCTTTGTAACGGTTAGAATTTCCATTGTATTGTTGTGATGACATTCAATAGTCCAGTATTTTGTCATTCTTATCGTTTTCCATAAATGTTGTGGACCATTTTACATACTGTCAGTCAGAACTTATCAATGACCAAAACATGACTAAAAAGCAACCAGCAGGTTTGCATGAGTGTGGTGGATTGAAAGGAGACCTGTAGAGTAATCCTTATAGCCTGTGGTGCAGTCCATCACATGGCTGACATGCTGACACTTGTCACAGCACTCATAGGCTGCAAGTCTTTATGCAAAACTTTCTGAGCTCTAGCAAAATGAGGCATCTGCCTGCTCATAGGGTTGAAACATGCCTCAAGTGAGTACGTGAGTGTATGCACTTGTGGTTATGGTCATTGCATTATGCCGTTGTTGTAATACTGCCATTGTCATATTCTAAAATGTTTACATATCGCAGTAATTTTAACATTACAGTAGTTTCAATATGCAGCATTCTCCTAGGTATGGTGAAGGCAATAAATTCACTATACTGTGAAATGAATAACCGTTACTTACCAAACAATTGCTTTGTTGAAAATAACTATGAATTTTACTTGAATTTCGATATAATTGAAACAATTCAAGGGTACCATGTTCTTTATTTAAATCATTTTAATGTTGATAGCTGTTCAAACATTTTTGTAATATGCAGTAAAATAACAGTTGCTATTGAAACACTGACCTATTTATGTTCTAAAATCTGTTCATGACAGGCACACCCCTGGTGGAAAGCCCCAACATTCCTCCAAAAGATCATAAGAGGCTTCTTTGGGACACCTTGTGTTACCCCTTCTTCATGTTTACACGTCCTGGTCACGTCTGCTATCTGTACTGGTACCCTGTTGCTGGAATGACCTTCAAATTTTGGTCACCTTCAGCTGCAGACTGAAGTTTCACCTCTTCACCCTGCAACTCGTCCCTGCCCAGTTCTTCTGCTTACCTATACTAGTTCTATTACTGCTAGTATCATTATCTTATTTTAGCTAGGATTGACGTTGCTTTATTTCCTCAACAAGTTACTTTACGGCATCCTTTTTGCACTTGGAATTCTAATTTCCTCTTTGATTTCCGGCATCATTGTCCCTGACTTACGCACTATGCGTTGCAAATCACTCTAAAATGGTCTATAACACAACACAAAATGGCAACCAATTCTATTGTAATTATCAGCCTAAACAATTATTACCTAAATGAGCATTACCATGAAAATGCAGTTCTTAGTCCATGCACCCGTTGCAAGTTAGTCGTATGAAGACTCTGGAAAGAGATCAGAAGCTTCTGCTGGTTGGTATCAGTGTGTGAACGAAGGCAGAGAACTCCACCTGGGGTGGAGTGTTGTGTTACATAGCAATTTCATCCGATTATTGTTCCACGGAGAACCGGAAGAGCAGTGCTCTCATGACAACATCATCAAGCTAACAATAGCTGGCTTCACAGTGGAAATCTACACCCATGAAAAGGTACCAAAGGAACAGGGTAATCAAGGTTTTATTTTCCTCGAGAAATCCAGAAAAGTGTCAATGTGTACTCTTGAATAAAAACAAATGAAATTTGAATTAAAATATTATATGCCAAAAATTGGTACATTTCAAGTCATGAAAATGGCAATTTGAGGAAATAAATAGGAGCCTTGTCAGGAGAGCAACATGCATTTCATGGTTATTTACCCTGCTCCCTTCTTTTATGGTCCCTTGCCATGCACCCAGACACAGCCAGAGAGGGACAAATGGTCCCTCTCCCTCATACACACCTCCCACCCAGTGATCAAAGGGGAATAGGCTTTTCAAGCATAACAAGGAGCAGATATTCATTCAGAAATTAAGGCAAACCACTTGATGGTCAATATGGGTCTACATTTGGGGTTACCAGTTAAAAGCAGAACTGGGCATGGTACGACCCTCTTTGTTCTTAGTAAGCCCTAAGGTGCCCCCCAAATGTAGAATCCTTTGACAAATATGCGCAACCACAGGGGGCCATCACCTCTCTCCCTTTCCGTCTGGCTCCTCCCCCTTCTGGAGCATTTGTCTTGTGTGTGTGGGTTTATGCCTGCGTGTGTTTTTTGTGTGTGTACTTTAGGATCACTCTCCCCTTCTATACCCCAATAATATTCACCTTCTTTGTATGAATAAAATCACATTACAACAGGAGTGTCTCTCAATACAACCGCAAAGCTATTCATGCGCAGAACGGCCTGTTCCTCTCTGTGAACTCTCCTCCCTAAACTTGCGTATGTTCATGTTTGGTGTCATTGTGATGCTTGTAAAGAGCTGTTCACAGAAAGGTTTATACTGAGGGGATGCCTTGTGTTTTCCAGTTGTTTAAGTTTCAATATAAGATTAAGTCCTGGATAAACTGTCAGGCACTCCCCCACCATAAAATTAGATATGGGAGGACCAGGGAGGAGGGGAAAGACCCTTCTTAAGTTGGGCCCAGAACAGACCTCATTGCTCAGTCCTCATTGCTCAGTCCTTCTGCTTCATCTTCCTGCTTCGTTGCTGGTCCGATCATCTACCATCACGGCTGGAACTATCACACCATTTGGGATTTACTTTACTTTTTTGGTTTGGCTGCAGTTGGGAGTAGCTCTTTGTTATTCCTCAGGAGAGACAAGCATTGGCTGGGTAATCTTCATTTCATTCATCTGTGATACTGAATTTTTCAGGTTTTTCTTATCTTAGTGTTGTAAATCGTCAAATAAAGGTTTTTTTTTTTTTTTTTTTTGCAAGTGTATGCAAGGTATTTCATTTGCAAGTGTATCCATATTTCTGATAAAAGTTGATCCACCAGACTGCTAATTGCTCAACTTGGTTATTTAATTAACAGTTATTATTTTTACTAGTAATTATTTAAATTAACCAATTTTAACTGCCTGTTGGTTATGTGAGGAGTTTTTGTTGTAGTTAATGTCACTTGTTTTCGGTATTCAGTGATAGAAGTTTAACGAGGGCTTTAATTATTAGGACACCTTGGATTCAGAGAATTGTTATTTTTCTTAAATCCTCACTTCCCCAACAGCCCATTTCAACTATCAACAAATTATCTACCAACATTATATTGCTTTTTTAGTGTAAGCTGAAGTGTTCAATCTTGGAGGTAGACTGTTTTGTTGCATCCTGCATACTTCTTTCCATTCAAGAGGGCACGGTTTATCAAAATCCAACATTAATCTCTTGCAAACCCCAAACCATTTTGATATATATAAAAAAATCAATTTTATTCAAACTTTCAGTGTAATGGAAATGAACATTTCACATTAAATTCACTGGTTACACCTTTTTTAATTCACAGATTTACTGGTTTCATTTTGTCCATATTGTAACCAAGCAAACACGTTTTTCATCCTTTAATGTTTTGATAACGATAGCTAAATTATTAGCTGCATTCATTTTTCTAAACTTCACAAAACAGAGCACCTCTAATCACGAAATTGCTTTGCTCCATGTAACTTGTAACTAGGATATTTGAATGATCCGTTACTCTGAACAAGACCAAAGCAGTTTTGGATGCATTGGTTGAAAATGTTAGAATGATGGTCACATTTCATTTTGGATTGTCTTCATATTGTCCATTATTTGTATGTGTATTTGGATTAGGTTTCCCATATTTTTTGCTCTAAGTTAATAACCATGTGTAAGCATGCATGGAATTTGCCAAACTCCATCCACTGGTTGGATGAGACCAAATTTGATGATTCTGACCTCATGCCATGAAATATGGTGGTTGGTTATTTATGTTATGGGGCTGTTAAGCAGCTGCTGGTTCTGCGGCCCTTGTAAAGATCAGTGGTATCATGGATTCTATTAGATGCTACAACCCTTGTGCCAAAAACCTGGTTCCCTCTGCCAGAATGCTGAGATTTGGCCACAGGTGGTCCTTCCAGCATGATGTTGATCCCAAAAACATGTAAAAATCAAATACACATAGCCTTCAGGACATCCAGGGTACTGAAAGGTTCTACATGGAGGAGTGTCTCCAAGGTCCCTCCCCATGTATTCTCCATCCATATGAAATGTTACATGCAAAGACTCAGTGCTGTTATCCTTTCCACAGGAAGTTGCACCAAGTACCAAAAACAGTAAGAGGTGCTGATAATTTTGACACCCATGTTTTGTGAATCATAGTTGTATTCATTTATTTATTATAAATATTTATTTATAAAACACAGAATTTTCAGTGAATAGTGTTTTTCTTCATAAAAGATGGGTGCCAATATTATTCCATGTAATCCAATGTTCTTCTGTATTGAGGCCGAAATTCAACTATTCATACTCTCAGTGAATCATACAGGCTATCCGTCACTAAGGCGAACTGCAGCTGGGTCATGCAATAAGAGAATGATCTTAAATGCACAAGCAATTCAACAATGGAACTGTTGAGGGACTTTTAAAGACCATAACATGTTGCAGCAAGACCTGAAATGAGCAGTTCCATACTCAAAAAAACTGTAAAGATGAAATTGAACTGATGCAGATCTAAATGAAGGAGTGGGCCAAAATCCCTCCATGATGCTGAGAGACTGAACAATTACAACAGGATGTGTTTGGGTGTAGCCATTGCTGCTTAGTGTGGCGTACCAATTAATCCATGAGTGACTATTTCCATGAACTCTTTTAGCTTAGGGTTAACTTACGGTCTGATTGATGATTGTTAAAAACATGAAAAAGCACTTTTTCAACATACTGTATATACAATTAAATTTAAGCCTCAGATATATGGCAGTATCAGGAGTTAAGGTTATTAAACATCAATTCTTTAAAAATTACAGAACTCTATATGTTTGGTATACTATTCGTCCTACATGCATTTATATTTCAGACATTTTCTCTGAAAAATATTGACAGACCCAACATGCTGTTGTACTATTATAACTATTACAAAACTGCATTTCGGTCCTTGGGTTTTGCAGTTTTGTTAATCAGTGAGTATCATACTATTTTCACATCAATTGATCTGAGAACAAGGTTACATTTTAAATTATTTATTTAGACTGAAAAGTCTTGGATTCAATCAAAATTTGTCCTTAACGTTTACTTACAAATAAGGGCACATACTTGGCAAATCAGCAATCACCAAAACAGTCTGCCATATTAACTTAAACACATAATACTCTACTGAATATGGCCACAGTATACAGTGAAGAGTACACATTAAGGACACAGGGCATACAAAGTCATCATCATTATAAGTCAGCTTGTGTGAGAAATGAGGAAGAAAAGAGGCTAGCTATAACTCAGAAAGCTAGCCTAATAACTATTTAATAAGCCGATTGTTTGAGATGTTAAAATAGATCTGCAATTAAATAGAACACAAAGCTCCTAAAATCAACTCCAAACGTATACCATGATGCCAAGGTTTTAATTTGAGATAACATACACAGTGCAAATCAGTTTTAAGTATAGATTAGATTTGCTATACCCAAAATCTGTTCCATTTTATTGGAAGAACTCAAATATCCAGTCTCATACCCAAATTATGCAGAATTCAGTTTATATTGAAGTCTGTTAAAAACCAAAAGCAGTTCATTAAGTATTTTAAATTGTGTTGAGATTTATAAACTGTGTTGGGATTATGATTTTGAACAATTTTAAGGAATGTTCAGTATAATTGTATATTTTCAACTTTGGATTTCATATTTTAAAATATGCTCATTCAAACATAGTTCTTACAAAAAGTGCTTAGATTTACAGTAGTTTGAATACATATACAAGGCCTCACTCAAAGATCAAGCCTTCAAATTTACATTCATAGCTGAGCATTTTCAGGCAAAATAAATATCTCCATTAAAACAAAAAAACAATAAATCATGCATCCTGAACTGAGCATCACTGATAAAATGCATTTGAGATTTAGACACTATTTCATTTTGCATGAATGGGAAGGATTATTCCACTCCTTTTAAAACAGAAACTGCAATGAAAGTTAAAAAAACCCATAATCCTGCCACACATGTACAGTATTAAAAAACCTGCCATATACTGCCAGTGGTCAAAAGTTTGGTAGTGTGAAGGCTTACATTAGGAGACATACTGCCTTCACCGGGCAAAAGATCGGCACTCATAATATTCTGGGATAAAATACACAACTACTTTGGTAATGTTCAATAAGATAAAAAACAAAAAATAAAACATGAATTTTAAACAATGAATCTGTGATAAGTTTGACAAGAACAGATAATTTTTCCATTAATGGCAGTGAAAATGTACACCTGAACTGGTTAGATGACAGCTTTGTCTAGCTGTTATTATAGCGCTCACCCTGCCGTTATTATTTAAATAATTCATCATTAATTCATCTTCAAACAATCTGCAATTAAGACATTGCCAAGAACATATAATAATCACAACTGCATAGTGCAAAAATTCAGTGCTTGCTTGAGAGCGGAAAAAACCCTGATAAGCTTCACACATAAATAACCCTCAAAGAACTTTTCTTTAAAACAAAGGAGGCAACTGAACATTCAAAAAACACATCTCATATTAACGTACCCTTCAGTGTTTTATCATTTTTGGTAGTCAAAAAGATGCAAGTAGGACAGATAGTTTAATAGAAAACAGCTACTAGACAGACCTACTGATTCAGGAGTGTGTGAAGTCAATGTACACAACAGCATGTTGAAGAGCTGTCTCTAATATTAATGTACTGGAAGGCATGCTTTGGGAGTGATGGTGTTGTCTTATGCATAATTATTCATTTTTGTGCAATGATTATTTCTTCAACAGAGGCACTTTCAGTTTTCTAAAGGAGCCTACTAAATTTCAGTCGTTATCATTTAGTATGCTTGTGCTTCCAGCATCATCAAAGTTTCTTTGGTACCTCACTGTAGAGGAGAAATGGTGTCTATTTTTTCGGTATAGTACAAAAAGCACCACAGCAATGAGTGCTAACAGCACAATAATAAAGAAGATGACTGCAGCTGGTGTGCCTTTTGATCCTATGAGGAGAGAAAACACAGGAAGTAAGCATTTCCAATAGAAGCCTTGTGTACAAACAGCATATTAATGCATATTTAGAGATGAGAAATTAAAAAAGACAGATCATAAAAAACATGAGAGTACACTGTGACCTCTCTGGGCCTGGGACAATGGTCAGAATGAACCTCAGTCTGTTACTTTTCCTAATTGCTGCCATGGTTGTTTCAAAACCATTTGGTGCTAATTTAACACCAGCAGAGTAGAAAGACTGACACAGCAACATCAGGGTTCCAACCCTTTTTAAGAAGTCATCTTCCAGGACATTTCAGCAGCAAAACTAGCACCACAGATTTAATATATATAATTAGAAGAATTCATTTAACAGATTAACAATCAGTTATTCTGTTTGCTCTGCTCATATCACTAGTGCAAGTGCTCTCTCTCTGTTTCATGCACACTGGCTCTGCTCATATCACTAGTCAACATGAATCTGAGTTTACAAAGAAACATATATAGCAGTTATTCAACGTAATATGGTCTTTTTTGATATCACTGTGCTGCTAGTTCGGTCCAACAAAATAGCGCCCCCATATGTGGAATGGGTCCATCTGGAGAAAGGGAAAGGGGTTTGTGGTGTGATACTCACGGACAGGTGCTTTGCAGACGATCCGACTGCGGCTCTCTCCGCAGCTCACCTGCCTCCACATCCCTTTGTCACCTGAGATTAGTACGACGCAGCTGGGTCCAGAAGGCTTCGGCATGCTACTGTCCCAGTTTGTGAACTCCAGAGTGGTGCCATCCATCCATCTGGCTTCACCTGAGAGAGAGTATATGTGATTGTACATGACTGTTTAATCAAACAACCAAATGAATCATAAATTTTTCATTCATGAGTATACCCAAACAGACAGACAAGCCCAGCTTTCCATGAAAAGTTGGTGATTTGTAGAAATAAAGAGGAAATAAAGCAACAAACCACTTTCTTGTACGTACGGTTTACCTTCACCACATCTGATCATATCAAACTCTCCCAGATCAGTTAAGTAGTAAAGCTAAAAGTGGCATTTGACCTTTTCCAAATGTTTTTTATTTTTATTCAAGCCTTTTGACTTTTCCTGTCTTTTGTTTTTTCCTCTATTGACCCTTTATTTCTTTTCCTGCTTTTTTAATTCTTTGAGACCATTTTTGCTGAGTGGGGGTGATTTGGGGTAGGATGGGAGGTGTACACACCAGATATATTTCACAACAGTTTGTATATCTGAAGGTTTGAGGCATAAAACTGGTTGGTGTGAACATTTACATAGAGCGATTTGACTCCCTCTACTGGCCGACAGGGGTTTTACAAAGATAAGACAGGAGCTTCCATTCCTGGCTCAGGCAGGGTGTAACAAGACAGGGGAGCTCCTGGGTCATTGAGAATTCAGGTCCTCTCTAAACTTTGCTGTTAAATTAACAGGTCAACACCTGCAAATCATTAATTGCGTGTCTGGATTGAGGCTAGATGGGAAAGATGATGTCAATAAGGACTGCTTGGCTTGATAACATATCTCTGCTTGTTCCTTTCAGAAACGGAACCCTCTTTAAAGGAAAACAAGTATTCTCCACTACCATGCCGCAGAGCCGCAGTTTTTATATTTAAATCTATGAGACAGCTTGGCAAGGCTCCAGGCAACTGCTACTGCTACAGCCCAAGTCAGGAGTAAGCACAATAATGGAGTGTTTTTCAAACTGACTCATTTGTTCAAATACAGTTTAGCTGAAGAAATAAAAGGATAATGCATTTGCCCTCTTTTTTTTGCAACAAAATTTCTTTGCTTTGTTCAATTTGCACTGCATTCAAAGGATTTGCTGAGATTTCACATCAGTGCCAACAGGGGTACACTGGTGTAAAAATATATACGTGAGATACACAGATCAGTATGTGAGCTGACACTCAGAGAGAAATCTCAGAGAACTAATTCTGATAAAAGTGCTGTATCATTTTGAAATTCTACATGAGGCCCTATCTTAAAGCACCACCTAAAAACTGTACCAGAAAACAAATATGGAATAAACCACTCCAGGTGGTGCCGCTGTGTGGAAAACACTTCAAAAGGAGGTCATTGGCCCCTTGCCTCATGCCAGCACCACATTAATTCACCCTGTGTTTTATTCACACGCAGCCTGCACAGTCAGATTACTGCAATGGCTTGAAAGAAGAAAACGTCCTTTCATTCCATACACATCTGCTGGAACTGCATCATGAACACTCATTCAGCTAATCAATATTGACTATTTAAACCAAAGCATTGAATAAAAAGAATACAGCAGACATACATGACTGTGGCTTTTAAATCCAAGGCAGAGGCAGTTAGAGAATGACGGAATACCTGCAGTGTTCAGATCCATACCGAGCCAGACCCGCTTGGTGATGAGGGGGTTTTCTGCAATGTACCTGGAGACGAATTTGTTCTCCTCTCTGTCCTTAATCGTGAGCAGCTCAGATGACTCATCTGTCAACACAGCCAAACGCAAATACAGACATCAAAAAACCATTCAAAAGCTAAATGTAAAGACCCTTTGTTTGAGATCCTAGGAAATGTGGTTGTTTACATAGCATTTTAATTAAAGTTGAACATCAAACTCACCATGTTAATAGAATTTACACAAGAGCTGGAGACATACTGTAGGAGTGACCAAATTTCCCTCCCCAAAAATGAAATGAGCAAGCAAAGTCATCCTTTGAAGAAAACTATAAAAAGCTAAAAACACTAAACTATAAGAGGAAGGCTATTCAAGTCAGTAGGTCTAAGATTGGTTTCTGGCATTTTTTTTTGTTTTAAAGGAACAAGTTGTGTAATAAAATCATGACGTTTTTTAGCTTACATGGTGTCAACAAAGTAAACCTGAACTGTTATGTCAGGGTGTTTCTTGTAATAAGAACATTGATGCAAGGTCCATTACCATTTACCTTCTTGCAATTGTTGTAATATGGAAATCATTAAATATACATGTTTTTCTGGAACTGGGTAAAAACTAATGTGAGGCCATTTTTTAGTCATCTGCAGATCTGTTGGCTAATGAAACACTTTATATCCATATGTACAAATGATTTGTCTAAAAGAGAAATAACATTTCAGAGGAGACAAAAACAGTAAGGCAGAAATGACATACCAAGGCTTTTACAGATGTTCTTGGCTTCCTCCATTGTGAACACTGAGTAGTTGAAAAAGGTCATGTTGAATGCATAACAGTGGTCTTTGTACTGAATCCACCTGGAGGTGTCTGCACTCATGGGACAGTTATTTGACAAAGGAGAAGCCTGAGCACTTGACCCTGTGGAAAGGAAGCCTCCATGTTAATTAATTAGCCAGTTTAAGTCTAAATATGAACAAAACAAAATAGCAAAACTGGTGCCACCTAGCAAGGCCTGTAATTTGACTCAGATTGGGTGCGATTGCTCAACTAACTGTGCAACAAATGTATGTCGTTACAGAATTGTGGAGTATCGGTAACCTGTCTTCATCCAATGACAGGTTAGGTCAACAAAATTAGTTTTCAGAGACACAAAGTGGAAAATATCCCATATACATACATTTTGCCCTTTTCCATTTTCTAACTTTTCTATATTGTATGCAGTAAGTAGCTATGTCACCCATCTGTGGTATGTATTTTTATTCAGTTTTCAGGATTTACAAGGCAATGCCTAAATTTCTATACAAGTCTACCCTCCCTATTCACTGTAATACACAATAATACAGAACCCGAGACTTACTCTGAGTGGTGTTGTGGTAACAGATTGCTCCCTCTTGCATGGAGGCACAATCCGCTTGCACCCATGATCCTCTCCTGTCCACCAGCACACAGTTACCTTTGGTCGGAGACGGCATAAAGCTCCGCGGCTTGTAGTCGTAGGTCGTCCCATCCGACCACTCAAAAGATGTAGCAGTTTTCTGGAGGAGGGACAAAAAAAATACATGTACCTCCAAAAGTATTAATTGTTCAAGAAATTAAAGAAAAAACAGTACAACTTAAAAGCTGAAAAAGGACAGTGGGGACTGTACTGTGGTGCTGGCTTACTTCCTGGCTAGAGAGTCCGACCCACAGCGGGTGGCCGTCGTGTTTGGAGATCAGCTCCAGGTGTAGGTCTTGCTCGAGGTTGTGAGCACTAGCCAGCTGACCACCTTTCTCCCCGCACTCCCGGAGCGCGTCTGGCCACGTCATCTTCTTCGGGATCAGCTTGTATTCCAAACTGCCAAACTTCTCGTAATCACCCGTGTATTTGCTAAACTCCTCCTTTGAATCTTTGCAGTTGAAGAGACAAAATACTTCAGTTTGGATGCAGAGGCTATGTCACACTAGTACACATCATACACTATTAGCAAATCCAAAGAAAAGTTTACATCTTATGTTTATACGGCTAAGCCTTTGCAAGGTCATTTAAAATTCAATCACTGCAATCTTAAGAAGAGACCATCATTTTTCAGCTTGTCAAACTAGATAAAGATGTGATACTAGATGTCAAACTAGATAAAACAAAATGGCTGAAAAGGTTGTATAAAACCTACCAGAGTCGATTTTGCAGACAATGACAGTTTTCTGTTTAAAGCGTCGGAAAATGTCCTTATTGCTGTGTAAATGCCAAGAGCCAAACAAGGAGAGGCCAGCCATGAATTCATCAGTTACGTTGGGTCTCCCGTCGTCCCAGTTGGAGTATTGGACATAGGTGCCATCGTACCATTTCAGGTGATCAGCTACAGGGCATGAACAACCAACATGAACATAGACGTTTTCCAGCTTTCCTGTTTTTACAGTTACTATAATCATCTCAACATCTACAAGGGCTGTTTTATCTATCTGACAGTATGGAACCATGTACGCCAGGAGTAATCATGTTCTGTGCAATGTTATGGGCAAGATCAGTGAATGCACTTAGATCATCAACTGCAGATTGTGTTTATCTGCATATGACTTTGAATTGATCCATTATTTCCACTATTCCTACTTTGTTCTTCAGCTTCACCAAGCAATGGACGGAAAACTCACTGTTGCAACTGTCTAGCAGGTCTCACGGGTTATTTCAGCTTGTACTTGATATTTTCATTTAATTATTTTAAGCAATATTTAATTTTCTATTATCACATAATTCAAAAACTTAGCACGTCACATGCAGAGAATAAGGAAGGCACTAGCCTTTCAATATGAGGACTATTTTTCCTGACTTTCCAATGAGTGGCACTTGACCAATGAACGTGTCTTTTCCATGCCTTCCCAGAATCCGGATTATTCAGGGATTTTTAAAGACCACGTGATCCCACAGTGTATAATTACTGATTTTTTTTAAGACAAGATCAACAGATCTACCAATATTTTTCTTGCAACACCTAACTTCTTTTGTGTATGATGTGCATGGGATGAAAAGCAATGCTCTGATGTACTTTTGGTATCCTTGTAGATGGCGATCCACACATAGTCCACCAGATCGCTTAAGGGCAGAAGCTGGTCTTTCACAAACTCATTCTCCGCCTCATCTCTGACTGTTAGTAATTCTGCATTAGGGTCTGAAATCAAAGGCAGAAAAAAAGTTTTGCTCCTCAAATGCATATGAACACAAGTTTGCTTTCCAAATTGCATTTCCAAAATGTTCCATGACTCACCACCAATTCATCTCATTCAAAAACCCACCTGGCACTACATTTTTTATTTATTTGATGTTTAATGTCACCTTGGTACCAATGGCCATTTCATGGCAAGATCATGGTAAAATATTGATCGATAAAACCAATAGATAAAGACAAAGCATACAATAAATATACAAATATGATTACAGAGTAAGATAATCCTTATACAGCACAAAGAAAAAGCCTATGCAGAATACTTAAAACGTATTTGTGATAAAACATTTTCCCACCTTAGTGAAAACATTTTTCAAAGATCTTTCAGAATAAAACCTTTGCCTAATGGCAGTAAAAGCAGAACAGTCTACTAAAACATGTTGAAGAGTCAGAGGAGTCTTACAAGACCCGCACAACAGTGGTTCTTCACCCTTTAGTAAATGCACATGTACCTGGCACTATACCTGGTATTTTTATCTGTTTATGTGTATGACTTACAATAAAAATTAGGTATTGTTTACAAAATGTAGTCTGTCAGCTAGTCTGATAGTTGGCCCATGCAGGTGTCTCAGTGCCAGTTTGGTAAATATACCCAATATTGAAATTCATATTGAATACCTAGTAAATCTGACCCTCTACTCTTTGACTCATTCCAGTGTGTTCACTCTTACCTAGTGTCCTGCATGTTTCACGAGGATCTCCTTTGTCAAAACTGACCCATCGTGAAGATGCCCTGTAAAACGTGTAGCAGTTATTTCTAAACGGGATCCAGTTTGGCCCATTGGCTCTGTGTGGGCATTTCACTGTGATTTCTTCAGGATTCCTGGAACCTGAAATGGAAAAACGAGATAGAAAATTAATGTAAGAGACGCAATTGAGTAATCCACACAGAGTAATATCTACCCAAAGCAAGTTATGGCAGGCTAAATTTTATATGCAGATTTAATATGTGACAGTCTATCAAAGAGTAATGCTCTCCATTTCCGGTTTTATATAAAATATTCACTGTTTAAAAGTTTTCTGTGAAGGACTTCATACAATCATGAGAGAAACATTGCCACAAGTGCTTTGCCTTCAAGTGACTAGTTTCTAGGCTAAAGGGCCAGTCATACTCACCATAGGGAACATGACAAATTGCTCCCGGCAGCTCTTCGAAACAATCTGTAGCCTTCCAGAAGCCATCGGTGTCCAGGTACACACAGCGCCCACTGGTGGGCTCTGAGAACCAGCGGCTGAATACCGTGTGGCTGTGATCTGTCCAGCGATAATGAACGCCCTCCTGGTCAGGAGAAGGCATATTCAAATCACAGATCTTTTCATACACTCTTGAGCCAGACGACTAACTCCAGGTCCTGAGGGTAGATGAAGGTATTTGCTCCACCTACATACTATACCACCTGATTTCATTAAATAGCTCACCTCCTGAACAAAGGAGATGAATGAATTACCAAAATCAGGTTGTGTAGTGTGAAGCTTGAGCAGATACCTTCATACACTGTCTGATTTGTATTTCTGACACAAAACTAATACATCTCAGTATTTAGATAGTTATTCCCATGCTCTGAAATTTAAAATTTAAAAATGATATTTCTATTCAGCAGGGACCTTTTTTCCAGAACTCACAGTTCTTAGATAGGGCCCTTTGAGGGATTCTTCTAAAGTAAAGTGGTCCTCTGAAAAATCTGAGCAGTTACTCCAATGACAAATGGGAACCAGTAAGATTTGAAATTTTTGTCTGGGGATTGTTTCGTATTGTCTGCTGTTCTGCCTCCAGCTAAATTACTTTAAAATAACAACTAGAATAGCCTTTAAAGCAATTTAGTTGTTCACTTATATCTTTTTTCCTCTCCTTTTCCCCCCCCACTAAGTTCAGTTACCACACATTAGACCCACCGGCTGACTCAAATCAGTGTGCATATAATTCATCCATTTTATTAGATATCTAGCTTTTCTACACACTGCATATGCAATACCAATCACACATAGCTTATGGCCAAAATCAACATGAAATCAGTTCATCCATCTTGCAGATGCTTGACCAGCCAGGAGTGGCCACTAGAGGGATGAAACTGAGGAAAGTTCATTTCTCCCAGGATTCAAAAACCCAGCTGTGGGCCCGCAGCTATACCCCAAACAAGTGCAGCCAAAAACCAAGCAGCAATCATTTAATGAATGTCAGGTTGGTCACACAGATATTTGTAGTTCAGGTGGATTTCTACAAATAATTTCTAGTACGTAAAATGTTGTTAACATACAACCATTGATGTTGATAAGATTTTGTTAACTTTTGCATTGCTGGTTGCTGCAGGGACAGGGATTTTAAGAAATATTTTAAGGAGGTGTTTACTGAGAAAGGGCACCTACATCTTCGCTGAAGAGGCCAATCCATAAGGGACCGTTGAGCTTGTTGGCGATGACGGTGAGTTTTGCCTGCTGGAAGCCATCGGCAACACTGGCCAGGGTCATGTGCTGGTCGTTGCACTGTTCCCGGGCAGTGAACCAAGTCATGTTCTTCTGCAAGAACTTGTACGTGTGGTTTCTCACAACCAAGGTTTCCTCAACAACCTTGGGGCGATCTGGCTTGTCTGTGTTAGAGTTTAAAGAATAAAAGTATTTTGTTTTGCAACAGTGAAACACCTAAATTCAAGATGAACTAATTCACATCGTATTCCTTTGCAAATGCCATACATGTCCTGCAGGCTTCCTTCAACATTCCAGATACTTTGAAAACATTTTGCAATCTCGCCTCTGATCACAGCCTCTACACACTGTTCATAACATTCTCTACCTCCGCCACATTGTAGGTTGATTTTGGCACCACAATACTCACATAATCTTCACAAGGCAAGATAATGGCCTACTGGCTACACAAAATGGTTGAATGCTGGTTAAAAATGTAAGGCTGGTTAAAAATGAAAAAATGTAACAAATCAGAAGGATCAGACATGGAATATATAGCCAGTCCTGTGACTCTGATCATGATGATAATTATGATGTTCCAAAGGCTTTTAGACCCACATAGAAGGGTCTAAAATGGACGCTAAGCATACATTTACTTACCTGCGTAGTGCTCGCAGACTGCAACATACTGTTGATCAGAGCAGGTAGTGTAGTCCCAGGTACCCATCACTGATGGGTTGGGGTCATTGGAAATGAAGGCACACAGGTCCAAGCTCTCTTCTCTTAGGTTCTTACGAAAAGGGAGGAAGGACAGGAAGTTAACATGGAGGACAAATACAAATATAACAGAACAAATGTCCTGGTTTTTGTGTGTCTGCTGCACATCGGTTTGGTAGGGAAAGGTTGTGAAGGTTGGGGCTAGAGTCAGGGATCACTATCATACCGACTACTATAATGCACATCCACATGATAAAATTTGCAACAACATCTACATCATGGTGATTTTTTTTAAACATTTATATTACATATCCTTTTGTTTTAGGTAAAAAGCAGTCCAGTGTATTTTTTTCTTTGACAAGATAAGGGTTGAAGCCTTGACTTTGAGCCAAGCAAAAGTGTGGTATCATTCTACCAACTTGGCCAAATCACACTGGACAAGAATATGTTACAGCATGTTGGAAGACATTTATGCACACAAATGACTCTATGACAAAAGAATTCATATTAACTGGAGCATTGGTGATAGTAGGGGGAGAGGGGGTTACAGGTAGTGAGCAAAGAGAGAGAGAGTTCTCAATGTGAGCAAACAGTTCTAAAACTTGATAATAAAATTTAGCATGGTTATTAGCCTGTTGTCTTGGACACACAATTGTACTGCGTATTCATAACAATTACATGAAATGAATTTCTAAACTTAACAACAGTAAATAGTAAAAGTACGTGAAAAAAACGGTTTTAAACAAATTAAAAATGTGATGTATGATTTTTATTTCTATCCAAACTTTTCTGTGGGTTGGCCAGGGTTTCTTTTTCTAAGAAACTCCAGACACTGCTCACTCAAAGCTACAACCCAGGAAAGATGAAGGCACATGTGGAATGCAAGACTTACCCTGACCACCAGGTACCGCAGCTGCCCGTGAAGTAAGGTATTGAAGTTATCTACAGTGAGGGTAGACCCATCCACCCACTGCCACTGTGAGTGGTGCTGCTTATGCTTCAGTCCAACCCAAAACTTACGTGGGCTGTCTGGCAGTATGGAGATGAGGAAATCTGTTGGTGGAGGAACGACAACCAAATGAATAATCATGTGTAAATTAGGTAAAAAAAAAACTCATGAGGAGCACGATTTTTCTGTGAGGGTAGAGGGATGGGTGGCAAACGTCAGGTGTGACTCACAGTACCTTGCTCGGCTTGGCTGGAAATGACAGGTAGGGTTCCCCTCAGAGATTTACAGTATTCACTTGCATGCAGAAATGACAGGTACAGAGGCTTGACTACTGTGTAGCACTGTGAGAAAAAAAATATATGACAACATAAAAATGTGATTCAAATGTTTTTATACTGTCTCTCAGTGAATTCAGACATAATTACAAACACCAAATGTAATTCAGAACATAAGGGGTTGTTTCAAGTTCATGTTTGGTTCAGTTTTTCAAAGTCTGTTAAGGCCATACCAAGAGGGCAGCTGTACAGAGAGTGACACTACCCAAAGGAGCAACCAGCAGCTAACAGGCAGTAGACAACCAACTGTAGGAGAGGGTAGGAGAGAGATAGCATAACATAATAAGGGAAACAGCATTGTAGCGTTATTGATGAGTAAACCTTGTCTCTGAAGGCCAGGGAATCATTTCCACAGGACAATCCTTTTGGATGGTGCTCCTGTTGGTCCTCGACAGTGGTGATGTTTACTTTTTCACACACAAAAGGCAACCGCTGTTCGCAGCTGTTCCTTCGTATTTTCTCTGTGGAAAATAATTTAAATAAAGCAAAGCTTAAACTGTGCGCCCCAAAAAAAAAAAAAAAGATTAGGAAATGACTGGGTCAAATCTACAATTCACGATCAAGCAAACTGCGTTAAAAAGACTGGCGCTGTATACCAGCAAATGGTTTTTGTGTTGCCAAATAAATAGGCCGTTCCTTTCCAGAATGGCTAACATTCAGATACCCACTTACCAGAAAAAGAGGACAGAGGATTTAAGGAAGTGCATCTTCCAAGGAATCTGGAATGGTAGTAGCTAATTGGGTGAAATCTAGAGGAGACAAAATACAATATCATCACATATATAGATTTGTTTAAATTTCATTTTCTTTAGAACCGGGTCAAACAAAATTGTGTGTGCTGAAGTTATTTTCTTAAATCGACAGGACCATTCACTCTAAAAGTTTAATAGAACAAATTAGATGGGTTAAGACATATAAATGCTACATTTGGAAACACCTAAATGCCAAGTAAAATGAGCCATTATTAAAACTGAAATGCATCACCAATTAAAATAACTACATTTTTCACTGTAACTGAAAGTCTACATTTGAAAACTGCAATATAAAATCAGTTTTACCTCTTTAAAAAGTGTACATTACATTAGTGTGTACATTACAGCCTGCATGTTGCAATGATTGCTGCATTAGTGTGTACATTACAGTCTGTATGTTGCAATGATTGCTGCATTAGTGTGTACATTACAGTCTGTATGTTGCAATGATTGCTGCATTAGTGTGTACATTACAGTCTGTATGTTGCAATGATTGCTGCATTAGTGTGTACATTACAGCCTGTATGTTGCAATGATTGCTGCATTAGTGTGTACATTACAGCCTGTATGTTGCAATGATTGCTGAGCAATGACTCACAGAAAAGAGGAATACCAAGAATCTCTCTCTGCCTGTATCCACCAGCTCCATCTTTCCTTTAAGAGCTGAAAAAATAGCACTGGTTATTAAAATTTAAACACTTCAATGTAATGTCCAGATTAACATTTATCTCTTACGTCACTCAATGAAAGGGATTGTGTCAGACTGCAGAAAATTCTTGAAACTAACTTTATAGTTTTCCCTACATGTTTCCAGTGCCTGTTACGGAGCTTTAAATGTTATAAAATCAACTCAATGCACACTTTGAGGGAAAAAGACAAAACAAAACCGATGCTACCTCTATAAAACAAAGGTATAGAAACAAATTATGTGTTCTAATGCTTCAATTATTTTGAATGTTTTGACATTGTTCTGACTTGATTTACCTTCATCGTTTGTTCTTCCATCTTCGTGACTTCGCTCGGGGTCATGGGTGTGGCCAGCTTGCTGTCGTTGCTGGAGCAATAAAGACGAGCTTCCTCGAATGAGAGTTTTGGGTCAGTCACAAACCAGAACTCTTTTCCATCGATGAATACTGACGTGTGATGGTACCCATCTACAAAAATACCCACAGACACAGAAACATATACACAAAATGTAAATTTATAATATAATATAATATAATATAATATAATATAATATAATATATAATATAATATAATATAATATCTCAAGAATATTACCTACCTGGGTTATACCATTCAGGAGTAAGGGGTTTCTTGCCTGATGACATAAAGAAAGATAACATTTAATTACAGCACAATCTTTACTTTTCCAGGTATACAATTTGACCTCAGTCAGAATTGGTGTGTAAACTGTTATGTATGTCTATCTGCATTTGTATCAATTTCTGGTTACAGAAAATGCACATGCATTCTTGCATCAGTTTTATTCCCAGCTCCTGGTCTGGATGCAGTACACTTCACAAGTGCAGGGAAAAACCTGCTGGTGTGTTGACCAAGGTATTTGTCTTGTTTAACCAATTTTATTCAGTTTTTTCCTCCAAATTTTGAATGCCATGTATCAGATCTATTTGCTCAACTGCCACTTTGAAAGTGTTTATACCAACATATGCAAACACTTAAGTTTATCCCAGCTGCTGCTTCTTTATACCCCTCAGTTCACCAGTTGAAGCAGCAAGCCCTGGCAGACCTTCACGTCCTGCGCAGCTGGTGCAGCCAGATTGTATGTGCACGATTGTCCAAAGGAGTCGGCCTTGCACAGTCGAACCTCTATCTCCCTGGGCAACACTGTAACCAATCACGTGCCTTATAGAACACCTGTCACTGGCTACGTGGTGCTGCCACACTCAGTGGATTGTGGGACACGATACAACAATTTTTTTTTTTCTACCTCGAGGGATCTGGCAGACCCATTCAAGCTGGGCATCACAGTGGAAAGGAATGGCATAGAAGCTTCTCATTGGAAGGTTACGTAGCAGGATATGGAGCATCAACATGGTCGGTAATCTCCGAGTCTGTTTCAAAACAAAAAAACAACACACTTTAGGGCACACAGCAAAAAATCCACACAGCTACACAGTGGGAATGGCATATATTTCTGACGCTGCGGATTTGCTTACAAATTCTTACGTCTCAGCAGTTTCATAAATAAGTGACATAAATCTGACGGCCTCAGATAAAGCACATTGTGTTTCATCTCCTTTTGCTCCATATGTCCAGTCTTAACTTATGATGACTGCTTCAATCTTATTCACTGAGAATGTTTAGCTGGAGCACGAAGGTTGTTGGGTCTGACCCTGTGAACTCAATTGTCTTGATATCATTTTAGAGATACTGACATGCATTAGTATTATTAAGCAATCTTTTGAATGTATGGTTTAAGATAAATGCATATGCAGATAAGGTGTTTCCATCGGAATACATTTTACTATTACCTCTTTTGATTTACTCAGTTATGACTCATTTTCAAAATGTTATGAAATTCAACATTTCAGATGTATTTTCAGCAGTAATTTTAAATTATGTAATGTTTGCTTTAATGAATAGTATTACAAGTATGTACTGCTGCCCCTCAGCTAAAAATAGGCTCGGCACCAGAGGAAACAGTTCTCTCTAGGTTTAGTCTCACAAATAGTGTTGTTGCATTTGTAGTTGACATATTACTTATCATAAGTAAGTGTGGCATTTTCTGGTTAATTAATTTCAGTTCACTATGGAATGGTGCTGTATTTGGTTTAAGATTACTCACAGACTAAATATATAAAATATATGACAAACTACACCATCCTATGCCCCTTTCATGGCAATTCCCATGACTACGCAATGTTAGCTGAGTTGTAGATCATCCAGCAAGCGTCAATACATCCTCCACTGCTGTCTGCATATAGAGATATGAAACATGCAGGTGCGTGAGACACAGAGCTTTATTTACCCTGAAGGCAGTACAATCACGATTGTAGTCATCATCTTTATGAAACTCTTCTGGGAAGACAACAGTGGACACCTGCCACAGAGGAGGCAAAGTTCAATAATGAACAATTCCTAATCTTGGCTGGGTTTGAAAGGTAAGACTAGAATACATGCCACATGCCAGTTCCATGAACATAATACATGAATATACATTATCCTGCTGGTAATATTTTATAGAAAGTTAAAAAGGCTTAAAGGATAGGTAATATCTTACGGTTCCTTTCACACAGTGCAGCCTTTTTTTTTTCTTACAATACTCACTGGTCTTCCGTCACTCCACTCCCATGCGTTTCCTGTTCGCGGATTTCTGCGGTTCAGCCCTATCCAGAAGTACCGATCATTACTGTGGAGGAAAAGAAACAAAGCACATTTCCACATCATTCATTATTCACAAGAGAACAACAGGCAGCACTGGCATAATACATTATACAAATTCACAGGCAGACTTGAAAAAATGAATTGATTTATTCTCATTCGATTATGATTTGATCAAATGTGCTTCTTTTATAGACTTAGTACGTTGCACAATCCAACTGACAATCACAAGTTTTCTAGCAGCAGGTTGCATGAACAACATATTACAAAAGGTTGGGAAATATTGGTATTTTCAGTTACTCATCAGTTGATATTAATGCAAGTAGTTGCTCACCACAAAGCCCGTGAATTCTTCTTTTATATAGTTAAGTATCATTACTAACCTATTCAAAATGACTTTGCCCTGCAAATATTTACACTTCATCTGCATTAATTGGTTGAGTGCAGGCAATCATGTAGATAAGAAACTGTGAAGGTAAGAAACTGTGTTCATGGGTGAGGCTGTCTGGCTGCTTAAGGAACCTGAACCACTTAAAGAAGTACAAGAAAATAATTGTTTTCTCTGAAGCTCCAGGCTGTTCAGCAATGATTTGAAATGCATCAGTTTGGTTTAGGATTGGCATTGTAATTTCTAGTTCCGTACTACTGAGGGAACTAAATAACAGCTCACAAACCAGACAAGAGATTCATTCTGCTAACGCAGGCATTAGCTGGTACAAAAGGGAACCTGTGGTTTATGACTTGGCTTGACAGCTTCTCCCTTGCAGACAAATGTACCTCTATGTGCCTAAGCCCAAAATCATGGGTTGAAACCAGCATGCAGAAATCATCATGTAGGAATGCATCCTCTGCAGTTTCAACAGCGGCAGGAGAGCAGTATACTTGCACATGTAAATGAGCTAGCAGCGTGTTAGGTCAAAATGTCCTCCAGCCTTAACAACTATAAAATGTGTCCTTTCAAACGACACCAACATCATTCATGTGCTTGAGTTACATCTATGCATTTCAGTTTAGGTAAACCATTTCAGGAGAAATGTCATCCCAAGACGAGTAAGCTGAATGAGCGAGGCCACTCTGACAGTTTGTTTTAATTTCATTTTGTTTTGCATTCAACCAGCCATACCAGCGTCACTGCAGCTGCAAATGAAAACACCTTATCTGTAAGTCCAGGGACTGCAGATGTGAACTAGATATCTTGCAAACTCTGGCATAACTATCTACTTCTGGTCTCTGTCAAAGCAATAACTAAAACTAACTTAAAATAGATCCACGTACTTAATGTAACTTAATGTAAACTAAGTTTAATACATGCTAATAAGTCAACAGTGATGGTTGAAAATCAACATGAGCCATGCATACATTATCGATTATTATTAACAATAATGCTGGTGATTCTTCTTTTCATCAGGTTACTTTTGTGAAGGTCAGGCCAGGATTTTGGGGTATAAAATATTATTATCTGAGCTCAGTCTTTGTTCTCTACTCCTCTCTTTCAAAACCCTAACAGACACTACTGGTGTCATTCCTATACCTGCAAATGATTCTATAGTTTTGAATAATTAGCTTTGAGGTCAAACCAGTTTTTATTTTTAGCATGCAAAATCATCTCATGAATGTGTTATCACTTCCTGAACTTTTTGCAATTGCCCACACATTTAAGAAGTCCCAAAAATGAGTCAATGCAGTTTCTAATTACTATGCAATGTTGGTGTTGAGCCAACATGTAAACTATAATTTTGTTTTATCAATACATGGAACACTGAATGTTGACTTTTCGAGATATTTCTGAATAGTCACTTAAATGAGGCCTCCCCTGAACAGACTCAAACTGTCTACCATTACCAGATGGATAGTGCAGAGAATATAAATTTCCTAAATACATACAAATACTGAATATAATCAGTTTATTCTTGCAGTGTTTCTGTAATGCTAAAACAACATACATTCATTTTCTTTCTCATCTCACTAGGATTTTACATTAACTGTGTTTTTGACTGTGGAAATTAGTACCACTGCATGAAAAGTGTGAGTGGGTTTGTGCTTCATCTGCCTGACACACCTCAATGAAAATTTCAGACATACAACTGCATACTTCACAATGGAGTGAGATTCTTTTCTATGAATCTTTACCCACAGCCAATTTAGAAAAGCTGGAGGAATACCTATTGTGCTATAAATTAAATACCAATATTTATAGACAGGCAGCAAAAAGTAATGCTGGTGTCTTTCACCAAGGTAATGCACACAACAGTTGCTATGGGTTATGTGAAACAGAAGGTGAAAGTGTGGAGGGCAGTGTGAGTGCAGCAGTGTTGAACAGACTGCGAGAGATCTGGTAAAGATCTGTTGCGCAGATGGCGAACAGAACTGCAGAGGCGTTGCAGAAGGGCTTGCGCAGATTATAAAGCTGACCGCAGTGGGCGTGAAGGCTAGCAGGAACGGCTTGGAGACACACAAAGGGGGCATTGCGCAGACTTTAAGTCGAGGGGGACGTCTGAGGGGAAACGCGATTTGGCAAACCAAGACGACGGGAAGATCGTTGCCATATGCGAGGATGCAGGGCTCCTAAAAGAAGAATGTGCACCTTAACCTCTGGTTATTCGGACCTGGCACAATGGTCGGAATGAGGAAGAGGAAAGCTGAAGACGCCCGTGTCTTCTGCGGCATACGAACTCACAGGAGTGGTCAGACCTGTTTAACGCAGCTCTTGCCACACTTGCAACATGTGATGCAGGATGTGGAACAATGTAGCAGTTGTTTTATTTTTTTTACACTTACCACTAGGCAAGTACAAGCCAGTGCACATCATGCATTGATTTATAAGCCAAGAAACACAATCATGAAGCACCAGCTATGTCCCTAAAGTGAAAATTAACATTCAGTCCTATATTATCCATGGAACTCAGTATTGCCAGTACAAGAGCCAAGGCAGACCATTACAAACCAGTTCATTCAGGCAAAACCTAAAGTAGTCGTATTAGAAATAAATTGAGCTACTGGTTTCAGGCTTGGTCCAGGTGTGGGGTGATGTAAAATTCGGTCTTACTCCTGTTTTAATGAGGCAGTAAAGATTGTGTGGTGGTGGGTTTGGAGGATGGTACCTGATGGAGTCCCTCAGGATTTCGTGCAGGGTGGACATCTCCTTCTGGCTGCTGAGGCTGGGCAGGTGGGCCCCCAGCGCCTCACAGAACCGCTCGGCCTCTTCCCACGACCGCTTACGACCCAGCCTCTCCCCGTGAAAAACCTGCCCCCCCCCACACACACACACACACACACACACACAGACATTATCATCACCTGCTGTGTGCCACTGAGTTATAGCCTTTTACCTCATTAAACCACAGCAATATTTAGCAAGTTAATGGAACTGCATCGCAGATACATTGAGTACACATAATAAGTTCAGCCATGAAACCTATTAAAAAATAAAAGCTACAGCTACAGCTCTGTAATACCCTGTAAGAATAGACCACTGCCAGGTATAGCATGCAGAAATTCATCTCCAAATCCACTGAAATATGCTGATCCATTAATAGTGAGCCTGGGAAAGACAGCACATTTCAAGATGCCATCTTAGCTGACACCTCTGTTGCATTTGCACCCAGTGCAAACTGAGCTAATGCACACATGCACAACCAGTTTCAGCATTTCATCAGCGCCGGATAGGCGGTAGCAGTTCACCTTGTAGCAGTAGCTAGCGTCCGGCTGGGACTCCCACCCAGGAGGACAGGGAAGGTTGGGTTGGGGCTCAGGCTCGGGAGCGATGTGAGGTGTGATCTCCTTCTTACACACGGATCCGGCCATGAACAGGGAGCAGTTCCGCAGCTGCCACTGTCCCAGCTGCTCCCCGCCGGACATCACCGCACACTGCCCAGCCTCAGCTGCAAACACAAAAATTTAATCATGTCAGCTACATCAAGAAACCATCTACCACATGAGCATTGCAGTAGCAGAACTCGATACACCATACAGAACGAGGTAAACAGTAATCAGACAGGGTAGTATGACAACATGAAAATATTTTTTCCATGTACTTTTTATTTCACATGAATCTAAAACTATAACATAATTTGTGATTCCAGTTACACATTAATTACATTTTTTTTTTTATTTGAAAGCATCAGTGTGAGACTGAAAAAGTTCACCCCAAAAAGCTGTGCATAAAACTTTCTCCTTATTCTCAACAGGCAAAAAGGCATATGAGTACTGGGGGTCTGCTGATCAAATGTGCTGTGCATCTGGTCAAAGGAATAAAGAAATCAAAAATACTTTTTAATTAGCTTGCTGTTTGTATAACATCAGAAGAATTTAAATGAAAACCATGCAAAGGGAATATGGACATTCTATTGTACCCCAGGATGAAAATAAGTAACTAACAGGAAATTACTGATCTGGGAAACCCCTTTAAAACAGAATGTCCTACTTGGTTCGTCCTTTGCCCAGTTGGTGTATGTTACACGGTCATTAGGGCCATCTTTGTTGCTCCACTGATACTGTCCTGTCATGTTTGCGTCCTGTAGCCCTACCCAGAAATACTGGGTCTCACTCTGGTCTCTGAGTAGACTGTTGATGAAAGCCTGTTCAAATCTGTGGAAGAAACCCCAAAAGTTTAAACCTGTAGGACCAGTAATGATAGTAAGCTAGAGGTTCAAATGTTTACTGATGCCATTTATTTTACCAGTGACACATTACCTGCTCGTTATTGTGAGATCACATCTGTCCTTGAACGGAACATTTCTGGTATCCACCTTGTAACAAGCACCTCCATGTCTCCTCCACACCTACAACATTAGCAGGGTAATGACACACAGCTGTATCTGAAATTTAATTACAGGACAAATGATAAGCCCTCATCAGATCGTATCTGAATCAGCTCTGATGGACATTACATGTTGTCACTTCTACCCTTTGTACACAGAAAGCCTGACTTTAACCGTGGTCACTGAACATGGGTCTTACATGAGTTTGACAAAATGTATAAAGCACAGAAATGAGACATTCTTGCCTTTTACACAAAGCTTGGCAGGTTTAATTCTGTATGTCACTTTTGAGAAGGGTTGTTGCGTTTTGAGTTCCTAAAATATTTAGAGCGGCAACCCAACAATCATGTCAAAACTTCACCACATCCACCAGGTCATTTTTCACTGAAGACAGATGCATTTCTGATCTTAATCCCTTTATGCAAAGGTTTATGTATTTTAACTTCCCTTACAGTATCTATAATTCGTAACTTAATACATAGACAATCCTATTTATTGCTAATGTATTTGTTACTTCCTAAGCAGATATCATGTGGTCCATTGAAATAGCTTGCATTATCCATGAAGGACATCCAGGTGTGGCCTAGTGTAACCCATTTTAAACCAAACCAAAGCCAGCTCAACCCTTCTCCTGAATTGGGTCGTCATACATACCTGTTCTACAACACAGTTAATCCTATTTACAACAGTGGCAAATGCATGTTTTTTCTGGGTTTTTAGGTTGGTATAAAAGGGGTATTACAGTACCCAAGTCCTCGTGGACTGTATGAGAATGCACACAGCCCCAGAGGCAATTAAGGGTACTCCACCCAAAAATAACAGATAAATGATGGTAAGATTCACAAAAAAAAAAACACTATCTGGATGGATCGACAGCAGTCAAAGTAAGCAGACAATCATGTAATTTTCTTTTTTGGGTGGAGTACCACTTTAAACTTCACTGCCTCTAGATTCGTACATCATCTGCAACACGGCTACAGCTGCTTAAATCAACACCTTTCTCTATAGGAAAAAAGCTAGCTACAGAGATTTAATTATTCCAGGATTCTGGAAAAATTAGACAGGCGTTTTAATTACTTTCCCGATGTTTTTAAACACTGAAGGTAGCATACACAGACCCTCCATGCCTCATTGTTCATGGGGAGGACCAGTGTCACTTTAAGCAATGCCTACTCAGACTGCCTATCTAGACTAATATTAATACACTACAGTGAGTACAGAGGTATAGATGAAATAGGGCTAGAAAGGTTAGTAACACCTGATGGGTCCCCATGGCCTGCTTCATAACAAACTGTGAGTGGTGCTTACGCCATCTTTGGGGCAATCTGCATCGATCACGGTCTCTGTGCCCTTTCCCATTTTCTTACACAGGAACGGTAGCTTGTTTTCACATGAGCTGACTCTCCACAGGCAAAGCTGAAACATAATGTTAGGGGAAAGTCTGCATTGTTACTCATTCTTTTTTTAAAGCCTTTATAGAAGTCTGTGTGGACACTAGAATTAAAATAAGTATCAGCTTATCAGGTGGTAATCAGCTAAGCAGAGCTAAAAATTGTGTTTGATTTTACATTGTTTTCCTGACGGTGCCAAGATTACAAAATCTCATTGATTTTTACCCTTCACCAACCAAAATTACAGTGACATGACATGTACATGCACACACACACACATGCGCGCACACACACATGCGCGCACGCGCACACACACGCATGCACACGCACACACCTCTTCAGAATAGGACACACAGGTAGGCGTTGTTCCATTGGATACCCGGGGTTCACCCCTGGCCCAGTGGGTGAAGAAGACTGGGGATTTGTCAGTCCACTGGAAGAGGGGCGGAGTCTCATCACTTCTGAGACCAGTCCAGACCTCTACTGAACCTCCTCAAAAAAAGAAACATGAAGTTTTAACAAATATGTTTTGAAATTCTGTTTAAATTATTGTTTTGCACACCCAGCTCTTTGACATAACATTATTCAGTCTGCTCACATAGATCATGAGTTACATTGCTACTCCTCTCAGATTTGTGAGCAACACCAATAGGGGAGAAAATAGCCCAGACATTTGAGGCATGCTTATTTACAAGACAGATAAAGTGTAAGTAAAAAACAGATATTGCAGATATTATGTATATCAGCATTTCACAACTTTTTTTCCTGTTACGGCACACTTCTCATTAATTACACAACCTAAAACAGAACATAGGAAATTAAAAATTTTACAGGCAACTTTCTAAACACAGTCTTGGGATTGAAATGAAATAAATTCTGTTTTTATGAACAATACTGATTTACTTAAAGATTTACACCTGGCACATTTCACCAAACAACAGTTGAGGGACACCACATGAGAAATGCTGATATAACATATAATCATGGCTTATTAAACACAGCAAAACACAAACTCAGCTCAATGAAACACACTGCTCTCTCTAAGGGGTCATGAGCAACGGGAGGAAACCTGATACTGAGACTAGAGGGAAGACCATGAACATCCATACATTTTAAATAAACACATAAATAAAAATGAACTCAAACACAGGCTCTATCAGTTTTCTTACCCTCCCATTCTGAAATACCACAGAATGTAGATACTAGCCCAAACTACTGGGCCACCGAATCAATCAGTCAACCTCCGCAAACAAAACAGTGCACCAGTGTGCACCTGATCACTTTTAAATGCTTCATATTAATTGGTCATAATTCTACCATGTAAAGTAGTGATCAGACACAATGACTACCATGAGATCGGGGCTCAACCCATAACTGATCCACCACCATATTCAACAGCTTTCCTGGAAGGCCTCCTTCGGTTTCATTCAAACACAAACCCATCCAAAAGTAGAAAAAGGTGCAAAAATGACTCATCCCACCATATTACTTTCTTCCACTGCTTAGAAGACCAGGTTTTATGCTCAGTGCAACATGTTAGGTGTTCGTGCAAACTGGCCTTGGCTCTGAGCAATTTCCGTACAGTAACTCTACCATAAATATCAGCTTTTTGAAGCTCACAATGTTCAGTTTTTGTTGAAACTGAGTCACAGGTATAAATTCAGCTCTTAGCTCAATTTTACGCTCTCTAGCAACTAGCACATTGAACATTCTGTCAGTGAGCTTTGATTTGCCACTCCTACTCTGAATTGACGCATTTGATTGGTGTAAGCCGATCATGATTCTTGTCACCAGTCCCCTTGACACATTCACCACTTTTGCTCTTTCTGAGACTGAAATATTCGCAATGCTGAGGCCAAATATTTAGCCAGTTTCAGAACATATTACCTAAAACTCATGTATGTTGCTCAACAAACTCAAACCAAGATATTTTGATACCAATTTGAGATGCAGCTACTTCAAAATGGGACTGTTTTTTTCATTTAGCACTTCCATTATTTTGTTTCCCCCCTGTACTTTACATTCACAATGTCACCATCACAAAGCATACCTCTGTGCCCTATAGCTTGGGACAAGTTATAAAAAAACTTTTCTAATTTTATATTCTGACAGGACAGGTTTGTCTGACGTTTCTGTGGTATTCTCTGTGGAGTATCCACCTATGCTCTACTTTTACTGTATGGAATATGACTCCAGCCGTATAAAAGACATATTCTCAATAGTAGTTAAAACAAGGAAACACTGAAAAAAGCAACCAATTCAGCTGAAACACAGTGTGTGCTGTTTAATTCTAGAGTCATTCACCTGTTAAAGAAAAAGTGTTTATTTTGTGTTGTTTGTATTTTTTGTCTTTGTATTTTTTGTTTCTTTTTACCAACAAAGTTCATATTAAGATATAAATCTTAAAAAAAAAAAAAAAAGAAAAATCCACATCCAGAGGGTATTTCTTGAGGGCACCAGTGATAACCGATATATAAAAATTCCACTTAAAAAATGTTTTGTTAAGACTAGGGTATTGGCATTACTGTTGAACATAAGCAGAACAAGAATTGCTGATGTGGACAAAAAATACTTTGAGACAAACTATTTTAGTAACGATAAAACTAATAGACTGAAGGGAAGTCTTATAAACTGCACATTTTTCTTTGTTAAAGACGCAATGATGGTTTAATTTCTCTTCTCCTGTGGTCAGGCAGAGCGAAGGGGGAGCGGCGGGTGTAAGGCGGGTGTTTGAGGAACTTACCAGAATGGAAGTTGGTGCTTATCATCTCTATTTCTGCCAGGCTGTGAACGCTGGCCAGCGTCGCTCCACTCTCACTGCAGCTCTGCTGGGCCTCTGAATGGGTTTGCGGCTGATCCTTCACCAGCTTGTAGCAGAATCCGTTCCACTGGTGCCAGCCCGATTCACAGCTGGCGGATTTAAGCACCCACGGGTCGTCTGAGGGCGGGATCCATTAAATAGACAGTAAATTCATCTGTCCTTCCAGCAAGCATTCCTGCTGTCTGTCTAAAATGACCTGCCATGTTTGAGTTCTGCATCGATTTACAGTATTTATGTTTCGATCAAACCGTTGCGCCTTGCTAAAGGTTGCAACAGGGATTTTAATCTGTAATCACTCATGTCGTAACTGCTGTATGACATGTTGCCTTTGGTTACCATGTGTCAGGTTAAGTGGGGTCTCACAGCAAGTATAGCAGAGTAAAAAGTCAACATATCCTTTCAAAATGTAGTGGGATAAAATTAAAAGTAGATACAAATAAACATACCTGAGTAAAGTTAGTTTCCACTTTGGGCACCTCTAGTAAAAACTGAAATATAATGCAGTTCAATACCATATGAATAAAAATAAGACAAAAGAAATACTTGACCCAATACTAACTTGTTTTGGCATGAGAGTACAGTGATTCTGGATTCAAGAGTGGTGCATGAGAACTGAAGGTAACTGGAGTGAAATGCTTTGGCATTATTTAACTTTTATGACATAAGGAGGAAAGCAGACAGACAGAGACTCACACTTTGACCCAGTGTGAGTCTGATTGAATGCCTTCTCGCAGATGAATGGCAGTCTGTTATCACATGCGGTCTTCTCCCAGAAGCCTTCGGGGGTGATCACAGCACAGTCCGACTCTTCCAACATTGAAAGGCTTGTCATCCCTGAGAAAGATTTAAAAAAGCCTGTTTAGCATGTTTCAGGGGTGGCCTACCTATCCATAATCTAAGATTTGTGAAGCTTGTCAGGCTAACTGCTAAAGCACAATAACATTTATTCGTTTAACCTTGACTTTAGTTTTCCCATATCTTTGCTTTCTTTTTTACAGGCCATTTCTGACTACTGCAATGATTCAAAGGTTCAAAGGGAGTGCTGACCGTGGCCGCTTATTTTCACTTTGCAGTCCTATGCATTGCACTGTGTTGGAGACCACCTGTGCACAGTTTTCACCGGAAGACTGCAAGCACCTGTGCACAGTTTTCACCGGAAGACTGCAAGCACCTGTGCACAGTTTTCCCAGGAAGACTGCAAGTACCTGTGCACAGTTCTCATAGGAAGTCTGCAAGTACCTGTGCACAGTTCTCACAGGAAGTCTGCAAGTACCTGTGCACAGTTCTCACAGGAAGTCTGCAAGCACCTGTGCACAGTTTTCACAGGAAGACTGCAAGCACCTGTGCACAGTTTTCACAGGAAGTCTGCAACACCTGTGCACAGTTTTCACAGGAAGTCTGCAACACCTGTGCACAGTTTTCACAGGAAGACTGCCATGTGGTGCTTGATTAGGTACGTACAGCAATCCTGTGAAACCTGCCCACAGGTGCTTGCAGTCTTCCTGTGAAAACTGTGCACAGGTGTTGCAGACTTCCTGTGAAAATGTGCACAGGTGCTTGCAGTCTTCCTGTGAAAACTGTGCACAGTTGCTTGCAGACTTCCTGTGAGAACTGTGCACAGTTTTCACAGGAAGACTGCAAGCACCTGTGCACAGTTTTCACAGGAAGACTGCAAGCACCTGTGGGCAGGTTTCACAGGAAGACTGCAAGCACCTGTGGGCAGGTTTCACAGGATTGCTGTACGTACCTAGTCAAACACCACATGGTGGGAGAAGCCCTGCCGCAGAACCCTGCCCTACCTGGTGCCGATTATGCAGCCAATCATTCATTTCCCTATAGGAAATCCCTATACAAATCTGTATACACAGTCTGTGCTCATAAAGCTGTTTCATAAAGACAACATTCAGACAGCTGACTTGTTATTCAGAGGGAATAACAATGGCCCAACATCAGGCTGTCTGATGACCTCCTTCTACAACGAATCCTTTGTCAGAGTGTTTGGTTGCTGTGGCTTACTGCATGAGACTCACTCGAAATGCAAGACCACTTGGGCTCTATTTATTTACATGACTTTTTTAGCTACTTTTTTACCCCCTCAAAGTGTCCTCACACATGTCCTACTAAACACAAGTGGCTCCTTCTTTTCTTCAGGCAATCCAGCAGGGCACTGTAGCCACTGTGGTACTTAATTAGCAATGAATTCCTCTGGTACAGACAGATCAGGTGAGGAACAGAGAACCCTCCCTCCTGGGGTGACCACCATGGTAATTTATGCACCAGCCCTAAGGATATCTGAGCAGGGGGCAAAAGTCACACCCCACAGGGTTTATAGCCAAATCATGTTTATTTTCAATATTTAATATTTTAAATAAAATAAATCCTTAAATTGTTAGACACAAACTTTTATGCACCAATTGAACATAACAGCACCTGCCACAACATGTTGACTGAGATTTTACAACTAACCAAACTGTTCCAGGTCGTTCAGGTGGCCCCAGTGGGAAAAGTCTAGAGGTGTGAGTGCGGTGGCCATTCCAAGAGACCAAGATTAAATTAAACGTGCTTCGACTGAAAACCATATGGGGCATGACTTTTGGCCCACGCTGCATGAGTAGGTCCAAACAGGAAAGACATTCATGGATAATTACCTTCTTTCCATTTGACAAATGTGAGAGGAGAGCCATCTGACCATTGCCAGCCCTGAGCCATGTCCAGCTGGTTTAACCCAATCCACATCTGGTCAGTATCACCATCTGGAGGCAATACAAGGACTTAGTCATACACAAAATATCCAACATTACAATTCACAAGACTTATAAATCTTATATCTATTATGTTGTTTTGTATTGAAGTTACTTTTTCCTACCAAAACTATAATAACAGAAGACCAACAAGAAGAAAAAACAACAACAGCAACAGTAATGTTTTCCATATCACTACTCTCAGAATGGTCAGAATGCATAGTAAACATCACAGCTTTTTTAATAAATTTTATTTATTAAAACTGAATGTATAATTCAGGGGCAATTTCGCAAAATTCACATTTTTATTTTATCACATGATAATAAAGTACAGATTCAGAGCTACAAAATGAGGTATCACTTGCCAAGATTATACTTTGGCCATAATGTTCAATAGAACATTATACTTTTGCAAACTGCAGTTCTGAGAAAACAGCCTTTTTCATTTTTGTATACATTCTCAGCACAAAAACCACTTTTAGAAAAGGAATTTAGCAGTGCTTTAATCAGTTCATTTTGAATTTGAAAAAAAAAACCATCATTTTAAAACAAAAGGAATTTATGCAGCTGAAATGTGGCCTCAGTGTAACAGGGCTATGTTGTATACCTTTTTTTAATGTCATATAAAATTACATAATGATTAAGTCCCTTAACCTAACAAGTATTACTTTATATGGCTAATATCCCTTGTAAGAGACACCTGCTTCTTTCGTTCTTCCTTTGTTCCATGTATAACATTCTGGCCCCGTCCCCTCCCGTCTGCCCTTTTGATTTTCCGTTAAACGGAAGAGGTGTGGGGGGAAAAAGTCACCGGAATATTATGTTTATATTATTTTTGTGTCTTGCCAGAGAATAAAATTAACAACAGTGACCGGAGTCCTCATTTTTAACTACACAATGCTGAGAAAGAATTTCATGGGTTACATCAGCACATGTCATCTGTTGCTGGGTAAACTATTTGCTCTGCAAACTTTACAGCACAGGAAACATGCACATTCTAGAAAGCCCCCATGCAGGCTTGCTCCACTCTAAATAACAGCTTGCAGTAAGCCTTAACAGCACGGTGGTTTCCGACAGTAGACAGGATGAGTGCACTCTGAACTTTTAATGGTCCCAGAGCAGGGTTTGTTCATGATCTAATTCACTGTCCTGCCTGCCAGGTCCCTAGACCTTTGCTATTTTTTCTGTGATCATGCTGTTTATTGACAGTGAGAGAGAGTGGCTTCTCCTTTCCTCACCGGAATAGACTTGGGCCAATTCTTCTGCGCTGGAGAGGCTGAGCAGGTCCCCGCCCTGGCTGCGGCATGTGGCCCGGGCTTCTTGCCAGGTCACCGCCGACCACTTGTTGTGCTGGTAGCATTGCCCTGTGCTGGTTTTGTTCCAGAAGTGCTCACAGCCTTCCTCTGCAAGTGCATAAGGGCGCAGAGAACCACAATGACATCAACACAAACCTTTGCTATTGTTGCTCTGCATGCATTCAGCAGAACTACTCAAATTTTAATATGAGAGCTCTGTGTTGTCTGCGTATTTGCTAGTACAAAGACAACACTTACATTTTTGCTCCAAGACATGATTTTGCATCCCTTGGTACAACTCCACCCTGTTCTCTCTACCAGTTACCAACTGAAAATGTGAGTCAGTTATAAACTCCACAAACCACATAATGAAATTTACTACTCCAATACTTGTGCTGTGAAGAAATCAAGAACCAGGCAGTTCCTTAAGAGTATAGTAATGTCATTGCAATACAATTTTCCAAAGTTTTACAAAAAAAATAGAGAGAGAGAGAGAGAGACAAAAAAGACTTACCATATTTCAAGCAGTATCCCATTTTCCTCTCTGTGTCATAGTCTGCGGTTGTAAAACACCAGGATTTACCGTCCTCAGTAGGGACGCATCCATGGTACGAGGTTCCATTGTAGAGGAATGGAAAGTCGCAGGGTTTCCCAAGGGAATTCCCTGTGGTGTACACGACTACAAATGGAAAACAGACAATGATGGACAATATCCTGACAAGTCATTCTTTCTCCAGTAGTTACATATTTATGAAATTCAGTCAATGTACAGCAAAGATTTAAATATAGATTCATGCTCTATATTAAAAAATGTAAATGATCAGCCCAGAATTTTAAAAAAAAAAGGTATCTAGGAATTTTCCAAAAATTTCTACTGCAACAGAATTTTCCCATGCTTAAAATGTGAAAGTGAAACCCAACGTGTCTGCTGAGTCACTTCAGGCTTATGAAAACGAAAAATAACAATTCTACTCCAGCCACCATCTTAAAGACAGAGTTGGCATTTTTTTAGTTTAAGAAAATCATTATTGGTTCTGCCTCAAGACTACGGGATTTTTCATGTAACTTAGTGTTCAATCCATATTCAAGTTCCTGCTTCGTCCACAAAGCAGGGAAGAGGAAAATGATGTGAACACAGACAGGGAAACCTTAATACTGCTGTTAACTGCAGTCTACCAAAAACATTATCCCTACTGGAGCAAAAACAAAGATTAAATGACTCCATTAAGTCATAACATGTCACTTTTGTGACATGTTATGCGACACAGTGTCCTATGACATGATTGATGTTTTCAAGAGCAATACATTGGACATCACACATAGACAAAACAAACATACACAGGAAAAAATCTCTTTAAAATTTTCTTTTTTGAGGGACAGCAGAAGAGACCAAAATGACGCAATCACTAACCTTGATAAGGGTGGTGGCAGATGCTGTCAGAGGTGTTGTCCCTCCCCCATTTGTCCAGTGTGCCGTTGCTGGTTTCAACGATTCCATTGGTCACGGTCAGATATCTTCCAGACCAGGCATAGATGGCCTTCTCCGTGCAACGCCAAGATAGTGTCTCCTCCGAAGAGCCACACTCCATTAGTGCCACTGTCATGTCTCGAACTTCTAGGCCCAAGCACTGGGCAGTAACCACATGGAACAGACGGTGTCCTGAACCCCACTTCCACTGCTCCTCAGGGAAACCACCACACTTCTCGACCCGCAAACCCTGGAGGTCTGCCTTAAGACACCCCCCTGAGCTGAGGTGCCGAATAGTGAAAATTCCATCGCCTAAAAAAAATTGAGACAGGACTCAACCAATTTGTGTAATGTCAGTCTAATGTTTTGGCCAATCCTCCCTCTTTTTATGACTGGTTGAAGAGCCTTGCCTTAGCTTTGCTTGAAACAGCTAGTTAGCTTTGTCAGTGTACTTACAATCTTTTCCCCAGAAAAGTTCCAAGTCCCAAATAATTACTCCAGTAACATCAGATTTTTTAAATACATAATGTTTGAAATGTGTTTATCGTACAACCTACATTCTTTCCAACCTTGGCATTGCAGTTAACAAGGAGATAGAAGCTCTTGAAAAAGTAGAAGGACAAGACTGGTCCTAGGTATTAAACATATTACTATAATTAAACATGTACATTTTACTGTAATGTGTTAATAAAAAATAATAAGCAAACGGTGGTTGTTTGTGACCGAAAGCTAGCTTGCTGGTAAGCTATCGATATCTTTGTTTGATGGTAAACAGCTCCGTGAGTGAAATCAAATAGGATGCTATTTTTAGCTAGGGTAGATAACTAGCTATAAGTATAGTACTGATAGTTATCTGAATATATTTTTCATTCACCTAGCTGTTAGCTAACACTATCATTTTCGAGGATGTAAATTAGCGTTATTATATTAGCTGGCTTTCACTAAGTGCCATCTATCATCTAGCTAGCCACAGCACATTAACTTTCATGCAAATTGACTGAGTCATTTGCTTGCTGCGTCTTCTGCAGAAAACTCCCCTTGTTTGTTCTGGTAACTTAACTCGCTAGCTACCGATTGTTAACTAAGCTAGGCTAGCTACGTTCGCTAATGTAGCAAGGGTTGTAATTTATCTAGCTATATCCACAGCTTAAGCAGGTACGTTGGAAATGTGCCCGCTTCTGTTAAAGGAAAGCATTTCTTACCAGGGATCAGAGTATGTGCGCAAGTTCCAAATTGAATATTCGCTTGCCCAACAAGCAATATAGAGACATAAAGTGTCGCCCATGTTATCCCATCCATTTTGGCAGTATGGTCCACTTAGATAGACCTCATAGGTCTTTTCCGAAGTAATGTTTGTACTTCACTCTTGTCCAGGGAGTTTCATGAGCTGTCAATTCATCGTAAGATCTTTCGCCTGTCTCCTCCCTTCAACTCACTGCAATCGACACTTACACTTTCTGTTTGTGTTTTCCTCCCTCCTCCAAGCCTCGTGTGGTTTGTCAGTCCTTTACAACGTACTTGGCCAACTAACACTAAATAACAATATGGACTGCATCATAAAAGCTTATCTAGAGACTGTGTGAACGTGTTAACCAGCATTTTTGCGTGAATTTACAAGATAGCTACAACAAGACAAACTTCTCATCTTGATACTCCTTAATCTTCTGTATCCCGGTGTTAGTTGTTGCCGATTAACACACATGGAGTCGAAGTAAACCATGCAGGTATAAAGAAATGCGCGTTTATCACCACCAGTTTTCAAGTGAGTTGATTCCTCTGAATACGTGCGAGATAAGACTACGATTGACTACAACGAAGACTTACCTTATGGCAACAATATGCATTGCTACCAGAGGAATTTTTCTTTGGTGTCTACAGTATGACAAGAAAGAATCACAATGAATACATACAAACAACCGACTACTATCAATAAAGATTATACATTTATTTCAGAGAAGTGATTAATCTTGGATCTTGAGAGGAAAAAGTATTTCTGTGCAGCCATAAGATGAATCATCTGACAACAGTCACATTTAAAGTACATCCACTTTACATATTCCTTTACAAAGAAAATCAACATGTCTCGTTCATCCTGTAAACAGTCTCCAATGTCTCTAAATCAAATTTAATTGTACAACTTCTTCAAGCACACAAATGTATAACAAAACTAATGTACAAAACACAGTACTGCAAGGTTTATTATTCAAAATATATCACAAATCCTCTGCTTTCAACTGGAAATATATACGAGAAAGACCTGAAATTACAGAATAGTCATTCTTAATTTTGCTTGATTTCTACAACTTTTTTACATTTCATGCATGAAACAATAACTTAGTGATGATTCATCATGAATCCCTGCATGTGGTAAGAATAAGTTCATTTAAGGATTAAGTTCATTAAGTTCATTTATCTCACTGGATTCCTTAAATTCTTAATGAAAAGCTCCAGAAGCTACAGTGTAAATTCAAAGGTCAAAACAGTCAGTCTCCTCAGATATGCGTCATGCGAAAGAGGGATTATTTTCCTTCTTCAACCGTTTTTATGCCATTTTGCCTTTCAGCTACTGTCAAAAACAACAGATCCCTGATTTGAAAATCATATGCTAACATAATCAAGCCTACATCTGTATGTGTCCTTACTTCATGCAGCAGATATTACCGCAGCAGATAAAGCTAACTCTACTCCCCAGTGTTCGACTCAAGGTCTGTTATGAGGACGTTTCCCTCTTGATCTGTGGTCTGTGAGTTGTCTTGTCTGTAATAGGCATTTCCTAAGGATGACAGCATTCTAAAGTGTAATGCATTTCTCTTGTACACAACCCAGAGTGAGGCTATGAGCACCCCAAAAATCAAAATGGCCACCAGGACAGCGACTGGAACAACTGTTTGATGTAACCCTGAAAGAGACAAAACCACAGCACCATGATAATGATTAGCAAGTAACCTCTAAAGGTGCACTTTTAGCTGCATTTAATGTCTGCAAGTGCATGAAAAACAGTTTTTTTTTATTTATTAATAATCCTATGTGCCAGATTTAATATATTAAACATAATTTAACTAGTTAGCCATCTCTTACCATTCAGTGGTTCAACTTCTACTTCAGTGATTGTGTCTACAATCAAGACATGACAGGATTATAAATTAGGAAGGGTATTTAACTGTGATGAACAAATGTGACTATACAATGTTGTTAGGGATTATAGAGAGAACTGCCACTTTACTGCAAAACATACCTGAACGTAATTTACAAACAAACCCCAGTCTGTTACTGCAGCCAGAGAGATGCCAGACGCTGTCAGATAGTCTCATAGAGACACAGGTGTCAAGGGCAAAAGTGTCCATGTTTGGGGCTTTGAAGTGCCAGTTTGAATACTTGATAGGAGACCCATCGACCCACGCAAGGCCATCATCTGTGAAGGAGGGGGCATAAACAGAGAGAGAATGACTTGCATTTTATCTGGCATGCATAATCTCTGAAGATAATGGACTACTTGTCTCTGGTCCATTGAGGCTGGAATGGAAACAGACAACACACTTCAGCATTGTAACACTTGTATTGTTTGCCATACTGGACATAAACAGCAGTATGACAGTAACAGAACTGCAGTATTATGTCAAAGGACTGTGGATATTATTTGACAGTTATATTGTGTGTCAAATTTACTAATTTGTCCCATAGCACTATATATTAGGTTTGGGTGTACGTATGTTAGTGTCACTCAGTGTTGTACTTCTAACTACTATTTTTTACATGTAAAATTGAAGGCACATTTAGTATTTCAACATACAAAGTCTAAATAAAAAAGATTTTAAAAAATATCACATGACACATGCAATAGCACAATATAAAACTGAAAATAGTGGGCAATTACTAATATAGATGCATCATAATATATTTGTGTACAGCTGCACATTATTTGAACTGAAAGTGCATCTGTGACAGAGCCTGCTTCCATACAGTGCTGTAGGGGAAGAAGCAAATGAAAGATCACATTCCATGTAAAAAATATGCCAAACCTATTTACACCACAGTTGGCTAAACAATAGCCATGCATTATTATGGTTATGGTAATGTGGAGCACACACTTTTGTAACCTTAAAGTAATTAGAGTTTGCAAAGTTGCAAGGGAGGAACTACTATATTCTCATAATAAAATGAACGCTCTTGTCAAGTTTCCAAGAATCAGAAGTTCTAAACAGATGAGTCAAAAGAAAGTTTCGGGATTACCTAGTCAAAGTTCGGACCTAATCTCCACTGAGAATTCAGATCTATTGGAAGAACCTCAAACAAGTATTTCATGCTAAAAATCCACAAGTGCAACCAAGTTAAGTAGTCCTGTCCGGGTCAGTGGGCCAAATTTCCTCTATGCTGATCCTCCTCTGATCAATAACCACAGGAAGCTAATGGTGGTGTGGCCAGTTAATGGGTCTAAAGAGAATGATTACATTTTCCATAGAGGAGCATGTTTTTTTCTCAGCACTGTATGCAAATAGAAAGAGTCACTGCGCACATGTAAATCTAAATTCAGACTTATTGACATAGTGCTTACTGTCTGTGTCATACAGAATTCCAAGCCAAATGGTCTGATGTGGAAGTCCATACGATTTAAGTTCCTCAAGGATAAAGCGGTTCTCCTCTTCACTTTTAATGGACAGTAGGTCAGAACCATTTGCTGAAAGAGAATTTAGAGAAAGACACATTTCTGAGTACATTACATTATATTAAAGGGCATTTGTTAGATGCTCTTATCCAGAGCGACTTACAAGGCAAAGTGCATAAGAACAGTACAAAAAGTGCAAAGATAACCCTAGAGAGGGGTAAAGTCCTAAGTGCCAAAGGTGATTGAATAGATTAGGACTTCCCTACCAACTATCTAAAGAGAACGTAAACAACAGCCTAGATTAAAAACAGTGCAGTTTAATCTAAAATAAAGTTCAGCTAAATAAAACTACATCTCCCATAATACATTTCTTTCTCTCCTGTCTACAGGAATACAAAAAATGCAGTACAGGTTGGAAAAATGAGACAGTGCCGAAGAGAAACCAATGAATCACTCCATTTTGGATACAATCCTAGGAATTCTTCATGTCATTGTTGCAAAGTAAATGCTAATGCAACACATTTCCACAAGCCTGGCCTTGAAACTGAGCTACTCCAAACTGGCTGCAGTAAGAGTTTAACAGTCACTTAACTTTTGTCTCAGAGAAGAATGTGAAGTCATATCCAGAAAAGCAGTAATGTGTATTTATTTTTTCACATATGCAGTAGTTTTTAGAGGTGGACATTGTGCATTTTCATCCTGATTCATGAGCTAGTCATTAAAATATCAGAGCATTCAACTGATCAAAACTATTTCCAAGCCAAATGGTGCAAGCACGTGGTACTTCTTGAGAATATACAACCTTGATCATGTGAGCTTAGAAAATACACAGGATTGTGTTAACATAGTTAATTGTTAGAGAGGCTGTTTCTTGCCATAATGTCCCATTTCCTTCTCCTTTTATATGGAATTTTGATAATCCACATTTGTGGTTCTGATATCACCAGAGAAATACTTTTTTTTTTGGCTGTACCTAAAGTAACATGGCATAACAGTCTTGTACTGGTGTGGTGACAGACCCACACCAGGGTAATGATGTTAGGACATTTCAGGATCTTTCCTATGTAACAGCAGTAACAAGACTACATGAGCTCCAACCATGTCTGTAGACTGGATCGGCTTGGTTTAACACTCTTCCCCGTTCAGACGGTCGTTTCTCACCTTTGTGTTTGCAGTGCTGTCTTGCTTCCTCCATGCCCAGCCTCTGTACAATGGGCTCAAAGCTGTAGCAGCTGCTTTCAAACTTCACCCATGTTTTTGGACACACTACCTCATATGAGAATGCAAAACTTTCTGTGGAGAGGCAACAGAGAAACACTTTTTCACATTCTGTTCACAAAGTAGTTCATTAAGCTATCACTGTTACAAACTTTAAAATGGTTTGTAAAACTATGACAGACCTTACTTTTTATTATAGTTTCAAAGCACTAATACTCAAAGATTACAGGTAAATTAATTCAGGGACAGGAAAACTGAATATTGTGTGTCAGTCATCAAATTGTGGAATATTGTGCTTTGTAACTATAGTAACTTCTTTTGGCATCTACAAATATCACTCTTGAATTTAAATCCAGTTACAACACTGTAGTAAAACAGATTATATTTGACAATTAACAAGTTGAACAGTATTTAAAAAGGCCTTCTGGCAGTATCCTGCTATTCTTCTCCTTGGTGATAATTCCAAATCCAACATGTTTGTGAGTCTATGCAAATTGTGGCTGGCAGGTATGACAGAAAAAAAAAAAAATTGTACATCCCTGGCACCCACCACATACTCTCACTTAAACACATAGATTGCAGATTCTTTTAGACATTGCATTGTTGGGATTGTTGGAACGTTAATTTTCTAGAATTAACTGTGCCAAACCCTCTACCTTAAATGTGGAGGAATGTAACTGTTTTACTCAAAAATATGTCACTGAATTGAGAGCTTTTATTCTGTATGTCTACTTCTTGGTTTATTAATATGCTTTTACAATACTTGTCAGTTATTTTCCATATCCTATGTAGGGCAGGGTGGGTGGGGGATGGTGGAATACGTTAATGGTGGAATCCCATTTTGTTTACTTTTTATGTACTATTTTGATTACTGACTCCCCACAATAAAAATATGATACCAAAAATGGAAGCTTTATATCTCTTAGATGTAAAGCAGCCTTTGTGGGTGACGTTCCATGTGTGATAGTGAAAGCTCTGGAGTGACTGCTGCTGCAGTGGTGCAGGACTCACGGCGAGGAGGCGGGACATGACACACGGCGCCCTGCAGCGGCCTCTCGCAGTCTGCTCTCTTCCACCCGCCACGCGGGTCCATGTACACGCAGTCCCCCTTTTCATCAGGATCATCATCATCATCCCCCGAGTCCCAATGCGTGAAGATGGTGTCGCTGCCGTCCGACCACTGGTAGTTAATCCCATCCTGTTGGCAGGGGAGGGTGCAAGGTTGTCACGAACCAAATTTTACAGGCACAGAGACATACGTCATTCACACACAGTTACACACTGATCAGTATGTTGGATAAAATGGATAGAAGACTATGTTCACTATCATACAAATTTTGTCAGCATATCTGTATGAGTCAGAAATCTTGGGAAACAACTCTCAAATTTGCTTAGGCCAGGGTGAGCAATGTGGGAACATGTACGTTTTTATTTGTGTGATTAATTTCATGGTTGCAATTACGCTACTCATAAAGTGAGTACAATCTAGTGAGGCCACAAAGGAATAAGCAATTACATATTTTAGACTTGGTGAAGAGTCCATAATAGTCAATAATAGCTCCCTATCAGTGTTCTCAATCAGTACTCAGATGGGAGTGTTGACATTACATGTAATTTGCCCAAGAAAAATCCAGAAATGTGGGGTGGACGCATACATTAGTATGCCCATGATCTGATTCGTCCATGTCAGCTGCCCCTTCTTTTCATTTGCAGTCTGCCAGCCAGAGGCAGGGACACACCTGATACAGTTTTGTTGCAGGTGTCCAACTGACCAGAGGTGTCGCTACTGAGCAATGAGGAATAGCCATGGCCAATTATGCCTCTTCCCACAGACTCACTGCCAAAGATGGCATAGCCAGGCTATAATCCAAACTGTATCACAGTACTAAGAGCAAGTGTAGCAACTGGACACATTACCCAGGTGCATATTATGTATTATGTATAACTTCTTTGGTGCTGTTTGCATGGCCAATAATGAATAGGTAATGTTCTATATGAAGAAAGGGAGACCAGAAATGAATCACTGAGAACCTAAACAACACTTTCAGAATGAACAAGGTCTCCCTCCCTGGGATAACCTCAAACACAATGACACATACAAGCTGTTGATTATAATATGAAAGACACTGACAAAATAGCAGAGACAAAAAAAGATTCAGAATGATTTTCAAACAACATGGACAAACAGAAGCAGTTCGTTCTTCTCATGCAATATATCACAGGTCACACACAGGCAAGCGTTTAGCGCCTCTTCGCTTAGCATTCCTCTGGACTTGCTCTCTGTCTCCTAGCTGAAGGTGCAGTGTACAGTACATTCAGTGTAAACCAGTGACAGGACAGATTAAAAAAACAAGGCTTCATGCTACATCGATGCGCAAAAAACTTCAACATGCTGTTAAGACTTAGAAACATGGTGAAGGGTTTTTAAACTTAGATAATGTACATGGAATACATACGTCTTGACTATACAGTCCAATCCAGTGGGGGAATGCCAATCTATTCACAAGGACAGTAAGGAATGCTTGGTGGAAGTGGTCTGTAATGCTCACTAGCTCAGTCTCATTCTCTAAGCATCTATTCAGCGCCTCGTACCAGCTCATGTTGCCATGGACAACCCTGTAGCTGCGGTTCTCGTACTCAATAGTATCGGGGAGAGGATGGAAATAGGATTGGGATGGGGGTTTAGATGGGTCTGTAGCGAAAGAGAGAGAAAGACAAAGGAAGAGAGTGAGAGAGAAAAAGAAAGGGAGAGATAAAGAGAGAGAGAGAGACATCATTTAGAAGGACAGACACAAACTGGACAGTCACAGAATCACAGCAACACACACAAAGACACTCCACCCCATGTTCTGGAGAGCCACAGGGGGCTGGTTTTTCATTTACACAACCCATAATTAGTTTATGGGGTACCTCATTATTTCAGGAGGTGCACTTAACCCTTAAGACATTACGAAAAAGAACCTAAATGGGAAACTGCAAAAAGAGCAAGAATTTAAATATAGGATTTTTATGGCTTTGTATGCAGTGAGCATCCATCTATGAAACTGTTAGAGGTTTATTTTCAAAATTCAAGAGACCTGGTGCATGTAACCATGGTTCTAGAATTGTATAGAATCTTATTTTTTTATGGCCTGAGCTTGATTAGGCATTCATAAATTAACAGTTTGAGCCTGAACAATAGCCTAAATGGTGAGATGCAGAGTATCAACAGCATGTGGTTACCTACGTTACTTTATGTAATTTCATCCTGAAAATTACGATCATTATTATTATTGTTAGTAGTAGTAGCAGTAGTAGCACTATTGTGTTACCTTCCCTAGTTATGGGTGATTTCAAGATTAACCCCAAACCAAAAGTTTGTAAGCTTGGGAAATGTGGGAAACAGCTCCCCCTTTGGTAGATTTTGGTACATGTTGATAGATTTAAAGTCACTTTTTTCCAAGTTCGTTGGACTCACATAACTTCACAGTTCCCTTACTATAGGTCATTAGCTCAAATAACTTATGGCTCAGGCACTACACTATGGATTAATATGGTCATGATTAAAATCTGTGTGAGTTTTGAGACCTGCTGGACTGTGGCTGTCCAGGATGTGGGCCACACGTTTTTCAGAACAGGAATTAAAAAAATGATTGATTCAGCATCAACTAATTACAAGAAACAATTGTCTTATCGGGACGTTGCGCAAACGTTAAGTAAGTGAATGAATGTGGAGGAACGTGCAGTCAGAGGTCCTACCTTGTGCTTTCTGACACACAAATCCGTACCCACTCTCTGTGCACTTCTCATCATACCATTTCCCCGTCATGTGGATGTTGTGATCGTTGGACAGCAGAGTGCAAAGCGGCTCATCCGTGTTGATCTGTTCTTCATAATCCTGTTGGACAAGAGATTCCAAGATCATTCTTAAGGCAACAATCACTTATTTTGATTCAATTAGGATATTTTATTAAAAAACATGAACAATGAACAATATGCTAAAAATACAGTCTCAGAATTTTCCATATTTAAGATCAATAAGAGTAAACAATGAGACACGATTTTACTTCCATTCACATTCTCATGGTAGTCCTTCCTATCCCTCTATACACTACATATACACTACACTATATATTGCAGAAAAACAAATCAAAAACAAACAAATCAAAAATGATGGGGCATTCTGTGTATTGCTGTTGATTATTATTGGGTGGGGGGGGTTTCATATTCCCTATTCTCTAGTCTCGTGTTGCATTCATTTTACATACAGAAACAGAGCTCTCAGGTTCCATGGGGGACCAGTTAGTGTAAGTCACTGGTTTTCCGTTGACCCATTTCATCGTGTCCTCGTCTCGGAGACCGATCCATACACTTTGTGACCCACTGGTCAGCAACATTGTGATGTAAGCTTAAACACAGAGACATTAAGCTGATTATTTAAGATAAAAAATATACATTCAACACCAAGAATTTAAAAATAAAAGACCCGAGTATGCTAGTACTAAAATGTAAGATTTACATTTAAAAAATGTTTTACACAGTTGTCATACAGTTCAGACCAAAGCATTGCACAGCTGGTAAACATAACACTATTGTTTGTGCAGTATTGTTACATTTGGTCACAAATAGAGGTGAGTTCATTTGGCTGCCGAATGTTACAGTAAAATAATGTCACATGTCACACACGGCGTTACCTTGCTCAATCTCATTCTCTATGGCCACCAGTGAGCCCTGAAAGGAGGAGCAGATAGCGTGAGCATCCTTCCAGCTCTTCCCATTATCTGGGGTCTTCGGCAAATGCAGCAACAGACACTGTCATCAAAACACAAAGTATAATGCCATTCAAAAATGTTGATCACAAAACAATTACTACAGATATTTAAAAAATACAAACTAGCATAAAATTGCATCCTATATGTTTTAGAATGTTTTAGTTCTGCATTTAATTGATACAATATCAATCACCCAAGGTAGTACACTCTTTAAGGGACACTATTTCGACAGCTGGGCAATGAATGAGTTTACACCATTAAAACAGAGCTCCATGTGGAAGGTTTTAGACTGAAATTTCTCATCAAAACACTAGATGGCACTATAACACAATCTATCCCCAAACCTTCACAAATATGAAAGAAATTAATTATTACAATACAAACTGATCATCTTATCTGTCTACTTATGATAACAAACATACTGTTAACAAGGCATTGACTGTAAATGTTATGTGCATCAATGAGGGCTAGACAAAAATGTTGAAGAAACACTGTGTGGTAAGGACAGAGAGATATGGAATATCAATAGATATTTAGTACCTCTATAAGCATGTGGCTATGACAGTTGTAAAGCACACAATTTCTTTAAAACGACAATGACACAATTCACAGTGTAATTTCACCTTGCGCCCAAAATACAGCCATTTTTTCCGGACAGCCTCCAATGAGGTGAGGCTCTCTGGGAATCTCAGCAACAGACACGGTCTTGCGCTTGCACACGTAGCCATGACGATCAGTACACTGACCAACCGACCACTTCCCTATGATTCATACAGAGAAAAACCAAAAACATCTTGTCCATGATAATATTTCGTCTAAGAATTCACATAAAAATTAAACTGCCAGTCTCCTCCAGAGAATAATCCTTACTGTGTTTGTGTTTGTGTTCATGAATGCTTCTTTACACGTTTGTATTGATGTGAATATGTTTTTGTATAACAGGGCAAGGTTGTGTGTGAGGTTGGCCATGCCTATGCACTTGTGTGTGTGTGTGTGTGTGTGTGTGTGTGTGTAATTCACCTGACAGTGAGGACATGTAGACGCAGGCCCTGTTCTTCACTGGGGGCTGGTGGGAGCTCCCCTCTGCCCAGTTTCGGTAATCCATAGGGGACTCATCTGTCCATCTGCTCTTCCAGAGAACAACACCCTCAACCTTTTCACCATTTATAATAACAACCAACAGCTGCACTACACACACACACACACCACAATACAAACCAAATACTTGTAACACACACATCCCATAATACAACCAACACCTGCACTACACACACACACTCCACAATACAAACCAAACACTTGTAACACACACATCCCATAATACAACCAACACCTGCACCACACACACCTTCCATAATATCATGATTTAGATTTGAGTCTTAATTATGAGGTAGGCCATTTTCTCAATTGCTTCTAGCTCTCCTGTAGCACTGTGGGGCACGCAGTGTGTTGAACAGTTACTTGAGGGGCATTGGAGAACTGCATGCATTATATTAGCAGTGCTACTTGATAACTTGAAGAGCAGAATTTCCCATTCCAAATTCAAAAAGGAAGATATAATTAAGACTGTACCTGAACTCTTCTCTGACCTGATCCACAGACATTCCAATCCACCAGTCTGCAGAACCTTGAGACACCTGGGAAAAAGACATTACTGGCATTAATTCTTAAATACTTACATACTCACTTTCATTCACACTGAAGCAATGGATCTTGTTCATTCAAATGAAATCTCTATCTCACCACTAACAAACACAGCAAGATAAGGGCAGGCCAGCTCAGACCATAATTGTTTTAGCAATAATGCACACAATAATTAAAAGCAGCAACTTGGTTCCCTAGTCCCTTTCATGAAACCACCTAAATGTTTGGGGTTCATGATTTTGCCCTCCCAATCTGGGAGTCCACTGACCCTCTCCATCCGGCCCTTGATGAATTGGATTTCCTCAGCGGAATGGATGGATACCAGGTCCGCTCCCATCATCTTACATGCAAAGGAGACTGTCTCCCACGGAAACTGCTGCTTGTCAAAGTAATACTCCGCCCCTCTGCGGAACACCCAGGGTTCCTCGTCTGTGGGAGGAGCACAGCATAGACCATGATGTCAATCAAGAAATATTCAGCTGTCAGTCAGCTGATTGTGTTCAGAAGAAGGAAAACATTTAGCCCATACTTGAACTGGCAATGTTTAGGCAACAAAGTTCAACATGAACTGGCCATTCAATGCTTTCATCACCAAGCCAATTAAGATCAACCAGTGCAATATTTGTATATTAATAAATTTACCATAAATTATATTTTTTGCCTGGACACAGAAAGATAAAAGACAGAAAGACAGATACACATTCTGGATTGTAGGGCCTTTTTCTTAATTCTTCTGCAGAAACTTCTTTGGGTTCATGAATTAAAGCACAGCACCGTCAAAACCATCTTTTTTTCTCTCAAGGCAGTATTTATTTTGGCTTCAGAAGCAGATGTCCTCTATCAAAAGATGGAGCAACGGAAACTTTCCTGTTGGCAAGGGTGTCTTAACTGGCTGACCCCTGAGTTTCGAGCTGCTTCAAAGGCAGCAGACAAGATGGGTGAATCAAAATGCACTCAGTAAAACAGCGGTGACAATGTGGATTTCAAATTCACTTCCTCCAATATGCTGGCCAATGAAAGTGAACAGTATTCTTTTGCTTCACATCAACTCAGGAGGGAAGGCTTATGGAGTCATTCACAGAACATTTTTCTCTCATCCAAGAAAAACATACACACTGACATGAAGTGCTTCACTTACGCTCTGTGTACCAATATGGCCTCTGCAACTCCACACCTATAAAATCAACAGGTTTTTCTTTAATAATTAAAACTACATAATTCACACAGTAGTTCAGCAAACTCTGGTACACTGTAGTTTCTCCTTAAATTAAATAATTCTTTCACATTTTTCAAATACAATCCACAAGGAGATGATAGCATATTTACAATGCATGAACAGATAGAAACAAGTCTAGCTAGAGATTACAGACAATTAAGTCTCTGCTGCAACCTCAACGTAGTGGTTAACAAAGAATTAATGCAGTCAGACAGGCAGACAGAGATAAGTATAATATCCACGGGGCACATGCATTTCATTTGAAGCTGTTCACCAGTCATGGAGAATGTTAATAAATTGCCTGAATATTATTGGATGATGGCTACACCTTTTGGCGATTTGCAGATCCACTCATGTTTGGCGTCACAGGCCCGAGGGACCACACTGTTGACAGTGTAATTGTATGCAGCGCAGTTGTGCATGTCATCCTCGTTGTTTTTGTCCTCAATGAATGAAGAAACAACCTGTTTTTGAACAATGAGAAGAAATAAATCCTGTTTTAATTTAAAAGGCATTTTCTTGCCAATGCTATTGGACTCGTCGTTTGTTGCTTTGAGATCAATGGTGACATGTTTTTATACCTTTCAGAACAGTGTCCTGTAGGCCCGAAGATAACAGGACTGAATTATGTACTATACCAGTGGTTTCTGACCTTTTTCTCAATGTTTACCAGTAAGAGTATCGTCAAAAGATTTTTGTACCAGTACAATAGCCAAACATAAAATCTGCCAGCTCCCAGCTGGGATACAACTTTTGATAACAGTTACTATAATGTTTCTATTTTTCTCTTTTTTCATAGTAAGTAATGCTACATTGCACTTTATATCTTTATTTCAGTTATTGGTTATTTTGAAAATGATCACTATCAGACTGGTGCTTGAGAAAACAAATCATTAAACAAATGACTCAGGTGAGAAAGGTGACAGAGATCGATGGCAAGTGAGGTCTTACTTACAGGTGTCCCGTCGGACCACTCCCAAGCCCCAGCGGACTTCGGGTTCCTCTTGTTGAACCCTATCCAAAACATGCGGCTCTCTGACCTTTTACAGTCAAGGCAGAGTTAGGGCACATAGCTACGGCCACACCAGAGTCAGAGACACTGAGTCACAAAGACGGACACAGCCGAGTCAGAGACAGAAAGCAAAGGCAGAGATATGGAGTCATAGATCTCTATTTTGACGGTCCAAACTTGTGACACAATTATATAAAAAATACTGAAGCATATTTAGTAAATAGTTTTAGTTTAGTAAATAGATTTAGTTTACTTATTTTATCCAAATATGTGTGACACCCGTGTCATGGTTAACTTTAGTTTATTGCAGCTTTCAAAAAAATTGTTGTAGCCATGCAGCTGTGAAATTGTGCTTGTGTGAAATGGACGCCACACAGTTTTGAAATCAACACGCCTTATTTAAGCTCTCTTGTGAGTGCATCTCCATGAGTTTGGACCATTAAAACAGAGTCACAATGCAGCAGAGTCAGACAGACAGAAATACATCCATTCAAGCAGAGCCTGGTCAGAGGCAGAAGGATATTGAGTGAAAGTGAAAAACAGAGTCGGGCGATGAACAACATGCAGACAGTGACAGCAGAATGAGACAAAAAGCCCTGGAATATGGCCCTCTCAGAATAAGAGAAACATCACCACAGCAGACTGAGACACAAAATGTTAGGGGTAGTTCACAGTGAAAATGAAATTAGATCTACAATGAACCTTCAAAACATCATAGCATGGACATATCTTTTTTAGTCAGAATGATTTCTATGGACAATGTAGCATTAACATCTATTAGTTTAACAATAGTATTAATACATAAAATGATTGCGTACATGAGAAAGAAATAAGAAATATCTTGCTTACACATCGAACATTGGCGTTAGCATCTGTTTGATGAAGGCCTCGTCCTCATAGTGGCGGAAGCTGGCGAGGTCTGCTCCGAGGGCCTGGCAGAAGAAGTCCGCCTCCTCCCATGAACGCTTCATCAGGACCTTCTCGTTGTGAAACACCTAAACCAGAGAGTTCACAACAACACATTTCACTGACTGCTGAGATTGGTAGATAGGCCAAGATAGACTCTGCCTCTGCATCTCCTAACCTTGTAGCAGTGGAGCAGTTGAGGGTTGCTCTCCCACCCTGGGGGGCAGGGCGCGTCCTTGTCAATGTGAGGGGAGGGGATCCGGACTTCCTGGTAGCTGCTGATGCTTTGCTTGCACACGGACAGGGCCTTGTGGGATTTGCAGTCCTTCACCTCCCAGCGGCCCAGGGCTTGGCCGCCAGTCATTGCCACACATCCACCAATGCTGACTACAAACAGATAAAGATACAAAAAGGGCAATGTATACATAATGCACATAGATAAGGCAGGATGGGACTTAACACAATAATATGCAATCACTGGACAGGTACAGCCAAAATACTGAGGTTTGGACAAATGTAAAATGAACAAGATGCCTCTGGTGTTCGCACTACAGTTCCATGCGGTACAGTGTGCACAGATGCAAGGAACCAAATGACTAGCTTTCAAATCCAAAAACATTCTAAATTGCTTGTGACTCTCTTTGCCACAACAAAGGAAAGGAAAAAGACTTTGTAATTACATCTTCGGAAAGTGTGAGATTTTCAACCATGAGACAAAGGACCGACTATGTGTGGGTGAGAAGACCACCACAGAGAGCTAGTGTGATAGACAGCTCAGTGGGGTTCTGTACATGAAATCCCTTCCTATGCACAAAAAACAGAGATTAAACACACTGGACTGACAACCAGCTAACGCTGAGAGCGAAAGCCTTCCAGTCGTCCCAGACACGGCTAAACGAAGCCAGAAATGCAGTGAGGATTTTAACAGCCAATCTGCATTGTTCAGAGCTGTAAAACGAGTGATAAACCCAAAATATGGAGGGCACTTTTACTGCAAGCAAACACGTAATGGCTACTGTCTAGAAAGATAAAACATGCTCCAGAATAGAAACCAGGAGCCGTGCTGCGCAGTTTGCTGCATTTAACTTAATACTACAGGATAGTTTTTTTGCAGACCCTTTGATTATGACTGACTTAAGACAGCAAAAAAGTAATGTAAGGAAAAGAGCTGATATTTTCCTTTTCAAGGTTTCCTCACAAGTATCTCAAAATGCCATATACTACACAACAAAACTTTCACCTTAAACTTTCATCTTCATTTAATACAGATGTCTGGAGATTCTAATGTCAAGTTCAAATAAACATCTGTGGGTCAAGTCTAAAAAAAAAAAAAAGTGTTCTTTCTTCTCCTAAGATCCTATCACTCTGAATCTGCTTTTGCTGAATTCTCCCCTAAGCCTGAAATTAAATTTTAAGTGCTGATGTGCTGGCAATATATTTTACTGCAGTTTCAGATTTTTTCCAAGGAAATGAGTGAGGCTGACGGAGTTTGTCCTTGCAAATTCCCGTGTGAACCAACACCCACACCAGGAGCATAAGTAGAGACAGTTTCCAGCCCCTTTGAATAACAATTACACTCCAACAGAAACATTCCAGTGAGAGAGCCAGGCGCTGCTTCAGGTTGCACTTTGACAGGACTGGTTACAGGACTGGTTTCTCCATGTGGCTACTTGTTGGGAAATCTGACAGTATGTGGACAGTTACTTGGAGTGAAAAAAAAAACCTCACCAGCAGCTACGCGCATGTCACAATGAAGTGATGAACCGCTTAGCAGATTCACATACCCTGGGAAATCCAGGATTTTACAAGGAACCAATTAAATATTATAGAAACTAGTATGATTTATGAAAATGTTAAGCAGGGTTTCTTGTGGAGGCTGGTTGTACCGGTGGCATAAGGGGCAGAAGATGGCCTACCTGTGCACTTGATTTTTATTATGTCTGTATCACCAAGATTGCCTAATATTTTACTTCACACTTCTTACTCCTATGGTTTCAAAGTTTATTGGTGTGATATATTGGTGAGAAATATTACAGTTTGAGGAATAAGCTTGTTGCCTCTCAGCAATTGTCTCAATATGTTCAAGGGAAGCATTGAAGGAGAAAGTCACTGACACCAGTGTAGGCGCTTTTTGGAGGAAATCTAGTGTGACATTTCACCACCATGGCAAAGCCTGCTATGTAAGAACACTACAAGTGGAAGGGATGGCTGTGATAAGTGTCCATTAAACATACCTTGTTTAACTGTGCCATAGGACACAACCTCAGTGTCAATGTGTCACCCACTAAATACCAATCAGATTCCTTGCTACCACTCTCAGTAAAAAAACTGGATTATCATGACAGTCTCTGTTAATAATTCACCCAAGTCACTAAACTATGTATTTTTACTCATTAAAATGTCATGGTTGGTTGCTAGAGACATACCAGATTTACACTTGTGTTCTTGCTAAAGCTCTCATCTTACAATTGACTAAACCCAAAGCTATGATTCCTGAGTCACTCATCCTGTAGGGACACACATTGTTGTATGGTGGTTGTTGTACATTGTAATAAAGAGATGTCCTGCTATAGTTCACTGCTAATTGTAGCATAGCACTGTAGTACAGGGAGGGAAAGTTTCACTTGGCAATGTATTCCCACTTCCACACCCAACAGCAAATAATTTGGTCTATCAGATGAAGCAATCTGCCTTGTGCTAGCTAAATCATTTGCATTGTCCTCCAGCAATCTAAGTGCAACAGGCCAACTGGTGTACTGTAGCATTTCAAAAAACCCAAATGCTCAAATGCTCGTAAGTGCTAGTCAGATTCTCCAGTACAAGAAACCTCATAGATATGACACCTTTGTTCCAATGTTTCTAACTAACTGGACAGCTGGTATGTACATAACTAAGGGGTGATAAGACAGTAGCAGTTTTACTATTTTTCATTGCATATGCTATGAAAAATAGCATAGCATTATCTGCCCCATCCTTGAAATTAATATGAAAATCTGTGGTGGCAGTGCAACCTAATGGCTAGTGAGCTGGAATTGTAGCTCAGATTTGACTACCACCTTTGATTTACAACTAGGGCACTTCTGTTGTACCCTTAAGCAAAACACTTCACTTGAACCGCCTGAGGAAATGTCCAGCTGTATCATTGAACAGAATGGAAAAATTCAGTCCGTGTAAGTTGCTATGGATAAGAATGTCAGTTAAATGCTTAAATGTGAATGGTACAAAGGCCTTAGTGTCGATTGTTTAACATGGGCAGAAAACATCTGAACATTTATTTTCAAACCAATGACGATGACATCTGCGACATCTGTCCTGACTTTCTTCAAGGAGCAGATATTAACAAACGCAAGTCGAATGTATATCTCCCAGTGTAAAATGTGTTTATATTAGCCAAAACGGTACATTTTGCAGGATATTTATTTCAGAAAGTATTTATGGCAGATTTAAATAGTGTGAAATAGATTCAGTCAGCAGCTTAGTAAAACCTGGGCTCCGCTTTAGGACAACCAGCATATGCCATGTGTACCCAGGACAAGAGGTGGGAAAAAAGACTGGGGATGTCAAAATACCGATGCGTCTAGAGCCTGGGGGTTGAGCTAAGCTCTTAAAGACCCTTTTCTGCCACCTTACTAAAAGCCTGCCTGCCCCAGACTCAAATATCCCAAAAATACCCATAAGCCCGTGCATTATGTGATTACGTCTCAATCTCTGGCAGATTTGGACTGGATTGTTATGGAACACCTGTATTCCATAAGGAATCTTTTGTCACTAGTATTAGTGAAAAACTTTCAAGAATAAGAAATCACATGTTTGTTGAAACTGGTACTTCAAACTGGTACTGTTTTACCATGATCTCAAGGCAATTTAAAACAGACTTAACAGATTTTCTGTTGTCACAGCCACTGTTATACAGCTAGATGCAAAGCAAGAAAAAGGCCCAGGCGTGGTCTGGATTACTGAAATTTCAGGACCGCTTAAAGTGATGTGGAAAATAAAATTCTAAGAATTTTAGTTTTTGTTGTAAATTTGCTGAGTACTGCTATTTAAGCCTAAATTGAGGCAATTGTCTGTTAAAAGGCAAACTCAAAATCTACCTCATCATCTATCTAATTTTGTTATTTGTATCGGAAGAATTTTACCATAATTCCATACCATAATTACCAAATTCTAGAAATACCTCGTTTCCTCAGCAAGGCTTTGGCTCTCTTTGCTAGTAGAGACTGGAGCATCTCACAGGAATCCTATGCTGAGGACGTGTCCAGGCATTGAAATAATCAATGTAAAGGCAGCTGTAGCCGCTAGCATCTCTCAGAACTGCAAACGGCTACGGATAACCATTATGTCTGTCTCTGAACGATGACGGAAATGTGACTCAGAAGAGCTTTAGCACTGAGTCCCTGTCAAGCCACTTCCCTCTCTTCACTTTTAGTTCATGTAACTCAGCCAAAATGGTGTTCAGATACGTCTACAATAAACAAGCACTCATATCTGGGATGTGGCCATAGTTGCTGATGTATTTGTGTGTCATGGCAGCCTCTTTTGTTTCCTGGGGGTATTGCAGGTCACATGGTTCTGGCTCTTGGCCAATGTGAGCCTTCACTCTACATACCTGGCTGATGTCGGTTCCAGTTTGTGTACAACAGTGGCTGCGCAGACCCGTTGAGCGCCAGCCAGCTGTATTCCCCAGTTCTGTTCTGGTCCTGCAGAGCGATCCAGTAGTACTGGCTCACATTGCTGCTGACAGTGCTTATCAGGCTGTTTATGAAGGCCTGTTCAAACCTGAAATTGAGTGTGACATTCACAGTGGTTTGAAATTAGAGCATCAAAAAATGTAATGATACTGTTTAGAGATTGAGACAGACTACACTGCAACACAATTAGACAGTCAAATAGAAATTGTATATGCTGAATTTCTAGTCAATGCATTTTTACAAGCTCTTATGCTGGGTTTAACACCAAACACAATGCAAGCTCTCACTTTTATGGCCAGAAAGCACATGTTGTCCTTCATGTACCAGTAGAGCTGTTTTTGAAATACAAGGAGATGCAGCCAAAACACATTTATCCAAATACTTCATGGAAATGTGTTCATATCAATGTACTGTCATCAGATTGCATAAGTACTCATTTAAAGGTAGATACAAATGGCACATTTTTGGTCTCATTCCGACTTCCAGGTTATAGTACAGCCAAAAATCTAACTTAGCTAGTTGTCTTAACTCTTGAGGCTTTTCACATATTATGTCTAAAATGTCTACAGATCCAACAATTACCATTCAAAGCAAATGTGTGTGGCTGTTGTCATTTCAAATCTTGCAACAATGTAAAAATGATTGTAATGATTGTGGTGAAACTGTACTAAAACCATGAACTAAATGCCAAATTACAGCAGCACCAAAATACTCATTTTCTCATCAGTGATGAGTGACACTGAATATTCAGTGCAGTTTGTTACCTGTTTTCCACCGTTAGGAGAGGTGCCTTGCAGTAATATCCTCTGACAGCATCTTCATAGCTTTGTAAATGACCTGTAACCTTGTAGCAATAGTGATTTCTCCTCTTCCAACCCTAAAGCAACAAACAAACAGCAAGACCAAGACAACACTCTTCTTAGTGTCTATTATTGCATTAAATCCCTAAAGCACAGATTAGCATGGGAGCATTATTTCTAGACTTTTCTCTGGAAACCTTCCCAGCTTTTGCTCCTTTCCACTGCCTTTATTTTGGTGCTCATTGGTTGGGTTCAATAACATCTTCTCTCCTTTTTTGGCCACGAGTACAATAAAGGTTTAAAAAAATACACTGTTCCAGAAATGCATGTCCTAACACTTCTAATAGATCACATGTTAAAAAACAGTAACTCTAATTTCGTCAAAGGCAAACCACAAAGAATAAATACAAAACTTGCCAAGCACGGCTGACTGAAACAAAGGAAGCTCATACGAGAGGCCAACAGTGGATACTGTCGCACTTGTATTACCTTCTGACTCCTTCACCCGCCGCGTTTTATTACAGCAAAAATAATCTGCCGTCATCTTGAAGATACGGAGCTCGCGCAATTAATCAAATAAGAGCAGCCACGGATAAAACAAGCAAACCAGTACCACCGCGGGGCCGGAGGCAGCGGTTTCAGGCTGCGCGCTGCTAGACTATCCACCATCTAGGAGGGTAACTGGACCTCTGAATCCCTGTTTTGACAAGTGGCTTCCATTTGCTCCTGCGTTCGATGACCAATGGCTGTCACGGACAGCCCTGATCTCAAACGAGGGAGGAATGCTTTATAATTCCATTGGAAGCTGTTGGGCTGGAGAGATTATATTGCTTCCTTTCATTATTTTGTGAAGAAAATATTCATAACAGACCATACTTCTTCGTATCAGACAGCCATGATCCATTTCACAATCAAAATTATTTTCAATTAGCATTTTTTGGGACAAAAATGTTGCAATTGAAATTATGATGTTGCCTATAAACATTGTGGTATGCATATTGGGACTTTTCAAAGAGGGAGGAGCTTACTTAACATGCCTGGGAACAGAACTGCTCTCTACTCTCAAATCCAATCCCTCGCCAAAATGCGATGGCACCACCACAGCACTTGGTGAGATGGAATGCCCGGCTACCCAACTCTTTACTGTTACATTGCCTAGTACTTTGTATGAGTAATTTCTACACAAAAGTTATTTTTTGCAAAATGAAAAAAAAAATGGAACAGGGATATAAAAACTGGTAGAATAATAACAGTCTGGTTTGTGTAATTATTACAATATAATGGGTCATTTTTGATAAAAAGTCTAAATAAAAAGAGGCATAAGGGTGTAAAAACGGGTAGAAAAATGTGGTGCACCCTCTTTCTCCCCATCTCCAATGGCTGAGGGGGTGGGTATCATTGCCCCACCCCATGAAATGATACCTGGCATTTCACAATCAAAGAACCCAAAAGTTTGCATTTAAATACTTCCTTGAGAATTTTCCTTTTTTTTTACTTTCAAATCATTTGTTTTTCTCCCTTTTTGCTATTCTCCCTTTGCTCCACTTTCCTATATCCTTGTCTTGACTTTAGGAACAGTCGATTTATAGACACATTAGCTTCTGAGAGAATGTTACCCTGATAGGGTGCATTGCTTATCTCATTTTACATTCATCACAATGCTCTGCAAACAACCAACCCCATTGTAGCTAGGAATACAGCAATACAGTGTTTCAGTCACGTCTCCACCACCCCCGCTTAAAAATCCCGTCCCAGTGAATGAATTATGGAGCATGAGTCAATCTTGTGGCTGACCAAGGAAAAGATGGATGAACAGAAATTTATGGAAATGAAAAACAGCAATATCTGACATTTTCTACTCCTCCTTTAATTTTCAATATTTAACTGTAGGAGTAGTTCACATTTCATACTGTAATTCTTGTTTTTTTCGCTGCTATTGCCTTTCATGTATATACTGTGGTCAAAGTGAAACTTGTGTTTAGCTTGAGTGGGAAAGCCACTTGTATCAGGGCTACTGGGCGATAGAGCCGATGAGTCAGCGGCTGAATTCCTGCTAAAGGAGAGCTGATTTGAAAGTCAGACCAGACGTCACTCTGTCACTTCAATGAGCTTATTGTGCGATTACCAACAGCCTGGCACGTGGACTTCACAAAAAAAGGCTTCCTCTTGCATGTGTTAATCTTTGCAGTTCTGCTGGAAATCAAGAATATGTAAGAATCTGCCTAATGTAACACTAAAATCAGTCCAAGTGCAATCAAACTGGTCACTCAATTCATTTAGCAATTATCACCAAGCGAAATTACAATTTCCCTCAGTTACTAATTGATTCATTATACCAATACCCTTGCTCTGGGAACTTATCTTCTGTTATGCAGTGTGATATTTATGACCTACCTTCAGGGCAAATGGCAGAGCTCCACATAGGAATTAAATATGAAGCTTCCAGATAACACTTTGAGCTGAGCCAATCGTCACCTTGCCATTCCAGACCCTCTAGCCATAGCTGCTAATGGCACAGCCAATGTCTTAAGCACATTTCTACATGGCAATTGCTGCTCCTTTTATAGATTACAGGCCCACCAATTCAGCTGAAGTGCCTTGATGAAGAGCATAGCAATCAATCAGTTTGAGGCAGCAATCTGACCAGGTGTAAAGCCTGGCGCTCCGGCTCCTGTCTGCAGCCTCACCTGGGGGCAGCCCTCATCCCACGCGTCTGGGCGCTGTGTGGGGAGGAGGCCGGGCCTCCTACACACCGCTGGCAGGATCTCATCGCAGGACTCCAGCAGCCAGCTCCCCTCCTGCAACACAAGCATTTGTCAGCTCAACACAGGCACAATGTTTACACTACCCCATAACTCAAACTTTTATCACTCACTTTCCCCATGCTACACACATCAACACAGGCACAGACTGTGTAAAGATAGTCACAGATGTGCTCTACTGTCTTAACAGTGGGGTAAAAGAAGTTTAAAGTGTGCTCGTACGTCTTTGTTTGCCTTGACACAGAACTGCGTGAGGTTGGGGCGGAGGTCGGGCTGTCGTTTGTGCCAGGGGGTGAAAGCCACGGGCGAGCCGTCCAACCACTCGAACACAGACGAGGTCCTGCTATTCAAACCGATCCACACCTCCAAACTGGGACCTGAAACTTCAATGGATCACAGACGAGATGACCTACAGTCTCCAAGCATATCCAAATTAACATGGAATTTCTGATCATTGTCATTGTAATGCAAAACAATCTGAATTTTCTAAACTCTGACCAGGTGTAGGATGTGTGCCTATAACACAAAATGTGTAGGTACAAGGCTTAAAATGTTAACTATAGTTTGAAGCTCTTCTCTGTGAGAGATATTGCATTAAAACCGGTCTACAGTAAGTCAGTAAGCTATCCAAGCCAGTCAAAGACTCTCTGGATTTTATCACGTCTGAACTGCAGCATCCATTGGATAACGTTTCCTTATATTCATTTGTATAATTTATTTTATAATACTTAGCTGAAAGAGATATTGGGCAGTAACTAACATGCCTGATGTAGAGCCATTGTAAAGATGCTAGTTATAACTGAACTGACAATTTCCATGTGTAGGCCCTGGGCAGGCTAGAACAGATACAATGGCATACAATCAACAGCTATGTAATGACGGAAAAAAGGAAGATGGTGGAATTTTTATAATGACAGGGTGCCAATGCAGAACACTCACAGTTGCTGAGCAGATCGAGCAGCAGCTCCACATCGGCCAAGGAGTGGATGCTGGTCAGGTTGGCCCCAACGGCCTGACAGGAGGCGGAGGAGGCCTCCCAGCTCCGGGCCTCTGACAGTACCTTGTAGCAGAAACGGTTGTGGGGCACCCAGCCAGCAGCACAGACCGTGGGGTAGTACTGCCAGTTTTCTGCAGGGATGTAAAAGCAAAGGACTGACTGTTGATCTGATGTTAGCTAGATTACGCACACCTGCAATGGCAACAAGCAGGGCACCGCCTAACCTGGATTTGACCCCTATTTTTCCACATTACTAACCACACTACTCAATCGGGATTTTCCCAGTGAATCACAGCAGTGCTTATGAATGGAGGAACACAATACAGGGCCTTTTTCTTATCGGGAATACAAAGCAGGAGGGAGGGAAGGAGGGAGACAGATGGAACGTCAGGGTGGTGTTACCGTAGGGCTCGGCCGTCCTGCTGTCATTGGGGGTTTTCTTGCAGATGTAGGGCAGGGCGGACTCACAGGGTAGACTCTGCCACTGGTGCCCGGAAGCAGAATTATACACACCACACTGCCTGGTCTCTTGGCCCAACATGCCCGAAATACCTGCAGGATGAACACAGCTCCATCTGCAAAAGGATCTGGGCACACCTCGCCAGCAACAATTAATTGATTGAACAATTAATCCTCCTCTCAAGTGAGAGCAATATCTGTGCAGCATGTGGAAGACATGATCTTACATCAGGGAAAATCTTTGATTTAGCTCCTGCTAACCTACTTTCATTTTGAGTAATTCTATAAGCATTGTACAGGACAACTGCAATACAATTTCATAGTCTACAGACTGTACTTATTATAAATATAATTTCCAGCCAATGCTTGGCACTGACTTAATCCAATTAAAGACACTATACCAGTTGGGATCTGGGAAAAGATTGGGGTCCATCTGATATACATGGGGACTAGTCTAAATGGGGATATGCTACCTGCAGTGAAGTTGACCAGGGTGAGGGGCGCTCCATCAGACCACTGCCAGCCTGCCCTCTCTTCCAGCTGATTCAGGCCAATCCACACAATCACCCCCATGTCATTCAGCCTCTCTGGAGATTGACAACGTTTACATTACATTTGGACATTCAGCAGACACTCTTATCCAGAACTGCAGTTTACATATTACACACTATCCATTTAGTCATTTAGCTGCTGCTTTTGTCCAGAGCTCTAGTTTACAAATTACACACGATCCATTTATACCGCTGGATATTTACTGAAGCCATTACAGTGAGGTGCCTTGCTTAAGGGTAAAACAACAGTGTTTTAGATAGGACTAAAACCTGCAACCTCTGAGTTACGAAACCAGCTCCCTAACCATTATACTACACTGCATTATAAAGGTTAGGGATAATAACCATCATAGTAGAAGGAGTGAAGCACCAGCTTGCCATCAAAACACACAGAAGCACCTCTGGTCCCAGTCACTGACTGTAATGTTCAAGCAGAGTTCAAAGGTCTTTATTGAGGATCGCCACACTGTTAGCATGTCTTAGCATTATGTGTGCCCTTGCCATACCTCTGATGTACCTCTGCTCCACCTGGTCAGTGATGCTGAGCAGGTTTCCACCCTGGGCCTGACAGGAGGAGTGGGCCTGCTTCCATGTCAGGATGGTGTACAGGTTAAACTGGTAACAGGCTTTTGTTTCCTGGTTCATGTTCCAGAAGGTCCCGCAACCCGTCTCTGAAATTAACAACAAAAAGGGTGAACGGAGTCCCTAAAATTAGACAGAAAATGCTCCTAATGTCTAACCATACCATCCCGTCAGATGCTGTTTTAGATGCAATCACTTTACTTCGGAAATATAACACTGAGCTGGACCAAAGAGCTGTACATTTGTGTATGCGTATTTGTTGTATGTGTGATTGTGTTAGAGTTTGTGGATTTAAGTGTGCGTATGTGTACCTGGACTCGGACAGAAGCCCCATTTCTCATCCTGGTCATAGCGGCTGGTGGTAGCACACCAGTGACGGTGGTCCTCCCGCCCCTCTGTGGTGCACTCCGAATACCACTTGTTGTTGTACTTAAAGGGCAAAGCACAGGGCATGCCATGTGCGTTTCCTGACAGTGTGTGGATCTCTGAAACAAACAGACCCCAATCAGCCAGCAATGGATCAATACAGGCCAAGGACTACAACACATACATGCCACAAGAGCAAGATATGGTCACACTACAGTTCGCATTAGTGACTTGCCTTCGTAAGGGTAAGCACAGGGCCCCTCTCCAGAAGTAGAGTACCGCCTCCACTGGTGGTAGGCAGCCCTCTTGGCCACCACCAGGCGTCCAGTGACTGCCAGCTTGAGCTGGGACGCCCCGAACAGCGTGTTCCCACTGCAGCGCCACCACAGGGTGCGGAGGGGGGCGTCACACTCAAAGGTGCCCAGAGGCTGCAGCGGGTCGCTGGTGTTCAGGCCGAGGCACAGGCTGCGGCCCACGTTGAAAAGGCGGTGGCGGGAAACCCACTTCCACAGCATGAGCCGGGTGGGCTTCTCGCAGCTCTCCAGGACCAGGTTTGACCGGTCCAAGCTGACGCAGCGGTTGAGCTGAACACTCTCCAAAATGAAAGTACCTTTGCCTAAATAGACCAAAGCAAAGTAGACTTAAATTTGTGCATAATTTAGTTTGAATACAACAGATGACACGCATTTCAGCTACTTTGCTATGAGCATATTCTGGAAGAAAATCTGCTTGTTTTACGATTTTTAGGATAGTCAAATTGACAGTTGAATTAACTTAAAAATGGAATTCCACAAGATGAACATTCTCTTCTCAGTGAGTAACATTGTATTATATCATACTTAGCACTTACACTTACATGTAATTGCATAATATTTACATAATAAATAATTATTATTACTGTGAATGAAAGAAGCTGAACTGCTGTAGGAATAGTTAACTGTACAACTGTAACTGAACATTTTATATACATGAAATTGTTGAAATATATAATACACTTTACTGCAGGTACTAGATACTTGCAGTACAGTGGCATAGCAGTAACTGTATTACACAAGTAAATTTGCTATTAATGCAGGTGGAAGAGCCATGATCCTGGTGCGCAATTAGCAACATAATGCAATGGTTTTAGTTTCCCAGACATTGTACCCTTGAGTAGGGTTCTTAGCTGGACCAGCTTCAAGATATATCCAGCTGTCTAAACAGCCATAATGTAGCTGTTTTTGTCCTGGGTGCCTAATATGTAGATGTATAATGTAATACATATTTGTTCTCACAATTTATCTATACAGTACATGTCCAAACAGGGGGCATATAAAAAAACATAGCATTTATTACATAGCGAATTTGGGTCATTGCATCAGTCCAAGTAGGGAATTCATGAAAAACTTGAATTCTTTTCCTGCACAACTTTTAATTATATAAAAGCTCACATTTCTGGTGCTTTGCCTAGCCCAGATGTGAACTGCAGACTTGGACAATCACAGCAGACTACGTATCATGTATAGCCAGGTGTAAACATCGCAGGCCTGCATCACCGTAGAAACCAAACACTCGCTGGGTTCAGAAGTGCTTAAGGTAGTTAGGCATTCATCTCTTTGTTCCAAATGATGACAGGGAGGGAGTTATCAAAGGCACCAGAGCCATTGAGACGCAGCAGACTGTTGGACGTGATGGACAATAGAAAAACCAGATAGAAAGATAGCACTCGCGTTTCACTCTCCACTGGAAAGGAACTCAATATTCTGCAGCTTTAAAACCCCTGAAGACCTCAAGAGGCCTTTGTGAACTCATATTGGAGAGGCCACTCCAAAGTAACCAAAGACCAGGCCACCACACAAAGAATTAGCTGGTGGCAGAGTTTCAAATTTGAGAAACCATGTATCTTGACGATGGCCTAAATTCAATTCGTAACTGTCCTTAGCTTTGACTTTTGTGAATTTTAATCTTAAAACACAGCTTGGTCATTTTTTTATTACAATCTCACTGTACTGTTTTTGAGGAAAGACATAAGACTCGTATTTAACCATGATTCAATATCAAGGAAGACTGTTTATTGAATGAAATTGCTTTGAACTTGCAGTGGCAATAGGCAGATACATTCACATTAATTTAAATAAATAAACATTAAGTATCCTATTTTAGTAAAAAAATTGCAGACTTAATATAAGAATGACATGTCGCAGATGACTGCGAATTGTTAACAACCAGCTCTCTGTATGAGCAATTGAATTGAACTTACTGCTGACTAATGTCCCAGCTGAACTAAATACCTTTTCACAGGCTCTTGGGTTCAGTTGGAAACCATCTGAACAAGCTTGGGCCTGCAGGCTCCTTTCTTACCGTCATGCCTGTTCCGCAACTACCTTGCCTGACCTCATCCATATGTACACTGCTGCGCAGCTGGGACGCCCCCAGGTTCTCTGTGTTTGTTTGGTACCGAGACCCGCCGCGAAAACCTGAGGGGGTCCTGGCCGGTTCATTGCAGCCAGGCCCTTTGCTCTGAAATACGCAAACACGTACTTGAACTAAAGGTGAAACAGCAGCGTGGAGCGCTGCATGACCTGTTGGACAAACCTGAAATATGCTTCAGAAGAAAACTTGGTTTCTGCCTGACAAAAGCCATACTTGCAAAAGACACATACATATTACACAAGAAAGATGGCTGCAAGATGATAATCTCACAGAAAACACCAGCTATAAATACTTTGGTTCTGCTTTTTCTTAAGAGTTTTAGCCACCGTCTGACTGAAGTTGCAGTAAAAAATAATAAACAGAAGCAGAAGTAGTTCCGATATGACTTGAGAGAACAGAGCATGTCCCCACCAAACAAGGTACCTGAATCATGTAACGGATCTAACAAGAAAATGACCTATATTCTAGTACCAAAATGGGGAATTTTACGCTGTCTAACTCAGTCCTCAGCTGATGTTTCTGGGTTTCTACAAGTATCATGCTTTCCATCATCAACTTCTTGTGGATAGAAAGCACTTAAATGTCTGTAAATTTTGGACCAATGACTCCCAAAAAAATCCAATTAGTCAAGCACAAACCCCACTGAGTTTTAATGCTGGCACTGAGAGCTTTAAAAGAGAAGCTAAGCAATGACCACTGCAAACCAAAACCGAATCAAAAGCACATGATTCAAAGAGTGGCGGCCAAAGAGCAAGGAACAACTGATAGTTGTCCGAAAGCTGGTCAAGCAATCAAGCAATCCAGTTACAAAATTCACGTTGACAACTTAGGAGCCATGCTTAACTCAGCGTGTCTGGTAGTCATAAAGTGAAAGCTGTCCTACACAGATGTTGCCCTTCTTCACGATAAGTTGGGACAAACAGTGGGTTATCATACAACTCAGTGACCTTCACAGTTATCCTCCACCACCTTCAGCTCATTACCAGTTCCTTCAGTGAGGAAGAGGGATCACAGGTGCACATTCAGGCCTGTACCGTTCTGAGGACGTCCTCATCACTGAATCCCTAGATGCCTATAAACACGTCCAGGGAATGCCACAGACCCTCACACCGGGCTTCACTGGTCTGCTTCCAGGGACTCACAACCTGACATGTCCCTTCCAAGCATGTAAATCTATCCAGTGTCCTGGATTCTTATGTTGGACATTGCTGGTAGGGATTGACTGGATTGCTGGTCAAGGAGCAGTGAGGCACCTGGTACAGCCAGAAGCTGTCCTCTCTCTGTTCGCACACACATTATGATGGCTAATAGGCCTCAGAAAAGCTAGTAGCATTGACTCGCTCACAGATGGCTACACTTGACAAAGAAAAGTTCACCAGGTATTTTTGCTGCCGCCAAATCTTCAGCCATGACCTGGTGCACATGGGCAGTCCAGAATCCTTAATCCCTGACCATGGCAGAATTGCTTTTTTCAGCCTTGCAGTGCAGAGAATGATTTGCCATGAGCCATAACATAGCATATAATTTCGAAAAGAGAGCTGGTGATGAGTTATTCTCTTCAGCTCACCAATTTATTCACTACTGCTGTAAACAGAGAATGCCGCTCTTCAGTTTCACTGCCAAAGGGGAGGGTGAAGCTAGGTTCACCAAGGCCTTTGCTTCGTTCGCTGGACATCCTCTAGTCACTGACGCAACCAGGGGAGCTGAAAACTATTTTCCGTTACTCTCACTAGTTGGACACATTTTTCATTTGTACCACCAATGAGAAATCTCTCCATACAGAATGTGACTCTTTGGACAATCAGACACAAAATAATGAGTTTTATTGGTAAGATCTTCAAATCCCATAAAAAAATATTTACATTAGCATTCACAGGAGTGTAACAGAAAGCTAATACACTGAAGAAGACTACACACAAGTGCAGATGATCACCCAAAACGCATAGCAATGGAGTACACAGGTAAAGGCAGAGCATGGTGTGCCAAGGCACAAGTAGTGTACAAAATATTTCCTTGATAATTCCAGAGCGGCAAAGAACCATTTATGAGGTAATGGAAGCTGCAGCAAGCTGCTGGAGGCAGGTGGTACTGACTGCCTCCTGAACTCACAATAAAACTTCAACACATTAAAACATTTGACAGATACATTATCATCTAACAAGACCAGTCTTGGCTTTATAATTCATCTGTTCAATAGTATGAGCTGAAGGTGTTCTTTACTGGAATTCTTTTATAACGTATTACGTAAACATTCTGTAATATTTCATCTATACAAAAAAGAAAGAAAAAGAAAAAAACTGACACAGCGTATCATCTTTCCCAACTTCCTTTTCATCCCACTCATAGTTTACAGCGACGGGGGCAGGATAGTGTTTGAAGAAAAAACTAAATTTTTAAAAACTGTATTTAAACTACATAACTGTTATGTTTCGGGGAAAAGCGTGAATGAAATTTTAAGAACATTTTTCCAGTAGATTCGAAGATAGGTCAAGTATACAATGTACACAAATATGTCATAACAAGCTACTCATGGGTTAGGCTACATACTTAAGAATTTAAGGAACTCGACAGAGAATAATATATTCATACATGCTTGTGTTAGAAAACCTCCAATGAACAAGTACAAACTTGTGCTACTATGCGCCCGTATCTTATGCACATTAACATCAAGATAAAAATCTGCAGACCGGGGATATGTAAATAGTTTGCTATTGTCAATACGGATTTACCCGCACACGCTGTTACTCAACCGATTTGTTCCAGCTGACTTGAATAAAAGAATAAAGAACACACATCGTTTTGTTCTGGATATACTATGTACACAGCGTTCATGTTGTGTGCAGGCCGAATGAACTTACTGTATAGTTCGGAAAGTTGGGTTTTCTCCAAAACCACATCTTCGGCGTCACTGTAGCAGCTTTTCGCAAACAGCAGAATACAGAGAGCGACCAGAACTCCTACGGCTTTAAAATTAAAATGAACTAAGCGATATGATATCATTTCCCTGACAAAAAACTGTGTTAAGGCAAGAGCTTTCCGAGAGACCAAAATTCTGGTTGTGTTGTTTTTTTCTGACCTTCTCGGGAATTTTCCGCTAGTTTTCGGATCTGTTCCGTCACCGTTCTCTCAGCGGGGCTGTAAGGGGCAGAATATTTCTCTTCCAGACGAGTATTTGGTGCTGGGCGGGATTCACCATTGACTGTATTAAAAACCAAGTTTGGCTATTCGAGTAAAATTTGAAATCACCAAAAGTTACACTGGGGGGTAATCCTACCACTAGGTGAGTTCAGACAACGTTAAGTATTCTCTGTAGGAATTAAGAAATGGCTCATTCTGCTGCATGCGCACAAGAAATTCAAGGAAATGCATTGCAAAACCGTTTCTGTTTTCATGCAAATGTTTAATGTAACACTGATGTATTCTGAAAAATGTGGAAAGGTGGATGTGATATGTGGCACAGCTGCAGTTCGTTTTCAGATTGGAACTTTGCTTCTTAAGTCTGTATCTGCAAAGCAGAACATGCAACTGGCCCACCATGCCTGTTTGGTGAAAATAATTAAGTTTCATTCTTCATGCTCTAATTAATGAGGCTGTAATGAGACCATGGCAGTCCTCACAGTTTCTCCAGGTGATGAAACTGTGGGGAAAAGGGCACAGCTTAAGCCTCGTGACAGATTTTCAGTTTTGTTCCAAGGTTGAGCTTGCAAAAAGTCTTGGCAAAAATAAAATTGGTCAGGGATCTTCTGTCAGTTTAAGTCAAGTTGTCAAGTTCACAAAACAGGGTTATGTTTTCTTCAGCAGATGTTGAAATACAATCTCTTTGCTATCGTAATATACTGTGTGGATTAAAAAAAAAGAAATAAAAATAATAAACATACCTACTAGAATACTGAAAAAAATACAATTGACATTTAACTGTACTGGGCTATCCACCACAATTACTCAGCAGGTCCAGACATTTTTTGCATAGTCTCTATCATGAATGTTATGATAAAATGTTGAAATAAATGAATTTCCCAGTTTGGTGATGAAATGGAGAAAATATTATGTTTTGTGGAATGTCGTAATCAGATGTTTTGAAATGTATTGGTTATTTTATCTGACTCAAGTATCTCAGACTGAGGGTAGGTTCCCAGTTTACGAGATCATTAATGACTTACACCTGATCCCTGATATAGTTAAGAATAGTTATGTCTGTTAACTTAAGCATGGATTGACTGTAATGACTTACATCAAGTAGTTAAAGGAAAATTTGCACACACTGAATATAAACATAAAACACCTATATATTGCACACACAAACACATGAGTACAGTTGACGCACAGCTATTCCGACAGCAAGGTATGTATGCTTTGAAGATATTAGTACAACAAATGTAAACTTTATTAGCACAATTTTGAAATAGAAAAATACAATGTAACACAGATTAAGGCTCAGCCTCAATAAAACAAATTATATTTCTAAAATTTTCTCATTTTAATAATCATTAAAAACAAACATTTAAAACATCTACAGTGTAATGTACCTTTGCCTGACCAAAACATATATAAAAACCGCAATCTAAGAGTAGTCCAGTGTTCAATTAACCATAATGATCAGTAGTAAAATCTGAAATCTTCAAGCAGCAAAATCCAGGCAACCCTTGCTGAATCAGAAAAAAACATACATATGGTTTCACTGCTGTGAAGGTGAAATGTCCCTGAAAATACAGAAAATCTGCAAAGAAAGAATTTTATCCCTTTTGAAATTATGCACTGAGGATACCGACAAAAACACACATACACACAATGAAACAGTGTACACCTCCACATGGGTTGTAAAAACCAAAACCAGTGCACTCAGCTTTTCAACATAGTATACACATTTACAATATAAAATATGGTTTTTCAATAATTGTCCAATGAGATGTCAACTTTTTGTTTCCCTGTGCTTTTGTATGTGATGTTTTTAAATGTTGATGTTGAACTTCTGAAAAGTGGATTTGTGCCCTGTAAAGGAAAGGAGAGCGATTTAAATATTACTCTTCAAATGATCACATCATTTTTCAATTCCTGACAAACACTGGGAATGTCAGAGAATTTTGGAGAAACCTACCGACTGCCACTTTGCCTTGGACCTCTCAGCCTCAAATTTCGCAACCTCTTTGCGGTCATGGACGGACACCAGAAGCTTCCAGATTCCCAGCAGAATGAGTCCGATGGTCATGATGGACAGAGACACTCCCAGCACTATCATTGGTATGTTCGGAGGCTCTGGACAGCCTATCAAAATAAGACATTCTTTTACCATTTCATGCTCTGTTTCTTTACTTTGGTCCTTACTTTAGGGTCCACTCCATCAATCCAAGTTCAGAGAGCACAGACTAGCACATATGTCATCTCTACAAGCAACCTTCCAGCTACTACTTCCTGCCACTGTACAGTTCACTCACTGAGATGCACTACCATTGCTATGGAGGACTATCATTTTTGCATAACTGGCCCAGGAGTGCAGATGTCCATTAGATTAGAGAGCACTACCAATTGAAACCCTCCCTCCTCTGCAATGTTATGGCTAACTGGGAATCGCCCCATTGGAACTGCCAGTCAATACCAAAATAGTCAGGATCCTAATCAAGACTGCTGGGCCTGAAAACCCTCTTGTAATGTTCAAATTGTATGACCAAGATAATCATAAGATATGAGTGCCAATCTTGTCATGCACCTGCATCTAGCAGACCTTAGCTTGTAAATAGAAGTAACTTGCAAACATGCAGAGCATGAAAGTAAGAAATGAGGAGGTGTGGGAGCTCACCAGTTAGCTTGAGGTTATAGATGGTGTTTCCTTGCGACCCTGGCATGAGGCTGAAGGAGATATTGCAGTTGTTCTCACCATTCAATGAACAGGGGATCCACTGGCTCTCGTCATAGTCTGAAAAATATCAGCGCACCATAAAAAAGCTGTGTATTATTTTTCTACCTTTTCTTTCTTACACATTTATTCTTTTCTGGATCATAATAGAGATGAGGAGATACCATCTTTCAGGTCTTCTTATTACACAGGCTGTGATTTCCATGTCAAAGGAGGGCAAGAACGTCGGACTTTGTGTCTCAGATTCGTACCCTCCAGATATATGCTCCACCGGGTTCACCCATCAGATACACCTCTCAGCTTGCATCAGTGTGAATGGGATCATAAAACGTACTATTTAAAGGATTTGCAATCTGTATTCAACAGGCCCACAATAGGCCTGTCTGTAAGACACGGTAAATAATAGGTTCTCCTTTGTCAAGTGTCAAGTGAACAAATCTGGGCAGTGTTCTAGAGGGCTGAGCGGGTTACAGAGAGGCTCATCAACAGAGGCAAGCCAGAATTCTCTCAGTCCTCTGACCCATGCAATGCTCTGACATGGTGAACTCAAGGCCAGCCAGGCTTGGGTCCGTGTGCACTGAAGGAGTATCCATTACCCTCCACCCATAACATTTCAAAGCCAGTATATCTGAATCGCCATGTCTGTTCTCATCAAATGAAATAGCCCTCTCTATTGCATTATCAACACAATGAACATTTTTGCAAGCATAATTAGTGTTTGGGGGACTCCATAGGTGTAACACAGTCATGAGGACCATGGTAAGACTGACCTGTGGTCTGGTTGACGAAAGTGTGGGCAACATCACACTTGTGGTGACACTCCTTGAGAGGGTCCTTGGCTTGCAGATGACACTCGACACAGCTCCTGGTGACACACAAAGGCCATTACAATCCCTAAGTGGTCATCTCTGATGTTCTTTAGTGTTATCACAACAAAAAGAAAAGGCTGGCAGAAAAATGCCCTTGAAGAACGAAGGGTAAGACGAGGAGAGACAGTGTCACTCCCAGCCCCTGAGCACATGTCAGAACACTCACAGGTATGTGCTCTGCTGTAAGGGGTGTCAGGTGGACTGAGTGAGGCAGGTCCTTTGGAACAGGGGAAAATCAATACTTTAAAGTGGTGCTTGCTGTCTTTCTTGCCGCTTGGTGTGGATAATGATTAGTACATGAGGATGTAAGGAACACGATAAAGAGGATACTTTGGAATGGGGAAAATAAATGCTTTGAAGTGGAGTTTTCTGTCTTTAGTGTGGTTCAACAGGCAGATTCTCTAGACTGTTGGCAGAAAATGCCATGGGCCCCTTCTGAGTGATGTTCATTGCCCTTATGTTACCCTAGTTCATTGTCATCATGCTCAGATCCCAAAGAAGTTGCCTGCCATGTCAGTCTGTAAAATTAGCCTCTGTCGACAGGATCTAAGGAACAGGATAAATACAATCATGATGTATCTGCAAGTTGCATTGCCCTAAAATATTTGCACCTGATTTTAATAATTTGTTTTCCACATTTTTGTTATTAAATGTTATCAGATATTCAGCTGAACCTGATACTAAATAAAAAGGAACCTGAGTGCTCAAACAGCACAAAGTTCATTTATTTACTCTGCAGCATGAACATTCCAGCCTGGAAACAGAAATTCCACCCCTTTACATTCAATAACTTGTTACACTGCCTTTAGCTGCAATGACTCCAACCAACCACTTCCTGTTGTCATTAATCACCCCCCACAGCACCATGGAGCTATTCTGACCTGCATGCAGAGCTGCTTCAGCTCACTGGCATTTATGAGTTTTCAGAGATGAACTGTTTGTTCCAGGTCCTGCAACAGCATTTCAGTGGGGTTGAGGCCTATCCCTTCCCTTTGACTAGGCCATTCGAAAACTTTTGCAAATCTGACTTGCTTGCTTGTTTTGATCATTGCCTTTCTGCATGACCCAGCTGCCCTTCGGCTTCAGCTCATGCTAGGATGTTCTGACATGGTTCCTCCAACAATGAGGAATTTTCCAGATCATGATGACGTGCAGTATCCCACAATCCAGCCAGGACCACAGCACCACCACCAAGCTTGACCATTAGTATGAGGCCCTGACTGTGGAATGCAGCATTTGGCTTTCACCAGACATACTGAGGCCCACACAGACCTGCTTTCCACTGTCCACCAAGTTCCACCAAATTGTTGACTGAACTGTCCCACAACTTAAGGATCACCCCAGTGCTTTTTGGTAAACTGAAGATGCATATTCTTCTTCTGCTTTGTGAGCAGTGGTCTCCATTTTGCTATTCTGCCTTCAATGTGACTTTGGCTCAGTGTCTTTGTGATGGTGGGGTCATGAACACTACCTTTACTTGAGCTGAGGTGTTGTTCTGGGGTTCTTTTTGACTTCGGCATGATTTTACTCCTTGCTATTTAAAGAGATTTTGGCAGAATTACTCTAACTACTGTCGAAAACTTCCTTCATTTGAACAATATGTATTTCACATAACTTCCCCCATTTGGATAACATGACTTTTACTGTCTGGTCACTTCCACACCAACATCTTTGCTTACCTTGCTCAACAAATAAATGAAATACTCACAAACTTTAGTGTCATTTTTTTCAAGATTCCCTCTATACGTAAAAATTTCAGATCTACAAAAAGATCTGACTAAATTCACTGTGCATAATGTGTACGACAAACATACTAAATATAGCCTAACATTAAAAAAGTATGAATGGCCCAAGGGGTGGCAGAGGTCTAGCATCTGGTGGCCCATACCTGGACATGCTGCAGGAGTCTCCACAGGTGGGGCACTTCTCACACGCGGCCCCCGAGGCTCCGGGGACAGAGCACACGCACCTCCCGCAGACGCACTTCCCCCTGCCGCTGCACAGCTCGCCATCCTCAGAGTGGCAGGCCTCAGAGCTGCTGCTGCAGTTGCAGTACTCCCCCGTCCAGCCGCTGTGACACAGACACTCCCCGCAGTCACAGTCGCCGTGACCTGCACACAGGGCATGGGTATGCATGGACACCGACACACGTATGGATACATATATAAGCATACATATATAAACACACATATGCATATACAGGCACATCCACACATGCATACATACAGGTGGAAGTACACATTTGTGTGTGTGTGTATATATGCATGGGTGCACAGACACATATACAAACATACATTCAAGGACACATAGTCATAATGACCCAAATGAAAATATACAAGAATACACACCCACCAGGGAAAAGAGGGTGATGGGAATGTTACTAGAAATATCTTTTTTATACAAAACATACTATGTTTTGTATTGCACTCATCGTAATATGCTACAGGAAGTAGAGAGAAAATATTCCCATCTGTAAACTGGCTTATGCAAGGCATACATTGAGGTTTCTTAATAGTTTTACCTTCACATTAAATTCTTATGTAAGATTTTGGTCCTTGGCCTACGCACACCTACCTCCACAGAGTTTCCCGCGGAATCGGGGGCAGGAGAAGTCGTCGCACTCGCAGTAGGCCCCGTAGATGCGTCCAAAGCTGGAGGGGTGGCAGACGCACTGGCCGCAGTAGCACTCCCCCTGTCCGCTACATGAATCGGCACCAGGGCGCTCCCGACAGTCGCTGGCCTGCAGGCTCTCCTCTGTGCACTCACAGCGTGGACCCATGAACCCAGGTTTGCAGACGCATGTCCCACACTCCAGCGACCCGCGGCCCTCACTGCAGTGGCTGCTGTTGCGCTTAGGGTGTCGGTGGCAGTCACAGCTGCACAGCGCCTCCAGCTCCACCTCTAGAGCGTCGTGGAAACCCACCGGCTTGATGGAAAAGTGGTGGGGGTTGGAGAAGCACTCATAGAGCTCCACAGTCACATTGAAAGACACCTGACAGAAAAGCATAGCAATGAACAACTTAGCAACTGGTCAATGGTGGCATGTTTTCTAAACATTATAAATTTAAAAATCCAACCAAGTATGGAAACTTCCAGAACATAAGTATGCATAACAGGCCACAATCTCATTGTGCACCAGTGACCTCCTCTGATCAATCAGGTGACCCCAGTCTGCCTTCTCACAGATCACCCCTGCCCATCTTCCGCCACTAACTGGAAAAACTGTGTCATGACCCCTTTAGCCCCAAGCTCTGAACATTCATTCCATCTGCCTCTCACTACATACTCAAACCCATGTACCTATGCTTCCTCTGGCACCTTCCTCTGCTAGAGCACATCATGATAAATTATAGTTTGCAGTGATTATGGTCAGTTGTGGCACTGACAACTGGTATGGTCTCCGCTTGGTGTGCTGACCTACCATACGCACTCTTGTATGAAACTTTTGTCAATCAAAGGCAATTGTTTTAAGTTCCACATGAAGCTCAATGTCTGCAGAAGCTCAGCAGACTGTGGGGGTGAAAAAGAAAAGTGTTTTGTGCTGTTCTGCACTGTCCTGAACTAGCAGTGAAGGTTAAAGCATCACACACACTCACACACACACACACACACACACACACTTGGTTCAGCCTCAAATGCATTTTAACAGCAGAAATCTCATATAGTTTGGTATCTGGTGTAATTCTTCTGCCTTGAGCATTCTACTGTCAAATATGTCCTTTTCAATAAAAAAAAACAGTAATAAAGTTATGTTTATGGTCCTCCAGTTAGTGAAATATCGCTCAGAGTCATTAACTGCAAGCACAAAAAAGTAGCACTAACTCCTACATTCCTTTCCCATTTTAGCTCGTGAACGTGATTGAAAAATGATATTCTGCTGCCACAGGAAAGTGAGAAGTGGAAAATACATTTTCAGATACCTGAGAAAAAAAATGTCAGTGTTCTCTGGTTCAGCACATTTCCATTTCATTCTCAACACCTAAAAAATGAGTTTACTCTGGTTCTGGCCTCAGGTTTTTGCTGATTTTTTGGGTAAGGAACCTTGGTGAATGTCAGTAAGATTAAGTGTATTTTAACTTTAGTTTCATTCTGAAATGTCAGCCTACCATCTGATTAAAATAGCCTGTAAAAAGGTTGATTTCACCCCAGGATATAGGTTATTCACTGGGGTACTTTTCCATCTGAATTCAGGGAATCTTGGTGACACATGATTAATCTGACTTGGATGATTCATCAGACAGCATAGTGCTGTAAGTTCATTTAACTTTACTGCCTGTTCCATGTGTGCAATTAAGCTGGAGCCATATACATTCAACAAGCAGTTTACCTCTTTACTTTGGTTGATCAATTTTAGTAAATACAATTCTGTCATGCAATTTGCATTCTTTAATGTAAAGAACAAGAAAAGTAAAATTTCTCTATATTTTCTCTAAATTTGTAGCATTTCCTTTCTTTGCATCACATAAGCAAATGTAAATTACATCACTATGTAAACTGACCTGGATGATTTCAAAGAATGGCCTACACTTTTGACACTGCTAACTGTTCAACAAACTGGCTTTGAGAACAACACATAATAAAGCAAACCAGCATGCTTTTTCAGGAACATCGAACTTCCTGATCAGCAAAGATCAGCTTAACAGATGATCTTTGACTAAGTCAACATTCCCTGAGTCCAGACACTGAGAAAAAGAGTAGCGCATTGGGTTGGCAGGTTGGCTCATAGTAAGAGATTCCACTTCAGTGGAGCAAGTGTACTTGTCCACACTGTCTTAGAATGTCATGATAAGACAGGCCTATGAATTTGACCAATTTACTCGAAAATGGCATTTTCTATTCAGCTATAAATTTAGATTAATTTTGGGCATCACTGTGGCAAAGGCACGATAATGTTGACTGGGTGTGAGCTGCCCTACCGTGTCTCCCACTTTGACGTTGGAGCAGCGTTTCTGCCCAGGTGAAGTGCTCCCATCATGACAGATGGCTGTGAAGGAGATCTGCAGGTCTTCTGTGTCGCCCTGGACCTCCATGTCGATCTCTGAACGCAGTTCCTGAAAATAAGAACATAAGAATGCATAAAGACAAGAACAGGCCATTCAGGCCAACTGCCCTTGTTCTCTCATGCATGACCTAGCAAGTTGTTCCATGTTGGCAACATTTAACAACCTGGAAAAGCTTGGACCAACACTGAACAACAGCAAACATTTACAAAAGAGGAAGAGAAATATCTGTTTGAATACATCTTCACAACTCTAGTCTCAAAGACATTTGTACCATTGAGAAGTAGAAATTAGAGTTGTCAGTAAAAGGTCTACTTGAAAAATGTTTGTTTTCAGTGTTCATTTCAGTCTCTTAGTTGAATGATTGAAGACGTTAAAGGAACCAGGAGTCACCTCTCCAGTTCTATAGGTATATCACCTGCAAAGAGAAGGGTGACTCTATACCCTTCAACACGATAAAGAAAGTGAATGTTACTTATTGTGCACTTCTCTCAGACCCTAGGTGCTACAAAACATTAAAAGCAGGAGTCAAATGCAAAAGTCATCAAACATTAACTCACAGTAGCATCAGGTTTATTCAATAACCCTAAAAGTACTATAGCTGATTAGAAGACAATGGACAGAATATACAAAAGCAGATGAGACGAGCGGAGAGCTTGCAAGAGCAAAGCTGTAACAAAACACAACAATCAAGGCAACAGGCAAGCAAAACAGCAGAATGAAGAGTAAATACATTCAAGCACATCCTCAGACAGCCTCCAAGATGACATACTAATGCTTGAGAACCTGTATACTACAAATACTTTTAAAACAGAAGAGATTAATTTTAAGAGGTTGCATAAAACTCTAAAGAGAAGATGCATTTTCAAAGCAATTTTTCAAATTGTACCAATCCACAGATGAGTAGCAATACAACAGAAGGCTCTGTTACCCATGGTCTTGAGTTTAAAACAGGGCTGCTGAAGGGATCAGATGCTTCATGGACAGCAGGTGGGTATGGAGGGCGTAATTAGGTTACAGAGGTAACCAGGAACTGTATCATATACAGCTCTGTATGTAATAATCATAATGACTTTTGAAGTCAGTGTGTGAGAAAACAGGAAGCCAGTGTAATTGAAATAGCGTATGGTGACATGTTAGAGGGGTGACACGTGAGTGTGTGTGAGAATGTGAGTGGGGCTATTTAACACATATTGAAGCTTACTGAGGGACTTTGTGGATAAGCCAGAAACGAGGGCATTGTGGTTATCTGTTTGGAGATAATTAAAGCTTGTACTCGTCTGACAGCGTTCAGCAGCGAAAGGAGTGGCCTAAGTCTGGCAATATCACAGAGGAGATAAAAAGATGCCTCCTTTATGTTCTTTCCGCAAGTGTCAAATGATAGCTGATTATCATACACAACTCCAAGGTTGCTTACTTGAGGAGAGGGAGAGACTTAAATATTTCCAATAGTAAGAATTAAATGACTGGCTTTACATGTAGATGAAGGGGTACCAATTAAAAAGGCAGAATATTTTGAGCAGTTAAGTGAAAGACACCTATGGTGCAGCCATGACCTGATTTCTTGTAGGTAGTTCATCGGAACTGTTGATGTAGCTGTCAGGTCAGAATTTGTGGTAATGTAAATTTTGGTATTGCTTGATGATAACCCAATTCAAACTTTTGGATAATGTGTCCCAACATTATTAAGTAGATGAAGAACAGGGTTAGTCCAAGTACAGATCCCTGAGGTATACCTACAGACTGGTGCATTGTGGGATTCACTAGAGCCCCAAAAGAACAACCTGGGACTGGTTCAGGAGATATGAGTTGAACAGTTTGGTACATTACCAGATAAACATGGCAACTGTTCCCATGCATTCAAGTAGAATGTTGTGACTGACATGCAGCACTGAAGACTAAGAGTATCAGCATGTTGGTGGCTCCACTGTCAGCCAACATAAGGAGATCATCCCCAACCCTGACCAGAGTGGTTTCAGCACTGTGCCCAGCCCTGAAACCAGCCTGGAATGAATTCAGAATTCAGGCCTTGAACATATGGACTCCATATTACTCTGGTGAAAGAGTCAGCTGAATCAAGCAAAGTGTTTGAACAGAACAACAGAATTCACAGAAAAAATGGCCAGCCCCTTCATGCCATGTGACCCTCACAAAGACTGTCTTCCTTCTCTTCCTATGAATAGCTTGACATTGGACCGAAGCTAATTCAGATATGGTGGTGGAAGGTTTAGAATACCTGGAAGAGAAGGGTTTTGTCAGATGTAATCTTTATTCTCGCCATGCTACTGCAGGGAGAGAAGGAAGGACTAAATAACAGGAGGAGATCAAACTGGGAGCAAGTTGAGGCTTGCTGACAGCAGGCTCTGAGTCAGTTGGGAGGAAGAGGGAGGAGAAAGAGAGGAGAGAGGAGGGAAAGGGGGGGCACTGTGGCTCAGACACCATAAACACACTCACATAGACTCCACGCTGATTAGTCCACAGAGCCTACTTTCTCTGGATGGTTTATTTACTTTGTCTTTCTCAACTGCAGGATACAAGTGGATCTCTCCCTAATGATAAATTCCATTGTCTGAAGTTCAGGCACAACACTAGACTGACAGACAGAAATGATAGCTTCATACACATACGTATTTGTGCACAAATACAGGACTCCCACACACAACCATACACAAGATGATCAGTATTCTCTTACTTTGTAAGCAGTCATGATCAGCTCCAGAATGTTCTTTGAGTCAGTTTCAAGAACTCCAACCGTGGCACCTGGGATGAAATCGGCATATTTCTGTAAAAAACACACAAAAACTGAATATTAGTTCAGATAAAGAAGGAAAATGACAAAGACACAGTGTCACCATTTTTACTTCTGCCAGGAAGAATCTCCTTCACAAAAAAGCTGAAACATTACATACATTTTATCCTGTTATGCAAACCACGTGGATACACACTGACACACACACACAACATGGATTGGTCATTTGCCCTTTCAGCGAAACCACAAAGTATAAAGACTGATCAGCTAATAGCGTTATTCAAACTGTTGAGGATTTCACAGAGGTGGATGTGGCTATGACTGTAGTTATAATGTATTTTACAAAAACACATGATCCAGTAAAGTACAATAGGAGCTTTGAGATAGCAGATGCTTGCTCACACACGCCTCATTGGTACTTCAAGGGAGGTCAGAACATTACTGTACTGTCTGAGGATTTTTTTTTGGCTTTGTAATGGAAAACTCAACTCATTCTGATTTCAGTGAATACTGTAAGTCCAGTCACAGTGTATCACAATCATACAAAGACATGGACTCTCACCTCATATATGGCTTTCTGGTTTTCAGTCACAGCAAATATGAGAAGGATGTTATTTTCAACCAGCTTGTCAATGAGTTGTCCAAGGGTTGGGTACTCCTAGTGTAGTATAAATGATAGAAACATTGCTTGTTTAAATGGTAATCATCCTTGTATTGCTTCTTAATGAATTCATTATGTACTCATAAGTCATGACTAATGAAAAAAGATTAATGCTATTCAGAGTTCATGAAGCTTTCAGGTCATGAGAATTGAGGTGCGCTTTACCAAGACTGTTGCCATGGAGTATTCATTGTTACTGTCCAGGTGGCACTCTCCATCATTTGGGACAACAATGCCCGCCATTTTGCTGTCCATCCCAAAGTGCGAGTCCGCATCACTGACAAACACCAACAGGTGCATGGAGTCATTCCTCCAGCCGATCTTCTCCTGAGGGAAAGACATGCCACTTTAAACTAAGTAGAATGGAGATTAAATGTTGAAATTGTTCACATCATGGAAGCCACGTGGAGGTTTTGTCCCAAAAATTTTGTTTGGGTCCCTAACCAAAGTGCCACACCCACCCCACAGACGGCGGCCTGCATTATTGCGTCGAAGCCACACTCCACTAAATCCAGGTTGGCGGACACACGTTGTTGTTTTATTATTTCATTGAACTTCTCTGCGCTGCTGGTGAGCGGAAGCACATGCTTGTAGCCAAATGTGGGCAAACAGTAAGAGTCCACACCCCTAGGGCACATAAGAGAAGGGAAGCTTCTGTTATACTCTCTCTACCCGCAGAGGAAACAAATACAAACACAATCATTCTCATTGGACACAAGACCTTGGATGGCCACCTTTTGATGCTAACACCTTTTCACAACAAATTAAATGACAGAAAAAATAGCTATAGGTATGACTCACGCATTTTCTTGCAGTAATGTAGACTGTTTCTGCACATTGATAATAAATGTAACTAAACAACAAAACAACTTTGCTCAGTTATACTGGTGAACATTCTACACATAACACATTCGGTAATTTTGTTGATAAAATGACGGCTAATGACGGTGGTAATTATAGAGACAATTAAGATAGAAATTAGTCAGAGGGAAACAGCAAAATGTCCAGTTTCTGATGAGCAGGAGCTACGTTCATGCAGACTGACTTGCACGGGTTCTCCAGGTCCGCAGGAGTGATCTTAATGAAAGGGAGGACTGGTTTCTCAACAAACGACCCGAAGCCCAGCTGGAATTTACTAGTCAGCTTGGCCATCTCTCTGGAGAGAGTGGACCCCAAGTCCTTAATTTTCTGGAGGTCGTCATACATGGATGCTGACAGATCCATCAAGTAGTATATGTCCACTGGGTAATCCTTGGTTTGCTGGATTTGGATTTGAAATGTGACCTTGCTGCCTGCCAAAAGGAAACCCAGACTTTATTTTTTATGCCAATCATTTACATAGAGAACTTAGCAGACTACTTTGTACATGTGTCTTTCTTTGATACAAACACATCCTTCACTGATACAGAATAGCAACATCAGATACATTGACCAATGTATGTTTCACCATGCTGAGTGGTTGCAGTTTTAAATGAACCAAAGACAGTGAATATATAAAAAAAGCAATTCCATAACATGTAAGAAGCCCAGGGTCAAATTTAAAACAAAACTGATGAAGTTGATGAAATAGTGACAAAGAGCAGGACTACATTATTCAAGCAGACTAGTCTACAAATGAGATATCTCACAGCCCAGAAAACTAGCCCACAACTTTACTACTGAGTTTTACTGCTGAGTAAAACTGTTGGTTAACAACAAAGAAGTTGGGCCCACCCGGTCGTAGTTTTAGTGATATCCTCTGTGGTGATATTTGGGTGAAATTGCCGCTGCCTTCCCCCAATCCCACAGGCTCATCCTCATGGATCAGGGTGCTTGTGACAGGGAACTCCACAAATTCCTCTGAGCACCCCTTCTCCGCTAAGACCTGTGGTGTGTCACATCTTTCGCTGACTGGAAAGGAATCTGTGAAGTTCTGGGAAAGAAAACCTCAACTGAGATTTCAGTACAATGGGACAAAGAGGTGACAAAACTTCCCAGATACAAAGAGCAAACCGATCAGGAACAAATGACACACCACAATACCACGAGAAATGACCAGCACAATTTCATGTTCTTAAGAGTTATATAAATAATAGTCCTTACAGGAAAGATTTTGAAGTTGCATCAAGAAGTTTTACTATTTTCAGGCGACGGAGATTTGTTAACAGCACAGTAATAGGCCTGGTGATTACAAATACATTTGATAGATCATTCCGCTTTGAGTTTTATTGAACTGATCCCAAGGCAATTTTCTGATAAAATTTTCTGTAGAGTTATTTATTCATCAATTATTGTCACAGTCGTTCAAATTACAGAGTTACAGCAGGGTTTGACGACAACGGCTATGTGTCCTACCTCCTGCGTACACCAGGAGCAGTGGGGACCGAGCCGCAGACACTCATTGCAGGTCATCGCGCTCCCGACGGAACAAGTTCCTGAGAATGTAGAAACCCACCGTGGTCAGTGTGGTTCGCATTGACACGAACTGACTACATACCCACAAGCTACTGACGCACTTGAGACATCAGCTGGTGAACAACACCTGCTGACTTTGTCTTCTGATTTATGTTTATTTTTTTATTATTTTTTTTATGCAGTGTAGGCCAATAGATTATATACCGTGCAACGCGGCTCAAAAGATACATACTGCCCTTTGAAGAAATGTTTCAAAATACAGATAAAGCTAAACATGTTATGGTGCATACTTTCAGTTGTGAATGGATGTGTTTTCCGAGAATATGTTTGTTTCATTTATTGTGATGTGGTAAAATACATAGCATTAAGACACATTGTTATTTCTGTCTTGTTTGGTCAAGACATTCTACCGCGCAATTATCGGTGCTACATACAGCGTTTAAACAACCTTACGAAGGAATTCAATGAACCCGTTAAATATTTGCAGGTGAAGACGTTGGAGATTTTACAGAAAGCTGTTTTCTTTACCAAGTTTGTATTTAAAGTGACTGTAATTTCCATTGTGTGCTTACCTTCCAGACTGCTGATCCTGTATAGAAGAATAAGGCTTAAAAGTACAGTCCCCATTAGTCTTCACGGTTGCTTCTGTTCCAGCTAAAAGCAGAAAAATTTTAGGATCATTTCATTTTGGAGTGATTTTCTTCTGTTACGAAAAAGGTATCAGAAAGGTGATATCCTTCTTTTGTGTTGCGCTCAGAAAAAAGGACAAAACTCGGTCTCACCTGAGCAGGACGACAACTCTCAGTGTTGTCAGACATAGTTACGTGTCTAACCTTTTATATTCACTTCCGTACAGGTAAGAACATAAAAGGTGTGTGGGACTGTACACGAGGATACTGCTGCACTGCAGGTAAGAGAAAATTCGTTTCGGATGCTTTTCAAACAGAATACATCTTAGACACACTAAGTAATAACAATAAGTATTGACTTTTTTTCTATTTCAAGAGGTGTAAAGAATAATAAAAAAAATAAATCACGTATCCAATTGTCACCTAGTCTAAACCCCCTCCTAAATAAACAGGTACTAAGAAATTAGAGCTGAAATGATGATCACGATATTATTACTACATTGCAATTATCGTTGTAGGCCTGTCTTAGGCAACTGCGTATTGTTTGTCGAAGGTTCAATTAATTATTACAACATCAGTATAACCGACTTAACTACTTAGACTAACGGAAATGAGATACAAGCAAAGAGACATTCCATTTAGATACGTCGAACTAGAGATCCAGTGAAAGCCTCTTTTGAATGTCATATTTTTAGGAATTCCCTAATATAGAATTTTCTAATTTTGTTCACCGACAGCAAAATTCAAACAGATAATTGCGTGTATGGTTGTAAGTTGCTCAGCTGTCCGACGCTGTTACAGACTACTTCTGATTTTCCTTAACCAATGACACTTCAAATTGCAGTATCGGTTCTCCATAGCTCTTCTTTATCTGTGGTCACTGTGGCTTCAGAGTGGGGAAATCCGGAATAATCGCCATATGTGCTAATGGGGAAATGTTCAGGAGTTGTAAAATAATTCTGTAATATAAATGAACGGCAGGACATCATTTCAAATAAACGCACATCACTAATTATAAGCTTCCAATACGTTGAAGACTTAAGTAATTGGTCGACTGATGGAGCTACTGCAGAATTATTTTAAGATTCAGGAAGAGAAACTGAAACTTTGATCGACGTATTCTATTCCACTTCAGTGTCAATATAGAACCCTTAGATATTGATAAGTCATTTTAATTAGCAGAAGTATGACCTAATTATTAAATTAGTTGCAATTATGCTGTATATTTTGACTAATATGTTGGGCTTCTATGACACATGAATGTACTTTCCATTCTTAAAATCGAACTAGAAATAAAAAAGTCTCTTCACATGCTCATACCTGCTCATGATCAGGTACATTTTTATCATCATATGGAATCTGCCAATAAACAAAATACCTAAAAGAGTTTTCTGTCTACTCTAATTAATAATTTTCAATACATAATACAGCACTTTCAATGTTGTATATGCCTAAATCATTAGGTTAGGGCTCCCAAAGGATTGAATTTGTTCATTAAAGCTAAACAATATTTTATTGTATGTTGATATGTATGCCCTGGCTGGGCTGCAGTCAAACAAACTTAGGCCAAGATTCAATCAAATGAACTTAGTATCTTTAAGGGCATTTGCAATTCAATCAAAAAGAAGTCTTTTCAAGGACATACTTTACTTTGGAATGAATCGACCACTTTCCAAAGGATACATTTGTCAGTTTCCAATAAAATACATAATATTCACTGAAACCTTTGCAATCTGTTATATAAAGTCTGTTTTGATTGAATTGTGTATGCACTTAAAGTAACTAAATGCATGTGATTGGGTCCCAGCCATTATGTTTGTAACATGAAGGAATGCTGAATGCAAAATCTTGCCCTTTCATGCAGTCCCAAACACTTGCTTTTGTCAAGAAAGCTATACTCCTAAGTTAAGTATAGCTGTTTACCTTCACATGTATACATAGTGACTTATAATTAATCTTTGCCCTGTTATCTTCAGGCATGGCTCTTATGCAGTTTCATCTTGGCAGGGATTTTGTTCCCTTCATATTGCAGAGTATTACAGACCCCAGCTCTCTGTGGGATTTGCTGCAGGAATTCAGAATGCACATATAAGAGCCAGTCTTGAGCATCAACAGTAGTGCTCAGAGTTTGAACTGAAGCAGTTAAACACATGTCTCTATGTCTCTACTATGGCACTATGGGATCGCCAGGTATGGCTTTAAGGGGTTGGGAGGTAGCCTACATTCCTAGGTGCTGTCAGCTTTCAGGGAAGCCTTTTAGCATCATGCTTACGAGAGGAAGGAAGGGGAGAACAGAAGTAGAGAAAGACTAACAGATAGTAACAGATAGAGAAAGGGAAGGCAGGCAGGGAAGATGGTGAATTAAACCCCAGGCAGCATACACAGGCAATGGAACAAGAATAAAAACTTCAGGCCCTTGGGCCTAAACAGTGGTACCCTTTTTTAAATATGACACTAGCCTGTGTGCACCAGACATTGTGGTGTTGAGGAGGGACATTGTTAAGCATGAAGACACACCTCACTATTTATGTTTTGGAATAGCTATGTTGTGGTTACTTCTAGGATATGCTTTTAATAGGGGTTTTGGTTGACATTGGCATCAACTTCACTCTAGCTGAAACCCAACCAAAGAATTTTAACAAGACAGAAGATTAAATATGGCTTGCCTTCACCATGTCAGTATAATGACACAAAGGTTAACCCTTAAGTATTTTCACAAATTAAAGATTTCAGACCATAACATTCTTGACAATAATAACAGGTCATTTTCTTTATCCAGGGTCAAAAGCTCTGACATGCTTCCTGTCACCAATTTGACATTAATATATCTTTCAAATCTTTTTTTATCATATGTTTAAAATGATCTAACAGTTTATACAAAAACTGAATTACAAGAACAAAAAGACTCACATTCTGACCAGTGCACTAAAATATTTTATTGCCAGCCCTAGTGCAACATCCACATGTATCCACCCACAACCTGTCAGCTTTACAACATATTAGTAATAATCACTATACAGAGCCAGAAAGGTGGAGAGGTGTTTTACCCATGCATTTCCCAGCAGTTATATCCAACAGTACTGCTGTTATGGAAGTTAATTTGTCTTTTCAGATTGGTCCACATCTTTCTGATCACAATCATGAGTCATACTGGCTAAAATGTCTAGCAGGGCACAAGCAGTGGAATGTGTTAATGTTTAACAAGACGGACCAATACATCATGCGTATATCAGGGCATAGTCTTCATATTTCAAGGAGTGGCTGCGTACGAATGATTAACACAAGGAGGTTTAGGTAATACAACTGTACAAGACTTTCTTTAACCAAAACAAACTAATGCTGACAGAACTCAGAAAGGGACATAAATAACTGATATGACTTTGTGAAATCTATTTTGTGCATATACGATCCCACTTTAGTAACCTTCACTTATACATTCAAATCATCGAAGATGAGTAGTGGAAAATGGTGGTCAATCTTTAAGGTTATTAGTATAAAACTGGTATACTTTTTCAGGCCTGATTAAAAGGCCTGAACTGGGGAGGCTATAAGATCATAGTCTGATATACCACACTTTTACAAATTAGATCTGTGAGGAAAAATTGTCAGATATGTAGGGACGAGTTTCCTGGGATTCATTTTCGGTTACACCTTTTCCCAGAACACTTAAAATTCGTTTTAACTCCAACATACAGTTTTTTTGTATGATATGTGGAAGATAAACCAATATTGCTTTTGTTTCCAATTAAAGTAGTCCATGTTTTTCATATTTAATTACAGGCTAATTAAAAAGTGAAAATTAAGTTTAGAATTATGATTAAACATCAAATTATTAATCTGGGACACATAAGCAAAACAAACACCTACATGACACTACTAACATTATTTAATTTATATCAGATAAACCAGAAAAAAAATACCTGGCAGCAGTGGTTACCCACAATTCCCCCATGGCAACGTTTCTGTCACTTTAAGAGGATAAGCCCCTGTCTGGTAAAAGAGACCCTGTCAGATATCAAATCATTGGTATGATATTACAAGGGGATAAATTTGTAACTTAACTCTATTCATTTCACATGCACTCATTAAGTACCACCCTGGTCTGCGAATAACAGGTGACATAAGTAAGACTCTGAACTCTAGAAGTTAAATGTGTTTAATGTAAAACACATTTGACAGGTGCCATAAGTGAGACTCTGAACTCTAGAAGTTAAATGTGTTTAATGTAAAACTTTCTTGTCTGTCAGCTCATGCGGACACATACTAATGCCACAAAATGAGGTGAAATGTTTGCATAGTGAGAATTTATGGCACCTTGTGAAGGTATTGCATGGTGACTGACTATCTGTTGACAGCAAAAGATATTGAGCAATGGGATACGTTTGACAGAGTGTGTTTATGGCATTGTACCATTCTTTTAGCACATAGGGATAACGCAAATATGTATTATCTAGATGAAGGGAGGAGAGTCAGAGAAAGGGGAAGAGAGACTGAAAAGGGGAAAGCGATAGAGAGGGAGAGACAGGGAGGGTGAGTGGTGTGCGAAAGAGGCCTGGGGAGAGCGCGGCTGGCAGACGCAGGTGGCGGAGCTCAGACAGCTGCGGCACAGATCCCGTTCCCCATCTCCTCCTCGCGGCTTCCTGTCAGGCGCCGCCGCACCCCCTTTATATCCCGGGGAGCCCCATCTGCTGCTCCAGGACCTGCGTCCAGCCTGCCTTGGGCCCCCCTTCTCCACGGGCTGTGACGCTCTCCCTAACACAGCAACTGGGGCTATCAAGCACCTACCCCCCTCTCCATGGGCCTACAGCGTATCCAATAGCACAGCAACTGGGACTTTTAAGAACCTAATCTATCACCTTGGGTTCTGACACATGCTCTAACAAAGCAACCTGAGGCTGTCAAGGAGCAACCTCTTCTCCTTGGGATACTGCACACTCAATAAAATAATGACTGGACTATCAAGGACCTACCCCTTCTCCCTGGGCTTTGACAAATTCATTAACACAATGCCTGGAACCATCAAAAACCCCATTGTCTTACACAATGACCGGGACCATGAAGGACCACACTGTCTAACACAGACTGGGACTGTAAAGGATCAACCAGTCTCCCTGGGTAAGGGTAAGGGTTAGGGGTAGGGTGAGGTAAGGTTAGACATAGATAATACAGCAGCCTGGATTGGTAAGGACCCAGCCCCCTCTACTGGTCCCTATTTTCTGACACCTTAACACAGTAACTGAGGCCTTAAGGGATCTGCTTCATACTTGGTTTGTATTATGTCTCCTTGGGCTTTCAAACACAAATGTACACACACACACACACACACACACACACGGTCTCTAAGTGTCCAGAAATGTCCAGTGTCAGTTGTTTCCCAACTCATCCTGTCTAAAGCATGACTATATTAGAGTCATAAACAGCATGAGCCCAGCCCTCCTCAACATAACAGCACAACAGCAAATCTCCTTCAGTAGCCCAAAAAGCCACACATAACCTATCAGCTGAGTTTCCCTCTCATTAGGACCTCTCTCCCCCTCTCTCTTACACACACACACACACTCACTGCTTGTCTGTTGACCATTTTTCAAATAACAAATGTGTGTGAGAAAGCTCCTTTGCATTCCACATTGAGAGAAAAAAATGACCCTCAACTTTCCAATTAAACCTTCCTAAATCTCATTATCGTAGCCTGCCTCAGTGAATGAATGAATGAATGAACTTACCTTCAGACGGCTTCTCCGATAACATGCTGTCCAAGGTGAACCTCAGGTCTGGATGTCAGGGGTGAAAAACAGGGCAAAGCATGTGGGACTTGATGGCCGCCTTTTAACAAAGTAACAGTAAACCAACAGTAACGGACTGCTTTAGAGAGCATGAAACACTTTCTCTCCTCCCTGCATACGGTGGAGGGCAGGGAGGCTTATTGTGGTAATGAATGATAGTAGCAACTGCTAGCCTGATACATAGGAATACCATCCATTCATTAGCAGGGGATAATAGGATAAATTTAGATTGACGGGCCAAGTGTGTAAGCGTTCAGATGACACATGGAAAAGTTATGCCTGCAGCAAGATTTTTTTTTCTCTTTTCTTCCCAAGGGACGCAACGTGCGAAACTAACACAGGCAAAAATGCCTGTTCGTAGATATTTGTATCAGCTTGCCGCCTGTTGGTGGATTGGAATTTTTTTTTTTTTGGTCTTCGGTTCATACAAGGGCCCGTAGGAGAAGCATGTGACAATGCAGGCTGTGTTCTGTCTCCTTTTGGGGAATGAACGGAATGCAAAAAGACACAGAATCTACTACCTGTTCCAGTTAAGACTTGGCTCGTGCATTCACAAGAATAACAACCAGGACTTGATAAAAAAAATTTTAAACAAATTAGGGTGCTAATGACATTTACCTGTACTGCCATCTAGGGTTTTCTGTGATCAGTAATTTACAATAATGTTACTGAAGCAGAAAACATGCACCGTTGATGAATAAATAACCCTAAAAAATGAATGACAAATGAATTTTTGTTTTCTACAATAGCAAAGATTATGTTCTCTTTATATTTGATGGTAAATGTCCAAAAACAAACTTATTGGAGTGGTTTATATAGTAGGTAATATATGTATAATGTATGCCTGTCCAGGTCCTCCAAGTGGCTCATGCAGTAAAGAAGCTTGTTCGGGAAGTGACATGCCCTGAAAGTATGTTTCAAAGTCCCAGCTAGGCAATCACCAGATATGTCTGGAGGTTCCAAGACATTAGCAAGGCAACAATTGTCTCAGCCTCACCAGGGAGTGATGGGGTAAGCCAATTAGGTTTGTTGGTTTCACTGCTATCTCGCACCAGTCTGGAAAGAAGCAAAGGCTGTTGTCATGTTATCATGTGATTCAGAGGATTGTTGCTGCTGTGGTGGTCTCAACAGCTCAACAGAGTTAGGGTTGTAAAAAAAGAGGAAAAAAATTATATGTATGTACACACCCAACCACACACCTTCTCCAAGTTTATTGCCACACAGAGCCAACCTGAGCACATTTTCAAAACCCCTGGCCAAAGTAGATGGCTCTCAGCAGAAACCATTCTGCAAACTTTGGGAGGAGAGCTATAGACATTCAGTTCACACCGCAGTATGTGCTTGACCAGTAGTGGCCGCTAGAGAGGGATGGGATCAACAACTCTAACTGGCCCGTGTAACTGTGTAACTCCAGCCATAGCCAGTAATAACATGACTGGGATTTGAACACCCAACCGAAGAGCTCCCGGACGCCCACCAGGCATTTTTCAATCAGCTGTTCTCAGCAGCGCTTCATAACAATGACATACCACAATTCATATGTCTTTATACTTTCATCTTATAATCCCCTTATTTCATGTGCTATTCTACTCAGTCTCTACGGAACTGAGAACTGACTCTCCTGACTGTCGAGGGCAATGCATTCACTAAAATATAATAAAACTGATAAGGGATACATGAAATCTGACTTCGGATTCATGCCCTGCACAGCTGTGTAAACGAAAGGATCAAAATCAAATCCCCAGTAACCTAACCCCCTCCTCCCACCCGTTGATATGGTTTGCGGAAAAACGCAGCGCATCTTTTCAGCTGTGGAGGTTTAAGTGAGAGGGATGCCGGTCTCCCATCTTTAGTGAGAAAGCACTCGGCAGTGGAGGAGCATTGTGGGAATTGCTGGAATTCTCGTCCGGTTTGAGGAAATAGCAGGCGGTAATCTTGGTCTCTGGCCTTCAGAGCGCCAACTGCTGGGGCAGAGATACGCACATGGTGCCTTACTGTCTATGGTATTATCTTATTTAAGGCCCCTTAGCTTTGACAAGCTCAATAGGGGCTGAAGTTACAAAGGCTTTATTGATAAAGGCTCTATTGATAGAGTCAGAAGCAGCTCTCCTTTGTTAGCACTAATCAGAGAGCAAACCAAAGCTGCCTTACCAGAGTCATTCATGGTCAACAGAACTCATGGAGAGAAGTTAAAATGCAATTACGATTACGGTAGAGACACTCTGATCTCAAAAAGACAAGCATTTCCTCTAAAAATAGCACTCTTCTCAATATCCATTTATGACTGTCTACTGCTATTTTCAGCTCACTGTTCTATCAAATACCATCTTTAATTAAAAAATTCCATACATCTAAGATATTGTCTTGAGGACATACTGTACGTACCTTTGGGATATTAATATTTTTTTATGGAAACTCAATTATAAATTGCATGCAATTAAATTGGGGATAAAATTATAATGGACATTTGGCAGAAAACGGGTATACATTCCATGAGGTATGGTAGCTTTGGCGACTATAGCCCAGTGGACAGCAGTCCCTGCTGGTGACAAGAGGTACTGCTACTGCTTCCCATAGTCCTCATAAGACTTCATACAGGTCTCAAAGGATGGTTTTCATAAAAGTGTTACAAAACTTTAAATCTAACTTCATGAAGTAGATGATATATAGCAACCCTATGCATCGAGTATATGCTACCCAAAAATGCACCAGCATGGCCCATCATGTTTAACGGAAAATGCACTGCGTTCTTAGAGAAAACAGTGCATGGCTGGACTGTCATTTTTCCACAGTCCTCACTTCTCCTCCCACCACCATCTCCCTGTCCTCATGCCAAGTCTTCCCTGTGAGGGTTGGGCAGTAATTCAGCTGTTGTCCGCGTAGCATTGGGTTGGCACCGTGGAAGGAATGTGCGCGCCTCTTGGCATGCCCATGACGCAACTCCCAGGCTTGTTTTCTGTGTACAAGGAGGCTTGGGCCCCTGGCTTCATTCCCACTGATTTACCGTGAAATCAGGTCCCTCCTACAGGCCATTGGTTTGAAATGCAGGGAACTCCCTCTCGCTGTGAGGAACGACCGCGATTAAACGAAGCGAGAAAAACAACAACCCAAACCTTACACGCTACCCCCTGAGACAAAACACACACAAAACTCCAGGCTTGATTGAAATTTTTATTCAAAGGTTTTTCCAAGAAATTAATAGAAAATAAAAACAAAGTAACAACCAACAGAAAATTTACAGTTAAAAAAAGTACTTTTTTTGGCTTTAACAAACACAAACTGACAAAAATACAGGGGAGGGTTTTCTTTAACCGGACATATAAGTTACCACTGGCAAATTTGTGGCACTTGTAAAACAAAATAAAAGAAATTAACTCTAGTGATAATTTTGATATCGCTACGAAAATTTGTTATTATTATTAATTTCTTCAAACTGTCTGTACAAAAAGGTCTTTCTTCATAAATTACTTTTTTTAATATATATAACTTAATGGTACATGACGGTTGACTCAAATGAGTATTCTATGTTCCGGTACTTTACTCACTAGTACTTAAGAGTACTTAAGCAACTCGTGACCCAGGTGGAGTATGGCACTTTCTTCGGATATCACAAGCAGTATAACCCTTGTGTGTCTTGGAGCACTGAAATCCCAAGTACATTTTGCAGTGGCCCTTTGCTTTGGAAACTGCACAGGAAGAAGCTGCCTCAGACGTTACAGAACCCTGTCCTCAGGAGCACAGATCCATGAATTACCACAACATTAAGTTCGTACTCTTTTTTTCTTTATTTTTCTGATGGACTTCATTGGTTACTCTTGTGACGACAGCAGCATTTTTTTTTCCTTTTGAAACTATGAAACTGAATGATTGGACACAACTAAAACACGCTCAATGCACAATTTTTTCTGTAATAATGTTACTATTTTATTCCATAAAAAGATGTTTTTTTTCTATTTAGAAAATTATAATAAACTGAAAATAACTGTATATGGCCAGCTCCTGAGCTTGCCGTTTGGTCTCGAAGGGCAGGCTGGACCTGCTAACCCGGCCCAACTCGAAAGAAAAAAAAAAAAAAAAAAAAAAAAAACTCTGAGGTAGATAACTGGTCACTTTGATGACCAGGTTAACACACAGTCTCTTGGAAGACAAATTAATTTATCAAACCTTTCTATCTACTGCGATCAAAAAGAATAAAGCTTTCATTTTTTTTTAACCTTTACCTGCGGTACGATGGAAAAGCAGATTACCGAGTTAAGTCATTTCATAGTTTCAAACTGCCCTGGTTTCTTTTCTTATTGCGTTTTTCTTCTTTGTAGTGATGAAATCAGCCCATGAGGCACTCCTAAGATCCAGATCTTCCTTCACACATGTTGGTACTACATGAATTCATATGTTAACAGATTTAGAGAAAACTAAATGGAAAAAAGGCACATTGTCCAAACTGCACTCTAGTCTGGCAAAAATAAGAATTAAATCATTTGCACATAATTGAGGGAGGGAGGGAGAGAGGGAGAGAGAGAGAGAGAGAGAGAGAGAGATTTTACACAATTTCCAAAATTTACTAGCTCACAGATCTTTGGTGAAGTAAACGTTTGAAAGTGTCACACTTTTTTCCTGTTAAGGAGCTAGTTTCATTTAAAATGGTTTATTTTATAAAATTTTGCCCCTAGCTGTCATGGAAGGCTAATTTTGTCTGCTATTTTTTGCACAATTGTAAATCTGAGTTCGTATGCTTCTATTTTAACTGAAAAAATCTATACTGTATATATATATATATATTTTTGCTGAAAGAAATGACTGTCCAGTCTGACAGTTAACACCCTTTAGCGACCCCTGCACCTCCCCCTGCCCCCACAGCGTGCCTCTTCCCTTCCCAAATTCAAATAAATTGATCTTTCACTAAAACTACTAAAAACTACTGCATCTATTTGAAAAACTTCACTACAAAGGCAACAATTAAAAAGTGATCATTCTGCAGAATGTGTACTATAAAACCACTGGCAAGTCATGCCATCTGGTTATAAAACAATTACATCCTATCAAAAGTGATCAGATTCAGAAAGTCATTTCTCTGTAAATTCTAGATTGACTAGTATTCGGCAAAGGTCAGAAGGAAAAATATCAATTGCTAAAATATCTAATCCTAGACACAGCAAATTTGATTAGCTATATCTTAAAAAGCCCTACTTCACTGGTTTACGAGGCAATTGTTTTCCAACTTTTCTTGCTCCATCTAGTAAAGTTGCCAAAACAGCAAAAGTATGAACACATTTAAGGCAAATTGAATAAGACAGATTGATCTGTACCAGAGACAAAGATTTTACAGGAATAGACAAGTAACACTTCACCACAGTAACACAAGGATAGTCACACAACAAGCATAATTCAAACATAAATCTCATGATGTCTGTCTAATAAACCTCCAGAAAAAGTACACAGCAAAAATTATTTTAAAAAATCATTAAAATCATATAAAACATTAACAAAAGACCTCTTTACTGCTATGCAAGTTATTCATCATGTCACGCAATCCTTGTTATTCTAGTGTCCTTTTTGACAATTCTTAATAAAAAAATGAAAAGTTCTTTCCTTATTAAAATAAAACGTTCTCCTTTGTTTTTAAAGAGAATTAATATCCTTTGATAAAAACGTGCAATATATTTGCACCTCAATAGAACTTATACCAAAATAGTTTTGGTTGACTTTACTATAGACAAGAACCTGTGCAAAATGTTGGTAAATCCGTACGGTATGGTCCGACAGAGGAGGCCCTGATGGTGTCAGCGGTCACAGCAGTCAAAACGCACCTGGGAAGGGAAACACACAGTTTCTTTTAAAAGACTTGACTTCATAAACAGGGAAATGTATGAACAATAATGAACTGGCATGAGTATTCAACTTACTATTGGCTTAGATGATTTTTCTGTTTTTTATCCCTGATTTCTCCCTTCCTGCCCCCAACCCAAACTTAACCAAACTTGTTGATCTCCTGCTAATAACCCTTTCCTGCTGATTTCAAGAGGAGAGAGCCATAGATATGTGACTCCCCTGATTTACGAGACATCTAATCTCACTTCTTTCCACTCTGCAGATGCACCACCAGTTACATACTGCCCATGCCGTGGAAAGACTGCAAGGTCAGCTTTTACTCGGTTCATAGATCTGCACACAACTCGGCTGACCAGGAGTGGTTGGTAGACAGCAAGGAGGCCAACAAAATTACCCAGCTTATCATTCCACAGTGAGGCTGTGACAAGCGTTGCCTCACCAGTGTGGACCTCTAGACATAATCTGTAACTGAAATATCCAGTTGCAAGGATGATGCTCACTCAGAATGAGTGTGTTTACTGTATGACCCATGCAGGGGTCCCAGATTATGTGTTTTTCAATGCGATGACTTGTTAGGGAAGGAGAGATGGTCTTGCCTTGTTATTACTTGGTTTGTGGATAGGTATAAGGAGAATGGTCACTAGATGATTCCACCGTCTGCTGTCCACTGCTTTCCTAAGGATCAAATGAAATCCCAATTTTGTTTGTCTTTTATTCAAAGATTTTTATCAATATTTTAAATCTAAACATGTGAGACTGACAGGTTGATTGAAGCTGTTCTTAACTTGCAAATCTAAATGCATATCACAGCATATTTAGCTACATTTTCAGCCAGACAATTTCCCATAGAAGATAGCAAGGAGGAGAACGACGCAGGTTCTTTAAAACCTCCTGGCCATATATAGCAAACATTAACAGGAAGGACAAACCTCCACTGGCACAGCGGCTGTCTGCATGGGGGCATACTGGGGAATGTAGGCTCCTTGCATAGTGGTACTGGCAGGCATAAACTGCAAAATAAAAATAGGATATTTCATTTCTTTAATTATTCATTTGAATGTAATAAAGCATCTAAAGAGGACTGCAGCTGCCATAAGTATTATGATGACAGTCACTTGTGGTCAGAAGTACTGCATACTGTAATGAATCTTCTGTTCTGTACCCTTGTTCTAGGAGTTCCAGAGTAGTTCTAGTTCTATGAGTATATGTGTTTCTTACATTTTCCTATGATGATCTTTTTCTGCACAGAATGTCATATTTACTTAATACGTCATAACTTAATATAACAAGTAATCATTGTGGTTATTTCAATGCCAAGAGACTGCAGTAAAAAGGAGCATGCAAACCCTACCTCTACCTTTTGTTGTATCTATAATTTTCCTTAAATGTATTCACAGCAAGTTTACTTGGCATTGTACCCCACTTTCTGTCACATGACCTAATCCAGAGACTGGACTCCGCCTTTCCTGTTTGGGCTGCCCTCACCGTTCCTGTGGTGCCCAGGGAGAGGTGACTCATTTGCTGTGTGAGGGGGGCCATCATGGATGTGTGCTGCAGTGACATCGTATGGTCCATAGAGGGCGACAACACCGCTCCCTGTTGGAGAAGCCACAAGAGAGAGACCAAGAATAATGGCAGTATCTTTCTGCTCAGGGAGCTGAGGTCAGACTCAATCAGGACACCCTCTACAGCCAAACAATTATCCCCTTAAAAGGGACATCAGAATACCAAGAGAAACCAGAAAAGGGGTTTAACAGCAGAAGTGAAATCATGTTGCTTTGGAAGTAGCGACTAACCTACAGTAATAGATGTTTATCCATTCAAATCAATGAAAATCTAATAGCATGCACTACAGCTAAGCCTTCAGCCCCAATAATGCTAGCCTGTGTAGAACATCTGAACTAAACTGATTCCTCTGCAGAAAAGTGTACAAGACTTCAGAGAAAAGACATCTTCCAATTTCAGGCTCAGAAAACAAGTGGGCTTCTCCATCTCTCTATACCTGGGGAGAGCAGTCAGAATCTTTCTGCTATGGCAGAAACCGTGCCTTCATTTCACGTGAAGTTTTAAACCTGCTGAGCTTTGACAGTAAGGGAACACAAGGCCTGAAATTGAGGCTTTATGCCCATTTGAACGGTCACTTAGCTGCAGGAACCTGGCAAGCTTAAGACAGGGCCTTTCTGAGCAGAGCTGGACCTCTCTGCCTCGTACACTGACAAATGGAGCCCGAGGGTACTGTCACATAAACAGTACAGAGCGGCTGCTTAGCTGCCACATGGGAGCTCCTGTCTGCTTGTCATATCGGCACAGAGGAGCTGCACTCTGGCTACACAAAACCATCTGTTAAGAAATGCAAATGGCGCTGGTCGACCTCCACACAAGGGAGCTCTTTCTGCACTTCCATAGCAAGGAGAAGGCTTGAGTCATGTGTCAGAGAAGGGCTCTTCTGGGAAAAAGCCTGAGCTCTTTGGTTTCTGTCGGCAGTACAGTGTCTGACTAATACCATGAGGGCCTCTTTCCCAGAGGTGAGGTCTGCCTTGGGCTTCACCTTGATCTCCTTACCAGAGCACTTTCACCCAGACAACACGGGCACTTCCCTTCCTTTGTGGACTTACAGACTGAGAGCCTATCACAGCTTGAGAGGCAGACAGGTAGTGAGGCTTGAGGTGTAAGGAAGACAGAAGGAGGGAGATGAGAGGAGAGAAGGGGGGGATATGAGAGAAAGGAGAGACAGAGAGTGGATGGAAGGGGTGAGGAGGTTGAGAGGATGGACTGAATCAGAAAGTGGGAGAAGAGAATGGAGGCGATAAAGTGGCAGAATTGAAGGGTACGGTAAGAGGGAGAGGAAGTGGAGAGGGGAATGGAGAGAAGAAAAAGGAGAGGGGAGGGTGGCGTCAGACAGAAAGGAGAATAAGAGCAGTCCTTACCGGGTGCTGCATGATGTAGGGTTGATGTGTGACCCAGGAGGGATTCTGTACCTGGAACAGCGCAGGGACAGAGAGGTAAACAGGCTGGCGCACAGCGAGGCCTGTTTTCAGGAGACTCACACAGCCCTCTGTTTGTCTCATTAGATGCAATGCTGTGTCCTCACAGCTCCAGGGCCTGACTGCCAGCTGGGTAAAGCTCCCAATCACTGACTCGAGCACTGTTTACCCTCCACTGTCCAACCGCAACTAAGACAGGTATACCTTTATCTTAAATTTCCTACCAGAGAATATCACAGCAGGCTTTTCTGTATCCAGATATAAAATAAGGTTTTCGTTTTACTATTAGCAATCAAGCAAGAAATAATAAAGGCAAAGGTGTATTTATTGGTGATTTATTGGGATTTCTACCACCCAATTCTACTCAGCTTCCATATGAAGAACACAACAGAAAAATGAAAGCTAGTATTTAACTGTAATTTTACTGCATGAATTCATATTTTCCTGAATAGTAATAATCAGGTAAGTGTCAAGATGAATGAATCTGTTTACTTAAAAGTTAACAGAAGATGGGAGACTTTCTTGCAAGATTTCTCAACAAGACTAAGATTCTATATTATTGTGTCTGCTACCTTTGCTGTGATTGTACATTTAACGTTTTCAAGGCTATCAAATCCCCTTTCTACACTGGGGACATACATCGACATCATCCAAATGTTGTAAGTGATAACGGAGTGTCACTGTCACACTGTTGTGTGATAATGGAGTGTGATCCACTCCTCAGGCAAAGACATACCAACATAAACTACTGTGCCTGAACCATTTTTACAATTTTTACAAAGTAAAAAAACTGATGCATAATTGGTGCTCCATACATGGTCACTCCATATGTCACACCACAGAAGGTAGCACACACATCTCACTGATGTACATGATATGAAAGTCACAATTCATCGACCTTTCCACAGGCTTTGTAAAGAGATGCTAACCTGATATGTGGAAACAGGTGAGATGTATGGCTGCATTGACGTCTGTGCCATCATCCTGTTTGCAATGCTGTAGGGGGAGGGGTAAAAGCTGGGGGATAAAGAGAGTCTGCATAAGCACTCACACTTTCAGAAACAAATGTGCAGCACAACTTTGGTGTTGTGGAAGCAGTGTTAGCATATACTAAAGCTGGAAATACCAGCTGTCAATGACATCATACAAAATTCAATATACTACTTCATAATAAAGCTGGAATGAAGGGGCGTGGCCAAACATGAGATTGTTAAACAGAAGAGAGATAGATAATCTAATTTGCTTATGGGACATCTGTGGTAGTACATCGATCAGAATTATGTCAAATTTGCAATGCTCATATTACCATACGTTTGGAGTGCTATTCCCCTCCCATTTCCTTTCTATTGGACAGTTAGTCTCTGCCCACTCCCACTTTACTGACCTGTTTTGCATAGCAGCGGTGGTGGGATCATATGTGAGAGTCATTCCTGCCTGTAGGAGATAATGAAGAGTGAACTGTAAAAGTATCATTGACTCATCCACACACTGAATCACATCACTGACATGTTCACCAGCATCAAGCTACACTGCTAGACAAATCTCTCTCATCTGAATGGATTTTAACAAATTAATTTATATTTATTTAAATATTTTTGTTAAAATACGATGCATGGAGCCACTCCAAAAATTGTACCTTCAGTGGCTGCAAATGTCAAGAGCACTTGGCCCTTAGCTAGTTGACACATATAATCTCTCTTGGTTCATGAGATTTGACCAAGGTACTTAAAATACATCCATGCATGCCACTTTACAGCTAACACACAAATTCAGGTAATTGTGAGACCATGCTGAAGACAGAAGGCGGGACTTACAAGTCTCACCTCACCATCCCGGGACCACATTCGTCCATTCTGCATGTACTTGTTCTGGTTCTGTCTCTTTTTCTGCCCACCATCGGCGAATTTACACAACAGGGGTTCAGAAGGAGCTGAGTATGAGAGATGTGACATAAGTGCTTTTAGTGACACTGCCTTACCTGTGGTCTCCCTATCCAACACAAAGGGGACAGGTGACAACAGTTCAGCAAACCCTTTCTGATTTGAAAAAAAAATAAAGACACCCAAACTCAGAGACATAAAAAAGCTGCCCTTTTGCAATCTATCCTTTCAAAAAGCAAAATTACCCATGGCTTTTAGAGACTATTTCCTCTTAATAATCCAATTTAAAAAGCTTAAAATTAAACCAGGCCACCCAGTGTCTGCCTTGTTGCAGTCTCTCAGCGCAGCTTTGCTGGGGGTCTGTGTCACTGACACATTATCTCCCACGGCACACAGACACAGGCTGTGCAGGGGTTCACTTAAGTGATCGTGCTGTGTAACTGAATCACAAAAATGCTACACTTAAACCAGTCAGTTCAGGGGCTGCTGGGTGGCTCATGTTGTTAAGGAACTGTTCCAGTGGGTGAAACTGCCAGCCAGTCCCCCCTGAGAGGGAGCAAAATGTCTTCTTGTGCCTAATTGCCCAAAGACCCCCCAAGTGGTAAACAAGCACTGTACAAAGCTGCAGATGAAGTGCTTTTTTTTTTTATACTTGTGTGCGCAGAAATTTTTTCCCCTTGATGGCAGCGGAAAACCAGTCAAATCCCTCCGTTTCTCAAAGCTTTCAGTTGATGAGAGAACATGGGGTTAAATGTTAAACTTTAAATACATCTGATATTTTAAAAAAAGGGACTTGTTCATTCTTGTGGTTCAAGGATACCCTGAATTGTGCAATACCAACACTAGCAGAAAAGAGCATGCCTGGTTAAACATATCAAGAAATTCTAGATGTATTTTATTCTTTGAATAGTTAGGGCCTATAAAGTATAGGTCATCCTAGCTAGTTAGCTAGTGCCAGCTGACTTGCTTGTTATGGTCCGTTATGGTCATTGGGGCCTATCTTAGCTAGCTAGCTATATACAGATGATAATTATTTGACAGCCAGCTATATTTATTGTCGCTATGTAATAATGTATCACTAGCGAGTTAAATTTCCACTGCAAAATGGTCTCAAATAGCAATTGCCGATTTTTGACAGTTCTACGTTCTACGAAATTGGAATTGGAATATGTTCATTATGAGTCAATTACAAACCCCCCAGTGAGCAGTGTAGCAGAAGGCACTGATAATGCACAGTTTTAATAAAGAGGACAGACTTACGCAGCACTCCTGGTGGGGTCTTAATGTACTTCCCGTTGAAATGAGAAATCACTGCATCACACTTCTCTGTTGATTCCATCCTGACAAACAAATTGAGACAAATGTAATGCATTTTAAAAAATTTAAAAAAGTTAACCCAAGTCACCCAAGTCCTATCCTATGTACAGTGCCTATTCCATGGCACTGAACAGCCATATTAAATTACAGATTACATTACTGTGCAGGTTACAGCAATGCTAGTGATGACTCATTAGAAATGTTGTACACAGCAGAGTACACAAAATGTTCGGTTAAGACAAAGGCAAGAGCTTTTTTTCAGCTTCCAGTATTTTTTTCTTTTATTTCATTACAATCTTTGCCATGGAGAGAACTTCAGGTTATGGGGGGTAACCTGTATGGGGGCGAGACTGCTGCTTTGTAAATAGGCCTGGCTTTTAGGTTAACCAGTCAAGAGCATCTGTTATGTAATCCCTGAAAGGAGGTGGCTTGCGTTAGCACTGTAATTAAGCATGACCCAGTTTATATCAAATCCCTCTGACACAAGAGTACTGACAAATCAACTTGCCATATTCCTCCAAACTCATAGAAAAAGCATTTTCTCACTTGCTACTGAAAACAAGAAAAGTTAACAGCAAGCTTCTCAAGGATCAGCCAATGCTGGAAGTGCATAAAAAGAACATTTCTTTGAAGATGTGGTACATAGTTTATCAACATTGATAACTACATGGAGTTTTCCTCCCCCACTTCCTTTCATTCAATTATTATTAATTTGAGGCAAGCCTAAAAGTCTATCTTCAATTCATCAAGATATGTATGTAAAAAAAAAAATACTAATCACTATCATCTTATTCACCTCTGCCCAAAGACGGTGACCCCGGGTTCCCTTTAAATCATATTTGGCTGAGGGTATTCTGCCATGCGGACAGTGATGAGTCCTCACCTTGCAAAGCCCACACCTCTGCTTGTCCCATTGGAGTCCCTCAGTATGCGGGTGGAGATCACCTGTCCGAAAGGTTTCAGCATGTTCTCCAGCTCCTGCTCATCCATTGAGGGGGGCAGGTTGGAAATGTACAGATTCGTCGGATCCTGTTCTTGTTGCTGTAGAGGGAGAGATAGAAAGGAAAGGAATCAAGGTAAAAATATGTGAAACAACACAATGAATGAATAACAGCTCTCAACAATCTTAAACATCTTTATTTCTCCATTTTCCATTTAAAAGCCCCGGTGTTATGGATCAATGGTAGGACTTTTCTTTTCAATGGTAGGACACCCGTTAGTCAGAGGCACGCAGTGAACATCAATGACAGGCCTGGGTGTGCCTGACATAGGCTGGGGGTTTAAATCCACTCAGTGTCTCTTTCTTTACCTCTCTCTGCGTCTCATTGGGGTTTCGGCTGTAAAAGCTGTGTGGTGAGCAGGGGATTTGCATGCTGCCTGCGGCTGGTTCAGGCGTGTCGGCCGATTCTCTGCCTCTGCGTTTTAACACCGTCAGCAGAAATGAGACATGGAGACGTGTCCCTTTGGGAATGGGCAGTGCGCATTAATATTCACAGCCACAAGGCTGCATACAAACCCTCCATAAAAGCAGGGCTAGATTAATGCAGTCTATAATCAATGCACTGCTAATGAAGTGATACAAATCAGGAATGTACTGAGAAAAAATATGTTACAGGACAATGAGTTGTTCTTAACAGACATGTAAAGCATCATTAATAAGCATGGCTGAATCACAGAGGCAGGTGATGGGTAGAGAGGTGGAAAAAATGGCACTCTTATGCAAGACTTGTACTGTATTCAACTGGGAGCACACTGCCACCTACTGAGCTGGAGTGTGGACCCAAAAACTGGACCGAATGATGTCTGTTATCTGCTTTTGCCATCATGTATGAGATATCTGCCATGTCCTATGTTGAGGGATTATGTTGTTGCACTGCTGTAAGTGCTCATTCTTATAGGCTCCAGAGGATATTCACAACCCCCATCCTATGCCCTGGCTCACAATGTGCACCACAATCAAATTAAGCTGAAGGGCAGGAGGCAGATAACGCAGCCAGAATACCGATAGTCGTTTTGCTACTGTGATTTTCTTTTCATCTTGGAATGGAGGGCAACATTTTGCCCTGTATTTGCAACCCCCCCCCACCCCCATGTGTGTGTCCCAAGATTAATATGAAGTGTTCACTGAAATCTCTTCCAATAGCTCTCCTCAATATGAGAAACTAGGAGGTGAAGATGTAATGACAATCAATACTGGTTGCTTTTAACTCTACCATAACACAAATGCAAGTAGCGCTCATCTTATTATAATTTATTTTAATTACTCCTTTCTTTGAATTAGCTGTTGACAGGATTGGTTAGTTGACACTTGACGGGATAACACCAAAATGACCATTAGGATGACTTTTCCATTGAAAAATAAATTTTACTTATGGGGACTTTTAAATCCAAAGATAAAGTAGTATAATTAAAATCTGTGGTAACTGGTTATCACCGGTCAATACACGTTTACATTTCATGCTTAACTACGGTTGTAGATGGCAACTCTGAGTAACACATCAGGCTATTCAGTACAGATTAGCATCAGGCACGAAATGTCTGTGGCAATAAAAATTAAAAATTGTAACAGGAGTGCTGTCCTGAACCTTCAGTTACTATGGAATTTTTTCCATAGTATGAATTTTTATGAAATTTAGCACCCACACTTGGGTTTTTCAGAAATCTGAATTGAGCGTGTTTATTTAATTTACTTTATTACAGGTCAGATGGAAGTAAATGCAATAATCAGTTGGAAAATCCCAAGCATTTTTATTTTATAATTTGACATTTCAAAAACTGGATTCTGGTTCTTAAAATACTATCTATAGGTGTAGTTCAGAGATTGAGTAGCTGTCAATGGTTTGTCTTTGTGAGCATACCAGCCACTTCTTGACATACACTTCAAGAGGGATTTCCAGTAGCAATGTTGATACTTTCTCATCAAAGAGGGTTCAGATCAGTGTAATTAACACACATTTTTTAACCTGGGGTCACACAGAGAGCATGTCCCCTCCTGTGTCTCAGCCATCAGATGAAAGACATTAGAGGGACAGGGAAGGATTTCCCCATGCACGTGGAGTGGCTCTGGAAATGCACAGAAAGAAAATTTTGGCTGGGAGACATCTGGTTTTGCAATGAATGGAGTCACTGGCAAAACAATTGGTCCTTAGACTGTCATGTGACAGAGGCCTGCCTGCATAAGGCCAGATCCGTTGGCTGGGAGTGGGGCAGTGGGTGGGATTTAATGCCTGCCTTGCTCTACAAAGAGTGCACAGCTCCAACAACATAAGCCAATGGGATGCGCAATGAGGAGTCGGTCACGTGATATGGAAGACTGGCCTGGCCCACTGACCTTGGCACTGAAATACCCATGACCCTCATCCAGTCTGAACAAAGAAGTCAGGCTCATCTCATCACAGAAGTAAGATAGGTCACAAAACCTTCATATTTGTGGTTTGAATGTATACAACTTGCAGTACTTTTAGCTTCAGAAGGTTTGCCTGCCTGATAAAAAGTGAAAATGCAGACCTTACGGACTGGCTTCGTACCTACTTTAATTTAAGTGGGTACAATTTGAATGCAAAAAGGAGAGAAAAGGTTTCAAAGGTTCAAAGCTGTTGAGAGCCGCAAAAGGGTGTAACATGGGGGAAAAAACATCTGAAAGGTTTCAACTTTTTAATGGTCTTTGCCTCTATCAAAACCTAGATTAAACTTGGGCATATGCCAGACAAAGCAGCCATATCTTAATTAAAAATAGGGGTGGGTGGAGGGGTGGGCACAGAGGCATGTCAAGTAGGGTGTGCTGTGCCACTGTGAGTTCACAGGAAATTTTGTTTGAGTGTCATTGTTTGGCCGTCTAGGTCCAGTTCACTGGCTTAGCGGGGGCCGTTGCCGTGGCAACCTCCCATTATTTACTACGCTTTCTTGTGTCCAGGAATGTAAAAACCACCTTTCCCTTACTCATTACAGCACTCTAACTTTTTGAAGGCATACAATGGGAAATCTTTGCCCGACTGACTTTCACAAGAGACCACAGTCAAAACCAGTTTTGAGTGTTATTTACCAGGCCTTTTTTTATTAACTGTATCTTGCCCACATTGTCTCAAAGAATCAATCTATAAATGACCAAAATCAAGGGGGAAGACACTGTCTGCACTGTGACATATTGTGCTCTGAGGGCAGTGAGCTCGTCTCATCTTGTGGAGGTATTTGACTTTTATGAGTGAATCAGCATGGCTTGAGGTCAGACCACCAGAGCAGGGGAAAGCTGGGGAACAGCCCCAGGGCTGAGCTCTCTGCTGCGGTGAGATCAGAATTCCTCCAAGCTTTCTAATAACCTCCTCATAATCACTATGTGAGAAAAAGGCCTGAGGGGATAGGAAGTCACTGCAAATTGTCACTAAGAAACTGCTCAAATAAATGTGTTTAAAAAGTCTCTGAAACTGAGAGTGGAACAAAGTTCAGGTCAATTGAGAATATTCCCATTTTGAGGTGGTAATTACACAAAGTGAGCCAGTTGTTCTGGAAAAAAATCTAGCTTTCTAACACCCGTTTGTTTTGTGTGTTCGAGTAAAATCTTAAAGTTTTGTCATTTGCACATCTCTAGTCTTGATCAAATGAACTTAATTTATGTACAGCCTGAAATAGATGTGAGAAGCATCTATCTGAAGTGAATTCTTTAAGCTTTGTAATTTCCAAAGATAACTGAATTGTTATTGTTCTGTTCCACTTCAATGCTGTCATCTTATCTATCTGAAAGTACTCTAGCAAGCAGCTTTGAAAAATCCTCTCTCCACCTATTTCATTTGTGTGCCCCCAGGACCAATTCTTGGCCACTTACAATTTTCTCTATTAACTCCCTCCAAAATGCCAGCACTGTAGCTCTGTTGTCTATGCAGAGGAGACTGCAGACAGTTATCTAAATATCAGACAGCACTCCTGACCTCTCACCACACTCAGTGCAGTGATCTTTAATGCCTTCACCAACTGACAACTAAGGCATCTCACTATCAAAGTATCTAGATCACTATTGTTCTGTAAAGCACAATGCCCTTATCAGAACTGTCTAATACCCTCTTGAAATGTCATTGTTTGTCCATAAATGAAAGAGCATATCGAATAAACAGAGCGAAATCCATGCAGCAGGCATAACGCAGGATGATATACTGTATACTCCCTTATGTAGACTGAATGGCTGTTGATTATGAAATATGGCTAGTTTTCACAGCCAGGCCTTCAAAGGCCTTCCATGATGACCTCAACATTCCACAGAGACCACTTCACTGACTCCGCCCACTCTCCCGCCTTGCACACAGCACAGTCCAGCCTCTCAGACACACACACACACATACACACAGCTGACTCTGTTATGCCTTGGTACGGCGTTCCCTGGGAGCACAGATTCTTCAGCTTGGCAGCTCCCTGTCATCACACTTCATCCTCCAGAGCATCTAGGCAGTGGTCTGCTAGTCAGCTGCTCTGGCTCCATCACTGAAGGTCTCCGCATACTTAAAGCAAACATGCCTTTTCACTGATTCACAGCAAACATTTCCCAGCTACAACCATTCATACATTTTGTTGCTCTGTTTAGTTAACACTCCAATGTAGAAGATGACATACACATGAATATACACAGTCGAAAGCAAATGTGGATAGGTTTACAGCGGTTAAATAAATGAACTATGAAAGAGAAGTATCTATGACAAATTTCAGAAACCAGACACACTTTGCAAAGACATGAATATGAGAAGGAATAGGCAAAGTTTTGCTTGTGCTCTTTTTCCTCCAGCAAACTGTGTTTACTTGAACTATAATGAGGCCTTAAGTAGTTTCGACCTTTGGCGGACTGTAACTTTGGCTGTGACTATCATCTTACAATGCCTGTATTCTAAAGACGTGGTCAGCACTATATTCTTGTCTATGGAAGTTGGCTTGTTATGAACATTCATTAGGGGCACTGGTTGGATATTTTGAGGCCTGTATAGTGCAGCAATGCAAACTACATTGGATTCTAAAGATAACCCACTGAATCCTCCAGGAATAAGGAGGAAAGAACATTAGTGATGACCATCTGCTTTGTTTATAGATGAAATGTTTACGCATCCGTTCCATCGATGCTACCTGATCCTACACCTTTGTAGGAGTGGAACACTGGCTATCAGACTGGGGGCTGGGAGGCCTCACTGGAGATTTAGCAGTGGCTGTCAGTAACTTGGCAACAGAAGCATAACAGGACAGGAAATGAACCCTCACCTTAGCCATCTGGGCTTGGACCCCACTGGTCTTCAGGGCTGAGACTGCTTTCTGAGCAGCAGCTGGGCTGTCAAAGTCCACGAAACCATAACCTAAAGGACAAAGCAGCAAAGTCAGACAGCTATCATCCTTTTCCTGCCATGACTGCTTTTTCATACCTCATAGTCAACTGTCTGACAACAAAGGAACAGAATTTAGGCATGCTATTGATCATGCAAATCTGAATATATTTTGGAAAACTGCAACATTAATAAAGACAGCAGGAGGAAAGTTGTCAACACCAACAACACCTGAGTATGTTTTGTGCTTTACGTACATTTCTTTAATGACAGATCATACATTTTTTTAGATCAAAAATCTGATTTTTTTTATGATCAGATTTGTTACAAGAGGAGCAGGTGCTGTAGTTTATTTTCATGATTGCTCACAATTTAGGCTGGCTCACAGTGGCATAGAACTGCACTTTAGTAAGTTCCTACTAAAATATTATCATCATTAAAAGAATGTGTGTGAATCTGCCCCAACCCCATCCCAACAATTACCAAGAGAAACATGGAGCTATCAGATGGAAGGCCAAAGCAGTCCTTCCCACAGCAGCTCCAGAGCCCCTGTCCCAGCAGGAAGAGCTAAAAATAAACCTAAGGTGAGGCAATGGAGAGACATGGGCCCATTGCCTGCCTCTCTGTCCACTATCTGACTCATAGCACAGGGCAGTTCATGTAGCCATCCGATCCAAATACCTGCTGAATGACATGGCCGCTGGCCGAAAGGTCACACTTTGCCAACAAGTGCAGCCCATCAAAAAAAGCATGCATTTCGTTCTTTGAGTGTCAAAATCTGGTAACCTGTGAATATTCCAAAAGTGCTGCCTAGCTATCCAGCAATGAGCAAACCTGTCTTCAAGTAACTTAACAGGTTACCACACAGCACGTCACAGGCCAAGGACACAATTAAATGACCCTCTCTTTGCAATAACAACAAAAAGATGTATTACAAGGGACAAACTGATCATAGGTTTGAGTTCTGATCTTTCATAATCTATTACTAATGCAGATGAGTCTACTTTTTTGCTCTCCTGTAATCTAAACGGAATGAGTTTATTTGCCTGCTGCAAGACTGCAGCATCATTTCAGGAGAAATGGAGCCTCTGTGCAGCCAGCTGCTTCTGCCTTTTCTCTGCAGTCCACCAAGCTGACCAGCGGTCACTGCATCGTGTCTGCTACTGGATACACACACTTGAAAAAAAAAGGGAACCCTTCTGGCAGAAAAAAAATGTCTAGGATGCAAATTTTGTGTTATGTAACCATTGTTCTGTAGACTAGGGAATATATGGTCTGGATCACTATCCTGCTGAAACAACAGATCATTTCAGAACATCTTCCTAGAAGAGCCAAATAATGACATATATTCTACTCTTCCTTTCCCTCAATTGTTACAGGGGCTCCAGGAATGAGATGATGTAAAATTACCCAGAAGTGAGACACATCCACCTAGAACTTCCTGGAGATTACAGCATTATTGCATGAGATCCACCTATTTGGCACTAAATCTACTACCCAGAGTACAGTCTGTAAAACTTGGTATACATGCCATATACACATGGTTCAAGCAGTCATGAGGGGAAGGTTTCCGGAAAGAATGCATTGTGTTGTCCACTGTCTTCCATATTTAACTGTATCATTTGGAATATTTCTAACAGGCATAAATTATCATGTATATTTCTGTATTTGCAAAACATTTTCATGACATGATATCATTTGCATGTTCAGTTTCCTTTGCCAGGTTATTGCTGGAGTATGTTTCAATTTCAATATGCCGTTTCCACACATGCCCTCTCTGTAAAGTTATTGCTCGACACTGAACAATACTGAATGCGCTAAATAAAGGCACAGTGGTAGGCTACTGATTCACAGGGATCCAGTACCATCTACTCAACAATCTAATAAAAGTGGAAGTGACCAAATCACTGAGTCAGTGACCTGAGTCTTTGAAATGAAATTAATTAAATGATTTAGTTAACCAAAGTGATTCAGAATTCCCATCACTAATTTACAGTAATGGAAGTCTATGGCATAGTAATAACATGGCTGTTTACTTATCAGATAACATTGCTTATTTGAAAAAAAAAAATCTGGGTGAAACTCATAGCTGGAAAGCAAACTTCATTTTGGTTTTGTTAAAACCATGTGATTTTTCCCAATATAGTCACAGATGGCAATATCTATGATTTTAAACAGCTCATTCTGAAAACACAGAATGGTTTTAAAGGCCATTTCACACGCTAACGCCTTCTTCTTGTGATGAAGATGACGATAAGGAGGTCAAAATTGTTTAAGCATGCGTTTACGATTCAGTTTGGCACTGTTGATTCATACCAATTTTTTATGAATCGCAGACCTTTTGATCTCAGAATTGTTGTCCTGAGTCATTGCACAATGATTCATTACAGCACAGCTTTGTCCCTGGGAGAATGCTTGTGGCAGCCTATTTTTAGTGGGCTGTCGTTATTATGGAGTCTTCTGGCTCATCTTTATGGACACAAATTAAATTAAGAAAAAGATCTTTGGATTCCAAATGCCACAATGTCTTCTTTTTCCAATACTGGGACATAAATTGCAGAGGGAAATATAATTTGAAGAGATCAGTGATAGTGCATCATACCATATGAATAACTAGTTCACTGTGGTTAGATGTGCGTGGTAAAAACCTGTTAATCATAGTGGTGGAAACTGAAAAAGGATGAAAGTGTGGCATGCAGAGAATGAACGAATGATCCAGCTTTGCATGGTGGGCAATCTGATTATCTCTGACAACAGGAAGAGTGTACAGACTCAGCCACACGTACCTTTGCATTTGTTTGTTGTTTTATCCAGGATAGCTTTCGTCGATACAATTTTGCCATACCTGAAGAAAGACAACAGAGAATTGCATTTGCTGTCAGATTACAGTCCCGGACAAAGAGTCTGCTGTTTTACAATTCCAGAAAACTTTACAAAATAACATATATACATGACATCATCTCAGCGACATGACAGAGCAGCAGGAAGCCATCTGGATGTGTGTACAAGCACCTCAGAACCCCCCAAACCCTACTCGTCTTATGTAGCATCTAAGCTAGGTAGCACTTTACAATGGCTAAGGGTTTGAAAGGAGTATTGTTAAATGCTGTTTAATGGAAGTATTGGTTAATGTTGGGAGGAGCTTCCTTCTTCTTTACGCATCTTGCTGCCTGTAAAATTAGGTTATAAAATTAAGGTATGTAATCTGAGCCTTCATGACTGTCTTGAGTGATGTGGATGTTCTATACTCATATATTAGTTCTTCCCTCAGATAACCAAGGTTCCAGATGGAACCATGGCATGACTTTAGATGCACAGTTTCAGCTGAACTAAAGATTTCTGGGTAACAACAACAAGCCTACAAAAGAGGCACATAAATGCTTTACCTTTAACTGTTGATAATTACTTCTCAGTGAAAATAAATTTGTAAGAGTGAAAACTTGAGTGCTGGTAAATGAAGACGATTAACTTGTTAACTTTCTCGGCCCACTGAAACAGAGCCTGTATGATATAGCATGCAAAAGGCGGTTTGACATCAACAGTGTGTTCTGAATGAAAATGTCTGACACATATATTATTTTATATTGTATTATATTACATTATATTACATTATATTATATTATATTATATTATATATTACATTATATGCCCATGACAGCGAGAATTCAAAATCCCACACATCGATGTGATCCATGTCAAACATCATTCCACAAGCCCTCCCCTCAATAGTTGCCTCTCGCCTTATTAGCGTGTCTCTGCACTCCATTATCCTGGGTTGGAAAGCATGGCTAACAATGGTTTCACTAGTTGACTGAAATGAATTATGAATATCTGAAGAGGCTAAGGGCTACAGCTCCAAGAGCAGGTAATGCTAAAGGAATTTTTAATTCAAAGTTCATACAGCTAGTTTTCAGATGGCTAGGCTTAAGACGCTCAATTTCCAGGGTGTGCCAGGTAACTGAATGGGGGAACCTCAATTTATAGAAAGGGTTACTCAAAACCCATGTCTACCTATCATACCGCAGTGAGAAGCAGAGAGGCACATTTCCAAGAATACTGCTAGTGTGGGTCTGCAGCGTGTTGTACGCTGCAGACCCACACTTTCTTCACCATGTTGTACATGCTGAAGAATAAATCTCATGCATGTCAATTACAACCTCCTCAATTAAAAATCTATTGTGGCCCCATTGAGGGAGCTGCTGTTGTCACACAGATGAGGGGAGAGGCGATCAGACATGATGCCGATCCTGAAACTGAGAGGAACTGGAGAACAAAATACACCCACTTCCCGCGTCTCTGATTCCAAGCCCTCATCCCTACCGATATTACTAATCACGGCTCCTGTTACTGTTCACAGCCAGGCTATTGATTCCTGTGGACAGCATGAAGAAATACCCTGACTCACACAGCAGAGAAAGGCATTAAATTACAGACCACAAAAAATACATACACACCATCAAAAACAGATGGAAGCATCTTTCTGTACATTTTCTACCATTGCCCATTCTGGTAAGACAAATTCACAGCTTCTATGTCATAGACTTTATTCATTATCATGTCACAGTACTATAAATGTACTGGTATGTTTGAGTGTTGACTTGAAGCACATAATGAAAATAGAGAGATGACGGTACTAAGCATGTGAGTCATCTGGACACATAATTTCTCCTTCCGTTGTTCTGAGGCAAAAGCTTTAGTCTGAAGACATCTGGCTGGGATCCAAACCAGAAGTGCACCCATGAGTTCAAAGCAGAAGGAAAAAAGAAAAAAACTTAGTGGAAAGTCCCAGGGCAGTTTGATCCCACCCAGGTGAGAGCAAAGGAGAAAGCCAGTGTCTTGAGTCCAGACAGAGGCAGCATAGAATCCCTGGGACTCATGAAGCTTATTTCATAACAAGGCTGGCACTGGTTACGGCATGTCAGTCTTCCAGTCTGTCTGTCTATCTGTCTGTCTGTCTGTGGTGCATTGGCTGAATTGCCTTTACACATGACTCATGGCTAAAGCAATGGCAAATTGCACATTTGGCAGATGCATTACGCATTAAAACCCTGCAGGGTAGGAGCGTGGTTATCTGGTGGGTTAGCATTGGGCTCCTGCATGCTATGAGGGCACCCAAATGTAACAAAAAAAGTGCTGCCGGTAGGTATTCATCGGGAAAACTAGCCATCTGGATCTCTGACATAAAAGCCACATCAAAAGGAAGATTCTACATGCACTCAGGACTACAAACTGCATTCAGAAAGGAGGTTGAGGATAGACAAATTGGATGAGGTTTTTATATACTCATGGCGGCAGCAAATAGATCTCGGTAGCACTATCTGTTAACCTTTTTGAATATTTACAAACACATTTTTACATTCCTCCAGATAGTGCCGGCTACAGGAGAGGCCTACCCGTTGATGGAAACAAGCACTGGTCTGCAAGTGGCTGGTGCGTCACTGGTAGCATCAAATGCAAAGGTAACCTGAGGAACTCAGACGCACTTAAACCAACTTTTGCCATGGCAGAATGAGGTCAGAGATGCAACTCATGCAGTGTCGTCTATGCTGTAGGGCTCTGCTGGTGGAAAATCCTTTTCCAAGTCACATCATGCCTTCAAAACTAATCTTTTCCTTTGACAAAAAAACATATTTGAAACACTTGTGTTTACTTGAATGTACCTTGTGCACTGGCAAGTCTGTGCCCCCCCGACAAGACTTAACCATGACTCATCGCTTCGGCTACATTTTAACTTATCATGGAACAAGTGTACCATCCCTTTAAAGCCTTAATGAAGTAATTGGCTTGAGCTTTGGCCAAGTCGTCCAGAACAGGAACTTCCTTGGCCCTGGTCTGCATTGGGAAAGCATACATACTAAAGCTGCCAGATACTTGCAGTTTCCTCTGACTCTCTTACTTAGTCATTCAAGAGCACACATCATTTTTAAGTTTACATTTTCTGCACTTAAAATCCATTAATCTATAAGCAATCCCTACATGCGGCTGAAGGCCGGCTTAAACCGCAAAGACACTGGATTGCTGTGTAGTACAGTGCCTCAAAGTATCTTTTTATCTGATAAGTACTGACTGTAGCTTACAGTTCTTCTGGACAGTACATAATCAACTGTTGTTTTGCTCAGGGCATGTGAGATTGGATTAGTCAGCCTATAGCCTTGTGGCTAAGGTGCCTATATAGGACCCAGAGGGTTGGTGCTTCAAGTCCCAGAGTAGCTGTTGGGCCCTTGAGCAAGGCCCTTAACCCCACACTGCTCCAGGGGAAGAGTGGCCCCGGGTTAGTCTAATCAAGTGTATGTCACTGGATAAAAGTGTCAAGAAAATAATAGTAATGTAAATGGTCTATTGCGCTGCACAAAAACGCATCCTCTGGTCAGTCAGGTGCTTGCAGTCTGCCACAATGAAGTATACTGTTCTATAAAATTACTGCACAGCCAACTGTTGGCTTACAGTGAGAGCAAGCTGGTGACTGTGGAGTGAAGACAGGCAACAACTGTCAGCAGGCACTTTCGTGGGGACCATGCACTCATCTATACTCTGTCAAACGGACTAGTTTGGAAATAAACGCTAATATTTGCTGATGCTGGAACGGCCAAATGTGTTTCCTGCACCAACAACGCATCAGGACAACTACCATTTGCTACGCACCCAGTGATTCATGTTTTGGAATGCTCAAATTAATAACACAGTCAACTTTCTCACCCATAATTTACCAGCAGTGGCACGAATTTTGCATGGAATAAAATATTAAACAATCTGTGACAGACACATCTGTCACACTGTGCAAGCTATTTATGGCTGAATCGACTGAATCTGTAACCATTGGAAAGTGAATTTCCAATTTTAATGACACAGATGTTATTTTAACTTGGAGAAAGTTGGTACTTGTGGGTGTCTCTACTTTCATAAATATGGTGTAATCATGTTATGTAACAGATCGTAGAACGGAAAAGTACTGTTAGAAAAAAACAAAGGTTTTTTGAAATTAATGTACAACACAATCCCCTATTAAACACCTTACATTCTCCAGCACACTGTGTCAATAACTAAACAGTTACTTAAATTTTGAGCAAAATTAAAACATACCATTGTAGTCTCTGAATATCTCACATTTCTGGAAATGTTATTGAATATTATGACTATATAAATAACAATAAGTGTTATTCAAAGAGATAGGCATTGATTAAAAAGTGGTGCTGTTGTGTGCAATGTTAATCTACAGCCAATTTTACATACTCCACCGTTTCAGTAAAATATAGTCCTCTCTGGGCTCTGTGCTAAGACCACTCCAAATTGGCAGCTCTCATACTTTCCAGGCCAACACACAGGAAACATGCTGTCAGTACTTCCTAAATGTGTGTAGTTAGCTGAAGACAATACTTCCAAAACCAAGAGAAGAACTATCCATTCAAGTAGTTTTCATTACAGACATACCCAAAATGCATGAAAGTGAAGACGGAGGCCATGTTATCAGTTTCCTCTGCTAATTAAAGCGGGGAAATTACTCAAGACACACTGATCTAATCTAGTCAAGAATTTTTTTTCTCTGCAAAGGTGAAGAACCTTGAGGTCTGTTCTTTCCTGTCTATGGTGAGAGGCAGGAACTCTACATACTACGGTGCTGTAAGAATCTCCAGTCAGAGACAAGAAATACTTAATCTGTGTCCATTTACAATCTTTTTTGCTACTTTTCTGTAAAATAATGTCTTTTGTGGTACTACGTTTCTCCTTTTTCTGTGTGAAACGTGAATGCAACTTTTCACTTATATTTTTAGCCTTTAGATACTTTATATGAATAGTGAAATATTGTATTAAATAGGGTGTAGGCACAATAATTGACTTCTATTAGGATTAAATGACTTTTATTTTGACATTTTAATGGCAATGTAAATTACCTATTTGTTTCTTCCATAAAGTAAATTATATTGTATAATATATACACAATTAAATAGCTAGATTACAAGTGCAGTATGCAAGATTCTGACCACTGCAATATCAATAAACCACCACAGAATAGAGAAGGGCTCAGAAAATGAACAGTCATTGTAGAGTGCTACCGGCAAAATAAAAGTCTTGTCGTGGTCAAACACCAAAATATGAAAAAAATTGAAAGCCTTGGGCCCTACAGGCATAGCCACACCTGCTTCATATCATGCATGAACACAGATTCAGACTTCTCTCACAGAAATATCAGAGACCACAAGCCCGAGAAAATAACCAGACCCTCCAACTGCCACTACCTCTGGGCCCAACACAAACAGAAATATATGTTTGCCAGGTACTGAGGCAAAAAAAGAGAAAAAACAGGAACTTTACTTGGAACTGCCTTTGCTTAGACAGCTAGATAGCCAGATGGCCACATAATGTTCAGTGCAAACATTAAGAAGGTAGCTAGCTAGGTGTTGTTGCTGCTGCCTCTGCTTTCTTGGTGCTGAGAGCTGCAGGTCATCACTCTTATTCTTGCTTTCACTCCTATCTTAAGTCATGTTCAGGCATCTTGTCTCCCCCATGCTAGGGACACCCCAACTTCTAGATGCCCCCCAGATACCCCAACTTCACCACCGCTCCCCAAAAAGCCCCATCTTCAATATGGCCAAAAAGCCCAGCTAGCTGATTGCTTCAAATAAATGTGTTCCAGCAGAGCTCATATACTACAACACTGTGCCTCTCCAAGCTTATGGAGAAATACCCTAGACAACTGTAAAACAGCGAGATCAAATGCATGGCAAAGTCAACATGGCACTGTGTAGGAAGAAGGGAGATAGGGGATGGGGGATGGGGGTAGGGGGTGGGCGAAATGAGATTTCAAAGTCACCCCTGTGATCTTTCAGCAGATAGCAGGTATACAATAATGCAGTGCTCTTTAGAGTGGGCAGAGATCTGTTCTTCAGCTGGTGCAATGTGAATCTACACTCACCCATTTCCCTGCTCTTGATACCACTGCGGCCCTCCAGTTTACCCTTCAGCAACCAATATCGTTTTTCATCTCTTAATTAAAATGTGACACCGCTGTCAGCCCTCGACTCACACTACTTACCAATGTAGGTTTGGTTATTTCAGAGTCCCTCCCCTCAATCACACACAGGTGCACAGCCCAGTTAACGATGTGGCGAGAAAATGTTGCGTTTCAAAGGTGATATCCACAGTTCAAACCTCAGTATTAGTTAATTTATTCATAAACTGGACAGTGGATGTTTGGTATGAATGTAACTTCTTCACATGTTTCTTTTACATATCAAAAAAAAATCTGGCAAAACTAAGCTTAACACTTGTAAATAGGCATTAGGCCTATTTTTAAATTGGAATACCAAATCTAGAAACTGGATGGTTTAATTGTTTTACTGCATTTTATTTACTTTATTAATGTATAATGTGTGTGTTAATGATAAGAAGTCATTTTATCATAGGAATTTTAATATAATGCAGTTCAGAATTATTGGCACCCTTGCTAAAGATGAGCCTTTGAAGATTAACAAAAAAAAAAAAAAAAAAACTAGTAATGTGCTACATTCTATCCTGCAAACATTTTGAAAAGCATCTTGGTTGCTGCTTTCTGTTTTTGGCTGACTAGCATTCTAGCTCTATCTAAAGCTGCACATGCTCTGTACTTGCAAGGTTTGTGGCGCAGTCTCAGCTCCACACAGTGCAATTACCATGTGCTGTATCTAAACCTCATCTCACAGCATCAATACCATGCATCTGAAATACTATCATCTGTTGACTGATAATTATTTGCACTGTTGCAAATCTTTATCATAACAGTTTATCAACATTTCGCCAGGAAAAATATAACATTCCCTTTAGACATTCAACTGTCATACTATTTAGCAAACTGTACACCAACTTTAAGATACAACAGAAACTAATATTCCTGCAACAGGCTGAAAAATATTACTGAAATACTTCTGTTCGGTGCTTTAGCATGTGGTGTATGGTTAGCCTCAGGAAGTCTGACCAGATCTTGGACGCAAGGGCCGAAGCGGAGCTAATAATTGATCATGAGGAGAGAAAACGCACTTACGGCTGACAGAGCTTGACGAGGTCGTGGTCAGTGGTTGCCGGGGGCAACCCCCGGATGTACAGGTTGGTCTTGCTGAGCTGCTCCCATCCTGCCGTGCTGCTACTGCTGTTGGTGTTGTTGTTGTTGCTGCTGCTGTTGGTGTTGGTGGTGGTGCTGGGGCTGGTTGGAGCCATGGGGTGCGATGATGGGGTAACAGGCAGCTGCTGGATGAGGGAGGGGGAGGGGAAAAAATGGTAAAATATTTAGGGGAGAAAAAAAAAAAAAAAAAAAAAAACACCCTGTGTTGGACAAAATCTCCTAATCTACAAATGATATGAAAAAGACTCCTGGAGCATCGATGACCCCACGGTTAATTCAGTCACAGGAAAACCTCCTCCAGGCCTCCTTCAGGGCCATACTGGCTCTGCAGAGTGCATCTTGAGACGGCTGGCAGAAGGTGAAGTCCAGGACAAGCCTGATCTGAAGCAAAGATCCAGCTGGCCCCTTTGAGATTAATTTGGCATCCCGCCAACCAGATGCACCTGAGCATGCCGCCCTATTTGATGAGCGTAGCAAGGCCTTAGGAGGAGGGGGCAAAAAAAAACACAGATAACAAGGATCTTCAGTTCTCATGAAAAGAAGCATCAACCATGATATGCCGCTGCCTTGAATGAACTACATGCTACGGCCAATCTGCCCAGGTGCTCCCTCACCAGCTGGAAGGTGCCAAACATGAGGACTGCAACAACGCAAGTCTGCGCCACAGTCTCCCTCAGTCCTGGGCAGTCAGCAGAAACTAGGCCCAAGGGGGTCTCCTGTTCCATCTCCAGCATGATTCTGAGAGTCCGTGGATGAACACGCTGTCAAAACAAACTGCTGACCAAACATCCTGACCTCCATTTCTATTGTAATACAACTCTATACAGCCTCCCTGTGACCTCTGTAGGAAATGGGTGATGTGGAATCTCACCAGAGGTGTGCACAGGAACACAGACAAGTGCACAGCCCTGTCCTGCATCACATGATCCTCAGTTTAAAAAAAAAAAAACACATTTCATTACATTACAGGAAGCCGAAATTATTGGCACCCTTCTTGAAGATAAACAAAAAAGGCAGGGGAAACAAAAAGACAGCACAGATATGAGATGCATTTTCTTTTAAAACAATTAGGAAAACTATGTTGTTTTATTCCAATACAATTATTCATTGGAATCTTTTGATTGGAATTTTAAGTTCCATCACTGTATAACGCATACATGCTTCCTCAAGACAGAAAATAAGGTAAGAATGACATTTCATCCAGATTGTACGATTTGCCTCGAACAATTTATTGAGTCAGTTTGCTGAACATACTTATGCATTACTCTTGACAGAGAAAACCATTAGAATACTCAGCTTTCAGAGCAAAATTTTAAATAAACACATATGCACCTGCATGCATGTACACACAGTCAAGGACATCTCCCTCTGGTATGTTTGATTAATCCACTGATCCACTTCCCGTTTACACTTGGATAGACGATCCAATTTGCAGAGCATTCTCCTTACAACCGCTCGAGTGTCAGGCTCTGAAAGCTAACCCCCTCCCCCTCTGAGTACACACAGGAAACGGACGGAATTTCAGGCATGAAGTGGTAACAGCATTGCGCAACCTTCCACTGGACAGGCTCCAAGCCCGGAGATCGGCTTGCACCGTTTGCGGGGCCTGGAGGACAGGAACCAACTTGACCTCCTGTTTTCAGCACAGCTGCGAGTCCATTTCCTCTCCCTTCAGAAGCAATGGGGTTTCTCCTCTGACAATTTATTGCCAGTTTACCTCATAGTTGCCATTTATGTTTACCTGACTGGTCTGAAGTGAATTTTCAGTTAACTAGAAAAAGCCAGTCAGTTCTTCGTGAAAACGGGGAGAATCTATTCAGCTGGACATGCTCCACCACATCGAGTCAATTAGACCTACAGCAGCCCTTGTCAAATTGCTGATTTAGAGATGTTCGGTATAAAATTCCAAACACTTTCCCCAGGCTTTGTTTCTTCGTGGAATCACTCTCGCCTTTCAAACTGCATTTGGAAAATTGACTGTTTCCCCGTGGTACGAATGGAACGCAGCCAAAAGAGATTACTGTGTGAAATGCCGGCCTGAAAAATTAACTTGAGGGTTGTCAACAATCCAAGAACTCTGACTGAATGTCTGAGACGGGGGGAAAAATGCAATAAAGGCTGGAGGCTGTCTATAAGTGTCCTGCTGTGACACGTTAAGACATTAACCGCTATGATCTTCATGCTTAAAAAAAAAAAAAAAAAATGTGTTATTGTGATAGTATCCAATGTGCAGTTAGAGACCTCTGTTCAGATTTTTAATAGACTATGTAAGCTTTCCAAAAATATCACAAGCATAGGAAACATGCATGCATCAACATGCCAAAAGAGCCTAGTTTTTACTGCTTCGGTCTTGCTTTCCAGGAATATATGCCTTTAAATATTCCATAACCATGGACTTTTTATACAAACTCATCTTTCTGTATCATGCTACAGAGCCCCTTCAACAAAATCACCTTGCTGCGTCACACGCTCTCCTGTCTTTTATGGAAATACCCCACCTGGCACTGGCTGCAGGTCTGTTGACTGAGCGGTCACACAGAGCGAGGTATTATGTTCCCAGGGCCTGGTTGGAACATGTTTGTCAGTTTGCCGTAAATACACTGGCAAACGGTTGAGGTCAGGGCTGGGGACGGAGTCATTTCCGCAAGGAAAGGAACGAAGAGCCGCATGATCTGGCCGCTCCGGGGTGAGTCAGGCGGGCGTCCACGCCCACTGTATGTTGATCTCAGGCCACCGGGCGGCCCTGCGTCGCTCAGCCATTTCCTTCCTCTTAACTCATTCATTAAACAGCTCAGATCCCACTCTGTGCTCCAGCTATAAAAATGCCTCTGGGCCTGACATTGTGAAACTTTGATCCTCACACAGGACCCCTCTATAATGGAGGAACAGCTTAATCTTATTTACAATTCTCAACAGGTTGTCTACATCCAGCTTTTTTGTCTATAAACAGCTGTTTTTAAACTACTACAGTATTGACTATTTTGTTGCCTCCAATCTGCCTCTACGGCAAAAGCAACAAAACAGTATTAAATGCATCACAAGAACGACTACATTCATGTCAGCTGTAATTTATAACAATGTTTGAAAACTGTTGTCGCACTTAGCTGTATGCTACTTAGATTAACTGTTAATTTTGTCAAATGTACTCTTCTAAACACATCACATATATTTATAGCACCCTGTGTCTACATAGTTTGTGTGCATCCCCTGTGAGGTATACCTGAATATTGTGTCACCATAGCAATGTTTTGATACATGAATCATACACTGTTAAGCAAAATTGTAAACTATAAACCTGTGATGTTCATTTTTAAAGTTCTTTGGACATTTTTAAGAGTTGTTCTGTATAAAACATTTCACGTGTGATCCACTGAGTCCTGCACAGGATTCAAGTCAAATGAGAGGGAGTCAAGCCAAGTGTTGCCTGAAATTAATTTAGCATTAAGCAGTTAAATGTGAAACGGTTCTCCAACTTCATTACAGCACCCTAGATATTAGCCTCTGAGTCCACAGATTCATTGGCTCTGGAATAGGTTTCCATGTTTAAATAAAACACTTAAAAATATTTCATAACAATAATTAAGTTCAAAATGTTTAATTGTCCAAAGGAGGAGGGGCCAGACAGGCTCTCAAGTCCAAAAAGGTAACCTGCAAACTTTTAAGTCTACCTATTCAACTACGCTAGGCCAACTTAGGGATTTGCTCCATCTGTTTAAATTCTGCCACCTCCCAACATCTCTTGTTTGTTTTTCCCTGCCATAGTCGTATATCAAAGGGTGCTTCTCTGCACTCCCACGATTCACTTACGGAGGTCCACAGTTGCTGCTCTGTTGACCCACGCATGCTGTGCAGTTACTGCAAAGGTCAGGATGAGAGAGAAAGTGGCATGTGACCACTGAGGTTAAAGGTGGGTTGGGCTGTGGGGGATGTGAGTTTAACACCAAGCTAGTTCCATGTTTTGTATCCAACAAAAATAGGGGACATCCATGCATCTGGACTACATTGCTCACAGCTAGGTGAGGTGGAGACTGCCCATCAACGACCAGTGTGTACCTGGGGTGTGTGTTAGCCCACAGTGGAGTAAAACCTTTGTAGATCTGCCAGACTGTTATGTAGCCTAGGTATGGTTCTTACACTAAAGGGCAAGGTAAAATTTGCAATGCTGTTGTATTGCATATCAAACTGACTGGCCATGGAAGATGGAGAGACACGAATGCAAACCAATATAGTTTCTCATTCGTACATTTAACTGCTGATCTACTGGCAAAAAATTGCACTTTACCTAGCCCACTTCACATACAATGAATTTTTAACACAACTTGTGTCAGAAATCAGCATGTTTACCATGAACCAGACAAAATACATGTTAGGTTGAGTTAGGCCTGTACTGGGGACTTTAGGCTATGTGTTCTAATTAGGCCTTTTTTATGCTTAAAAAACATGTGCTCCTCTTCCTGGACATTGGAAGTATTGAACCCATCAGTTTCAACTAGAGAAAAGGCCGCCTCAAAGAAGAAGAACTCTGCATCGTACAGGCAAGGCTGGAGGACGAGACGATCATGTTAAGTTGAAAACAGATGTGAATGATCTGAAGTAGCTAGGCTGACGTGTCTCCAGTAACAGAGGGGCTTGATTAACAGCCGCTGGCGGGAATGAACATCAGTGAGCGGGGTGGTGGTTAACGTTAGATGTGCACGACTCATCTTCCAGCTATTCATTCAACAGTGCCATAGTCCAGGAGCATGCCATGCAACACAAAGCAAAGCAGAGCAATCACAATTGTTTCCCAATGCACGATCCCCTAGCTTGGCACACAGGAAAAAACTTGAGGATATGACAAATAGCATGTCAACTGAGAGGAAACGTCTGCTCTTTCTCATTGCTTAGCTAGTTTCAGTTTTTGAGTGATTACTCATAGCAATAGCTTGTGATCTGAAACCAGGTTTAATGCCCCCCCATCCGCTCAGCCCCCAAACAGGGAGAAAGTATTCAAACATGTATCGTTCCCTTGAGTGCTGCAATCAGCTACATTGGCACGTTTTTCTACCTCTTTGAAGCATACAGTTAGGTCTTGGTGTATGTGGATGTCACTCGGATGTCATTCAGAGAACAAATTTCTATTCAGCTTCATGTATGTATAATCAATACATTTCTGTATAAACTCTTTCAATAAGAATGCCATTTTTTGGTTGAGAGGAAAAACATTTTCTCATAATGAGGACACCACACACATCAGATTCAGATGCTTAGCTGGGAGCCACAAAAACTGTGGGGTTGCTCTATCTAAAGATTTTTTACTTACCTATCCACAGGGTTAGGAATGGGGGGCAAAAGTCAAATAACTAAGTCATATCCTTAAAGGAAATGCATGCTCTACTGGACAGAACAATAAGAATAACCAATATTTTTTCATAGATGCATAGTTATTTTTGGTACAAGCTTTTCTTCTGGACGATCAAATGTCCAGACAACATTTTGGCTCATTATCATACACAAATCAATTGGTTTATTGATTCCATAGGTGTCCTACGAGATGATACATTTTCTTTTGTTCATACCTACAGAACTTGCAGCCATTCTGAAGGACACCCCCTCCCCTTCCAAAAAAACTGCTTGTTGCCAGGCTGTTCTCTAACTATAAGGATCTGTAAGAGAACAAGATCTATGCAGAGTGAAAGCCCGGCACCTCCTCAGCTTGCTAAAGACCAACAGCGGTCATCTCATCCGTGCTGGAAATACGCAGGATTTCCAGAAAGCGGCCTCACCCTGAGAGAACCCCATGTCCCTGCCCACGGCTACCTAGCTCATTAATATGTATAACCTTGAGGCGCTCCACACGATCTGCACTTTACATCTCTTACAACGGGTTACCATGACACTCGACACTTTAAATCAGAGATATATGCTCATCCAAGCTATTTCAAACAGACAGTAAATCTGTAGATATATTTCATACAAGTTTCGGAATTTTTCATTCTGATTGTTTTCGTCATATTATGACAATGTCATTCGTGTTCTTTCATGACCCCAATATGCCATGCAAGCTTCTGTAAGGTTTTGAAGGCTTTGAAAGCTTATTTGACTGCCAAATCATGACCGAAAAGATATATAAGCACTTCTATGATATTTCTGCCGGGTGATATCGAGAACTGTAGATAACGCCATTTGTGGCTACTTTACAGGCAGTTTTAAACTTAAAAGACATGGAATACATTTAATTCACTTAAATGTACAGTGGGACTGCATATTTCCAAGATGTTGATGAAACTATGGCACTGTCAAACTTTTACAGTCAGACATATTGGTTTTTATCGACTTGGCTCTGTGGATCTTGAATTTGAAAATAGAATTTGTCTGCTCATAGATTAAATGGCTCGAATGACAATGTAACATTAACCCAATCAAAGCTGCATAAGACAACATATGCATTGTAATTAAATCCTCATGAGGGCTATTTGCAGTTGTAATTTGTTGTGCAAGACTTTCAAGATTTAACGTTACTTTCCCCCAAAAACACAAAATCATTGGAATTACTGCAGGTGAAAAAAACTAAATAGACCAGTATTACGACAACTACTGCAATCCTGACAGAAGATCAAGTGAATTACTTTATACTGAAACACATTGAAACATGACCACCGTACTAAATAAAGATTAGCTAGGCTAACAGTGTGTAAACAAAACCCCATTTGACATGCACAAAATGAACAATGTAGTTGTTTTTCGAGAAGCAGTGGATATTGTGATACATGCAATTTAGATGCAACGGCTTATGTAGCGATGTTTGACAAAACTACATATCATACATCTGCTGGTTAGGCATTTCAGCCTCATATATTAGCCAGGTAGCAAGTAGCATACACTGTCCAGCTAAGCTGACTGTGAGCACTGACCTCTTGAAATGTTACGGTAATACACATATTTCGGCCTACCTGCTTTCGATATGTCGTCCTTACGGGATTTGCTGTATTAGCAAAAATCATCTTCAATTTCTTAGTTTCCTCGACACAGAACTGTGTTTATCAACCTTATTAGTTGTATTTGTATCCAAAGGCTGGCTTGGCAAAGTTATAAATTTGACTCTATACCACATAGAGTTAATGGTAGAATTCGACTCTTTTATGTGTTACGGTTACTTTTTAGTTGCCAAGGGAATCTACACGAAGCCAATTTGAAATGACAACGTAGTCCGTCCCAACTTCGATTACCCACTGCGTTATTTAGAAGAGTTCATTGATCTGCGTTCAGAGCCCCGCAGCAAGGACCCACCTACTGTGGACGAAACCAATATACTGTGAGAGGTATGCCAAAAGACACACCAATATCAAATTAACATCTGCCTCTCATGCTGATTTACTGTATACATGCTACACACTTAACACACAGTTTCAGTACAAAATGTTAATATTAAACACGCAATTCTCTTGTCATAGTAATCTTAACATAATTTACTGTGGTGTCATTCCCCCTTGTGAGCGCTCTTCGTTTATTCTGGTTCGCATTCCTTACATTCCACAGAGTAACCATCAGACCCTGTACTTAAAGTGGTAGGCAAGTTGGAGGTATCTAGTGTCGAGTCTAAAAGGCGGCAATTATTAAATTATTAATTCCTATCTGATCTGCATTCAATGTAAAATATTTTAAATCCACAATTTTGATTACAGAATTCTAATTGACGGATTATTCATTCAAAAGTGAAATGGAATGAAACTGAAACGATTAATTTACCCTGACCCCTTCCCTCCTAACCACATACTGGTAAAATATAGTTGCTGATAAAAAAAAAAATAATGCAGCACACTGAGATGTCGGTTTGATTTGACATTTTACGTTTTTGAAAATTTCAGTCCTACATGGTGTTTAAATATATGTGGAACAAAAGACAATTTTATATTAGATATAATAAGGAAATAACTTGCTGGTATAGTTTCAAACATATCCACAATAACCTATGAATCTATAAGAATTAGACAGCACATTGTGAAAAATCTGGTATAGGGATGTATTGGGTTACAGTCTACCCCCCACCTCTCATCCCCCATGAGTGTTTCCTAAAAGCCCATAAAACCAGATGGTGAAAGTCTCAGGTCATACAGAGGGGTTTAGTTTACCTCCACACACTGCAATGCATGCACACAAAGACTAAGTACTAAATTAAGATGATGAAAAGTAACATTTCAGTGATTGAACATTGATAAGCTAATTTCACCCAACAAATTCAATGCCGCTTTAACATGGACATTGTGTACCTAGCTGATATAATTAATAAAACACAGTGGTATCGGAGGTTGCCCATGCAACCTGAGTTATTTGTCTTTTTTAATGGAACACTAATGGTAATGTATCATTCTGTATTTAATATTAATTATGAATAGTAATAGAAAAATATACCATGGTATCAAAAAACCCATTCCTGCCAAGAACATTCAAAAATCTATTTAAATGTATTTGCATTCAAAATCAAGTGAAATCACCAACAAAAAGTAGTTTGTTTGTTATTTGTATTTATAATATGTGTTCATGCAAAAACAAATAGCTACATCTATTGAAAACGCTAAGTCTCTTGTTAAAAATATACATTGTGAATATGATATGCTAAAGAAGAATATTCTGAAGAGCACCACATAGGCTGATGAAGAGAAAGAAATCCCGCTCCATTCTCATGACCCCCTATTGATCTGTGGCAGAGAGACTACATCCTTCTTTGGACATTTTATGGTTTCAGAACCTGTAGCCACCAGGAGGCCTTCGAGCTTGAAACTAAAGTACAAAATAAATCTGGATGGCGAGACATGACTAGGAGAAAATATTTTAATCTTTCTATTTACTTAACAGTGAAGAAAAATGAAACTTCTGTCAGATAACTTGGCTCTTAAGTTATTGAAAAGAACCAGACGTTGTTCTGACATAGTTATGTGGGCACAAAATCATGAAAGTTTATTTAATTCTCATTGCTGTTTTCAAATACAAAAACATATCCTTTGGCTGAGCAAACACCTCATTTTCAAGTATACAAGTATACTGTATATACAGTATAATACAAGTGACCTGATTGGATATGTGTGTTTAGACAAGCTACCGCATTTTGATTCTTTGCTGAAATTGCTGCATCGGCAGTTATATTTGGCATGGAGTGATGATGTAAGTCATTTCTGTGTCATGTGAGGAGTGACAAAAGAACCTCTTGATGGCAAAACATCTGATTTAATCAGTCAGACACAAGTCAGTGGGCAGGATCAGATTGGAACCGGATACAAATATGGTCCAAATTGGAAATCAATTCAGATTTGAATAAAATCTGAATCCATGTGACTATTTGCTGTTTAGGCGTCAAGTATAAATCTCAGATATGAATTGGATAAGGGAAAAAACATTGAATCTTGGACACTTCAAGCTGGCTTTCTATATGCAGCCAAGCACAATTCAGAATGAGGTAGGTTTACTAAGGTCACCAGTGTAAACTAAAGTAACCTTCCACCCCTGAATGAACTTTTTTAATATTTGGGCCAGCCATTGGCAATCAATTATTGAGTGCAGCCTCATGCTGGCCCAAAATGGCTAGAGCTGCCATGTATGGTCACTGACTCACTGATTTCAACAAAGCATAGTTTCTCCAATGATGACCATTCATCTGATTTGTTCTTACAAGTCAGCGATTTGTATCAAAAAAATCCTTGAAACCTCCACTCCCAGCATTAGGGGTTGTGTTTGCCTGATCAAGTGATCAAAAACGAAATCTGGGGAATTTTTAATATTTTCCAGTCGATGTGTGTGTAAAAATGAATTTCCATTTTCAGAACATCATGGAAATTTGCAAGATACATCTGATATCCTGCCACTTAACAAGCCAAGTCCCCAGGGCATCTCATTTAAGTCTTTGCATTACAAACAAAACAACTACATGCTGTTTGTAATAACGTAGTGAGTTGGTTAAGGCACTGGGTGAATTTGGCCTCTTTCAGTATGCAGTCTGGCCACTGATCTCAGAGCAGCCAAGGTGACTCCCATATGCCTGCTCTGCCCTCTTTAATGCCTACAGTCCTGATACTTGTTAAAGGCATTCATCACAGTGGTGGATGAAAGCACTTACTCAGATAGTGACACTTCCTGTCCTGTCTTAAATTAGTGTTGCTTCTTGCAGCACTGGCATCCTACACTCTCTGCTGTGCAGCTATTAAGCTCACCTCCTCTGCCCCACAAAACGTGGCAGCACTTTGAATCGATTGGTAATAGAATGTGTAAAATCTACTATTTTGGCCTCCATGAAAACCACATTAGTTTCACAAATCAGGTAGAGAATAAAAATTTCTCTCACAGCCTCACATATTTTGGGTTCCATCACCCACATACGTTTTTGAATAAGTGGCCAAATGAGGTTATATTTTTCTAGTGCTGCTATACTGGTGCACCTAAAAAATTCAGAGTGAATATTTTGGGTGCACCAGTGTCCAGAGTGTTCAGAGTACTGTTGAGTACCAATCCAAAGCTGCTGGAGTGTTATTATAACATGAAATTGCACAAAGAACACCAATGTTTACTGTGATAAAAACATATGAATGCAGGGGTCATCAGCTCATGCAGTTCCATGACATACTAAATGCTAAATTTAAATGACAGTAAAAAGCCAATTTTTCCAATACTGTTGCTGAAATGGCTGGTCAACCCAAGGTGGCTGGAGTTTGCATTAACCAGTTATTCACTTGAATAGACTGACAAACAATAGCCAGGAACTGAAGCACAAACCCAGGAAGCAAGAACATGTTTCCTTTTCATTTACTAAGGGGGGACCTAGGTACCCATGTGACTCTAAATTCCGTTCAAGTATGATAGTTCCCTCCAAAGAAGGAAGGTAACCTAAGACCTGGGTGCAATGATAATATGTTTGAACTAGAGTTCACCTGTTGTTAATTTTTGCTTATTTACTTTTGGTGTCATGCAACTGGCTTGCTAAATCGCTGCCAATTATAAAAATGGCAGATGCACTTTGGCATTATAAGAAAGGCAGACAACACTGTCTGATCACTGTATTCCTTAACCTGCCTGAGCAAATTTAGCTCTGGAGCATAAGCACCAATGATGTTTAACATCCTAAATTGTTCCACTATGAGGCCCCAGCATTCTTTGAGAAAGACATAACAGGGGAAAATATTCTTTTACCATGGTCCATTGCTTCCTCTAGCCCAAGTTTGGGTTTTGACAGTCTGAAGACTGTTTTCACATGAAACAGGAAGTACCCTCATTGAGTTTGCTGCAGCCTCTCTGTCATTATTGTCATGACAACAGCAACAACAGAGAATCTATGCAGGGGCTAAATAAAATAATGGAAACATGAAGCAATTTATATATATTTATTGATAAACAAGGAGTCGGGCTGTCTTTTGCATCCAGAACAGTTATTTCAATCCTTCTTAGGTTTAGTGGTATTTATATATGATGATTGGAGAGGCCCATGAAATCCATGAGATGAATGGAAGGTGCTCATAAAATCACTCTTAAATCTAACTGGAAGTGTGAAGAGGACATTGTCTTTGAATATGGGAATATCTTGAGAAAAAAATAGGGTGCACCTTATCGCCTACAATGGCTTCCTATTCCTTGGCCATGATTCTACCATGGAGAGTAATAATCAGATCCTATGACCTGAATGGTTTAATGGACCCACAATCGTATTTAACAGCTGGGAACAGGCAATGTGGGTTTAAGACTTCCTTTGGCTTTCTAAAAATAAAACCCATCTTGATTGTTCCTCTTTCCTCATGCAGTTTTTTATTCTTTGTTGTATGGTGTCATTTTGTCTTTTTGTACAGTTTCTCTTGATAATGAGAGCACCAAATATTTTACTGAAAATTTGTCAGATCTCCCATATTACCATTGAAATCAAAGTTGAAAAAATGATCATCTTCAAGAACCCGCCATAGTGGAAACATACTGGAACTGGACCACTCTTTATCAAGTGAGAAACTTTTGTTGAAAAAGGTTTTTTTCATTGACTCATTTTGCAGCCGTATCTGGACCAGCCTTGAAGGGATATTCAAACATGTTGGTAATGAAAGTCTTTTGTCTTCTTACCCAGAGACCATTAACCTATTTGCACCATTTAATTTCTCTGTGTGGGAAATGTAGGCATCTAAGGATTTGGTGCTAAGTGAATGGGAAAGTTCACTTGAATGGAAAAGTGGTGTCAGACTTTTGGACCCAACTGTAGTTGTTTTCAAAAGTAGTAATGATGAACAATGTATTCTGTTTATTTGCTGGGTGCACTTATTTCAGGCAGTGTTCAGCCTCTCATGGTGACAGTACAGCAGAGCAGAGCTTCCTGATCGCTGGAGGTTTATGAACAGGTTTATGAAATCACATTGCTAACATTTGGTCTGTTGGGACAAGAGAAAGCAGGTATCCAACAAAGGAAATCAACAGACACTCAATTCTACTTATGATCAGCAAAATGAATGAATATATAAAATTATGAATGACAAGTATAGCTTTGTAGCACGATAAAACCACTAACCACTGAACCCAGAGGTTAAGTCACCAGAAGGTTTGTTTCCACACTTCTGACATGAGCTTGGTAAGTTAACTGTTTCTGAATCTGTAGACTTCCTGTCATTGCACTAACATACTTAGCATTGCTTCCTGAGATACCAACATACTGCACGCAGAGAAATGAAAATGCTTTGGGTGGGTTGGTCTGACACTTGCTAAGTAGGAAAACAGGCCTAATTACCAAAATGTCAAAGAACACAAAATTATAGGGACAACATATCCTCCAGACTGTATGAAAATCAATTTGGTACCAATGATGAACTCTTAAACCCATTTCATACCAATTAGCATCAACAAATTCGCTACTTGTCATCTCATGTCATTTCCTGCATTAATCATTCTTCTGAAAAATTGACACATTGTTCTTCTATTCAAGGAAAGTACCTAGTTATAAAGTTTTGCTATTACAAGATTGGTGGAAATCAAAAGACAGTATATTTCATCACCAGCTAAGCGGCACAAACTAAAACAGTGAATTTTAGCCTTTATTTTTAGAGCTTTTTAGCTTTTGTTTTCAGTCAGGTTGGAGACTGAAAACAGCAGCTGCACTGTAACTTGTTTTTTTTGTCACTGTGGAAACCACATTGGCCACATTTGCCAAAAAAGTGTCCTCCTCAATCTTATTCAATAAAAAAAATATATTTAAAAAACAATGGACCTTTTTAAAACATCCCACAATACTCTAGCTATGCTAATATACATCAAAATCACATATTGATCACTGTGCCAATCCTGAGGATTCTAATTTTCTCTCAAAGATTCAGGTCATGGTCAGAGTTGCTGTGGTTGCCTGATTTTCCTATGTGCTGTGGTTTGCTGACTTTGAACTCTCACTTAAAATAATGTTTTTGTTTTTGTTTTTTACATGACTGTAAGTATTGTTAATGGCATTAATGGCCACAAGTGAAAATTATATTTTATCCTTATTGAAATGATGAAAAGTAATTTGCACTTACAGTCATTCTGAGCATTGTGTAATTATCAGATGTTTTTAATTAAATCAAGTTTTAAAAAATCTTCTCATGCTTTAAGAATCTAATTTGCAGTCATGACTCAGCAATATAATACTCACAAAATATGAGCTTTAACATTAGTTTGCAAAGTACTTTATCTGAGCGCACAATGAAACTGCTGGCATCATGACCTGAGGATATTTGTACTTTCTGTGTGGAGAAACACGTTTCAAAAATCACTTTCAGTTCTAACCAGCATCTATCTTTCATGTTCATCTTAAGTGTCTGTCAAGTTGGTCAAGACGGGATCCTCTTTTCCTGGATAGATTACTCTGAAATGTATAGTTGGATTGTTGTAGGCACAGACACACATAGAAATGTTTCACAAGCCCGTATATTTTATCGAACCATAACCCTAATCAATCCGGAGATAGGTTTATTCTGATTAACCTTACATAGCGGCAAAGTTCCAGTCTCGGGGAAAGGAGCAGTATGCTCCAAGCTACATTTTAAAAGAGAGGCACATTTGTTTCTGCTGCTGTCACAATGTCATGCAACTCTGAGCAGGACTTCCTTTCAATGGTTCACATCTCCCAACAACTTCCTCCCCAGTAGCTTCCTCACTCATGAGTGCACACCCAAACTGCCCCCAAAAAAAAAACCCCACCACACACCCCAGCCACAGTGCTGCTCTGCTACAGGCTGCACTAACCCGTTACTTCATAAGAAGGAGACGAGACGTACCCGCTCTTTGCCTTTGTCTGATTGTGACTGGTGGTGACAGGGGCCGGACACCCTCGGTGGTAGCAGCAGAGAGGGAGGCACCGGTAGCAGAATGAGCGAGAGGTACCGGAAGAGAGGCCGGATTCTCAGAGCGAATCTGCTGCCTCTCTACCAAAGAGGGGTGGAGATTTGGAGGTGGGGCAACCTCATAGACTTCACTGTGTTTACACACCTTTAAGCCTCTATATTATTTAACACAGCAGCTCTATGTATCCAGTACCAGGAGGATGACTTCTGTATTAGAAAGGAAGCTGTCCTCGTGAATGGGGTAGAGGTGACAAGGCATGACTCCCAGGCAGTAATAAAGTGTGTGTTTGAAGGATACACCAGGGAGAGGTGAGATTAGAACAGATAAAAGTGACATACCCATGACAGCAACAATGGTAACAGGATTCATTTCTCTGTCTATTCTCATACCCCCACCCCCCCATAGTGTTTTATAATATCCTGATTGCCTCAGTACAACAGTCTGTATGGGGAATCCCCTTTCTTATAAAACAAATCCATTGGGAAATATGGCTGCAACACAACGTTTATATGGCTTTCAATAGTGATGTCATTTGCCAGTGACATCACTCTGTCTCCTACCATCAGAGATAAAGTCTTCTTTGTTCCCTTAACTCAAATCCCTTTTTATCAAGTTAAATGCATGCTAAATATTTTTGCACATATATGGTATTTTCATAAATCTTGACAAAATATTAACCATGTGTAAATTTGTCAAACTAGTTTCTGTGCTCAGTTTACTAGCATAAAATGTCCAACAAATGAACACTAATATCTCTTTAATTGCAACACAATGCCTTTGCCTTACTTACTGATTTTCTGAATATGTTCTATTATATAATATTCATTCTACCTTTACCAATTTATTTAATTACAGTGCTTGTTGATGTAAGCATAACAAAAACAGTCACATTTTCCTCAGTTTCAGGAATTCTTGATAGATTATTGTGTATTGGTTGAGTGAGATTGGTTGATTTATTAAGCAATGTATACAATCTGAGCATGAATTCATTTTATTCCATGAAACAAATTCCTTCATTTATATTGGACTGGTAAATGTGTCCTGACGCTCAAACATTTTAGTTTCATCTTAAAGTAGTTTTCTAAAGGTTGTGTGCATGTTTCTGCTAAAACAGTTGCTATGCTATGCTGAAGTCTTTGACCGCTCTGTACAGTGAAAATGATGCCACTGGCACCTTCCTGGTAAAAACCTGGCATACCTTCTCACACCAGCTCAGGCTAGGATCAAAGCAGCTGCCCAAATGCAAATATAAAGAACCCCAATTCAAAAACATCCTCAGCTTTCTACAATTGTGTAACACAATTGTAGTGGCTGCAAGGGATGAAAGAAATATATGTAGTTGTATGACATCCCTGTGGCCAGACTCTATGTACAGATTCAGGTAATTTAAGAATAAAAATTTAATTTTAATGAGCAGGAAATCTCAATTTTCAAGAGAACTGAACCTGAAAATTGAGCTGTGGAATATATCCGCACAGTAAATTCCATTGATTTCAGTCAAGATTCATCTCTGAACTGCAGGAGTAAGAGAAAGACTTCCTGCTTATTCAATTTTGGGCAGGCAGTTTGATAACCCATAAATACTGATGGGAGAAAGATCATGTATCATGATACAGAGAAATGGCTAGCGCAAAATGTTGTATGTTACCAGTAACTCACTAATTTGAACAATCATCATGTTTTATCAAGAGGCTGGGAGGCTTGCTGTTGGGTGCCAGTATTGCAACTGATTGGATTGGTTGAAACACATCAGTCTTCACAAACAGTTATAGGTTCACCTGGTTTTTTGTGTTATGGTGGTGTGTTGAAGGCAATTTGAATCTTAAGTCTGCCCAGGTAGAAGCAGAGTTCTCTCACACACTACATACTCAAATTAAACATTTCAGAGCCTGGGGCTGTCTTCCGCTGTGCACATGGGATGGGCCAGAGTTTACGTTATTGATACAGTCAATATAAAGTGCATTTTCCATTTCCAGTACAATCAACATACGTGAATTAAAAAGGCAAAGAATCTTTCTAACAATGGGACAGCAAGCAGTTCCATAGTTGTTTTGTCATGAATTATTCAAAGGGACACTGGGCCACCTGTCAGCCAAGCTTCTGTATATTAAATTTAGCAGCATTCTACCACCACAGTAAAAGCTGGTAAAAAGCTATTTTTTTTTTCATTATTACCCAGTGTTTCCCTACCCCAAGCCAAATGTATTAGCTCACTGCTGTATACCCTTTTCTAGTGACTCAGGAGGAGCAAGCCGTAAAAATATATATATAACATACGTAACCTGTATTTCTCTACAGCTAAAGGTAAATCACATTTTTTGAAATTACACAAAAGTAGCTCCTAATTCCTAACCCTGGGGAGCAGATAATTCACCAATTTACCATCTCCACCACTGGTCCTGGGCTCAAGTTATTTCAAGTCAAAACAATGTTTGGTATAGAATATTGCTATGATATCTGGCCAAGATTTCAATTAATACTACTCAGAAACGTAATCCTTTCTCTCTTTGTTTAGAGCTTGAAAGTATTTGGATGTTGAAATAAATACTTGTTTTATTTAAGAGCATGTCCTGAATGCAGCCATTTGGAAATTGACATTCACATGGCACACAATGGCATTTTTGTTCAAAGTCTGTATACATGTGCTAATGATTTATATAATTAAAACTGAATTTTTCTGCATAACGTCACCATTCAAATAATCATTCAACATACACAATACTGTACAACCAACAGGACTATAAAAGTCAATTCACAATCCTTGAAGTCACTCCACTGACAGACTGCAATTTTAGAGGTATAGAAGCATCAGACACGATGGCGCCTGAAGATTCTGTTACTCTAGAAGACCTTCATCTCCCTTTATGTCTGTGGTATTGAAAACAGGCTAAATCAAACAGATAATAAACAGTCTTTTGCCAAACAGTCCCATCCTTAGCCTTATTCAACCCCTGTAGGCAACACTTCGGCATAAGGCTGATCTTGAATTGTGGTATCCTTCATAAAATTGCTGAGCCCACATGGATAATAGTCTGTGAGGCATTTGGAAACGTATGACAGTTCCCTCCAGATTTGTTTACGATGTGGTCTGAGGCAATTATAAATCTTGGTTTGGTCCCTTTTCGTTTATATGTATCCATTCCATCAATAACTGACAAATGTAGATCCAAGACTTCTCTCATGGAGAGTGCATGCTGTATGCATTTGTAGTACTCTCATAGGACTGCATTGTGTTTCTTGTAACTTAAATTATCTGCCCATTGTAACTTCAATAATCCAATGAAGGTTATGTAACTACAGTCACATTGTATAAAAATGGGCTGAGTAAAATAAAGGTTTTTGTCTGGGAACATGAAACCTGAATAAGCAGATGAAAAAAGGACCTACAGGTGATTCTACTGATTAAACCTATGGCAATTAAATAAAAATCAACACTATCCATAAAATTGTTCTCTCACCTTCACCATGCTACAAGGCATCAAGAGCTAGATTTACTCATCAGATGGTTTACCACACTGCTATCACAGACTTAATCTATTACACAACTATGGTAAAATATATAATTATAATATATTTGTGATCAACTGTTCTGCTGGAGGTTTAAAGTTTCATTTTAAGCTTTGGATAAAATGAATATCAGTTAGTATGGGGGTTCTCAACACTGAGACAGGTGTTATGGAATGTCTGTTGTGTCATGACTGTACTTAAGCACAGTATAGCTGAATCCGAAATTGGCCTCTATATTGTGCCTACCATTTAAATCATACTGCTCTTGTGCCACTGCAGTGCCTACTACAAATCTGCAGTACGTTAGCATTTGGACACACAGCGGCCATAATGATTTTTTTTCTTCTTCTGCACACACAGTGGGATAGCGCAGTGTCCAGCATTTGGTAGGTCACACACAGCGATTCGCCATAATGCTTACTTTTTTTTAGCCTCTTCTGTGTAGTATGGACATCATATGTGTTCCATCAATAGTCTCTCAACGTTCCAGGAAACAGACTTCTGGGATAGAAGCGTCTATATGTGGTCCATGCCCCTGCTCACTCCATCACTGCAAAATTTTACAGAAGCACCTGAATAGGTCATCCAGGTAACATTGTACTTGCAAGTTCAAAACATGGAAAGCTCTTGAATAAAATAATATCTCGTAATTCAAATCATGCTCAATACTATTCATACAATATGTTCCAGAATTATACTGGTATTATTCTGTATCTAGAAAGATTTAGGTCTACAATGACACAGATGGATTTGGGCACCTCTAAAAAATAATCCTCTTTAAAAGAACTCATTAAATCAACCCTAAGTTTTAAGTCATCAGCAAAATTATACACAAATGTTTTTTATTAAAGGGTAGGGTATGAATATTGAAATATCGCTAAACTGCTATGATCAATCAAGAGGGACCAGTGTGAATGAGCTCCCCGGGGAGAATCTTGTAATTGCAGAGAGCTTTGCCCCACAAAACAACTTTCCAAAATCTGAGAAAAAAATCTTGGAGCTCATTGGGTGACATCTCTAAGAGAGACGTGGCTTCACTGCCAACTTCATATCATGCTTGTACGTATGGATTCAGACTACTCTTCAGAGCATTATCGACCACAAACCCAACCAGATGTCCAGACAGTCCAACTGCCACTTCTTTGATTGGATTTTTACCTTGTCAAGTTGAACCATACAGGGGGGTTCTGTATTCTCTCTACTTTGGGATTCATTATCTGCCATTACTCACTTTCAGATGTGTCCAGAGGGTGTGCTCTGGACATAATATCCAAAAATATCCAAATTCCAAGTACCACACCAAACACATGCAGATGAAGTAACTCTGTGTCTCCATCCATCCATGCTTTGTTTGTAGAGTATGGCTGAAGCCTGCTCTTCAGCATTGAGCACTAAGGGCTCATGCATTCTCATGAGCAATGTATCTTAGTTTTTAGTAGCCAGTGAGCTGCTCATGCTGACCTCTTTGTTCCATTAGAGCATCCTGCTTCCAAAATAACTTGATGATGATAAATGATTTAGATTAGCCTGTCAGGCGGATGCCTCTCTCAGACCAAAAAACACCCCTTTAGAGTACACAACCAATGTCTAAACTGATACATTCTCAGTGTGGCGATTCTGAGAATGTGAGTGCTGTTTCATGAAGGCAAGGTGAGCTGTTCTGAGATCTCCTGCAAGATTACTGTCAGGATTGTGAGACTAAAACATGATCAACACACAACTGAGAGCCCTCATCACATTTTCTTCTTTGTAATTGTCCTTCACTGAGGACATTCTGCAAGGGATCCTCTGTCTATAGTCTTTCTTTTTATTGAGCATGCTGATACTGGATAGATTTACTTTTTCACTTTTAGGTTTTTTCATTTAAACCTGCCTGCTCTTATGTTTATCAGCTTGATTAAAAATGAAATAAAAAAATTGAAGCAAAACTTTGCATGTCCAGCTGAATTTGAGTGACAAGTCATTGAAATGCTTGATTCACAGCTTTAGATGTATAACCTCGATTTATATGAGGTCAGAGTGTCAGATGACAAGTGGATGAATGGCTTTTCCCCACTCTGACACGGGCAGTGCGATGCAGTGGGAGTTTCAGTCACCAGCCACATCTCCCCGCATAAATATTAAACTGCTTTCCCTTTTTACGCCTGCCAAGGAACTCAACTTGTGTTTGTAATCCAAAGCATTTTGATTAGGTATTTTTTATAAGGCGTCTCTATTCAAGCTACAGGCTCCCATTTTAGGAAAAACAATAAGTGAATTAAGTGTAGCCAAATCTCATTAATCAGCAATATTTTAATGTGTAATACTGTAACATCTGCATCGATGTATTGTCAAATTGATTTCATCACAGGATTTTCTTCTGCATTAAGATCTTTTCCTTGAAATGATTAAAATAAAGGTTTTTTTTTTCCTCAACACTAATTTTTTACCCCTTCACCAGTCAGACAGAAGGCTTTGTAAACGGAAATTCGCACAGAGAAATTGCTGAAACAATGGAGCACTGTAGATTTCGGGGGTTAAAGCACACACCGGTAAACCCATCTCCAGGTCTCCAGGGAAACACATACGTGTAAATTCTGTACTGCCGCACACAGATGAGGCATCGCCGAGTGAGAATTGCATCAGACTGTTACACGAGTCAAACTGTCCCCCAGGTGGAGCCCATTTCATTTCCTCTTGAGACTCAATATGATTGGATAATCTGACATACTTTCATACAATATGGATTCTGGCCTTTTTTTCCCCAGAAGTGTCTTCAAAATGTCAGCTGTACAAATGAATTGTAACAGAGCTATGCTGAGTCCCTCCCAACTGAAATTTTTTAATTTGATTAAATTTGATCCAGATGCTGTCACAAAGCTTCTTACATATAAGATTTTTTTTACTTTATGTGGCGGATTTTCATTGGTGAAAATGTCAGGAGGGAGCAGGCTCTGCATGTAAGCCCCTCAGAACGCACGAAGCCAACCGCTGCTTCTTTCCCCTGCTTGATTTCATTTTCAGCTGGGTATCACACCAGCTGAGCTGCTCAGTCAATGCGTCGTAGGAAAACATTTCATTAGCGCTTGGCACAGGCGGAGTGCGGGGACCGTGTCAACGTGAGTCAGTGCTCCTGAGCCCTGTGACAAGGACAACTGAGCAAAACGAAACCATCTCACTGTGGGTGATGCAACAGCCAAGTGTGTGCCCAGTGGAGCAACTGGCATTAGAATGGGCAGGATTCAAAAGAACACCATGATTCAGGCCAGGAAACAGTAAACCAGTGAGTTCTCCTGACAAGCCACCCAGCAGCCCTAAAAACTTCAACTGTATTTACTTTTTACTGTAGAATGACTAATAACATCAAGAACTTGAGTCATATTTTGCTTTTGTAATGATAAAGCCCCTTGGGGGCTGTAGATCCAATAAAAATGCCTCTCTGCACTTCCCCCAACAGTAATCCATGAAACCATCACAGAATTTGATGGGAATACACTGCTACCATTCATTTTTACCCCAAAATGAGAATGCTTTAGTTTTGGATTTGTAAGAGCTTTTGTTGGGAGTAATTGAGGGAATAGACAAGGCATTAAATAAGAAAAGTAAACAAGGTGTAAACAGTGATTCCAGTGAATTGGCCTCTTCCTGACATGCCATGCAAACCTTTGAGAGTTGAAACCGGGGGACAGGGAATGTCATTTTCTGGCCTCTTCAACACAGACTGGAAAATGACATCACAAGCATCCCCCTCACAGTTTGTGAACTCAAAGCTTGTGGTTAAATGACTGACCTAGTCCATGACTCCTCTTATTGAATTAAACATTATTTGGGGACTTTTTTCCTCCATTACAGTTAGTTCCTTGGTTATCCACAAGGCTCTTGGAAATTGATCAGTTTTTTTCATTCCATATTCCATGCTCTGATTTTCCCCCACTCCACCAAGCCCCAGTAAGCCCCACCCCTCGCCCCCTGCATGCGTGGTCTCTATTTCCCGCCCTCCACCTGGTCCCCCACCAGCACTGTGGACCTCCCACAGTTTGTTTATTTGACCGGACGTGGAGACGAGGAGACTTACCAGCGAACACAAGCTGGGCTCCAGAGCCCTCTGCAGCAGAAAGGAGACCCCCCTCACAGCTGAGAGCTGAAGAGTGGAGAAGACAGAGCTTTCATGGCAAGCAAACATGTCGTCAGTGTCTAATAAGCCACTAAGGAGAGAAGCCTCAAATCAGAGACATATCAGTAATAAAGGAATAATGTAGTATGGTGACAGACATCAATGGATATAAATATTAATGTATATGCAGGCATAGCTTAAAATAGACTAGGCAGTCAAATGTGTGTTATGAACTTTCATTTGTTTTTAGGGGTTATATGCAGTTTATTTAATAATAATGATAAATTGGAAACAAGGAATAAACTTTCAGACACTATTCTAATTTTGCCTTATTAACAATCGCAGTGCCCAAAAATTACACCAAAATGATGTCCTAATTTACATAGACAAGAAACCAGAAAGTGAAATCAGAATTGTTCGAAGGGGTAAGCTCTGACACTGTTGCTAATGAGCAGTATTTCAGAATATTATCCATTTGCATTGTGAAAGCTAGTGTGCCTAAAGACTGATTGAATAAATGTGTTCATGATGTGAACAAGCCATAAATGGAGCAAACTATCCTGCTGTTGGAAGGCTATAATGTCCAATTGCTATATTGTAGTCACTTGACACGGGGTCATGTCTACATAACAGATGAGAAAATATTTTTCTCCTCTCTTGTCATGCGTTTTCTCTTTGAGGATTCAGGAAGTGAACAGGAAGTGATCTCTTAGACAAATCTGAGCACACCGAATAGTCTCATAAATGGGGAGACCAGAATCATGTAGTTGTTTCAAAAGATTTGCAGATCAGGGTCCATCAGATGCCAGTATCTGAGTATATGCTGTTACTTTACTTCCATAGATATTGGACTACACACAGTAGTCAATATGGTACCATTAGAGGGAGAATCCCTTTGTTTCTGTTTGAGTACATGATTTCTTTGAACCTGACACACCTTCCTTAAAATAATCTCTAATAATGTGTTGTCATATCCTGTGCTTTTAAAAGTCTCAGAGACTCTTAGCCAGTGTCTTTAAGGCATCATTAGAATCGCATATACATCTTCACAGTGTGTGGGATAGAGGTAAACTGTTCACAACAGTAACATGTAGTTCGCAAAGTTGTATTGAATCTTAGTCAACTGTTCACCATTGATTACACTACTATATAGCTTGATATCGGTATTGGAGATTTGGGGAACATGTAAGTATAATATCTTACCATAGGTCTGAGTTATACAGTATAGAAAACAGAATATAGAGCATTTATACAGCACAAGCCGGTCCTCTCATTTCACTCAGTTTGTAGGTGCAGCTGTGTCAAATACAGTAAACACCGGCCTCTAATAAGCGCCTTGTGCATTTGCCTGTGGATGCGAATAAATATCCCAGCAGTTATTGAAAGTTTCACGGTACTTATGATCTTTCTTGAACAGGCCAGGGTATCCTTCCAATGGTGGATATTACTGGAGGTTAGGGCAAAAAGTGTGTTTTTAGCATATGAAGAGAAACTGAGACTGAAGATCGGAGCAGATGGTACCATTTCCGCAGTGTAGTTACAGATCGTGAAGCTGTGAAGAGGAGGAGTGCTTTGGGTAACCCACCCTGTGAGAGGAGATCAGACACCACGGGTGAGCGCAAGGAGGGGAATGCGGCATTCCTCCGAGAATCTGACTCTCTGCTTATCGACCCCAGCATCTTCGCTATGAGTTATTCACAACTGCTGGGCTGGAGGTGAAGTGTCACCGTAACAGTCTGCTGTACATATGGTGCCTGTGCTCCTGGGGGCTGCATTTGATTTTTGTGAGGCTGGTATAATTTAAGTCTGCACTAAAAACAATTCTTCTGACGATAGTGACAATGTACATTCACTTTTATTTGAGTGAGCTGATTTATGTTTTTTTTTTTTTTTCAAAATGTACATTATTCTTTTTATTTTAACCTATATTTTTGAATCAGACAGTTGCCTGTTTGATCCCTGATGATCCTGGGGGATCCTGTTTGATCCCTCAAAGATACACTGTAGTCTTTCAGCTTGCTTACATGATGTAGCTCTGACATGTTGTAATCTGAAGCCATTGTTATGAACAGTGAAAGGACTTGCCTAGGAAGATGGTCAGCTCACACACTTGAACCTTCTCCAGCATGTGGGCTACTTATGAAAATTCACCATATAGGGAGAACACATTGAGAACAATGACATAATCAAAGCAGATTAAGCAGATCTGGGTGATCTGGTCACCTGAGGATGATTCTATATCTGAAATGTGTCTGGGGAATTACAGAATCCAAAAGGCAGCCAATCATCTAAGCTGAATGAGAATAAAGAGTATTGTTTTAATCTTCTGGAGAAGAAGAGACTTCAGAGTGTCAATTGGGAACATCAACCCACCATCATTTGGGAGCATCAACAAGATATTATTTGAAAATGACATTGTTGTCATGTTTCCAAATGTCCTCTCGAGATATGTGCAAAAAGGGCATTCAAGAATTTCTGCAGTTTTCAACATATGCCTATTTCAGACATACCACAAAATAAATTAGCTTTTCTTTACACAAAGAAATACATTCACACCAAAACAAAGTAGGTGTTCAAATACCCCCAAGACCCCCAAGCATTTAATTGTAGTTCAGCCACTCTCAATCTTCACTGACCATGTAGGGAAAGCTTTTCACACACCAATTGCTTCTGGGAAAAAGGAAATAAATGTTGACAACATGGGTGAAAATTTTTCTGTCTGCCTATTGTCTTTTTCAAATTCTCTGGAATTCCAGGAACAAACCTCCAAAGACTTTCACTTCACAGAACATCTACACAACTGAATGGACACTTCAGCAGCTTCTTTGGATTTATTTTTAATTAAACATTATTCGAGCTCCTATACATACAAAAAAACACACAATAAGCATTCATTCCTCATGCATATGTTGTAGTTCCCTTCATTTTTCTTTCATAAAACTAATTGGAGTACTCAGACTCATACATGAAAATTACGGAGAGATGACTGTTTTGTGTAAGAGACCCCCACAACAGTAATCTTTCTTCTAGTGGTAGAAATGCTATACTATGCCTCTGGCACTGTAGATCCAACAGTGGTCCATGTCATAGATTCATAGATTCTGCTTTAGCTAGCAATTTTCTATATAGTCTCAGAATACTCAAGATGTCTCACTTCCTCTTCATTTCATTTTAGCTTCATATTCACCCACTATAGAATCTCTGTGCTGCCCCACAGCCCAAATCTTCAAATTTCCCCCAGAAAGATAAACAAATAACACACTAAAACAAAGCTATGAACTAAGTAATCTTACAGGTCAAAACCACCAATCATTTTACAGGTCTAAAGGGGAAAAACACACGCATACCACAGGATAACCAATCATAGTTATAGAGATGTCACATGGCTATCTGGTAAACAAGACATTCAACAGTGCACATACAGTTCAAGGTAAACACATTTCCATAAGAAAATTAACCCTTTACTTCCTTTGAAACATAATCCTCTTGTTTTAACAAGGTTACATGTATTTATCCAGTGGTAGAGCTACCACTGTTGAGGATTGGTGAAAACTGGGGTCCAAAATCAGCTCTTATCATCTGTCAGAGGTCATTAGTTGTATTTGTAGCTGGAAATGACTGTTATCTGTATCTGAAGTGACTGGAAATGGTAGATGAGTAGGATTTCCAGTTTAAAGGAACATTTCACTTCTGTAAGACGTTAAACTCTACAGTTTCGTTACCACAAGTGGTGTGCCTTCATGAATGGGGTAAATCTTTTTCTGTTTTTCCTGTGCTCTGAATGCGTTGAGTCTTGTGCTTGTCTGTTTAGGCCTGATCTTACGTCCTAATTCAATGCATTTCAGGAAACAACTTGGACAATGTACTTCATATACGTAACGAATAGCACATGAAAGTATATGACTCATACCTATTGTGGCTGTTTCTGAAGGTTGGCCATCCTTTGCCTGGAACATGGGCCCATTTCCATGGCTGGTGGAAGATTGTGCCCTCTGGCTAGTTTATTAGATGGCCATGAAGCCAGTGGTGAGATTTTGCTTGCACCATGCACCTGAGGTAACTCACACTCTTGAGGTAAAGACAGACTAGAACACATGAAGAATATACATGAAGCTTAGAAAGCAGTCAAAACACAAACATCCAGCTGAGGAACACACAGTGGTTCTCAAAGCTGTTCTCATAGCAACATAATGGACTTTGCACCATGAAAATTTTCATTGTATTTCATTTGCAGACACTTTTTATAACAGTGATTTGTATCCTCTTGAGCAAAATGTTTTCTTGTCACCTGATATTGAACGGGATGATCATTGGGGCAGATATACAATTGTGTACATTTCAGTATGGTACCCAGTTAGCTGCACCGCAGACTTCAGTGCAAAGGTTGCTACTCTCTCCTCTCTTTGGGGCTATGCTCCGTAGATCTTCTCCATGTCAGTAAGGGGGATTCACTAATCAAATTTTGAAGCTATATTTAATAGTGGTATTAGCCAAGAGATTCTTTAAACGGTTTTGAATGATATTCAAGAAGAGTTACTATCTGCTTGTTTTGTCATTTGTGTTTTTGACACACAGTTGGTATCTAGTACATGCAGTATTTGGCTTTGGGCACACCCCGACTATGCACCCTTGGCTCCTGATTACAAAACATCTAAATCTCATTCCCCTGGATGTTAAATAGCAAATAGTGAACTTTCCTGACCTTTGAGATCTCTGTAGTATACATCTCATCTGTGTTCTCTAATAACGTCTAATTACAAAGCTTGCCAGGGAGCACAGTTTCAGCTCATCTGGGACTCCTCTCAGAGTAATCAGCTACTGGAGCTCAACCAGAAAATAAGTGTAACTCAATGTGTTATTTAAGGATGCACATAATAACGGTTTTTAGGATTTGGTTTTAGGATTTGTTGCTTGTACAAATGATAACAGAAAAATAAAAAAAAACTAGAAAAGCGGTTTCCTTGAAAAGCAAAACAAAAAGGTGGTCTTCCTTATTCCAAATGAAGTATTTGTTAGCAGTACATTTGCTTATGATTTTTAAAGACACTAGCTGAGGACCGACAAGCAATGCAAAGATGTGGACACCTGATGCCAGTATTCTAATCACTTTGAGGCTTTGCTGCATTTGTGCATCTGATGCCAGTATTCTAATCACTTTGAGGCTTTGCTGCATTTGTGCATCTGATGCCAGTATTCTAATCACTTTGAGGCTTTGCTGCATTTGTGCATCTGATGCCAGTATTCTAATCACTTTGAGGCTTTGCTGCATTTGTGCATCTGATGCCAGTATTCTAATCACTTTGAGGCTTTGCTGCATTTGTGCATCTGATGCCAGTATTCTAATCACTTTGAGGCTTTGCTGCATTTGTGTGCTTGACAAGGAGGTCACCAATGGAATGTTGCTACGGGCCACAGAAAAAAAACACTTGAAAGGAAACTCTGTTCCTCTTAGCATGATTACAATCTTTAAGACTACTTGGAAAGACCCTCAATGCTGTCAGGGACGTATCTTCTCACTAACATGAAAAAATAAAAATTTCCCAGCCAGTATGTAATCAGAGATCATCAGAAAAGTGCAAAAATAAGTGCAGTGTCATCACTTTCATTAAAACACATCAGTCAAAACTGCAAAATACACTGTAATTATTGTTTCCAGAGTAGGTTGCATAATTATTATTATTATTATAATTATAATTATTGTTGTTGTTGTTGTTGTTATTGTTATTACTATGCACTTTATTGATAAATGACATGAGTCTTTTCCTTAGCTGAGCATGCAGGATCACTGATTGTTAATACATTAGTTGCTTTCCTGAAGGAGAGGAAAATGTTCCTTTAGTCCCTTGTGTTTAGGTACACTGAGAAAGAAAATCACAACTGTTTCCTTAGCTGGACTGCTTTATGTTCACCTATAAATGAGAATGTGTCCTCTGATGTTTGCACTGTGGATTATATATTATGAGAAACAATCACAGGTGTGAAGCATCAACAGGCTGACAGTGTATATATGGTTTTCAGACGGTTCTACAGACCCAATAAATGTCTTTATATGCATGGGGAAAAGCATGGCTTTCTCATTTTCATCCCATTTTGGACCCTTGTGCCACTGCAGCACTGGGTTTCAATAAATGTATGTACCCCAATAGTAACAGATCTTGACTGTGTCAGGGACAGCTGTGGCAGGTAACCCCACTGTGTGATATGTAATTGATTACAGTGTTTCCCAGCATGGGAGAGTTTCGGTCAGCAGGGTGGTGCTCGTCACATTACACAAGGGCCACTCCTCTGGTTTGCACATGGCCTTCTTTCAATGGCCTACCTGTGCCTGCAAACCACTGAGCCTCCAAAACCTGCTGGGAGATGGTTCCTCACACATGCGATATCCTCCATTTTCATTGCACTGGAACAAATCACTAAACGTCCCAGTTCAGATTCACGCCGACTTCAAAACATTTATTTTCAAAATAAATAAAAAAAGGGAGTACTTGTTATTGCAATTTCTTTAAAATATTATAAGTTGCTTCAAACACATTTACCTTTTTTCACTTATCGTTCTACAACATCTAGCTAACTTAGAGCAAAAACAAGCTCCAATACTGCCTCTGATTCATTGAATAAAAATCATACTAACGCAAAAGGTGTTTTGAAACAGTTTTGTTGAGAGCAAAGGTCATCTCCTGGATTCACAAGTTATGTTCATCAGTTCATCACTATCACTCAGTTTTTTTGAAAATCTGAAAATACAGATGAGTTGACCTCTGTTTATAAATGGTCCATGTGGGTGTGTAACAGAAAACAGCATATTAATATTGCTTGTTTTCTGTATTCAGAGCCTCTGGTTGGCTTGTTGGGTTGAAACGTACAGTACATCCACTGATGCACTCACACACACTATTGGTGATATAAGCCAGGATGTTTCAGGTCCTTTCAGCATCAGACACCCTCACTCTGACAACCCAAACAGTCAATCAAGTCAGTTGAACCAAGTCAATCAGGTCCCAGCTGAGTAGCATTCATCCACAGGTTCTGCCCCCAGCCACCCTCTATGGTGGGTCCCTCTATGGTGCCTCTGTGGTAGTCTCAATGGCCTTCACTTCATAAGCACTTGTGATGCCTGGGAGATTGTACACCCTACAAAGCTAATGGCTAGCAAATCCTCTGCAGACCCCCTCCATGGTCAAGCACTATGCACATCACCCCTGTCTGCAGCACTCCTCCACCAGGTCCAGATACTTGGCTCTCTTCCTCCCTTTGCCCTCCTAGGCCCATTCCTCCCAGGGAAGCGTCAGCTTGAGCATGCCCACCTGCCTCGATGATTCAGACAGCAGCGCTACGTCTGGCCTAAGCAAAGCTATTGGCTAATCCTCCCCTCAGAGCCCTCCACCTCCGACAGTGGGACTGTTGGACATCTGCCCCATTACTAAAATTGCCTCTTGGCTGAAGACCATAAGACCTTGCACAATGTTGACTTCATTAATGATGGAAGCAGATGTGATGTCTATGTTCCTCAGTGTTCCAGAATTCCTCTATGGTGCTATGATAAAAAAAGACAGAAAGTGCTTGGTTGCAGTCATTGCTACTGAAGGTGGCAATATCCAGTTATGTTTCTCACACAATTAAAATTGTATCAATAGGTTTATCTAGCCTTGGTAAGTAAACAAAATGACTTTCCAAAATATTGGTGGATTTAAAGTATTTCTGTATCAATTTTCTTTCAGGTTTACTGTGTGACAACCAAATGCTTTAAGATGAAACAATAATGCTGACAAGCATTATTATCCAATGATACCATTCTGTGCTGTTGCCAAGTTATACTCAGCTTTGATCCTCATCCATAGTGTTGTACAGTTAATTGTACAGTTAGGATCATATAGATTCTTATACTGTATGTTGTCTTTCAGTGATTGTTGAATAAATTACATATTGTCAAAAACATATACATTATGTTTTTTTAAAAAAAAAAAAAAAAACTACTTGCAGGAGCATTGAAGTTTCAGCCAGAGGTTTTCACCTGCCTGTCTAAGTAGTGTGTGTCATTCTTAACACACTGTACGCTTGAGAGAGACTTCTTTAGAACATGTCTGCGCTATGATGCTGTACTGCCACCTGCTGTTGGATTAATGACAAAATAACATTTATTGTGAAATTTAAAATGTTGTTAAAGTCACATTACAGTTTAATGTATGCATATTAGTCACATTTCAGTTATGTTTGAACCCTCTCAGAGAAGCACAAACAGTCTTTCCTGGGGTATGAACTGGACACCACTCTTGAGGTTCCTCTACCCGAAGATCACAGACAGGTGTAATTCCTTTACTGGCCACTAGAGCGCCCAATAAAAACTCTTAAATCTTACTGAACTCTTCCAGCCCCTGCTCTGTTCACAGACTCTTAACACTTCACTGTTATGATGGTATGATAAAGTCTGCCCTCCACCAAATCAAAAATTAAATTAGGCCCCCAGTCATGAAATAGTCAACCAAAACAAGATTTCTTTACAGTGATCAGAACAATTCAATACATTTTGAAATATAACATTCCAAAAAAAGTTAGGTTACAGCTTGGGCCTTGTGCATCTGCACACATTTGACACATTTGCTCATGATGCAGCTATAAGCCATGTGACTGGGGTTTTGAGTCCCTGCTTGCATAGCTAGTGTCATTACTGACTATTTATTTGATTAATGCAGGTCCGCATTACGGAGCCCACAGTTAGCTTGATGTGTCCGTAGAGACATAGTGGTTGAGGTCATTATAACTATGTAGTTGCCACATCTGGCTGACCAGACACATGCAAGTATGTGATCTATGTATATGTGAACTATGTTTTCCTCTTCCAGAAGTATATATTCAGTATTTAATACTGAGAATGTAATGAAGGCAGTTTTTGTCGCTGAAGTCAGTGTCACTCAGCCACTGTGCAGTTTACCTCAGGGTGTCGGGGGGGGGGGTGATATATATCCAGAGCATTCTTCCTGACTGTGCATTCCTCCCAAGCCACACTAATATTCCAAACAAGCAGGTAACTTTTTTACCAAGACAATCTGGGAGGTGTTATTCTTTCAACAGAATTATACGTCCCACTCAAAACTGGTTTTCCCTGTCAATTTTAATGCTATTGGATCTATGTTTAAGATAATTTCACTTAAAAATGACTTTGTTAATGGCCTCTGATATACTGTTATCCCCCAAAAATGTTCTGACCTAAAGAATCTTGTCACCTTAGTCTATATTTAAAGACAGACAGAGTCTACTGACACAGAAGCAGAGGGAGACTATCCTTACTGTTAGCAGGCATGGTACTTCGCTGTCAGCATAGTTCATTGGCCTTAATTGGCCTTCACTGGCCTTGAGATTTACTGTCTCAAGTGAGTGGGAAAATCCAAAGTCTTCCACTTGACTAGTGTTCCTCCGCTCTGACAGAGAGCCACTCAGGAATGCAAAGAATGTGTTTACCACTACAACCCCCCGGTGTGTATGTGTGTTCGGCATAGCTGGGAGAGGAGAGAGGAGATGTTGTAAGAAATCTGTCAACAGCATTGGGAAAATCCTTCAGTGAAATTTCCCTTCTTTTAAGTGATTCAGACTTTTAGTGCTTCTCAGATTACTTTATGTTGGCACTAACATGTGAACTGTTGCCTGCATTTTGAGACTGGGGGACAAGACAAATAGCTTCCTGTGCACAGTAACTCTGCAAAGATTCAAGATGAACTTTCAAAGATTTCATACAAATGACAATGACCATGTGAAAATGCATTTGTTTTGCAGCTCTGTTTCACTGTTACTCCTAGTATTCTATTCTGCCTGGTGCAGAGCAACACAAAGTGCAAAAAGGCATGGTTGTTAGTAGTTTTATCTGACTCACTCATGATATTTCACTCTGCGGACGAAGTTGGCCATATCTCTTAAGAGCACACAGTTTCATGGGCATTAACAGAGGGGTGCTTATTACAATAGCCTGATATGCTGCTAGCCAGGCTTATTTTCCCTGCACACCAACAACTTCTTACGCAATCGAAACCACTTCTAAACCTGACATTCTGGTTTCTCTGCATTTTTGACAATCCAGTTCCGAGATCTCCCGTCACATGTTGCATGGAGTGCATATTTCATAATACATATTTTGTAAGACTAGGCCTGTTTATAGGTTATATGACACATAACCGTTAGTTGGTCAGTCTGGAAATAAATTTCTGATGTCAATTTTGAGGAACTTGTAACAGGCCTGCTTTTTATTAGTTACTTTTTGTTATAATTCTATCAGATAGTCTGACCATTTGCAGGTGCACATTTTGGTGAATGTTTCTTAAATCAGCCAACATCCCCTATGCACCCTTCAAATGTGTTTTATTTTGTGTGTGATAAAAAATGTTAAGTCCTTGCATCGCCATCCATTTGTGTTAAGTCCCTCTGAATCCATGGAAGGCATCCTTAATTTGGCCCTTTTCTAGACAATGAAATTTAAAGCCATCACTGATCAATGTAAAGCCATGACATTTTCAGTACTGAAACTATGGTTTACATAGTTTCAGGTAATGCAAAGAAGTAAGATAAACATACAACCATTTTTTCCATATGTGAAGTCAAATTCATGAGTCTTAGCAGTATGCATTTTGGCACAACGAAGTTTGCTTTTATCATGGCTTCATCATGGCTTTGATAACCAAATTGAGACACATTAAAACTATGGAATGTAAATTAGCATACATGCACATTGTGAACAGTTCTGTGCAGATTTTTCTCTGATAATTTACTTTCCAGCTACTTTCATAATATTTGACAAGACAACTATTATATTTAAAGCAGTTACGCAAATATAGTAGGCTACCATGGTAAAGTAACCAGAGTAAATATAAGCCCGAAGCTCTTGCAGGTAGATAGATAGATAGATAGATAGATAGATAGATAGATAGATAGATAGATAGATAGATAGATAGATAGATAGATAGATAGATAGATAGATAGATAGATAGATGACTTTATTCATCCCCGAAAGGAAATTAGATTCTCATAGCGGTCATAGGATTAATATGTACATAGGATGTGCAATAGGATGCGAATATTGCAAAAATATGAAATATAATATCAATACGAATATTATTTCCACAAGTCACATGTCCCATAGTAAACACTAAGTATACGTTATACTATGTTATATGTAGTGCAGAAGGTGACAGGTAGAATTAGTCCAGATGTGTGACCATGGCACTGACAGAGGTAGATGAGTTATAAAGTCTGATTGCCGTGGGTAGGAATAGGATGTGAGGTTCATAGCTGGTGAGGCATCATCAGAATCAGATTTGCAAAAATATTGACAAGTTTACAGGTTATGTTTCACTTCTGCATCCTTTATCAAGCAATCCTTTCAGCTCCGGCGTTGGTCTTCCTTTAGTTATTATTATTGAAAGTCCACTTGAGAAAACTGTTTTAGTGTCGAAATGTCATCCCGGGATAGTAAATCTCTATCTCTAATAATCTATCGCTGCACTTGACTTGCTTACCGTATCGTTATACTATGTCACTTACTCTAGTTGTGGAGTGACAAGAAGGTCTGGGATCAGGTCATAGGCAAGAAATGCCTCACCTCCAACCTGTTCTCTGCCGTTTATAATCGCTCAGCACACGAAACACGTTACACAAACACATTGCAAAAAAGCAAATATAATATCATTATTGAAAATCAGTTTACATATTAAATGTGTTTAAACCATTTTAAGTCACATGTCCCATAGTAAAGCCACAATCCAAGGTGAGGCTGATCGCTGCTGCCTATCGCTCAAGCATTTGAATGGGAAATATAAGAAAATTCAGCGATTTTGAAGAAAGAATAATGACAGGCTAAATGAAAAATAAATATTTTTTAGTACAAACAGATGAATATAACAATTTAAATTATTTTATTATATATTTTCTTTCTTTCCATGATGGCTGGTGAGGCACTGCCTCACCTGCCAAGTCCTGCCTCCCCTGACCGCACGTCACTGGTAGGAATGATTTCCTGTATCGTTCCTTGGAGCAGCGGGGTTGAATGAGTCTGTTGCTGAAGCTGCTCTTTAGCTTGTCCAGTGTTTTGTGGAGGGGATGACATGGATTGTACATGATTGCCAGCAGTTTTGTCAGAATCCTCCTCCAGGGTGACCAGTTTAGAGCCAACAACAGACTCTGCCTTCCTGATCAGTTTGTTCAGTCTGTTGGCGTCCTTTGTCTTGATGCCTGCACCCCAGGACACCACAGCAAAGAAGATGGTGCTCACCACAACAGACTGATAAAACATCTGCAGCATCTTGTTGCAGACGTGAAAGGACCTGAGCCTCCTCAGAAAGTAAAGCCGACTCAGGCCCTTCTTGTAGGTGGCCTCTGTGTTGGTGGACCAGTCCAATTTGTTGTCCAGTGTGACACCCAGATACTTGTATGAGGCCACCATATCCACGTCCGTCCCACTGATGCTGACTGGAGACGGCAGGGGCTTGTTCCTCCTGAAGTCCACCACCATCTCCCTCGTCTTCTTCACGTTCAGCTGCAGGTGGTTCTCCCCACACCACTTCACAAAGCGGTCGACCAGGTCCCTGTACTCAGCCCCCCACCCCCCACCCTCAATACACCCCACAATCGCCATGTCATCAGAGAATTTCTGCAGATGACACGACTCAGTGCAGTACTTGAAGTCTGAAGTGTATGTGGTGAAGAGGAAGGGGGACAGCCCGGTTCCCTGAGGGGACCCAATGTTACTTATCAGATGACCAGACACACAGCTCTTTAGTCTCACAAACTGCGGTCTGCCCGTCAGATAGTCATCAATCCAAGTGACGAGGGGAGCACCCACCTGCATGTCCTCCAATTTGGTGAAAAGATTCTTGCTGAGTGTCCACGGGGGGGAATGAGGTACAGGTGGCTGGGGTGGTGTGTGGCAAGAGGTGGTGGGGGGAAGTGGGGGGTTGCTGCTTGGAGGATCTGTAGTATCAGTAGGGGGCGGCTGGGGGAGGGGGGGTTGGAGTTGAACCTATTGAAAAACATGTTCAGCTCGTTCGCACATTGTTCGTTCCCCTTTTTGTTTAATAATGAGATATGTTGTGTTTTTGTTGTGCTTTCTGTTCAGGTCACAGCTTTGGATAGGGTTATTTCATCTTTTAGTTCATCTGTACCAAAGCCATGAAATTTGGTACAAATTAGGGTATTCATTGTACATTTCCCCTGATACACCTTTGATGCACAGAATCCAAATATTGATTTTGTTTTTTCAATGGACTTAATCAATATTACTGCGTTCACCACCATGAAAGTGGTACTTGATAAGACCCTCACAGTCTGTAACATATACTGTATGAAAGCATACTTGTCTACCCAACTGTAATGTAAATCGGGAGATGGGTGATCGAGCCTTCCATTTGTATATTTAATCCTCAAACATTTTTTACTGGTTTAAAACATGAATACATTGTCATGTTTTACTTATATTTCATCATTTTTGTGCAAAAACATAAAAGTTCAATGTGTAAAAAAGTTATTTTATATTTACCCCAGATAATCTCATTTTACACATTTTAAAACTTTTTTACAAAGTCACACATGTATCTCTTAAGAGAATTTATAACTGCTCTGCATTCATGTGTTACAAGTTGGAATTAAATATTGTTAAATAGTCTTAGCAACCTTAAATACTCTTAAATTGGAACAGACAATAGATGAGTTAACTGGCATAAAACAAGGTAATATATTCAATCCAGCAACAGCTTTATCGTAGGCTCAAAAAAATGTAACATATCACAGTTTTTTTTCCCAAGACTTACTCATACAAATTCATTTCAATAACAATGTCATGTTTTCAAGCAACAAAAACGGGGGGAAAACACTTCCTTTTTCAAGATGAATTGTTCATGTTAATAATGAAGCATACTTTTGCAGAAAATCTGGCACCTCAACTTGAGCCACAATGAATAATGTGTTAGACATAACAAAGAGCATACCTTCTGAAGATGATATATTTTACATTCATTTTTCTCTTACTTTTCTTCTTGTAAACTGGAAAAAATTATGCTGTATCACGGAATCTATGGCAAATTTGTTTGATCTATGAAAATTAACTTTTTAAAACCTTTCCTTTCATTCCAAACCCCAAATGGATTAATTATGTACTTCATGATATACTTCGTAAGACTAGGATGTTATGAGCACCACCTGTTACTGATGTGTCCACACTATGTGCCATCTGGTGTTGGAGCACCTGTTACCTGTAGCAAATCTGTGTTGTTGCACAGATGGCGAGGGAAACTATTGCCTTTGCTAAAGGTATATCTGAATAGTAGTTGACAAACTCAGAAAAAGAATCTCAGAGTTGTAAGCCACTGTTTCTGACTGACTCGTCAGTTGAACAGAACAAGGTAACATGTTAACCAGACATAGCTTACAATATCAGACATTTTCTCCAACTTTAGTTCAAACTCTGATGCAAAAAAGGTAGCATTAAACAAAAATGAATCACTCTGTCCATTATCACAAAACTCAAACCAGCAAAAAAACTTTTATTTTGGGTATATCTGATAACTATTGCTGAAGAATATTATTTGAGAAAACCAACAGTGTTTAATATGAAGGCCAGATAAAAATCAACAAACAGTTGGCAAAAGAGGCCAAAGATAGGCTGGGTGACAGAATAGACTGTTTTGATGAGATTCTGATTATAGCTGGTCTGATTGTGTACCGCTCTATGTGTACTATGTATGTGTACATTTGTGAAATGACCACAAATGCAGGAGCATGTAGCACAACTATATGAATTAATTTGCTGCAGACTGCATGATTTTTTAATTTAACAATAAATTAAATTACTGACCAATCAAATTATATACAATTATATGTGTATAGTTTGCATATGATTTCCATTCTGGTTCAGAAAGGTGGGAATTAAACCAATACTCTATCATATTTTCCATTGATAAAAACATGAAATAATATCAAAATTAGTGTAACATTACAAAAGAAATTCCATTGTGATCCTAAAATATATGCAAATCTGAAATAGATTTCTTACTTATTATGGACAACTGATTATATGGAAAAACTCTATAACGTGTGTACAACACTGCACTACAAGTGCACAGTAGATCGGTAGTGATGACACTTCAGTCCTACTGCTGTCCTTTCCAAAGGAATGTGTAAATAGCGTTATCAATACTGTAACAAAACTCGAAGAGATTTATATTACACGTGAAACAGTGTTATTATTTGATCTTGAGGATGAAAATATTAATCATAATTGGTTTCCAACCTTGGGTTACTAAATAATTAAATAATGACTTGTACACCGTCGTACCTTGGGAAAAAAAACGTAAGGACGTTTGAGCCTTTCACTGTCAGCCATATCGGGGCGGCCTAAATAAAGCAGTTTGTCATAAAATTAAGGTGGCTACTCGTGCGCATGGCTCGTCGGTATATAATTTTTTTTTATCTAGGCTATATTTCGTGGTAGTACTGTAGACCCTCCTGCATATTTCAATTATTTATTTTTTTCTGTTGGGCTATAATAATTCTTCAGTAAACTATTTTAATCCAGCGCTGATTTCTTTTAGTTTAACCACGACATTTATGTAGTTGCAAATGTTTCATGCTACGTAATGGTACTGGCATAATTAAATGAATTTGAACTCATACAACACAAATACATGTTTTAAATGAACTATTATGGCTTGTTTGACTTGGATGGTAGACGTTGCCCTCTGCAAAGCCAAATGGATATAAGACTGTGACGGTCCTTCGATATCTTTGCACAAGTCCAGTATTATGTAGTCTGTCTGCATAAATAAATAAGACATATTTTTCGATAATCTCACCATTTGATTCGTCATTTTCCTTATTTACACAGAATATTACAAATATAAATGTAATGCAGGTTTTAAAAATCTGTTGTCCAATACCAGTAAGTTTGACAGGTTCTTCTACACAAGCAGTAGGCTATATGCAAATCCCCCTACTCAAACAAACACCTCTCAACAGCGAGCACGCTACTCAAAGTTGATTGGTCGGGCTCCAAGAAAGGCGGAAGTCAACGGCGTAAAGGGGATTCCCCGTGGGAAGTTCCCAACGCATTATAAAACATGTAAAATATACATTTGTTCGAAATACAATTTCCTCTCTCGCTTGTGCAAAAAAAAAGTTGAACTTGAAGAATCAAAACGTGCCGCGGTGTCAAAAGACAGAATAAATGTAGATCTTGTTGAGAGTTTTCGAATTAAGGTAAGGTAACGTTAGCTATAGCTGGCTAATGTTCCCATTCTACTGTAGTTGGCAAGCCGGTAAACTGAGATGGAATGAGCCTATAAGTTAACTTACATTAAATTTGAAGCCTTGTGACACGTATGGACGACAGAAAATGAAACTGCACGGTAGCCCATACTTTCTTACGATTACAGTATGAATGTGTGAAAAATATTTGGTTCATTAGTTTAACTCCTGTTGCTAAAGTTGGTACAGCGTGTAACAGTTAGCTGGCTTGTGATTTTGTTCGCTAGAAGTTATTGATGGTGTAGCTAAGTAGTTAGCTTGCTAGCCGAGCTAGATATGGGGCTGTTTTTGCATTACAGGCCAATAAGGTAAGGCCTTGCCTTTTATCTCTTCATATATTGATCAGCGCTAAGCGCTTAACACATAGCTTTGCTGAAGAAGATGAAAAAAAAAAATCAGTGTTCAGTATCAAAATCAGACAGTAGACCGGAAAAACTTGTTATGCTATTTGACTTGTTGAATGGCTTCCTGGTTCGTTAGTAACATTGGTAAATTCACCTGAGGATTACCAGAAAACTTCATTTCGTGTGCATAAATACCAATATTTTTTTTTGTTTAATTGGAAGTGCAAAAACAGCTGTGAAAAATCGTGTCTGTTTTTCGTTTAAGAAGTGTACTGCATTATAAACGTCTGTATGTACCAACTATTTGAAACAACAATATGCAATGTGCATATGATTTGTCGACACAGACCCTCTGTGTCCCCCATTAGATGTTTTCGCTCAGCCTGCATGACTTTACTGCAGATAGGACTGATGCTATTCTGTCTAATTACATTTTATTTCTGAAGATTTTTATTATCTTCTAACATTCTATAATTGCTCTAGTTATTTACGTTAACTTTTTCTCTAAAAGGTTGAAGGAGAACTTCAGTTACAAAACTCGCAATGCTCTTTATTCATGCTCTTAAACATGGCTTTGCTTATGGATTAGATGAAGAGCAGTTGTTAGAGTGATTCCACTGTATGCAAGTTAATGACACAATTAAAGCAAAACTGGTTTTTACTTTTTTGGAGGTGCAGATCCACTCCTATACGTGTCATTCAACAACACTGTATGTTGGCTGCAAAATGTGTTTGGGGCCAGGGGGGAAAATCGAATTATTACATGGTTAATAATTAAGTGTACCGGCTGCCTCCAAGGTTGAAAGAGGAATTTTTGAAGTGTAAGAATGTAATTGCAAAATCAGAATTAATTACAGAAATTCACATTTAGGCAAAATGTTTGATAAAGCAAAAAAAGAGCACAATTAACAATTCAGATTTACTATTTGTTAGCAATTTCTGTGCTTATCCATTGCACCCTGAAACACATTTATTATTCCAGACAAATAATTGACTATATCACATTAAATGGTTATTTATGGTTTCAATGAATTAACATGCTTAATGAATTGATTAATATTAATTTAATTAATATGCTTCATTGACAGAGTTACATTGAAGTAAACAACATCATGTTATTTGGCATGTAGACAGCAATGGGTGATACAAAATTTTTAAGCATTGTACAGTTTTTAATTGGAAATTATCTGTAAAGATACAATGTGTTTACCTCATCTAAACAGACATAAAATTACTGGGTCACTCTGAACTAGGGCTGCTGCACCTCCTTCAGTTTTACTGGAAATGGTCTCCTACAGGTTTTCAGGTGATCAGAGTTAAACAAGAGTCATGTATTAAACAAAAATCTTGTATTACATACAATCATTATTTTTTAATGGGCGACTTTGAGCTGTGACTAAGCAAAGATCAACCTAAATTGAGGAAATGACCTCAATTAGGATACACATTCTGAGCTCAGGTTAGATGCTGCATTTGCCTAGAACAGTGGGAACCCCCTTTGTAAAATATTTAAGGGTGTAATATGTGGGAATTCCTCAATTAAGTCATCTCAGATTAAAAACAAATATATTTATATATATATATATATATATATATATATATATATATATATATATATATATATATATATATATTATAAAATATTTTAAATATTTTATACCAGATTGGCATATATGTCTAAATAACACACGTAAAAGGGGGGCTCATTAAATCACTTGTAGTTATTTTTGGAAGGATTCTGATGGTATCTGCAAGAATAATGCAAAGTACCTTGCTATCTCTTTTGTCAGGGCGATAAGCATGTGTCAAAGTGATCCATATTTGCATCATTTTACCCATTACATAGCAGGTATAGGGGAAAATATTAATGGCATTTAACCACAAATTATGCAGTCAGTTGCAAGTTTTGTTAAATAATATTTTACTTCAACCTAGTCCAAAAGCAGACCTAAATAGAACAAACCAGCCATGCAGTGTCACATGAACCTCCCTTTTGGGGTCAGGAAAGGTACATCTGTTATGGTCTGTATGTTTGAGAAGGTGTGTTCTAGCAAAACAAGCATGGGAAAAATATGTCAATACTAAAAGACTTGTCCCTTTCTCTGGTTGATTGTCACCTGTATGTGAACGCAGGGCTCATGTCGGCTGTGTCAGTAATGATACTGAAGCGCAAAGCATGGAGAGGAATATTGGAGACCAGCTCAACAGAGCCTTTGAAGCTTTCCGGCAAGCCTCTATCGAGAAAGACAGCGCGAAAAGGGAACTCCAGCAGAAGGTATGAGGAAGCAGCTAACGATAATACCTATGAATCACAGTTGTGCACAATTTGAGTGCGCTTAAAAAAAGAGAGTTGCGCTCACATGCGCTACCTTGCTGTGGCACCGTCTACATGGCGCATTGACAATTGTAAAATATCCACGCAATGGGTACATTTAAAAGTCAGAGTGCTACAAAGCACTACAATGTTTCAGAATGGGGCTGATAAGAGCTGGAATTCAGAACTCACCAGGAAAACCTCTACAGTAATCTAATGACCATGGTGAGTCAGGACCTTGGTTGTCCCTGTGCTGTGGGGAATTAGTCTTTTTACCTAAAGGAGAGTGTCCTCTGCTGCCCTTTCAGCATCAATTACAGTACCATTTCTCAGGTGTCTTATCCAAGTTTTGACCAAGCCAGCCCCATCATTTCAGTGAAGAAGGGCAAAGTTAATGGGTGGTGTACTTCACAAGAACAGAAAATTAAGGTTGTGCTCAAACTACCTGGTTAAGTCACTTTTTTTTTTTTTTTTTTTTATTGTGATGTATTTTTCATGTGATCATTTCACAGAATTTATTTGATCTTTTGATTTTGCAGACAGAATATTATGAGAAGTATACCCGACAACTCAAAAAAAAGATAGAGGACCAAAATCAGCTGATTTCAAATCTTAAAGCTCAGTTGAGTTTGGCCACGAAGCACAATTCAGGTTTGTGTAAACTGGCTTTCCTTTGAATCCCTTTCTATGTAGCACTGTTATGTAGTTTTCATGGAGAAGAGATGAACAGGCTAGATTTTATCTTTGTCTTGTCTTTTAGACACATATTATGATGGGTCACAAATTTGTCCTTTTTTAAGACACAGTGAAGAAGAGACGCATATCGATGTTTAAAACCATTGCCCACATGAACCACCTCACTGCTTGAGAAAAATACCAAGCATGGGTGCAATGAAGAGCATTTTCATTTTGGATGGGGACTGTTTGTTGTTCTTGTTTCTCAGGGGAGGGGAAATGTTGTGAGCCCGTTCTCAGGAAACAGGAAGTAGAAACTGTGTCAGTATCTGATCAGGACGCTGACAACATTGCATGCATCTCCCAGAGGAGAACGCAGGTATGACGTACCTACCACATGCTATGTGACTACACCACATTTCCCATTACTACAGGCTCTCCTTTAGTTTATACGGTGCGCCTCATGAACAATTTCATACTGTAAAGAGGGTAAAAATATTCCTGAACTAAGTAAATTATAGTGAGTATTGAAAATGAAACTGTGGATAGGCTTTTCCTTAGTATCCTATGTGCTATTTGGAAAGCATTTAACGCTGTGCAAGCTGGTTAAACTTCAAGCAATGTGCATGGTACTTAGTTATCTCATTCCAAACACTCCATGTAACAATGGTTTCCCAACAAGGTACACATCGGTGTGTGCTTTACATTTATAAAACCATTCTTTACTTACATCTATCACTGCTATTCTATGTATGGTTACAGAACTTTGCCATGTAAATCAATTGTGTTGTTGTTGTTATTAATGATGATACATCATAATAATTCTTATTAATGTTTTGTTTATGGTGCAGGATTATTTTGAATTATGCCTTTCTGTAAGAGCCACTCTTCATGGAACACATGGCATATTTCTTTGGCTTTCCTGTAACTTTAACTCCTATTAGCCTTGGAGTATGTAGAACGCCCTTGCCATTTACCGCTGATGTCAGAATGGTTAGAAAGTGTTCAGACCTGGAGAAACCTTTAGCACTGAGAGAGTGTGAAGACAGTATGCGAAAGCGTGGTACAGTATTCTCACTGTCTGCAGGCCATGTTGGAGAATGCACTTTTTTTTTTTGCCTGAGCTGATCTCACCTCTTCGTACAGCTTTAAACACAGAAGCGGAAAGGTCCACTTTTGTTCAGTAGGTGGCGCACTAGGATAACATCTTTCCTGGTTATCAAACACCCAGTCTGAAATGCAGCTTTTCTTAAGCGACACCTTCTGTGCAACACTGATCTCATACCATTGTTCACGGTACAAGTGTCTGAGCAGTGAAGTGTCTGGACAGGAGACTTTATAAGGTTGTTTCATTTTCCAGCTTAGATATATGAGAGTAAATGTGGTTGATATTGAGATTATGCCTAAAATAAGGTTTCGGCTTTTTATTTTTAAGATTAACTTAAATAATGTGTTTAAATAAAGTTCCCAGGTCATGTTGTTTTATAAAGTAAAAACATTATTGCTTTTAAACATCATTTTTAATAAATGATGCATGCTTGCATAACATAAATAAATATGGAGGCCTTTGCATATGAAATGTATGCATTGATATTTAACATATTATTCACCAATATTAACTGCAGTCAATTATCTCAGGATCCTTCTATCATGACCATAAGGTGATAAATTCAGCCCTATTTGTAGTGTCTCTAAACCAAGGCATTTTCATCATTTTAAAGTTTAAGAGTTCAGCGAACAGTGAATTCTGGGACTTGTTGTAATTGATTTGCGGAGTGACTGTAGTTCCAGTCTGTCAAAATTAAGAGGCATTGCTGCGTGGGTATTGCGACATATTTTGTTCCAAACTTTTAAATATTTTTTGTGGTGTAACTGAAGCTGTTGTTATAACTGTCACATTTCACAAAGTGAAAATGGTTTACGCGCTTATTCTTATCACCGTCTCTCTCCATTTTACCCTGCCTCTCATTATGTCGCTGTGCCAGGGATTCTTTTGTTATGTTTTTTTTTTTAAATTGCATAAGTTATAAATAGAATTAGATGATTTTAGTTTCATCGTAAAAATTGTCATAATTCCCTGTCTGTACTACATAGCCAGTGAAATGGCTGATGGTTTTGCCATTGGTTTTGCTCTAGGACTGCATTGAAGCTGTGGGAAAGCCTCCGCATGTGCTACAAGGGGCCGATGGAATAGAGAAGTATATGATGGTCTTTGTGAATTCTGGGTCAGTAGTATTAATAATGGCGTTTTTCTCTTAAAGACAGAATTTTCTAACATCTATTTCTTTTCTCAGTAAAGATGTTCTTGATGCATTTCTGGAGCTTCAGGGAAAATTCAACCAGATCCGGACATTAACTTCAAAACAAAAGGATCACCTGAGAAAGATTTATGCAAGAGACAGCATAGCTAATGGTAATTTTGCTGTAATTTAATGTCACTTAAGGTTTCTAAGAACTACTTTGCACCAACTAACTGTAATGGTATGTTTTGGCTGAAAGTCTCATTTGACCTAAGCAAATCAACTCTGAAACTAGCTAATTTAATTATGAGGATGAGAAAAGGTTGAGTTACAGTTATATAAAATTGTCACAATATAATAAAGGTAATTATATACGTTTGCTTTACTGAGTACTTTGCTTGGAAAAAGATCATAACTTTTCAGCAGAACAACACCTGTAACATAACAGTTTAATTCAATGATATTTGCTCGGGTGAACTGTGTTCTTTCACCTGTGTTAAAATAGAATATTGAAGTAAACGTTTAATTATCTCATTGGTAAAGTAGCAACATTCAGCAGTACAATGTTGATTGGTCAACAATAATTACTCTAAAAAGTTTTCTAGGTCTTCTTCCTGTAAACACTCACTTCACAAATGTATGATCTTGACAGAATTAGAACGTATAACCAATTAAACACCTGAAGTTAAAAATGATTCTTATCTTTATTTCAACTCGTAAGCTTTCATGTTATTGTATATTTGAACTTAGTCTTTCTCTGCAGGTTTTTGCATATATTTTTAGCTTTGGATTTCTTAAGTAAATTAGTACATGCACATGAGTACAACCATTGTGTACCACTTGCACATTGCATTTAGATTGAGTTTTAGAAGTTGGGATCTATTTCCAGATGTGTTAATGGCAATCTGCACCTCTTGTTTGTTTCTTGGTTGATGCTAAAATGCTGGAAACTGAAAGTGTGTTTTTTTTCTCATGTGTTATTCAGAGCAGAAGTTCTCTATGCCTATCCAGTGTACGGACGTAACAGCGGAGCAGGCCGAGGGGCCCTTCTCGTCCGCCATCAGGGCCGAGGTGGGGGAGGAGCAGGCCACCGCCTCCCTGGCGTCCCGGGGTGCCAGCCCGGATGATGAGGACTTCATGGACTCCTTCACCAAGCTGAGCGTCAAATTTCCGCCGTCGGCAGATAGCGAGTACGAGTTCCTGAACAGCGCCCCGGAGAAACGCATCGACATGGTCCTGGGGACGAATGGACCAGACGCTCTGGCCAGCGTCCCCACTGTGGCAGATGAACTGGGCGTCCATTTCCCATATCCTCTCCCCTCTCCAACAAGCTCGCCCTCAAGCCCACTCACCCCAGACAGTATTCGAGGTCCTCAGAAGGTAAGCCTAACGTTAACTTCATGTTGATAACTCTGCAATGCCATGATGGCTCAAACTCAGATCACTGCAGATTTTAGAAATAAGGCAGAATAACTTGGCATAAAATACAATCATCCCCCAAAGTTTTTCTCTTTAATGACTGAGCTGACTGGGAAATGGCTTTCCCGAATCACAGACTCTCACTATCATTGTGTCCTGTTCCAATGAAAACTATTCTGAATCTGTGACTCATCTCAGAACTTCCTTCATTTAATGTAAGGATGTGTCACCTCCACTCTGCTAATCTCCCTGAGAGAAGCAGCCAAACTTTACAGAGCTAAACCTGGAACAATTAGGCATTGTCATGTTTAGGTGTTCATAGAATATTTCAGACATGAAATTGATTGTTTGTGCATTTTATAACTATATTGCAAAGTGAATTATGAATTGTATGAAAATATATTTACTGTAAAAAAATCTGGCTACCCAAGCTTAAAAATCTGTAGTAACTTGTTTCATTGCAGTATGAGTTTCCTCAGCTTTTTTGAAAGAAAGTTTTACAAGCTGGAGAATAAAAGTAGTCATTAACAAGCTCTAATGTTGACTTAAAAAGTCAAGTGAAGTTGGGAGGAATAAAACATTTCTGCTCATCTCACTAAAGGAGGTACTTGCAGCACAACAGAGGAAGGTACATACATTTTATGTTGCAAGCATATATAGCAAAGAAAATGTATGGATGTATGACTGAAGCCTACTAAAAACTTTTAAACCAGTTGGTTAATAATATGAAGTTTGGCAAACTCAGCTGGGTCATTGTATTTGATTACCAAAGAATTCCTTTGTTCCATCCCTGCAACTATCTTTCCACACTGTAGATGTGTCTGTGATCACATATTGCCTATAAAGACAAAAGAACCTGAAGTCAATAAGGCTGGCTATAGTGAGGAAGAGACTCAAGCACTGAGTCACAGGACTCACAGTGGTACCACAGACATGTGCCTGTGCTGCATGAGTCATGTGAATTTTCACTTTGGGAACCAATAAGGTCTCCATTTGGAAATAGTTTTAGAATCTCACTGGGACTTTTACATGTTGGAGGTTCATATTCATGGTGCAGTAGTGAGTCTAGTTATGGGGTCTAGAGGGTCTGGCTGCTCACCATTACAAGCTATGGCCAGATGACTTCATCTGGCTCATCAGGAAGTATATGCAATATGTGATTGGTGACCCTCGGAAATGTGGAAAGAAACAAGGGCCAGTCAATGTGTGAATCTGAGAACTTCTTTGGTAACCGATGACAATGACTCTGTTGAGTTTGCCCAACTCAATACTAGTTGAGTTGCAGCAAGTTGCAGAGCTTTCAGTTAGCTCAATTATTTAACACAATTTTCTTGCCTACATATACCTGCCATATGGAATTCATATGAATTCATGACTGTTCAACTCTACTTTCTTTCTTAAGCCAACAGTTCAGCCTGTAATGACTACTTAAAAATAACTAAAAATATTAGGACACATGGAAAAAAAGAAAAATCCAAAAGACCCTACAGTGTTTGAATCATATTTTTTTTTTTCATTTTAATGTTTCTTAATACAGAAAGAAACAATACATGCCGCCATTGAGCCAAGGGCACAAAGGGAATTGGATCACCAAAGTGATTTTAAATACTGGTAGATCCTTTGTTCTTGAAAGTCTATTCTGCCAAAAAAAGACACCCTTTGGCTAAATTTAGTTCAGTTTTGGTGTTCTTTCCAAAAAGCAGAAGCCCTTGGCACATTGGTACAAAATTATAATATCTGGAAAAACACTTCTTCAAAAAACTTCTAAAAACATATCAGGGTATTCCCAGAATATCAGGAGTCCTACAGAGTAAATGATCATAAATGAGTCATATCAACCTAATATGGAAATTTTAGGTTGAATTTTCAGAGAACCCAAGAGTATTTCCACTTATAACATGGATACAATATCATTTTGTTGTCTGAATTAGAGTTAAAAATGTAGATTATGACCTGTGATCTATGGCGCAAAAAGAAGATCATGTGCAGTGCATCATGTGATGTACCCACCTGTTTGTATGCACATACATGTATAGGTGTGTATGTTACTCTGATGAAGGCACATGTCTAAAATTTAAATTGTTGGGGTTTCAGTTGCCTCTTCATTAAACAGTTTTTATCCACATGCTCCAAGTTCCTTTTGCATAGTCCTTTTCCTCCTCATTGTTTGCATTTTGTGTATTGTCATGATAAAAAAGGCTTGAAACCATAATTTGAGAGTTCAAATCTGTAAAACAACTGTGCTCAGAACACTCAGTATACCCCATATTTTATGATTTTTCATGGCTGTAACTGGTCTTAACAAATTATACCACTTCATTTGTACCTTGTCAGGGGCCTGGGGTGCTGTGAAGCTGGCATTCTATTACATTGCCTGTTATTTAATTCACAATCACTTGTCGCTTGTTCTTTTCTTGGTGTCATTTTGTGTTAGAGCATGTTTTCTGTACAGAAATCAGATGGAGGGGGGAATTATGTTGTAATGAGATTTTAAGATTTTGCTTCGCCAAATGCAGACCTCTGGCCATAGGTGGTAAGGGTGTGGATGAGATTCAAACCCCCAACTGCAGGGCTCTCAGGCGAATTTCCTCTGCATGTAAGTTAAGCGGTACCTGACAAAAGGATTAAAAATATAACATGCCACTGCGTTATGGTGTAAGTAATGTAGCTAATAAACTAGTGGTCAAGCACAACTTCAGACAGATCACTTATGCAGGAGGGACTCTGCTTCAAAGCCAGAATAGTCCATTTTTCTGATGGGTGTAAATCATGAACATGCTTGCCATTCTTGTCAGACTGTAGTGTTACCATAAAATGTGTCTTGCCTGGATCACTTAACTAGAAAAGAAAAAAATGTAGCATATGTTCACCTTTGTGTGTCTTTTGACTGACTTAATTTTCAGTGGTTCAATTCAGTGGTTACTGAATTTAACCACTTTTCCAAATCTATATCATATTTGTTTTTCTTAAATGGCAGCCTGAAAGCCATTGTAGTCTCCAGGTTGACATTTAAGAACTATTTGCTAAAACTAAGTACTGGCTTAATTGATTGATCAATCTTAGTTGAGCAATCGAAGCAAAAATCCCATACTTTAAGAATAAATGTATGGTTCAGGACTACAATTCCCAGAACCCAAAAGTGTTTACATGTGTTTACATCTGCTTTCATTACTCAATAGAGTGAGAATCACAGGTACTGAAGCACTCTGTCATGTGATTTTACACTTGTGGGTGGCCATAGCATGCTTAGGACCACTCACTTCATTGTAATTAAAATACTAATTCAATTCAAACACTTATCTCTCCCCAATACGTTGCCTAATGGGCTCAGATATGCCTATCTCTCGTTCATACATCCATTAATAAAATAATGAAAAACCTTGTGTATATAGTAAACAGCTGAGCTTTGTCCAACCTGATTACTGTCATTACTGTCTTGACAGTATACAACATGCATTGTATTCTTGCTACACCATTCGTCGTCTTCAGGTGCACATGAAGATTTTTGTTTCTCTGATGTACATTTGATTAAAACTGCAGTCACAATCCTGTTTTTAGAAGAATTACAATACTTTACTACGTTCAGTCGTCAAACGTTAAGTTGTCTCGTACTGTAGTTAGTGTTATGACTAAATTATGTCCTCATAGTTTAACTAATTTTGTTCAGTGTTCTACTTTCCATGGTAATTGCAGGGATAGAACCTTCTAACTACTTAATGAATGCTTCTTCATTAAATCAGTGTTCATCTTTTTTGGTCAGTGTAGTGGCAATTAAATGGTGGTTCAACCCAAGCCTATCCTCTCCTTTAATTGAGCAACAAACAAGCAGCCTGTTTGTTGTCAAACAAGTAGCACATTAGCTTGGGTTTATCGAAACCACAACAAGCCAGAGTCTCAAAAAAAAACTGTTATGATCGTCCCAAGAGATTGGGATCAATGCAAGATAATGTCATTGTTGTTGTGGTTTTGAGAAGTCCCATTGTCTTGATTCTGTGCAGGTCCTCTTGTTAACGGCATGCTAGGCTAAGACTGTTGCAGTTACCCTGGGGAGTCCTGCCAGCTGGTGCAGAGCATTTTTTTTATTTCCAGAGAGCCCAAAGTGGGCTTTCTCTTTTTTTCTGGCTGGTCAAATGAGGTCACACCACTGGCAACTTTCAAAGGCTTAAAAATGGTAAACTAAGCCTTTTACATTGCTATTGAAAATGATGGAGTCTACCTATTTCTGAACCGTGGTCTGTGTAATTGCTAATTAATGTACAGAACAAAGAACAGAAGGGATTATAGTTGTTATTATCTGACAAGCATGTGCTTACATCACATTTAGTCATAATAAATCACAAATACCTTGAGTGTGATTTTATGCACAATGAAATATGCACAAAATATATGCAACTATCCCTGCATCAGTGTTGATGGTGATGCAATGAAATGGGCATTGTAGGGGCTGTGTGAGATGACAGAAGAGCAACCAGACTTCACAGGGTCTTATTTTCTCCAGTCGTAAAGAAATGTGATCTGTCCTCACCCTTATTGCTAATGTTAATTGATTATGGCTACAATGTGAAATAGTGTAAATCTTGCCAACCTACGCTGTTCCACAAATACATGTGAGTGGGTGGGGGAGAGAACGTAGGTCCAGCTTCACCACTGGACTGTCTGCCTGCCTGTTTTGTTTCAGTGGCTCCAAGAATCATACCGCCATCCCCAGGTTTGTAGATACATGCACGTTCTTCTCATCTCATTTGACAAGGGGTCGCCGAGCATCTCCTCTAGAGCCGTAGGGATTCTAACTGCACCCAAAACGAAAGCAACACACTGTGTCAGGTTAACAATTCCGTTGCTGGGTGGTGGAAAAAAACATGGCTTTTGTTCACAATGAAAATGAGTGGTGTGTAATGACCCGCTGCTAGATAGAAATTATGATGTGGTGCTGGGGTAGCCTACCCTGGTCCTGGAGTACTACAGGGTGAGCCAGTGTTTATTCCTTAGCACTTAACCTTCCAATTAACATGGTCAATTGTACAGTTAACACGCCTCACCTGGTATGAATTGGGTGCTTATTTAAACATGACTACAAATTCCAGCACACCCTTTTCTCTCCAGGACCAGGGTAGGCTTCCCCTCCTGTAGTAGTTCTGAAACTGGGGTTCTATCCACGTCAGTGGGTTTTAGTCCCAGGTGGGGGTTCTCTGTTATTATGAGAAAGGTAATTGTGCTGAATGATATTACTGAGTACTCTAAAAACATTTTTATTTGACCGTTCTGTTTGTATGCAATTGAAGTTATCCTGACCTTAAAAATGAACATTTTTCATGGTGTGTTCTGAGTGTGTATGCTGAGAGAAATCAGGTATATATCTATTGTTAAACGTATAATTGTGAAATTAACAAAGTTGCACATGGTATAATAAGATGGGAACTTATCAAAGTCATGTCACCAATTTAAATTATTCATAATAAAATGGGGGACACTGTTTCTGTGTCCTCTATTAAAAATATCCAGTTATCCAGATTTCGTGCCTGAGTAAATTTAAGTAAGGCAGACACTATGTGATATAAAGTGAAACATTTCTCTTCCATTCAGCCTGTCTGGAGCCCAGAGCCATGTGAGGCCATTACGTTGGCGCCAGGCGTTGACCCCCAGCAGAGCCTGAGCTCGAAGAAATGTGCCTTCTGCAACGCCCTCGTTCCCCAAGACAGCATATACAGTCACCTTAATTCACACTTCCAGAATGAAACCAGCAATGGACACTAGCGGACACGAGCTCCCTCATTGGGATTATGTTGGGTACCGCCTCTATGTAGCCATCTCTGTGTGTGTGTGTGTGTGTGTGTGTGTGTGTGTGTGTGTGTGTGTGTGTGTGTGTGTGTGTGTGTGTGTGTGTGTGTGTGTGTGTGTGTGTGTGTGTGTGAGTGTGTGTGAGTGTGTGTATGTGTGTGTGTGTGTGTGTGTGTGTGTGTGTGTGTGTGTGTGTGTGTATGTGTGTGTATGTGTATGTGTGTGTGTGTGTGTGTGTGTGTGTGTGTGTGTGCGTGCACGTCTCTTCACATTTATTTACTTGCACTGTCTGTCTTGGAATGAGAAGTTGCTGTTCTCTGTATACATATTTAATTTGTCCTGTTTGTAAAAGCATAGAATGCTTGACTATATCCTTTATGTCTTAAATTCACAATTGTAAAGTTGACTGTATCAGGTGGTCATACGTAATAAAAGAATGCTATATTAGTTTTATATCACCTGTATATTGCATTAATGTGTCCCTTTTCTGGACTGGAAGCAGAGCTTGAAATTGTTTACGGCTGTGTTTGGTGCATTCTGGTTGTTGAAGGGTGTAAAGTGAATCTGTACATTGGTCCTCCAGGAGAAATATCACACTGGATTTCCCTGGTGCTATCACAGTGCACTGCAGAGTGTAGTCCATTACAGTATCAATACACAGGACCTTCATACTGTGGTTAAAATACATTTTTATGGGGGGGTTTGATATTCAATTTATACAAATGTTTTGTCATGCATGGACTGGCAGTCAGGTGGTGATGATGATGATCTTGAAGTATATAAATTATGGAAAATGCTTTGTTAGCATGCTTAACATGTTAACATGCATCTCAATGGTTTCTGTGTACAGTACTTCATTATGTATATGTACAATGTGCTTTTGGATGTAGTATCACTGTTTAAAATGTGCTACTTTTCAGGGAATAATATGGTGTTCATATGTGTGTTATTCAATACTTTCTTATTGGAATCCCAGAAATATTTTTTTTCATATGAATTCTGAACGCAGAAGGACACATCATATTTCAGGTGGGCCTGAAATCAGTTGAATGCATATGGTTTTTTAAGGTCTCTTTGCACCCAGAATAAGATCCAATTTGTGAGGAGGGGGGGATTTTAACGAGCAAACCACGCCACATTATGTTTGCTAATAAACACAAACTTTATTTTCTGTGGGGTTCATGGCTTTTTCATTTTTTAATATTCTATCCTCACCCTTGTCAGATAATCCACTGAAATCACAGTGTATTAATTGAATGTGTTACAGATCAGTTCAAATATTTGTAGTGCACTCTACATTGATTTTAAGGATCATTCAGCCATATGGCCTTGTCTCATTACGCTGGTCATGAGCATTTAATTAAAAGTTATTGAGGCAGTATTCAATTTCTAATTGACTAAATTAGAGAAACTGATTTTTAAAATGATTCTACTGTGCACCATTCGCCCACAAAATGTGCAACTGTTTTCAGTTTATTATGTGTGTTTTTGTTTAGCATTTCATACAGAAATCCCGATTTTACAGGTGTTGTGGACTGCTCAAAAGAAAATGTGTCTATATAGAATGTGGTTTTATATTTACCGTACATAAATAGTGCAATTATCTTCACTTGTTTGCCTGATAATATATTATGTAGGAATGCATACTTGTCTGTCAATGCTTTAATATTGCTGTCTTAACATCAGTGATCTAACAATGATGTGTGAGATGAAAGTTTTCTTGGGACTGCCCTCTCAACCAAATTGATATAAAACCTCTACTTAGACTGCACAAATTGTGTTCCTGTGCAAGACATGTATACATAGTAATTTTATTCTCACACTAAATATTATAAAAATACATGGGAATCTCTGAATGGTTTACGTGTTGTATGTATGCTTGAAACAGAGCAGCAAATTAGTTTATGGTGTATTTTAGCATCTTGCCCACAAACAGCACTTGATTAAGGCAAATGTTTATTACAGCTTTGCAAACAAATGTAATAATATTCACAAACTTGTGAGAAGATGTGTTAAAAGAAATACAGGAAAAATATGTGTATTTAAACTCAGCCTTGTGCAGAGAGGACCTTGCAGCCCCACAGATATGGGCTGGTAACACTTATGTTGTGTCGATGAGCTGGTGTGAAGATTGCTAACTTGTTATTTTATTAGCTCAGCTTTGTATATATGTGCACATGTATAGTTGACTTTGGTATGCTGCTAATTCACGCCCTTTATCTGTTATACTTGGGGGGTTATTGAAAAGTATTCAGCATATATATAATATACTTTCATTTTACAGTTTTACTTTATAAATAAAAATGAAAGGAATAGGGTACTGTTTATCTTTTAAGCACATAACTGAAACGTTGATCCTGCCACTTGTTTAAGTAACAGATTTTCTGATCATTCAAAATTAAAAAAGTGTTGATAAGAAAAGCAATGTTAATAATAATAGCAAAAATTGTATTCAAGAATAAGGCTTTGCTTAAAATGATTTTCATTTATCATAAGTGGTTAGTTCAGAGAGGTTTTTTTAAATTTGCAAGCAAGGATTCACTACTTTTCCCCCAAGTTATTGCTGTATCACATCATTATATATGCATTCATGTACAGAAATGTATAACTGGGAGACTTTCTGTTTTAACAAATACAAAATGAACTTTGCAGTGTAAGAATATCAAAGCTGATAATTTATTGGATACATTGTGTCTTCTTCACTTGTCTGTAGACAGCAAGTGACATTTAATGCTGAAAGCTTGTCTGATGTATAAATTCCACTGGAACCTCTTGTTTAAAATAGCTGGACGTGAGAATGTGGGCATCTCATCAGAGCTATGAAAACAAATCAGCATAACTCAACAGAAGCTGGTGAACTCGTCCTTTTGATTTGACACCTACAAACTGACTATCAGGTGAATGTCTTGTTTCTCCCAACATTTAATTTGCAAACAAATTAATCTGCTTCAGGTTATGTGGAGAAACACACTTTTCGGAGTATTCTCACATGTGGCATATAGAAAATGACTTACTGAATTTTAAATATATGTGTCATAAATAATGCATAATTGAAGCTGGATCACAATATATGTAATGCTCCGCAATCATGAAATTATGGCCAGTGAGGAGTATTTATTCTGAACATGTAACAAATACAAGATAACCAGTCTCCCTAATGATTTTGCTTTGGAAATCTGTGAAGGGATGGTGAAGCTTGCACAGGCAGTATGGTGTTCTCTCAGGGATCAAGGACAGCTGCTTGCACATAATTATGTTGTCATTGCTCGTTATTTGGAAGAGAAAAGCTGCACTGACAGTTACCCGGTCCATGTTTTTTTTTTCTTTTGTATGTTTACTCAGTTGTTAATAAAATAATGTAGGCAGCAAGAGAGAGGGAGGGGGGGGAATCCATTCTTGAAAGAATTTGGCTCTTGGGAGTCCAGTGTTGCCCACCTTGTGGCTTCTTGTCTCTTCAATAGAAGCCATCTTGCTGTTCAGTGTGTTTTTTTTTTTTTTTTTTTTTTTTTTTTGCAATGCTACAGCAGGTACGTTTGGGGAGAACATTTGAGAAATAAAGAAGGAAGGAGGAAAGAGGGATATAGATTGAAAGGATGAAGCAGCAGGCTGATTACGAGGTGTCAAAATTGCCAGGAGCAAAAAGGTGAAAGCAATCAGGGGTGAGAAGAGTGCAGCATTCGTGAGGGGCAACTAATTATCCATCTCATTTGTGGCGTGCAGCATTCGAGGCAACGCTCGCCCGCTGAACGGTGACAGATTGGTGCGGAGGAGAGGGGAGGTGTTAGAACAATGGGGCCCAGCTCACAATCATTACAGCATGCTAATCAGAATGGCTAATGCACTGCCTCGCTGAACTGTGCAGAGTTCAGGGAGAAATCGTAAGTCACCAGCTTCAGGGGGAAGTACAGTGGCCTCTGTCATGTCAGACTGGTGTTAAAAAAAGGGAACAATTCAACAGATTTTATTTATTGTTTTATTACAGGCAGCAGTTATTCCAAAGCCTGAATGAGCCAAAGAGTCCATTTGAGCATAGTCTGTATCATCCCTTCCCTTATAAAAAAAAAAACAAACTTGTAAACAGCACCGGTTTTGATTCAGCAGAATTGTCTCAGCAGATTGGGTATGTGGTCTTATTGCCTATGTTGTTTGCTTAACAAATTTTCGACTGTTAAGGGTCTGGACTGCTATTTAGTATGTCTTGCTCGCATCAAGAAAATATTTCTTTTTTCTCCATGTGGTGTGCAATGTTATGAGATTCCACTACCCCTTTGTGTTCACAATCAAGCATCATTAAACTCTTTTGAGGGTTTGAACATTACACTATAGTTGCATTCAGTCTAATATGACATTAAATTGCTATTTTTTGAGACATCTGTTGTTGACAACTCATACTTGTGTAGAATTAAGCTCATGCCGCATGTCTTTTTAAAGGAGAAAAAAGTATTGAGAACACATTTTTTGTCATTATATTTTATTCATTATATCAATATCAAATGGTTTCCATGTTATTGAACCTAATGACCAGTGATTTAATTCACATGTAGTCAGAGAAATCGTGTAATTTTTTCAGAAGTGATAACATTTATGAGGTGTTACTGGTATTCATAATTGGCTATTAGGGAACAATTTTAGGGAAGTTTTTTTATTAAAAAAAAAAAACTTTAAAAGATCAATGAAAGGAAAAACTGAGGCCATTTTGTTTTGCAATTGAACGTTTTGAAATGGTATTTTAGCAACGCACTATCAGCAGGGGTGCACTTTTTAAGGCGTAATGAATCTTTTTTTCTGTAATATAAAATATGATAATACTGACAAAATTGACATATTACTAATGCACCATATGGCATATAATGCGGTGTAATAGTTAAAGAGCCTGAAAGCAGGGCCACAGATCTGTTTTCTGATTGGAGCAGAGTAGTCATATTTTGTAATCATATTCAGTCACATAAAACAATAAATTAAATGTAAATGTCAAATAATTAATTAGACTGTATATCAACAATATCACATGTTTAAAATGACAAATCACACATTATGAAGATAAAAAAATGTAGAGGTACAAATTTAATGTTTTGGGGAAAAAATGCTCTTGCTGCCTTTAACAAATTATAAATGATATTTTTAGATGACAAAACCATTTGCATTATGACAGGGATATTTCAGATTTTGGATAGCAAATGCTCTTGTTGTCTCTAACAAGTAGATGACAATAAAGGCAGTAAGTTCAGAAACAAAAACTGTCATTACATTACTCAAGAGCTTTCACACCTACCTAAGTGGAATGTAAACCAAACTTGTAATGAAGAAAACATGCCTGGAACAAAACCTGCAGTTCAAAACAGGGGTGCATCCTAGCAACTATTTGCAGTTCAGTTTCACTGTGCACTGAGCACTGTGTACTGTGCTCAAGATACTTATTACTGGCTGTTTATGGGTGCACTCCAATAAAATTCCCTTCAATGTGCTTAGCCAAATTACCCTAAATTCACTCAGAACAAGAAGCAATGATTACTTTGTTCATCTTCCTGACGTGGTTTCAGAGGAGTTCAGTAAGGACTCCCTTAAGGTTTCACATCTGTAAATTGAGTGGAAAAAATTAACCGTGGCGAAATCACGCAAACATTGAAACAAAGTGTTTTACATTTTGATAATAATGAGTTTAATACTTTTAAACAATAGCCCTGTTTCGACTTTCTCCCAGCTCACTGTTCCTCCGCACTTGGAAACCACAGATTCATTGTCACCCCTAAACATGTATGAAAGGTACAACTGTAATTCACCATGAGGGTCTAATCAGATGTTCTGGAGTTGTGCAGACCTAGCTTTGGGAAACATGCCAAGTGTGCAATCTCCAGCAAGCTTTCTGGTACAGTTCAGAGCCAGGGTAGCATCTGCCTATATATGCAAATTGGCAATTACAGGAAAACTAATAAAGAAATAACATTCAGACAAGAGGATCCTACCTGATATTTGAAACATATTATTGTGGATTTACATCAACCATGTATATGTGCCATAATAAAATATTTGTAGTATGTGGCTGTGTAGAATCATAAATACATCTAGATAATGTTATTCCTCCACATGGCTGAAAATACTATAATAACAACTTATTATTATTATTATTATTATTATTATTATTATTATTATTATTATTATTATTATTATTATTATTCACTGTTGAGCAATGTGTCAGGGAATGCCCCGGAAGCAGTATGTGCAGCTAAATTTTGTGTGTGATTTCAAACGGGCTGATTCATTGCTGATGCTAAGAGGGTTTACACGCGAAGATTCGTCCAGCAAGTTTCAGAGTAACTAACGTTTTGTATCAGGTAATTTAAGTCGTCCTAAATGTATGATCAGCTGTGTTTCTAATTAAATGTTACATATCAGACCGGAATTAATTTTAGCAAACCTAGCTAGCTGTTTGCTTATATTTGTTCACATACTGGGCCTATCGCTAACTAGTTAGCTGACTGTCCAGTACCAGGTAACTTTATAGTGTGCAGTTTTAAGATAGTTTCTGGGGTAATGTCTATGATTTCCTTCTATAACCAGTATATTTTGCCACGTTTATTTACAGCTATTACATCTAGCTGCATGTATCGGCTAGTTAGGTCAGGGACTGTGGGTTTCTTGAGTTGCTAGCTGGCTAATTTGCTAGTTCGTTAGCTAGCAAGCTGAAGTTTTGCTGTCAGTATGTTCAATAACTTGTTCAGGTGTTGGGAGAAATTAAACGCCATGCTTAATAATTAACGCAATACATATCGTAGGCTGGGTTGTAAGTATATTACCTCTAGAGGTATCTATTGTCAGAGTAATGTTAGGTACTAGCTCTACTTGCTAAAGCCGCTAGTCTATTGTCACCAAGATGCAGGGAAAGCTAACTTTATAAGTCGCGTCAAGCTAGTTATCTCCGTTCTTGAATTTTGGTAATTATATCACTGTTGTTTCACGTTTTCTTGTTTATTGTTAGAACTGATGTGTTGGTCACAGTAGTTGTACTGTTGTTTGTATATCAGACAACTAGCCAGCGAACTGATTTGAAAAAGGTGTCCGGCTACCACTACATTCGTTAGCTTCTCACAAGCTAAGTTACACTAGCTAGCTAGCTAGCTAGGAAGCTAGCTACGTAAATTATCCAGCACTATAAAGCTCACACTTACATGTGCAGCATAACATTAATGTTGTATCATAACGGTATCCCCGTTAAGAATAAAGTAAAATAGATGTAAAGCAACTGTGGTAATGTAACTGTTATGAACACAACAGACTGTTAGTCCTAGGAAGCTCGCTTGAGACCTTAAGTTTTCCTGTCTTGTCTTGAACTGTAAGGTTGCTCAAGCGTTGATTAATGTGTACTGGCTACCATACAGTAGCAATAAGGGCTGTAGACACATTTATGTATTAGCAAAAATATTACAAATGCTTTCACCTTTTTTGGAAATAAGCCTGCTGAAATCATAGGGTAGAATAACACTTCCATGAGCATTTACAGAAAGTGCTGAGTTGTCATGTCACCATGCTTTTTCATGGCCAATAACGTGACACAGAAAATTAAGCCAAAATTATGCTGATGGTCAAAATGCCCATATTTGCTGGTTCTTTGAAAAAGGAGTCTTGACTATTTTAGTAATGATACATAAGTGTAGATCTTGGATAATAGGCTTGTCTTCTAAAAATATCGATATTATCTAGTTTGCCTAGTCGTTAATCAGTTGTTTATTATTAATTCATCAAAGGGTGCATTTAGACAGTCAGCTTGAAGTGACTGAAATCAGTTTTTTTTTTTTCTCGTTACTATTTTATCTTTTCCTTTTTTATATTTTACATTTTATTTCCTGTGCCTGGATATTAAACTTCTGAATCAGTTTTTTTTTTTTTTGCCCTGAAATGTCCACCCCCCCTCCCATCCACATGCAACACATTGATGGCTTGTATCATCACCTGTAAAAAATAATTTCATTTCTATTGTGTGAACAGTCTCTTCATTAAACTGATTTAAAACATCTGACTTGAACTTTGATGGGCAGCTGTCTCAATGTGGCCTATTTTTGAGCTTTATTAATTTTACAGTTTGGTAAAAGCCATGAAAAGTGTCCCAGAGAAGTCACTAAGGGGAAGTAATCAGGCATACAACAAATGCACAACATAAAATATGTAGTGATAATTTAAACGTGCAAGAAGACACTTTCTGTTGTTTTTTAAATTTCTAACAGACGACCTCTTGGTACCTGTTAAAGGCTTTATCTGCCACTATTGCCATTTTGCTATTTTTTGCAATTTACCTTTCACAGGGGTTTAACTGATGTTCAGGGCTCACCTCTCACCCTATTACATATTATTGTGTTTATGTACAATAGTGTTGTGCTTTACGAAGCACAAGCAGTTTATTCTAATTGTTTTCCACAAATCCAGAAAGAATATACAAATCTCACCTGCTTATCAATTAGTTCCCATCAACAGTAAAGTTAATCAGACTTCACTACTCTTAGTTACTGAAATCCGCATAATTTTAATGCCTGTCTGCTTGGCTTTGTACAATCTGTTTAGGTCAATCTCAGGATATGAATAGGCTCCATCTTGCTGGAATATGTATTCTTGATGAGCTGGTTAACAACATCTGATTAAATGAAGAATAATACAGAAGTATTGCCCCACTGCAAACTAGGGCAGGCTAGAGAAGAAAAAAAATACACGCACACAAAGAAAAAAAAATGTTTGTTAATTAGAAAAGGAAGACAGATTCTTGAATTAGCATGTGGTGTTAATTAACAGGAAGTCTGATGCCATCTTGTAATTACCACCAATATTTTTGACGTTTAAAGACTGGAGGTGAATTGCACGCATAGTTGAGTGGAAACTTTTGAGAGCGATAATAACTTTGTGTTTTTTTGTGTTCTGCAGGAGACATGGACAGACTACTGAGGCTTGGAGGTGGAATGCCAGGACTAGGGCAGGTATGCTTTCTGTTTCATTCGGTATTTTTTCCCATGAATACATCTATTTTTGTAAAAAGATCCAAGTAGCCAATTGTAATAGAGAGGAGGAAGAGAGAAAGTGGACATTCATTTCTAAACGTAATGGGAGACAAACCACACTGTTATGACATTTTGACCCATGAAAATTAGATTCCACTATGAATGTAGACTCAAACAGCAAACAGGGGCTTCAAGGTGGGGTACCCAGTCATCCACATATGTGAGGCCCCCTGTGGTCCCATTAAATTCCTGATCATGCCAGTGCCATAGTGTCACCAGGGAAGGGTTGATATTCTCCTGCTCTCTCTCTGACTCATCTGGTCAGTTGGGCACCTGAGGTCTGCCAGTGCCAGCTTCCTGCTGCACTCTGGTGCTATGACTGTGGAATTCGGCTGATGTATAACAAAGTGAAAAGAAGTGGAGGGCTCCGTACGTATTGGAAGGGAAAGGTATACCTATGCACTCTCCTGGACTGACGGAGGACGATGCTTCAAAGCTGAGCCCACCGTTATAAACTAGGGCGATGGTGGGTGGGGGGAGGGGCACTTGCGATAACTCAAACTGAAATCACAATTGCGCACTCTGTCTGTTTGACAGCTCTTTTCACTTGCTTGTGAAGGTCAATGAGAGAGGTAGACAAGAGGTGGAAGGAAAACCCTATTCATGATTGTTTTTTTTTTTTTTTTTTTTTTTTTTTTTCAAACCCTTGTTTTTCACTTGTTCATTTGTGTGAGGGTGTGTGGGGTTCTCATTGTTAGTATAATGATCAGTACACAGCATGCCACATGAGGTAAACCAGCCCTGATTGGCTAATCTTAGTTAGGCATATAACCCAATCAGATGATGTCTGCAGATAATGTGTACTGACACCTAGGTTGAAAAATATGAAGGTTCAGAAAGTGACATGATGGGATGCAGAAATTTTCTTTTCTTATGGGCCCAAAAAGCCCTAATTGAGCATGTTCGCGTCACTGTCCAAACCTTGATGCTTTTGACCTGGATCTTTTCCCTATGATCTGGCATCTTGATGGGCTGTACAGCTACTCAGAATCAGAGTGCTTACAAAGCACCTCTTTCTCTCAACAAATTTCAGATTATGGAACATAACTTTTATAATTCAGTGAAAAATGGAGAGAACATGCATGAATTTAAAAAGTGTATATTCTTACACTTGCATCTTTGCAACCAATTAGGACAAGAAAATTACTTCCAAAATGAGAGTGTATGGTTGTCCTCTGGAGCTCTAATCTGATATCACTTAAATATCCATGTGTATGTTAGTCTAACCCCTCCTTCCAATAGCCAGCGGAACTGGGACAAAACCTGTGCATTGAGATCTTCCCTCATTTGAGTGACTGGAATTCCCGTTGAAACACAGCAGATCCACAGACTCATGAAGGTGGTATATCGGGCAAACGGGTGGATAGTGGCAGTAAATGTGTTCAGAGATATGACACAAAGCGTTTTTTTCCCCCAGAGAGGATATGTCCAGTTAGGATTTGTGTGAGTCATTTCGTGCTATATTTGTTCTCCCGACTATACAAACCAACTTGCACATCTTACATTTTCACACAAGACAGTAGAATAGTTTTTTTTTCTTTCTTTTAAATTACTATATTGACTACTAGCAGTGACCATTCAGCCTATCTAGGCTGTTGATATTGCCCATTGCCTTAAGTGTGTGCAGCATTGTGTCAAGCTTGGTTTCAAATGCTTCAAGGACCTTTATTACTTCTGTGAGTCCTGTTGACCAAATCTATATGTTAACTGTTCCCTTATCAGAACCATTCCAGGTGAAATGTAACAAGTATGCCAATGATGCTTTGGGTTTACAGTACATAGAAATATCCCATGGAGGAATTGCATGTCATATATGTGTGTGTGTATATATGTATATATATATATATATGTTTATATTTGACTTTGTCATCTCAATGCGATATTGTGAAATGATCATTTATTCGAGTTAATATATTTAACTGTAAACATAAAGCATATGCCAAAACTGTTTCCTCCAAAGGAACTTTCCACATACTGAAGTGTTGTGGACATTTTCGTTCCAGTTCCTCACCCATCTGAAGTCATCAGAATCACCCATCTGTTTCTTCACCTTGATATTTCCAGAAGCAACAGCCTCAAACCCCTGCAATATTCTGGATACTGATACAAATTTGCGTACCTAAACCAAAACCTCTCCACTTCAGTGTAACGCAGGCAATAATTAGGCTAGCTCATAAAATGTGTTATAGCCGTTGCTATCTTTGGCAAGCCTCTCAACTGCCCCCTTAAAAGCGCGTTTGTTTCTGTGGTGATTTGAAGGCCTGATTTTTTTTTTTTTTTTGGAGGGAATATTTGGCAGTCACAGTAAGTGATGACAGAGGCAGTGGTGAGATCGCACTCAGAATCCCAGCGGAGGCTCCAAGTTCTGGGGAGCAGGAAGCTGGATGGCATCTAAACATTTGCCTGACTTGAGAACTGCGTAATTTATGTAACATTATTGTGTCTAAAATATATTCCAGAACAGACCCCCGGATAAATAGTTTTGAAATTTTCTCCCTCATCAGGCCGTTCAATAAACGTCTGAAGAATGACCGTAAGTAATTAAAACCAATTAAATTAAAGGCAAAGCACAATGAAAATATGTTTGAGAAATACAAGAACTTTTTTTTTTTAATGACTCCTTTAATTTGTGTTATAACGATATGCTATTGCATCTATAAAATTGAAATTGAAACAAATGTCAGGTGCTTTTAATACCCTGAAAATGTTTGTTTTTCGCTCGTACAGCAAGGGGATGTGAAATGTTAATTAGTGGCAGTGTTGTTTTTCTCCCCACAAAGCTCAACATTCTGTTGGCTTAAGTAGGTTCTTCGTTACAGCAGCTGGAAGTAGGGAGGACTTCGGGGGGCTTGGTGGTGGGGGGGAAGGGGGACTAAGGAAAAGAAGAAAAAAAACTAAAAAAGGAGCTAGTCTAGTAAGGGTTAAGGCTGCATGAAAGAATTCATTCCCAGTTTAATGACCTCGCCTTGCTGGGCACGGACGACGGGGAACATGCGCCTGACTTGTACTGAATTTGCCAATTAACACCTCCGATAAGAGACTGCCTCTGCACACCACAGCGGCAGAGCAAAGACGAGCACCTCCCCTGCACTTTGTTTTTTTCTTTCCACTCTCCTCTCCCCCCACCATTCAAAAACTTCGAATTGTATACTCAAATATAAATTGAGCGAGGGCTGCGATATCCTTATCTCACTTTTGATTCACAAGCAGTCAGGCTGTCTAACGGAACGAGGCTTCAGTGCATATGAAACCGTTGTTTATAACGCTATCGTAGTTTTTTACTGTCATTTTTGGTTAGAGTTTTGGCTCCTGAGAGGCAAAGTTTCCAAATTAAAGATAATAGTCCTGTATCTTTTTTTTTTTCATTTTGTTTTCCCCCCACCCCCCACTGCATGAATCTTTGTGTACTTCTTGGGTGTTCTATTTTCACACATGCCCATATGGCCTTGTGTAGTTACAATTAGAAATGAGATTGGTTTCCAAGAAACACTCCTCAATAATACACTCTCAGTCTTTTGTTTCATGGTTGATGGGGCGAATCGAAGGCAGTTCACTCTCGTTTGATTAAATTAGGTTGTGGCCCTACTGAACCTTATGCACCATCAGCACTGTTAGATCTTAACATTAACTTTTATTATTGTACGTAGCACAGTAGTCTCACTCCACTCCTACACTTTTCAGCGCATGTTTATCAGTCTGCTAAACAACACCTCAGAGGGGTGTGAATTTTCCAACACCTGGTGAAAATCGCTGTGGGGTTTTTTTTTTTTTTCCTTGGAGTCCCTTTTACAGGTAGAAGTCACTTTGCTCTCAAGTCCTTAATGATTTGGAAATACTGTGAAATAAAAAAAAATCTTTGGGTTTCATGTGATACGGACACTCTCACCACTGTTAGAACGCTTAAAAACAAGGTTATAATTAAAGAGGACCTTTGTATGGCAATGCAAATGTGCAGTAAAACAAATGCCAGCGACAAATCCACACACACACTTGCATGTACACACTCACGCAGTATCACTCAGGTTCGCAATTCATTAGCAGGTATTTTAATAAAATATAATAATCAAAAGATGGCTAAATAATTGATACCAGTTCACACCATGGGATAGGTGAGGTAATCTATCTAATTGTGTTAACAAATTTGCCAAGCAGGACTGAGAGGGTAACATGTTGAGGTGTGAGCAGTGTACTGTTACGATGGCAAATGCCTTGTCTTAACACTTTGTCAACAGAACAGCCTCATGCTCTCTGAAATGTTATTTGGGGTCTGATAATCTCTTGAAACCACTTAATTTTTTACCCTCTCCATTATGCTTGTTTTATTTTCTCATAGTTTATCCAGACCAAAGCTTTTGTTGTCCCTTTGGTGACCGCACACCCATGCTGCATATACGTTCTGTTCATGAACTCTGTTACCGAGGTTTCACTCGCCAGTCCGGCTATTTATTCAGTGCTAAGAAACCATCTGGCTCAGGCAAAGTTGAAAGCTATTCTAGTGGACCTTTTCTCTGACTGATGCCTCCTCACATTAGTGGGTGGATAGCTTCATTAGTGCATAGACTCTCTGCTCCAATATGCTGGAGATCTTTGCATTTTATTTCCCTGAGTGTGTACCATTTGCCATAGCTGATTTTTTAAAATGATATAAATGCAAGGCGTATAAAGATTTACATGGTGAAGTGTAGCACCTTTCTCTTTTTCAGCGGAGAAACTCCGCGCCTGGTGTTGTATTTCTGGTCCAGTTGAGTTCTGTGTTCTTTCTCACAGCTATTGATGCATTAAAATAGAATTCCAGTGTGCCTAGTGGAAGCAGAGACTTGCAGATTGTTCAAGACCAGCCTTTACACAATGTTCTGTACTTGAAAGACTATAAGCAGCATTAATATCTTAAACAGTTTCAAGGTTTGTTCTCTCATACCACATATCTCAAATGCATACTTTGAACTACAATTTGGATTGTGTGATTTGTTTTTTTTTTTTTTTTTCCAAAATTCCTTTGGTGCCTTGGAATATAATAAACTGGAACCTATATCCTATATTACTGATACGCAGCCTATTGCCACTGTCGTTGTTTTGGCATGAGTCTGTTACCTGCAGCAGATGCTGCGTCACATCTGGATTTGAAGGTTGATACAAAAAACAGTAATCAACAATTTAGGTCACAACACTTCTGTCCATTTTTACATCATTAAGCTTGTTTTGATTCTTTTACCGATCTACTAAGCAGAGCCTTGCACGAATGCTATTTTCTGCTCTTTAGACCTGATGTTTTAGTAGCTTTCCGAAGTTCTCCTGAGAACTGTCACTTTTACATCGATGTGTCAGCTCTTATGCTGTCAGGCTTTAATGCGTTTGACTGGATTTTTCCTTTTTATAAAAAAAAAAAAAAAAAAGTGTATTCGTAGCTTATTTACTTGAATTAACATAACTGTCAATTGGAAATAGCATTTGATCTGAACAATGTCTGTGTGTGGGGACATCAGAGGTAATGTGGCACCTCTTAGCGTAAGGTTATCAAACCCCCTTCCATGAAAAACAATTATTTAACCACTTCCTTGAATATGTATGCGTGTACATACAACTGTAATAAGGTGCACATTTGCAAAAGCGCACATTTGTTAAAAAAAAAAAAATAATAATACATAAAAATGTGCAAAAACATTTAGCCACTTGTGACATTGGTACTGACAATGTATATAAAAAAATCTTGTTAATTTATTTTTCTTGATTTTGATTTGGTGTAAGACAAATAGCCGAAGTATTTTGTTCACAGCTTTATCTACCTGGGGATAGCGAGCGCAATTCTCCCCTGCCATACCAGTGACAGCTACCTGCAAAGCGTTCCCTGTGCCCTAATATGCGAGTTATCTTTAGACGTGGCGCCGCGATTGTCAGAGAGGTAGCTTGCTTTGTTGATTTGCTCCTCAACCCTCTGGAGTTTTTTTCTTTCACACCATGATTAGAATTGCACAGATAATTGGGGGATCGAAGGGAAAAATGACAGCAGATTGCGTCACCGGTTACCCCTTCGCTGGCTTGTTAGCTGAACCCCTTTCCAGCTGCATTGTGGAGACATTAAGAGTTTTCATTCAGAGCCTTCTGATGACAAATTTTCAGGGATTATTTTAAAGCATGCTTTTTTTTTTTTTTTTATAACCTCAGAGCTCCTGTCTCAATGCGCCTCACTCATGTTTGGCTGACATCGCTGAAGAAAAAAGGGAGAGAATGCAGCACGATGCTTCGCGTCGTATTCTCAGTGTCATTATTAAATCATTCGCACTCAGATAACAGCTTTCATATGGAGAGGAAGAAGGTGCTGAATATTTGAAGAAAGTCGTATTGTGCTTGAAACTTTGGTTGTGGTGTAGAGAGGGAAATGGGAAAGTCATGTGATATGAGGTGTGTGCTTCTGAATTAAAATTGGAAGTCCATATAATGAGATGTATGGCTTGGCCTGCACAAACAAATCCCTCTCCCTGGCTGTTGTTTAGATATGCCCAGTATTATACCTCAGCTTTCTTGGCATGATAGGTTACAGTTGTTGCCTTGCATGCTAAATTTGAACTACATAATTGAAGTCCCATCATAATTATGAATCACTGTGATGTAGTGGTCGAGCAAGCAGAAATGTATGCAGTGCTTAGTATCTACTACCTTATGTCAACACGACAGTATGTCTTTACCCATGAATTTAGTGGAATCTCTGTTAGAATAGTTCTTGTTTCTGGCTTTTGGGTAACTTATTTCCACCTTTTGGAGGTAAGGGGTAAGGCCCTCCATTAGTTTGTGAAGGAGATATTGGTGCCTCTAATAAATGTGTCTCTCCTGTTTCTTTCCAGGGCCCCCCCACAGATGCCCCAGCAGTGGATACAGCAGAGCAAGTGTACATCTCCTCACTGGCTCTGCTCAAGGTAAGAGCAGAGACCCAGCTGGAGTACCTGTACCTTCCACCCACTTTTCTCCTTCCAGAATCCCAGGGAGGGCATATTTCAGACATGGCTTTCAGCTAGCAGCTTATTGGCACTTTTAGTATTTGACTCCAGGTCCATTCCAGTCAGTGGCTTCAGTTTGTTTAAAGGGACCCTCCAACATCTTGACACTTATGTGCTTTAGTTTTTTTTACCAAGGGTATACAAACCCACCAATACTATTTCAATATCTCGTCATTCATTCCTAAAAAAATCTCTAAACAATTGACTGGCCTGCATTTAGGAGTTATCAAATTGAAAAGGCTGGTATTCAATTTTATAACTGCCAAATGTGGTCTGGTGAATAGCTCAGCAGATCAGTCTGGATCAGTCAGGTCAGATTGTTCACCAAAGTATTCACACAACTGAATAATTATCCCTTTAATTGGGTAAGGAGGGGGCACTAACTTTTTCATTTTGATCGTATGTTTGACACGCCAAACAAATGAATACACCACCAAGCTTCATTATTTCATGGTACTGCTCAAGTCCCGAAGCAACAACAAAAAATAGATCCAAGAAATAACCACTGTGAATTAGAAAATGTATATGTTGTAAAGGGGACAGATAGTTTTTCACAGTGCTGTAAGTGATCAATAAAATATTGCATTCAATTTTTACATTTTGATTTTGCTGCTAGCATATAGTTATAATATGGTTGGTTTAACAGTTGCCAAGAATGATATTTCTTATCAGCAGCTGAGTATAGGTTCACAGCTTGATGAATCAAAAGTTTAATTATTGAGGGTAAGCAAGTAATGCATAGCATTCTAGCAAAATCTTCAGCTGGAGCTTGCTCCCCTAGCCTGATGCATTTGAATACCATTGTAAACATGCCGATTCTGCATTCCACAAGATAAGCATTCAAATTTGGCTCCATTTGAACTGGATGAGTCTTGGGTCAAGAGCTGAACTGTGAAGAAACTCCTGGGTAGAACTACCCTTGGGTTTTGGTATCAAGGGTTTCAAGAAAATCAGAGCCAGGTTAAAGCACAGTTAAAATCGGGCCAGTGTAAAGGCAGCATATGTAAATATGACTAAAACCACAAGCACGTTTGAAAAACCCTGCTGAATCCAGGCCAGGGCAACAGGACCGACGTGTCCGTCACCGAATCCACCATGAGTTTGCGTGGGGAGAACAAAATAAACACTCCGGAAGGCAGCTAAGCAGCTTTCTCTGCTCGTCTTCACAGTCCAGGATAAATAAACAGGTTTGGGTCAGAATTCCTCCGCGCTTCACACTCGGCACACAACAGATGTAATGGCGATAGCAGGCAAGGGAAAGTGGTGGTAGAGATCATTTCAAATTTGTGTCAAATAGAAGTCCCTTCAACCGTGTAAATTAAAACAGGATCCTATCCATGTGCTTCTATTTGTATTTGCAGATCAATGTAAGCCAAATCTGTGGTCTCTTAAGATGATTTTTTTTCAAAGAATGATTCACAGTTGCACTAAGGAATAATAATACACATGTCCAAAAGTCAGTATTGGCATATAGCAAGAGATGGGTCGCTTTGCTTTTGGATAAGATATGCAGAAATGCATGCCCATACCTTTCCTTGATAAAGCTAGAAACCTCAGGCCTTTCCATCATACTCTGACTGGCTCCTGCAGTTGAGTCATTTGCTACTCTGGATTCCACATTAAATTGGGTAAGAAGCTCTGGACTGCATTCATTTGCAACATATGAAATGGCAGACCAGGCAAGCTCCAGAGCCCACTGTTTGGTTTGTAGTAGTAGGCCATCTTATGCTTTCAGTGGATCTTTTGCTTCATTAGCGTTCACACTTCAGGTTCAAGTGATGCATCACCCTTCATTGAGAAGATGGGTTATGGATAGTGAGGGGTATGTGACATTCAAACCCATTTAGCTGTACAACAATGTTGTCGTCATGACTTGAAGAAAAATCTTTACATTATTATGCTGTATACATTTATCAAGTTGTCAATCAGGACCTTTTAAAACAACTGGAAAAAGAGCCAATCATTTGTCTTTGAAATGTGTTGGAACAAATACATTTTTAGTGTTTGATTGCTTTCTGCAAAACAGCCCTTGATGTTCCATATAATTATTTTCAATAACCAATTAAGTTACATTCAAAGGCCATGGTAAAGATCAACAGTCCCTCCCTCCAGAAACAACACAATTTGATAATAGCTGGTTGAATGCCAGTGCTGCTGTATTTCTTAATAAAAACTGCAGAGAACCCCAGGTCACACTTTGGAATGTACTGTGATCACAATAATATCACTGTAAACTGATCTCCAATAGTTAATGAGTTTGAGCCAGTCTTCCATCAAAGTGTGAAACAAAAGATAATTAACAGATGTTTTTATGTAATATCTGTAGTACGAAGAGTTGCTAAATAAATGCTTTTGCAGCTCGATGGTACTATGCTGCCTAAAGAAATTGAAAAACTGAATCCAACTGCTTGCAAGTATAAATAAGAAACATGAGGTGGAAGTAAAAAAAAAAAAAAAAAAAACATTGTATTTATTTTTTTTTTATAATTGGTTGTACACCAGTGCATATATGTTGTGTGATAGTACTGTCATGTAGTATTGTTATATAAATGATTTACATGATGACTAATTTATATGTTTAGACTATACACATGTTGTAATTTTCATTGTAAACGGTAATAGTTAGCTTAGTAGCCACCTCTATCTAGGGAGGATTCTTAATATCAACATTGCTGTGGCTCATTTACACATCTTATTGTCTCAAAAGATATGTGGGTTTTTTTGGTCAAACATAGACAACACATCCAGACCCACCAAGAGTTTTAAGCAGTAACCTTGTCCTTGGCTGCCCTGACATTACAAGCCTTGACTTATTCATACAGTTTTCTTTAATCAAACTACACTGATAATGCAACACTTAATGAGAGCCCAGTTGAGTACCAAGTGAACTTGTGACCAAAACAGTGGTGTGATGACGTCTCTTAACTACATACCCAGAACATCTGCTTTGCATAATCAATGCCATACCTATTTAAATTCTTTCTTAGCAACAACCAGGCAGTTGGGCCACATATTCAGCCAGAGCCATGGTGTATACATTAATTCATTATTACAGTTTTCCTTGAGTCATTTGTTTTTGCCATTTCAACGTAGTGTTTAGAATATCAGCATCATCATTTAAGTGTAAGCTTTAAGCTTTTAAGAGTGAGCTGGATAGTGTGCATTTATTTATCTTACAGATATTTACTAGATATCTATTTTGATTAAATAGCTATTGCAGATTAATATAAGAATGGTATGTAAGCACTCCTATGTCATGTTACCTAGTTAAAAAATATGGTTTTAGGCCAGCTGAGAAGAGGAAGAGAAAACTGCCTAGCTAGCTTGCTCTTGCCACAGTTGGCCGTCTTGGTAAGTGGATGGCTAAATGACCACCAGAAGTCTAGTTTGTCATCCAGATTAGAGGTATTTTTCTCAATCTCACTTCTCAAGATGCCGATCATCTTTTTTGTCATCACACAAGAAAGTCACTTGCTGTGTTTATTTGTATCACAGTACAATTATGAGCTTGAGGGTCAAGACAAGAGGTTGAGTTAATACCTGACCTTTTTATTTTGTCAGTTTGCTTGTTTGACAATGGACAGCCCTGCAGTTTAACTTTGGAATATGTTATATTTTCTTATAAATTCTCTGTTGCTGTTACTATTTTGTTGTGAAACTAACTTGTGCATTGCATGACCCTGGTTTGGGGATAATAGCTCCGTATTATACTTTGTGACAACTTTCCACAGATGGTATTTTTCTTCTTACACAAAATTTAGTATGGCTCTTGTAAAATGATCATAAAATGTTTGTAGTTTGTCCTTCTGGATATTACCATCTGCAGTATTGCAGTAACTGATGGTTATGTTTAACTTGTTTTTGTGCGTTGCAGATGCTGAAACATGGCCGTGCTGGGGTACCAATGGAGGTGATGGGCCTGATGTTGGGAGAATTTGTTGACGATTACACCGTCCGAGTGATCGATGTGTTTGCCATGCCTCAGTCAGGAACAGTAAGTAATACTGATTTTTACAAAAATAATACATACCAGTTATTTTGTATTCACAGTTGTTGTTATACAGTACATTTTTGGGAAAATATCTGTTAGCAGCATGAAAATCTATAAGGTCAATTGTGATTATAACTCACTGTTGCATAGCTGTAAGATTTTATTCTAGAGAAACTCATTTCCTGTACATTTCCTGTTCTGTTTGATAAAGTTTAAAGTTTGATAAAGTGTCTTATGTGTCTTTGTGATGTTCAACCTGGATAACAACACTGCTATAAATTTGAACCATAAAAAGTGACAAAGTTTGTTTCATATAAATATACTAAAAAACAGTACCGTTTTGTTTTATTCTAGTGTTAAGTGCTCTCTCTGATCAAAGCGTGTCTTTAACAGGGTGTCAGTGTAGAAGCTGTAGATCCCGTATTCCAGGCTAAGATGTTAGACATGCTGAAGCAAACAGGAAGGTAAGTGTATGAAGCTCCTCAGTTCATCAGTAGGTTAATTACATACATGCCTGTGTAGGAGACTGCCTGGATTTGAGGTGAAACCTCACATTCCCCACATTAAGGCTCAGCATGTTCTAAAGCTGTTATAACAGCATTTGTGGAAGGCATTTTGGTGTACCATGTCATTGCCTTTCAGCAGTTGTCAGTTTCTTATTTGAATATTTTTATTGGGGGGCTAAAAGGCAGGGGAATCCCGCAAACTAATGGGAACCAAATTCTTAGTGACCCAGGCACACAGTGCAAATTGCCACTTGGTGGATTCCTTAATCTTGCAGCTGGTTTAATTGATGTTAGAAGGGTGGGGATTCAGTCTCACTGCTGAAAGGAAAAAAACCTGTCAGAGCGAAGGTGTGGTAACAGGGCGAAATTGAAATCCAGCTCTTCTGTCCTAAAGCACATTGCCTTAAGGACAGTGCTTCTTTATCACACTTAGTCTGGTAATTTTAATATTATCATAGCAGAGTGAGATCCTTTTTTTCTTCTTTTTTTTTCCTTTGAACAATGGTTCATTCTTTATCTTCCCTCTCTCATGCACCGCGCACACCTCGCACCTTCCTGTCCGGCACACACACGCTTTCGCGGGATGTGCCACTTTTATTGTCTGTGTGGCAGGCTCCTCACCCTCACGTCCTGTGTCTTGCAGGCCCGAGATGGTGGTGGGCTGGTACCACAGCCATCCCGGCTTCGGCTGCTGGCTGTCAGGCGTTGACATCAACACTCAGCAGAGCTTCGAGGCACTGTCGGAGCGTGCCGTCGCCGTGGTGGTGGATCCCATCCAGAGCGTCAAAGGAAAGGTACTAAATCCCCTCCGCCCTATTCTCCCCCACAGAGATGCTTTTCCACTGCGTTTTGTTTTCATATGTTAAAATTAAATGTGATGGGAAAACTATTTAAGGTGGACACTAACAAATGAAATTTTTCACCATTATTATAGTACTTTAACCTCAAGGCTGTACCCAGGTCTTTTGGGGATTTCTTGTATTTAGTAACTATTTTAATCACTTGAAATGAAATTATTTGAAAAGCTGTATATACTTGAGATGTTAAAGAAATGTGTTCCGCAGTATTGTGAAATTTTGGGATTGATTCTGTTTCTTTGTCAAAAATGCAAGGTAAACTTGACATGTTGCAGAAAATTTTTAAACTTTTTGATTGAGGTTTTTCTCTCCCTTTTTTTCCCTGAGATGATTGTTAACCTTAAATTTCATTTCTACCCTTCGCCTGGTCGCATGTCCTCCTGTATTTGGTTCCTGGCCCCATATGCCACTTTCCTATTTCCTGCCTGCAGACAGCAGGGAGCAGCTCTATTATCACCTTCTCAGAGCTGTCTGTAAATGTGAGAGGCAATTCGATTTTACTTGGCCATGGGGAGGAGGAAAAGGAAACACAGCACAACGTGCAGAAATTGGCTCCAAGCTCCCAGTATCAGAGCAAGGCTGCGGGGAAGCTCTGTTCCTGCACGTTTCACCGAGGATTTTTCTGACCGCTTTTTATCCAGACGTGCCTCTCTGTTTCAAGACGGACACTGGTCCAAAATGTATGAAAATTACTTGTTTTTTTTAATGCTGTAAATTGGCGTAGTCGAAGCATACAGCTTTCGATTGCTGAGCTCACCAGTGTTTGTTTAGTCCTTTCAGACATACGTACATGAAATATTGATGGAAACGGGTGATTTTACAGTTCCACCGAGATATGTTTGGATGTACAGAAGGCAGCTCCTGTGTGTCTCATTCCTGAGGGCTCTTTCAGCCATTTTGTATATTGGGTATACGCCCCTATTTGGCAGGTTCTTGCCTTTTGGGCTTTATCACGGCTTGTATTGGAAGACGTTATGTTAGAACGGGGAGAAGCGGAATATATTGCGCACAGATGAATTAAACATGAGCTGAAAGCAAAGATCCGTGGGTCTGACTTTTCGCGCTGCATTCACAATTAGAGACACGTTGGCCTGCCATGGCTGCTTGCTAGTTTAATTGAGATTATAATCGTGTAACATGACAGCCACCGGTTTGCTGCCCTTCTTTCACGTTTCTTTTCTTTACTGGCTCCTGTTGTAAATGTCAGTATTTGCTTACTGTGGCAAGATAAATCATTTTCACAGCACAATATGTATAAAGTGAATTGGTCAAATGTCACCCAGATGTATAAGTGCCTTACTTGAAATTTATTTTTTTATGCAAAAAAATTGTCTGATATCAGATATTAAATGAAAATAATGTACACAAATATGTATGTAGATGGTCACAGTCATTCCAGAAAGACTTACTAAATTTGATTTTAAAAGAAAATGACCATTAATGGTTAGTAACTTGTATTCTGTCATGACGTTGGAGCTAAAAACAAATCGCAATGCTCTTTTTCTCTATTTTGGCCTAAGATTTCTATGCAGATTTCAGAGCTGTAGCAGTGTCTGAGTTGTGTGAGAAACAGGGTGGCATTCTGACCTTCTTCCAGAGAAGTGCTGAAGATGGTTGAGAGAGAGATTTTTTTTTTTTTTTAAATCCTCGAGGTTTCAGGCCAAATATGTGGAAAATCTCAGAGGAGACCAGAGGAAAGTGCCACACTTCATGGCATCGCTCCTCTTAAGCTAAAATTGATGTTTTATAAATAATTTCAACGTTACAAACATCAAAAACCCACAATCACAGCAATTCACTGATATTCATTTGGCATAAGTCAGTTTCATTTCCGTGTGCTTTTCATCAGAAATGGCTGGAAAAAGTATGGTTTCCTTGAATTTTTTATGCCATGGGCTTACTGGGGACAGTGGCTGATGTTCTTCACTTGTAGACGTCTGACAGTGCATGGCAGCAGAAATAACAAAATGGTCACAAACCCCAACTGCACTCCCCGGGTCATAGTGTATTTAATTTTTAACCAGACTAGCGACAAACTGAACAGTTGATAACAGGTCAGTTGCAGGTGATAAAAGAAGTTTTAGATGGGACATTAGCCCTTTTCTTCACTTGGTGATTTCTGACATTATATCCTCACCATTTTTACTGAAATAATACATATCAGCGATGTTGCCTGCAAAAAGGACGCAGTATTATACCATAAGGCTAAAGGCATTGTGGATGTATTTTGCCGGCTCAAGAGCTTCTAGATCTCCCAAGTGGTTTTGCAGAAGATGCAAGTGCAGGATTGAGTAGAATTTCATAGTATCCTGTTGTGGTTACATATTTTAATATTGCAATGTAGGTTCTTTTTTCATTACGTGAGACCTTTTAATCAGTGGCTAACTGAAAGAAAGGTGAGTCTGTCCTGACCATGTGCAGTCAGTTTATTATCACAGCTTTTAGGGATCTTATTGTGGTTTGTTCTAGCTAGGATGAAGGCCAAAAGAAAGTGATCTCTTTTGCCAACTAGTTTATTCAGATTCAATATCACTATGAGCTCTGCAAAAATGAAGTGTAGCATCATATTCATAGATTCTTACCATGTCTATCTGATTTAGATGGCTGTAATTATGGAATGAGAAATTCTTGGGCCTTCTCATGAACTGATTTTGTGTACATCTTATACAGTGTGGTACACACAAATTACTATAGCTTTAAATTTGAAGGTCAACAGTGATGAGACAACAGCTAACTGAACTGCTTTTGACCGTTACTCTTGCAGAATCTCCTTATTATTCTTGGTCTCTGTTAATTAGCGATGCAGTCACATGCTCTTAATTTAAAAATTTGATTGAAACTCCAAGATAAGCAAGTTTCAATTTCTTCAATGATCAAGAAATGGAAAATGGTGTATCCAAATGCTCAACATTTTCCCAGTGTTTCCCACCCATAGTTTATATTGACCAGTTAATGGTAGCTACCAAGCACAAAATGGATGCAGACTTTACAAGCAATACACAAATCAGTCAAAATAGAATTCCTTTTATGTTGTAAATTGTACGACTGTTTGCTGCAGTTGTGTGTGACATAGTGTAGACATAGCACGGTGTTAATTTTTTTTTTTCTTAAGCATAACAATGACACAGATCCCAAAGCTGTTGGAACTGAGTGAGAACTCATCTGCTTGTTCCTAACTGGTCTGAGACTCATGTGGCACTCCACCAGCGTATTGCTGTGTGCATAGAGCTCTATGCGTTGAATGGATACTCCTTGCTGCGGTGGAAACAGTAATAATCAAAGGCAGTGCTGCTTGAACATGTCAGACTCCTGGAGATTTCTTTTGTACCAGACATTTTGATAACTCCTAATGCCGCTCTGATTCTTGGTGAATATATTATGCAGAAGCCAGGTTGTATAAGTGTTAGCCACGGAGGACTGGAAACTTATTGGAGACATGCATGGAAGACAGGATTCATGTTACCTGTCCCTTCTACCTACTTTAGATGAATTTATTTACTTGTTTTATCATTCATGATTTTCATGTGTGTCCATCATTGACTTCCATTGTTTCTCCCCTCAGGATCTTTGTGTTCTTCCTGAGAGCAGCCTTTTTACAAAGTACAGTCTGGTAGACTCTGCTAATTCTTATATAATTCAGTTAATTTCTGTCTTTGATGTGGTATTTTTAAAATAATTTTTAAGCTGTAAATCTCAATACCTTGCCTTTAAAGACATGTAAATAAGATGATTGCGAGATGTAGTCATTGGAGGGTCTAGAGAAAAAGACAGCAGGAAAAACACATGGAAATAACATTGGGCCCAGCACTGGGCTTCTGTTTTGATCTGGGAGCCAAGAGCAGACAAAATGCTGCTGAAATATGTGGAGTTAAGCAGAACGTAGTAAGAAGGATATTGTAACAAGGACATGTTTTAAGTGATACAGTGGTATCCACACCATAGTGCTGTGTTTTACCAAATAAATAGACAGGTTTTACTTTCAGCCAAAGGTATTTGCTGTATAAACCCCCATATATGGGAAAGACACTATCAGAAGAGAATAGACTTCAGCCCAAATATTGGGGTTGGGAGGGGATTACAGTAATTTTTAATTTATTAAATCTTTATTGGATTAGAGTACTTGGACTCTTTCAGGTTAGAGTAGAAATGTGGAGGAGAAAACATTTGAACTTTACAATAAAAAATATTTTTACAAATGTGGCTGGTTTTCCTCCATGTTACTCTTAGCTTGTAATTGCTATCCCTGGGCACAGGGCCAGGTGGGAGTGTTGTATTTGCCAACCATAGTGCAGTGTGCAACTGCATCCATTGCTCCACCGGCCGTAATGCTATAATGTTGAATTGTATACAAGCTTATCTGCCCAATTTGCTCTAATGTAATTGTAGTAGGACTGGCAATGGAATTAATAACACATTCTGTCCTTTTGTTTGTACATCTATGAAATATTGTACTGCTTTGTGAGTACCATTTGAAGAGCTGACAGTTAACCTCGCCGCCCCCCTTTCCCAGTGGTTAGTTACCCAGTGGATAGGAGAATGCCCTGCTATATTTTAAGATTTAACTCAGTACTAATTTATGTATCATGAAATTGATGTTCAAACAGAATATTGAAGTGTTTCATCTGTTATTACATCAGCCTTTTTCACCCAATGCAATGACAAAAACTCTTAATTGTTGGCACATTCAAAAAAAAAATATTTTATGAAGAAAAAAAGCAAAATAAGGTTTAGAGTACACAGAGTTCAGCTTGTTTAATATGATAACCATCTCCACTGGGAGTCAAAAAAATCACAAATTACTATGAATAAGTTTGAAACTCAACCAAACTGTCTGAAATGATCAGACAATAAATAACTCACCAATGAGAACAAAAATATGAATATTATTTTGATTGAATTGTCATTTTCTTTGAAGGGGCTTGTGATCCTTTCTAACCTGCAAAAAGATTGATACAGACACATGCCAAAAACTGCACTGTTAAAATGAGCTTTAGCCCCATACCCTTGAGAAGGGATAGTAAGGGTAAGACTCGGTGAAATGTAACAAGTTTTAAGAAAGAATAACTTTTTAATTTTAAGTAAACTTTGTGAAAATAACCACCTAATGCTGAATGTTTAGAATGGGCATAGAGAGTTGAAGTCCTTATCGCAAGGCGAAGCTCAATGAAGTATTCTTGCTACAAGAATTTTCTGTTATACCTCTTACTCCTTCATCAGTGTTGTCATTTCCTTTAAAAATTATCAGTGTAATAGCATGATATTCTGCCCAATTGTTTGCTACTGAGTTTAATGGTTTATAGCTGTATATGTAAACTTCTTACATATACATTATGTTGTCCATTTACATGTATACAACAGCTTGGATCATTGTTCATTGATTTACTGATTCTAATGGACTAATGGCCCTCCATGTATTAGAGATGACCACTTCAGTGCTGATTCCAGAATGATCCATGTTAATGTAAATATTATTCTTTAAAACTTATTTTTGTAGTAACTATTAACGTTTAGTGGGTCTACTGCATATTTGTAAATGCAGAAATGTTATTTGCTTGTCCTCCTCTTAATAAATTATGTATAATTTTAAGGTTTAGATGCATCAGTGGATTGAGAACTGTAAATCCTACTCATTTCTGACTGTCTGAAAAAGGGCTATTGTGAATTAATGAGAATTGAAGCATTCCTCGGGCTTGAGCCGTTTTGATGGAAGCTTGTCATCTGGCTCTCGATAGAAAATGTGCTATATTTGTAATTGTGCAGTTGGTTTGTAGCAGGATTAACGACCGGGCAGAATTCCCAAAAAACAGAAGACGTACAGCTGCAGGATTTAAACAATGTGAATGACTGTGTCAGAGGAAGGCTCGGGGAAAGAAAAGCATTATAATGAGATGAGTAAGAGGAACCCTTCTTAGGACGATACGGGCATGCATCCCTGGGACGTTAACTAATAAGGGTTTAAAAGCCACCACCGTCCGGGTGGCCCTCAGTAGACCGCTGGCTGTCTGTCAGCCGGAGTGCAGCCTGATTCCTTCTGACAGTGGAGATCCACAGGGGTCAAGAGCCAGGATTAAAATCCTGCCCACATATTTGAACACATGCACAATTAGGCTAATTTAAGCATACCATATACAAACCATAAAAAACAGCAAATTCATAATTGGGAAATTTTATCAACATTTTTATATTTTAAATCAGCTTTGATTTATAAATACAAATTCCAATGTGACGTCTAGTAAACAAGATATAAATAAGTTAAGGGCCATTTTAAATGCACCCCCCCCATGAAATTTTTAGTGGAAGCTGTAATATAAGCCACTACCTGTCAGGAATCGCAAATAACCTTGGCTGTGCTCTCTCTCTCTTTCTCTCTCATCTCCACTCAGTGTGTTTCATCCCATATTACCGTTCTGACAGGACCATGCTTATCCATCCGATACAAGAGAAGCTATTTTATAGTCAGAAAAAGCAATAGCATCCGACTGGGGCAGTGCTCCGTCCCTGTATCCTCGCCGGCTGTAATTTTGTTGTCATTTCGAGTGCCATCATCACATCATTGATGTGACAGTGCTGGGCATTAGGTAAAATCCCCAGGCTAGTGCTCACTTTCAGCCATTCACTCTCATAGCCATTCACATTGATTAGATTAAACCAGGACAGCAAGGATATGTAAGACACATACAAAGTACAGAATAACTTGGTTTGAAGAGTTTTTTGGTGTGTATTGATTTTCCTCAATTAAACAGTTTTTTTTTTTTTTTTTTTCTCTCTACAAACGTCACAGAAAATTGAGCTGTACTGTGAAATATATGGTGTGATGCAGGGTTTTGGTCCACAGGAAAATCAGCAGGGTCCTGTCTTTTTTCTGTTATTGTTTGAAACGGTTGGCGGACCGCCAGAAGCAGATGTGCAGGTGCGGCGGCCGCGGCCAGCCGTTCCTCACGGTTCGCGAACGTGTCTGACGCTCAGCCTGCCCTGTCATTGCAGGTTGTTATTGATGCCTTTAGACTGATCAATGCCAACATGATGGTTTTGGGACACGAGCCAAGGCAAACAACGTCCAACCTTGGCCATTTGAACAAGCCTTCAATCCAGGTAAAAAATATCCAAAAATTGAGGGGGTTGGGATCGTGATTAGCATTGCTTGCATTTCATGCAGTTTTTGAAGAGTTCATTCTTTTTACTTTTACTAAAATTAACCATAGTGAGACAATTAATAATTAATATAATTTTAATCTTGTGTGTAAAACATGTTATAGTAGTAATATTTACATTCCTTTCATTGTACATATTGACCTAGTACCCACATTGTTAGGTCTTTACAGTATGTTTATATGGCCAGCTTGAGAGGGTTGTAGCTCCCTAACACACACAAACTCCCAAGGGGCTGGATGGTCTTGCCATTGATAGCTGTGTATGTTATTCTGCAAGATTTGGTCACAGACTGGAATAATAAGCTTAATGCAACGGACCCTTATGCAGGAAACACAAGCAACAAAAAAACATGAACGGGGACAGACACCGCTGAATGGTCTGTTCCGCAACGTGGTTTAAAGAAGAGAGAGAGAAGAAAAAAACTAACCTTGTTTGCTTGTTAAAGGAATGAAATGAAAGTGAAGAATAATCCTGTAATGAGGAGGAAATGGTCTTGGCTCTTGATTGGGCAGAGGCAAGTCCGTGCTTGTATGTTCTGGGAGAACAGATTACTGGACCTTATTGCATCGCTGTAATGACCTCTCTCGTTAGCCTCACAGATGCAAAACCCCTTCATTAGGACACAAACACCTACACCTTTCTGTACAGCCAAAGCAACACAACTCTCAGGCTTCAGCTCTCACACTCGGGAATGAAAAATCTTACAATGTTTACCGTTTTATCATAATAGCCATTAATATTGTTAGAAAAAAAAAACATATGTTTGTGTTTGTGGTGAGAATTGGTTGTTCCTTCTGCAATCGTTTTTGCAAGTACTAATGCTTTCAGTCTTTCGAAGGTTAACTGACTTTTTTACAGTGTCAGCAAATTGTCAAAGGATATTGTGAAGCACTGGTGTTCTCGGGAGCGTAATTCAGTGACTGTAAATGCGAAGCGCTTCCACTTTGTCCACTTTCACAGCTGTATATTGTTTTTTTCCCCCAGGCTTTGATTCATGGGCTAAACAGACATTACTACTCAATTACCATAAACTACAGGAAGAACGAACTGGAGCAAAAGGTTTGAAACTTTCATGGAATTTATTCCTGCAGTCGTCCAACCAAAACTGTTCTAAATGTAACGATATGGGGGAAACGAACAAAATGACAATGCTGAATTGTGCACCCCATATCGAAGAGTAATTGAAAGAATCCAATATTATTCCTTATTATTGAGTTATGGTATAACAGTATAGCTTTTCCAGTTCATTGTTAGTCACCAAATGTATGGTTGTATGATGCAAATGAATGTTCTCATGAATCATCATTTGGCATCATCTAAACACTGTGACTTACGCATCTGACTTACATAATGCTGCTTTTATAGGTAGTGTCTGAGTTTTACATACATTTACATTTTAGTGCAGTATATTTAATGTACCATGGGATAATTGCCTTGCTACGTATTTGAATAGGAGTGCCTGCCAAACAGATTAATACATAAATAGACATGTGTGCTTATGTATCTTGGTCTGCCTATGTGTGTGTATGTGCACAGGAAGTAGTAAAAATAAGTAAAATGAAAAAACAAATGACACTAAAAAAAACACTATAATCTGTGGGTTTCTGAAGAATCATCAAGAGCTTTTACAGATTTTGAAATTTATTGTAGGTGTGTCAGTCATGGAAATGGAAAATGTATTTAATCTGACAAGTGTCCAATCATGATGGCATATGCCAAGCAAGGAAAAACTGTATCACAAAGGAAAAACAGTGACTGCAAGTTGAACCTCACTAATAGATAGATGAACTCTCAAATTACAACAAAACTGAATGTACACCTCTGTCACCCAATCTCAACCAAAACTTTGTCATGAGCTTTACAAAGAGCTTCACAAAGCAGATATTTTTGGCTGGCATCAAGTAGCCGAAAAGGTCAATTCCTAACAACGTGTAACCTGGTGTGTCAGTGCATAACAGTGTGTAACCTGTGTGTATTGAGCACAAACCCTGCAAAGTAATATGGTCTGATAAATGGTCTTTTATTCCTTTTCTACATCTGGACTGGTTTATGTTTGGTGAGAGCCAAAGGAAGCCTTCAACCCACATTGCCTGCTCCCATCTGTTAAACATGGTGGTTGATCTGTTCTGGTATTGGGTCTGATTATTACTCTGCTTAGTAAAATTGTGGTGAAGCCATTTTAGGCAACACAAAAAAATACAGCTTTTGATGAAATAATAAAATGTGTTCCCTAGCTACATTAGATGATTTTTAGTCACATGGTGTCTTAAACTTTACTATTCACAAAGCTAAGAGATGGTTCACAAAGTCTGATGCAAGCTCTTTATTCATGCTTTTGATCTAAAAATGAACAGGCTTTCTGTAACAAAGCTCTCTCAAATCGATACATGTACATACATATGTATGCAATTATGTTGATAAATACCTCAAAAGGATGCAGAATCAGTTTAACCTCAATGTTATCCTTTGTGAAACATGTAGGCTAGTTTACTTTGGTAGATGGCAACATTTCCACTAGTCTTTCACATTACCAGTAAGTGTTGTATCAAAAGTGCAGATCATCATTCATTGTTAAAGGTATATAAAAAGTTACATTTTTATTTACTTTCATGCTTAATCTGCCACTGTTGTTGAGTGGCAGCATTCTGTAATAAACGTAAAATGGAGACAACGTGGAAACTGGTAGGCCACACCTGTAGCTGGACACCCCATATGAGTCTCCGGATGAGCAGTTAGTAACTATGTAAGTTTATTGCGTAATTACAGTGCATCATGGTCCTCTGCTGGTTGAGTTACGTTTCTCACTGATTTACATCTCTGTATTAATGCCATCTTGCAGATGCTTTTGAACCTGCACAAAAAGAGCTGGATGGAAGGGCTGACCCTCCAAGACTACAGCGAGCACTGCAAGCTGAACGAGACCATCGTCAAGGAAATGCTGGAGCTGGCAAAGAACTACAACAAGGTAACCGACCACTGGCGTCTGCTGCCGCTTCATTGTGACACTGACACTCCTGTGTTCATCAGATATTTGGCTGTATTTAACACTGCTCACATTGACTTACCGCTGGCTTTTGTGGTCAGTCACATCACTGCTAGAAAGTAAACATTTTAACTGTTCAGTCAAGGCTCCGCTACACTGCATACACATGTATGAATTTGGAACATGTCCCCGGCCTGAGTCTCAGTCCTTTGTTTCAGGCTGTTGAGGAGGAGGACAAGATGACCCCAGAACAGCTGGCCATTAAGAACGTTGGGAAACAGGCAAGTGGTTGTGTACAGTTATCCTACCTGACAGGCCATAATTAGATATGTATATTATATCATCAGAGTAATGTTAAGAGTTCATTTTCCCCAGCGGAGTTTACCCGTATGGAACTATGGATGTAAATTATTAGTGAGTCAAACTGTTCCACATGAGTCAATCTACCACCACAGTAGAATGTAATATATGACCCCTCTCTATGTGAGCAGAATGCAGTTCCGCTGTTCAGTCGATCCGCAAAGTTCTTTGTCCTTTAGAGAAGTATGTATGTTCCCTTAAACTAGCCTTAGCAAGTACTGATTGTACTAGTCACTCCAGTAAATAAAAAAAAAAAAAAAATAAATCCAGTGAAAAAAATGATTGAACAGAGTTTGGTCTTTAGATCAATCAGATCTTCAGAGTATTAGTTGGAATACATGCATAACTCAGGGAGAAGATTGGAACGTGCTGAGGCATTAAAACAGAATACACATAACTGAATGCTCTTCACTGACCTCTTACCTGCAGGACCCCAAGCGGCATTTAGAAGAGCATGTAGATGTTCTGATGACCTCCAACATTGTGCAGTGCCTGGCGGCCATGTTGGACACTGTGGTCTTTCAGTGAAGTCTGTCACCCATCAACATTTATGTAATTCCTTTTTTTGTTTTATTCTTTGAAAAAAATAAACTTGCATAAAAGTTTCAACACGGACATGGGTTTTCTGGACGTCCTTACAGAGTGTCATTATAACAATTACCCATCACCATACTCCATACAATTCTTACTTTAGATTTGGGCAAAAAAAAAAATGTATATACCTGGAGTAAGTGGAATTGTCTTCATATTTTTATCCTTTCATACTTGCTTGTCATATGTTTTGATGTGTAACACAAATGTTAAATAAAACCTAAATTAGTATGTAAACAGACAATTGTTGAATTGTTATATTTAAATTGTGAATCAAATCATTGTTTGTTGTAGAAGTGTTTTTTTAATACCTCCAATAGAGTAGATTATCTTAGACCCATCAGCCATGATTTGTGTCCTTTTATTTTAGCTGCAGTATATGGGCAGTAGGCAGCCCTGGCTTTCCTACCATGTACGGTCCTCCTCGGCCATCCACTATGGGCTACAGCCGCGTGTCATCGTGCTCACCTGCTCGTAGTGTACATCTGAGCCAGGAAAACTAGGTCTGATTCAGGTGCAGTTAGAGAATAAGGCGAAGGGATTTTTTCTCTGATCTGATTTTTATTTTGGTTTCTTTCAAGTTTGCTAGACCTTAGCTCAGTTTCTAAATAATGAAATCATCGCCATACTCGAACAGTTAATAATATTGACATCATCTCTTATAGATGTGAGCGTTCTCCGGGGGGAAAATAAGCATTAATGACACCGTTTCGTGTTTCTTTGCTAACTAATGAAAAGCTTTGAGTGTTTGTAAAACTTGTTTATGTCACTAAGTGGGACCGGGATCCGGGCTTCTAAGAGGTGGATCAGGCAGTACAATTACATTCGATCGAAACAAACATCACATTTACATGTTTTAACCACTTATTTTGAAAATTTTGAAATGTAAATCTAAATAATTTACAAAAACTAAAGCCGATTTAATTCGGGATCTTTTTGAGTTGATTTCCGGGGATCGTGAATGAACGGTTCACTTCTGAAAACTGACAGTTTGATTGCCACGGATAAGTACCCCCAAAAGCAGTGAAAAAATATGTTGCATGAATTTATTTCTACAGTGTATTTTACTCTTGTATTTCAGCTAAAAGTACTGGAACACCATGCAACCGCAATTTGGAAGTTACAACATGATTTAGCCTATTTTAAAAATAAAATGCATTCACAAACATAATAGAACAATGTGTTTCATTTCAGGTTTGCAACGTCAAATTGCTAAGTGCATTAAAAATGAATTGTGATCATAGACAGGATATCGTTTGAGCTTTCGTGAATAGCAGGAAGGGGGTGAAAAACTTTTATTTAAAATTATTAAAATGAATAATGTAAGAAAATAATACGGGAAATGTGTCAATAAAGTAAATGTGACAATATAATAGCAATAGGCTATAGCCATAGTGCCAGTATTTTGACTTGCTGGAAAATAATACACCACACCTCTTTCAAGCAACTCATAAAAATGCAGTTGTGGGTAACGTGAAGACGTGAATTGATTGGGTAAAATGCAAGGTTTCATGCAAAAGACGATATGTAAAAGGAACCTTGACGTTCTGTTGCATTTCCATTATAGATTCAACATTGGCATATTTCCCCTTCGAAAAGTCTGTCTTCCATCACCGAATACAATTCGAATTGGCTGATTTCTCACACTTGTTTTTCTAGAATGGACTTCGCTTTCACTTTTTTGAACAATGTTTTGTGCATGTATATTAAATAACGCAAAACTGGTTAAGTTTAATTCTGTGCAACATAAAAGCACGTAAGGTGATTGTACCAGATGTTGTGGCGCAAACTTGACAATCAGCCTCTGATAGATATTGGCTGGACTGCAGTCTTTTTGTTCGGGTTTTGGCAAGGGATGCTGTCACAGTCCCCCACATCAAGAAGTCTCTCACACAGAAAAATAATTGGCCCGCATCCTGCTGCGATCGTCCAATTCACTGGGGAGTACGATTTCTACTCGAAATAAATGGAACTTTATTTTTCAAAGCACGTATGTGATGATATCAGCTAACATTATTCGCATTTCGTAAATAACACTTTTTAACAGGTAGACTATCTACAAAGCCTAATTTTAGACTATAAGCAGGGGGGGTTTGGTTCAATTGTATTTATGGGGTATTGTAGAGTATTACATTCAACACTTACCAAGCTACTTTAGCGGTTATGCAGTACAATAATGTAATGATCATTATTGGATATGTTTTTAGCAAGTGAGCAAATGGGGGAAATCTATTTCTATACTATCGAAGGGGCCACTCAACTCGCATAACCAAAATTGAAAACACTGCTTCTTTTTTGGTAAATTTGAATGACGAGAAATACCGTCTTTAACCAAAAAAAACATTTGAAGTTTATCACATTTGTTTAGTAGATTTAGAAGTATTTTTTATCGTTGTATCGCTTTATTCGGCAAATGCATTTGCTATTAGGTGACTACTTTGTGGTTCATACCTCTAAGTAGCCGGCTGACATCAAATATTTATTTACCTTGGGACCAGTAAACATATCTTCATAGGTACTGAATGATTTCACGCTATATCACAAACATTTTAAAGCATGAAGTGCACCGACTGTCATTTTCAGTGTTTTAATAATAAATTCTCATTTCACTGGCAAACATACTTTGCTACTTCTACCACATAAATAGGTAAACATCGTCTGTTTCCCTCACCGAAGTATAAATCGGGTCCTGTGAAAACTGATTCTTCATAAGGAAAAAAGATAAACAGTTATAAAATTTACAGTTATATCCTTACAACCACTCTACTTTCATTACGCAATTGTTTTAAACTGAAGTGTCCTCGATGCCCGCAAAGACACCTATGTATTACACCTGGCAGCATTTCTTGCTATTTGCTATATACGTAGCGATAAGGACCCAGATGATTATCCTAATTAATGTCTGTCTAATTAAATTACTGTCATGAGCTAACCAATAGCAAAAGTTGTTTCATTAGAGTTGCTGGCAGAAAATCAAAAGCGGATCTCTCTTGATTGCAGCATAGTGACAATTGGTTAATTTGCCGTCTTAACAAAAAAGTAGCTCAAACCATAGGGAAGGCGTTTTCTCTCAAACTGGATTCGTGGGGCGTTAAGTTAGGCGAGTGGATATTTCAAAGGTTGCGTGCATCACTGTTTGCAACAGAACTATGCAGTTGGAGCATTGCATCTCGCCATCAATCATGCTCTCCAAGAAATTTCTGAATGTGGGTAGTGGCTATCCCAACACCGACGGAACTGAGCTCGCATTGCAGGACCATCCTATTATAGCCTTAAGTGACAACCTGGAGAGAAGTTCACCTCTGAAAAAAATTTCCAAGGGGATGACGAATCAGTTAGAGGCAGACAATTTTCCTGACTCCAAGGACGCACCAGGGGACGTCCAGAGAAGCAAAGTCTCTCCTGTTCTGGACGGAGTCTCTGAAATTCGTCATAATTTCGATGGATCTGCTGCAGAAAGGTATCTTCTGTCTCAGTCTAGCCAAGCCCAGCCAGTCTCTGCCTCTCCTACTGCCATGTTTCCTTACCCAAGTCAACATGGACCAACGCATCCAGCTTTTTCTATTGGGAGTCCGAACCGCTACATGGCTCATCACCCGGTCATAACAAATGGAGCGTACAACAGTCTCTTGACCAACACCTCTCCACAAGGTTACCCAACCGCGGGTTACCCTTACGCACAACAGTACGGACACACTTATCAAGGAGGCGCTTTCTACCAGTTCTCATCGGCGCAAGCCGGGCTGGTGCCTGGTAAAGCTCAGGTCTATCTGTGCAACAGGGCTCTGTGGCTAAAGTTTCACAGACATCAAACAGAAATGATAATCACCAAACAAGGGAGGTAAGTACACACAATAACAGGTTCTTCCTAACAACTATACACTCGTCTTTAGATGTTTGTTCTGTTTACCTCTATCCACCATAAATTGTGATTTCACAAAAATGGAGAAATCGTTAAGGCCCTTGTGCAAATTGTGTAACGCACGTCTCCTAGAAGAATTGTTAAAATTTTAAATAAAAAAGCTACTTTCGCAATACATATTGTATGTATATTAATTAAATTGTTTGAAAGTAAGATGTGTATTACATATTTTATAAAGCGTTTGCGCCTCCGTATTCAACTGAGATAAACAGTTGGCGTATTATTTAGAGGAGCTGTGTTCGATGTCAGTAATTCTCTGCTGTTGTTATATCAGAAGCCTAATTTTAGAATTTCATTTTTTACTTAATTGTAAACAATGTAGCCTGTAACGTTCCCGCGTACAAACTGGATACTTTGACAATTTTGTATGAACAACTTAGTCATTAGCTTCCGCATAAAATAATGGTATGGCTAAATCCAATTTACATTTCTTTTCTAGACGGATGTTCCCATTTCTAAGTTTTAATATTTCTGGTCTTGATCCGACGGCACATTATAATATTTTTGTGGACGTAATTCTGGCTGACCCCAATCACTGGAGATTTCAGGGAGGAAAATGGGTTCCATGTGGCAAAGCGGACACAAATGTGACAGGCAAGTTCTTCCAATTAACACTCTCTGAACATACATAGGTGAGAATTATGCACGAAGAATCTTCGCGGGCCATATTGACTGTTGCTCTGAAAAAAAAAAAAACCTAGGTCATACAGAGCTAATACATTCACCACACAAAGAATATGATACCCAACATATTTTTACAAATCAATCACATCCTTTGTGGCACCTTATAATTTTACACCATTTGGTAACATTCAGAGTAAATAATACATTGTATGTATTGTGTTATTTCAAGTCATTAATGTTATTTTGACTTGTACTTGTTCCTCAGGGAATCGGGTGTACATGCATCCAGACTCTCCAAACACCGGAGCGCACTGGATGCGCCAGGAAATTTCATTTGGAAAACTTAAGCTAACAAATAACAAAGGAGCATCCAACAATACAGGACAGGTCAGTCTTGACTACTTTTGGACATGTCTCTTAAAATGCCTGGTATTAAGACAATTTCTATCAATTTCAATCGAAGGAAAATTGATTTCTGATTCGGATATGGGTGCTGTTGTGCCATATTTTTATATTTCTAAATATTACATATTTAGTGCTCGCGACAAATTTGTATAGTAGCATTGTGTATTCCATAACGAGATTCCATAACGAACAATTGATCCCTGTGACCTGAAAAGTGCATTTGAATGTGACGGTGAACACGTCTCTCGTTTTTCCACTGTCTCTGTACGCAGATGGTGGTGTTACAGTCTCTCCATAAGTATCAGCCCAGGCTACACGTGGTGGAAGTGAACGAGGATGGAACAGAGGATTCAAATCAGCCCGGCCGAGTTCAAACCTTCACTTTCCCAGAAACGCAATTCATCGCAGTCACAGCTTACCAAAACACCGATGTAAGAAAATAAATATATGTGGAATTTAATCTAGCGGGACAGAAGTGTGGAGTTGGTCAATATGTGCGCTATATAGCTCTTTGGGTTTGAACTAAAATGATAATTATAGTTGTATCTCACTTTCTACAGATCACGCAGCTGAAAATCGACCACAATCCGTTTGCAAAAGGTTTTCGGGACAACTATGACACGTAAGGACATTATCATTCATGGTTATCTATCTACGAACGCCTACCATCACGTTTAACTTATTTATTGTCACTTTAAACAGAGGGCCTATGTTTAAATATTCAATCGACAAGTATATTCAAACAAAAGCATGCTATAATCAATATTACTTTAGGTTTTTGCCAACCATTTGCAGAAATTAAGGTCATTCCCATATAATAATCGACTTATCACACATATAAACAAAAATAATTTCACAAATGTAGGCTTGCCATGCCAGGACTGTCTATTTTATTGAACAACGCGATATAAAAATGAAAAGTAAATGACTTTAATTAATATACATGTTTGTATTCATTTCTGTTCTTTTAACGCGTTGGCAGTGGACCACATGGACCTTTAAAAATTAAAATAGCAACATATTAGACAGAAGGGTGTCGTGAATTTAATGATAGAAGTGACACGCTCTACGGACGAAGAAGGAGGGAGGCACAGCATACAATACAAATCAAATAAAAATGAAGATTGAATTTTGTTTGGCAATTGTTTATTTGTAATTACTTTCCGTGAATAGAATAAACCTGATTGAAAAGTTAGATACTATATCTATGATGAGAGAAATAACAATGCCGTACATTACCTCACTTCTGCAACCTTTCTTTCAAAACATTTTGGTTGGCGCAGCCATTCGATGATATTCATTCACTCTTTTTGCTGTTAGCAATGTGTACTATACATTTATATTCCAAAACGTTTAATTTAATTAAAAAAACTGTCTGCCGAGGAATTTTATAATTCTCATACTTCTTTGATGGTAAAACAAAATAGGCGATGAGGAGGTCATCGATCAAGCTCCACGTATTTCTGATTTTCCGGGGACATAGCCTACATGTGACCTTTGGAAGACATCATTCCACATTGTTTTTGCTTTAATAAAAACAATTTCATAACCTTTTTTAGTGAAATAGTTACCTTAAATATTTACTGAAATATTGCAAGGTGCCCGCGCTGGGCATTCTTCAGTTGTGTAATTTTTTTTAAAATGAAAAACAGACGTGTTCTCCATGTCGTACAAAGTTTCTTTGCCAGTAGTTATGGGTCACCTTTTTGTTAGGCTACAGAACAAATACAAAAAAAAACCCTGGCATTACCACATGGCAACTAACAGGAGCTCTCTTTTATTACGAGCAAAGAAGCCTCTTTTGGTGTTATTATGGCTACAACCTTTTTTCTTTGGAGTGTACCAAAACGCCATACAACACATGCAGTGTATCCATTTTGGGAATTTGAAAAGAATGTCAAGGTACAGATTAATATAACGAATGGAAATCTGGCTATGCCGACCTAAATCAATATAAGTTTTTAAAAAGGAAAATAATCGCTTATCATGTTCAGGGCACTGTGAAGGTGTTCTGTTTTATTAGTTGTAGCCAAAACTAAGTTGTCGTGTTTATTTACGTCCAAAGGCTAACAACTGCAAGCTGCAAAATTGGAAACACACTTTTTTTGTTGAAATAATGGACCATCTCTCTAAAAACCGAAAAATGTTTCGCCCAAAAACTGGCAATAAGTCTTTATATTTTCAAACATAATAAATGTGAAATATACTATTTTGTAAAATATTACATATATTGTACGTATGTAATATATTTAGCATTTTGTAAAATAAAACAATGATTATATATACGCACACACACACACTCCCAGCACTCTACCTCTAATTTCATCGACTAATTTATTGGTTTAGGCCATATGGCAGATTATAAAGACGGTAAACCCAGTTTTATCTCATGCGAATTTGAATTCTGAAATTCTGTGAACGTTGGCGGCTACTGCAGTGAAAACAAGTATGTTTGTAAGCAGCAGTTCAAATCATGAAATTTAACTTGTTATTTCGCACCACTATTGACCATCATGAGTCAAGTCTTTATGCCACCCTTAAAATGTGGGAGGGAGAAAAACAACATATCTTATCCGAAGAGAAAATTATCGCTTGTTTGACGTTTTATTTGTCGCCTTGTTCTTATTTGGAATAGTTTCAGTCATTACAAAGCGATATCTTGGCATGACTGTTCAGTGATAAATAAAATTTTAGCATAGTGATGTTAAGTTACGCATTCAGGTCGTTTTTTTTCCCTTAAGCTTCAACATGTTCACAGACATTTTCCTTTAAACAATAACTTGGCCCACCTACATTACAAGGCACATATCTGTGTAGTAAAATGTTCCTGGTGAAGATTGGGACAAGTTGATAATTTGGCGCGCTTGTGTGTTTTTCCAGTATCTACACAGGCTGCGACATTGACCGGTTGACACCCTCGCCTGGTGACTCGCCTCGCTCTCAGATCGTGCCTGGTGCGAGATATGCCATGGCTAGTTCTTTCCTACAGGACCAATTTGTCAGCACTTATGCCAAATCCCGCTTCCACCCTGGCGCCGGGACCGGTCCTGGCACCGACCGCAGCGTCCCACTTAGCAACAGCTTACTATCCCCGCAACAAGCCGAGGAGACCGCAGCAGCCTCCCCGCAGCGATGGTTTGTCACCCCTGCCAACAACCGACTGGACTTTGCCGCCTCGGCATACGATGCCGCCGCCGCTGCGGATTTTGCCGGTAACGCGGCCACCCTCCTGTCTTACGCAGCTGCAGGAGTCAAGGCGCTTCCGCTACCAACTGCGGGGTGCTCAGGTAGACCTCTGGGTTATTACACCGACCCTTCGGGCTGGGGTACCCGTACTCCACCCCAGTACTGCAGCAAATCCAGCTCCGTTCTATCATGTTGGCCCACAAATTCTACTGGGAACAGGACTGGCACCTCAAATTACTTGGTGGATGAGGGGGATACCATGACAACGGAAAGGTCTCCTCTAGGAGCGTCCGAGGAAGCCAAACCAAAAGACCTCTCGGAGTCCAGCTGGATAGAGACACCTTCCTCTATAAAATCGATCGATTCCAGTGATTCTGGAATTTTTGAGCAAGCGAAAAGGAGGCGAATATCGCCTTCTGCCACACCTGTTTCGGAAACCACGTCCCCATTAAAAAGCGAAATGTTAACGCCGCGGGAATGTGACAAAAACTGCCCCAAGGACATTGGCTACTACAGTTTCTATCCCCATAGTTAGAAAATGACTGCACACGTAAAACGACGGCCATTGTCAATATTTTTTTAAAGGGAAACTTACAAATGTAAAATATTTTTAAGCGTAGCTGCATGGGTTTATTTATTTATTTATACATATTTGCTTACTTTTAGAATCGGTCCAGAACTTCTCAAACAAGTTGTTTGACATATTATTATTATTAGCTATTATTATTTTATTAAAACACCATTCGATATAATAATACTAATAATAATAATAATCAATATACACAGATAACAGTCTACTTGTTAGCTTTTCTCCTTGCAAAGGCCAAATTAATATATGATTTTATGGAATTATCAAGATACATTCGTTTCCCAGAAATGTTTTTCTCGAATGTCATTGTAATTAATGAAACCAATGCACAGGCATATTTAGTTTGTAGTGATATCGTGTCAGATGTAGAGGTATGTAAAAGTCATTGATTGGCATTTTGATATTTCTAAATCTATGTAAAAAAAAACAACTTTTATCGCTTTTTGGGCAGATGTATAGTCACAAGAGTGTGTACTGTTTTCTTGTTTAAAGAAATGTAATGAGGACTTCAGAAGAGCGGTTTTGTGGATCACAATTTAGATCAAAGCAGATAGGCTAGTAAAGTCGAAACGGCCTAATTTGTGTAGCCTCATTTTCTATCTTTGTTTAGATTTTAGCCGCGGTGTGTCAGCTTCTAGGCCTGTATAGAATTTTCTTTGTTCTCGGTTGTACATTATTTTATAAATACATTGAAAATATCGCAGTATTTGATTACTTCATCTGTCCTGTGCAGAGATCAATTATTGTTTTTTCCGACTTTACTACGTTTTTAGAACTAGTCTAGTATGTGTTTCAAAATGAATGTTGTGGTTAACAATGTACATGTTGTCAGTGCAAACACGAAATTAAAATTTCAGAAAACGTATTGTCTGTTTATGGACAGTTGACCAAAAATACAAAACAAAATCGGATTGACCATGTTTATGCTTATTTGAAACATAGCTCTGGAAGTTCATGTAATTATTAGGTGTGATTTTATCAAAAGAAGGAATCCGACCGTTGAGAATAAAACACATTTGAAATCACACAATCAGGGGTTGCGTCAGTATGAATATTGTTCCTCAGATTCTGAATAAATGTTATCGCAAATAGATGAAAATGAAAAATTCCCCTTCAGTCCAAGTTACCTCACGTTCAGCTTTAGGCGCGATTCCAACAAGCTAAGCACTATAAATACCACATTTTATGACAGATAGTCTTCATCTGTAATATTGTAACGCATAATTTACGTTTTATTTCTGGCAGAAAAATATTTCAAACTAGAAATCATTGTTTTCGACACCATGACTTTACTTCGAAATCTTATTCCCAATAATTACATTAATGAATACAATAAAATAACAGCGAATGACCCAAACAATTCTACTATCGTGTGATTGTCACACACTTATGATGACACATTTGCACAGCGTTTATTGTTTACCTTAAAAATGTGAATAAAATCCAAATTTTACAATGAGCCGAATATAACCGTTTGAACTGCTGTTGCCCTCGATCCCATCCTGTAAGACAGGCTATGAGGCTTGAAATACAACATTTCTAAAAGGATTTGTTTTACGTTCACATGTTGAATGTATTCGTCACTTTATGGGGGAGTCTTCCTTCTGCCACCTGATTGGTTACGTTCATTTTTATTACAACCTATGCGTTTGTTTAGCACGCTGCACACAGCTACATACAGAGATATTAAAATTATTTTTATCTCCAAAGCACCCCTAATCCACACTACACCAACCAACAGGCGACCGTGCACAACTACGCACATACAAGAACAAAATAAAGCACTCAGGCTAGCTCCTTCCATGTAAAAGCTTTATCTCTTTGGGAGTGTGAGAAACATAAGATGTATAGATAAATCACTGTAATTAGGCTGCGTGTGTCATTATCTGGCAATGGAGTTCGCTTGAAAATATCAAACGGATATTATATATTTAATTGATATTTTGTAATTATTGCTGTTATGATTCACAGTATTGTTTCTCTCTCCTGGCTCGTTCCGAACATTTTCGTTACTGTTTTATGCAGAAACCCATGGAAACCATTTGGCTGTGAATTTTATCTTCTGTAATTAAGAGAGGCTGTACTGTACTGCACTGCCACCTTGTGGTATTTTCTGCAGTTCTGCGTCCATTTTTATGAGATGTCACCATTCTCTGCCAACGCCTAGGTGGAACATATTCCGATTTATAGTCTGTGCAGTCATCTCGATTCGAATGTTATATAAACGGTTACTCGGTGATATTAAGGGTTTTTATCACTCAGGCTTACGTTATCTGGAATCCATTCTTCTTTCTGCAGGTCATGAGAGTGCGGTTGTCCCATTTGAACACTAGATGGCGCTAGTGTCCTATACGAATGTAAACATAATTTTCAAGGCCAACAGAAGGCCTACATTAGGAAACACAATTGATCATGCATATGGAATTAATGCACAATGACAAAAATCCGTTGTATTCACGTGTAATCACCATAGGCCGAGTCCAGACCTGAGTTATGTGCTGCTTAAGTGAATATTCCACTCTGAAGCTCGATGTTTAGGTGGAAAATGTACGGCCTCAAATCAGCTCACGTTTGAGACTCTTTATTTTCGCCTTTGATAAGTGACAGATAGTGTAAGCGTAACCACAAGGTACACAATGCACACAATTTGTTTTTGCTATACCTGACCTGAGGGATGACGACTTTGTTATGTGTTTATCTGTGTCTGTGAAAAGTGCTGTTGTAGGCAGATTTGTTTAAAAAAAAATTTTCAGGCCACTTCTTTGCCTTTTAAGCTGTATTTTAGTGACACAAAAGTCTTTGCATATGATCATTGCCCCATTTGCCAAATTCATCACTGGTATTAGTGCCTTTTACAACCAAATGCTGTGCTGCCTCATCTTGTCTTAGTTAATGCTCTCTTTGCTTCATCCAGCTCTTGTGACATCACAGTACTGGAAGTGGCCATTAGGGGGCAGTATTTCCCCTGGATTTGCAACCCACTGCTCTTTGCAAACTCAGTCCTGGGGACTCGCTGTGCATGCTTGTTCATGTAAAGTTAATCTTTTAATCAATTAAGGTCGCAAGTTTGAAAGTATTAGCTGATGCGAATCATTGAACTCCTGGAACGTGTCTTTTATCATGGCGCAGAAGTCCTGGTTAGACATTATAAAGTTTTCAGTAATCCCGAAGAGTGTGTAATTAAGTTTTATGATGTTATGTTTGTTTCAGGTGATGTTAGTATATCTAGAAAGGAAACCTTAATACACAGTGGGTCCCCAAAACCAAATGAAAAAAAAAACATGATCGACATAAATGTGAACTTATTGTGGATTTACATATTATATAATGAAAATATTTAAGGTGAAGAGTAGGAGTGTCAATCCCAATCCCATTGAGAAGGTCCGGCTATATCAGTCACCATTAGTAACAGACCATATTATAACTGAGGTTTGGTGAGAGATCCAGCACAAAATGGCTGCCATACAACAATGCATTCGTGCTTGAGTATCTGAGCGATTCCCATACCTCCCATCCGTCTTTTCACTTCCTTGTGTGGAAAAGATGATGGACAAATGCAAGACCTTATGTCCAATAGTGTGGTCATTGTGTAATTATGTTGGATAACTAGGCAGTGAAATTCATATAGTTAATCATATTGGTTGGAATAGTTAACAAATTATGGGTGGTCTCCAGTGCTTTGTTGTGGCTCAGAAAAGCTCAGCTGTTAGACAAGTTACAGGAGTGAAATCCATGCTCCCCAAAGACTCACTGAGTCATCGGCTTAGGTCAGAGAGAGGCTCCTCTACAGGGAGCTGATCTGTTTTCATTCTTATGTCTTTTTTATATCTCTTTTTGCTTTCCACTGTGCCCTATGGCTTGGTAGATAGTACAGATTGATAATTCTTTATGTAACTTCACCCAACACCTGGAGTTTGCTAGCTAGCTTAGTAGAAATTAGTCTGTTGGAGTGGCCATACAAATTTCAGAAGATGATTTCTGGCTTAGGTAAACAGGCATAGATGTTTAATGATGAATATGTTCTGTAAATTCATTGTTTTAATGCTGTAACAAAATAACATTCTTGAGGAAGAGAAGGCAAGGAATATTTTGTTGACTTCTCACAGGAAAGCATCAGCATTTTCTTATGTGTTTGTCTGTGGATAATTAACAATCTATATCCAATTTATGAATGGAGGTGTGTCACATGCACTCCTCGGGTTGCCAGATCTACAGTACAGTTGTAAAATACAGTTTTCTTAGTATCTCAAGTACGGATGGGGCTCATGTTTCTGTTTTAACCGATTCCCCTCCCCCAATACATTTTTGAAGGGAAATACAATTTAAACTGATTTCACCCAAATAATTTCTCTCAGCGCTCCCTATATTTGCATATCATTTGAGCTTACATTTATGTTTTGGTAAATAGAGCCCTCTTGTGGTGGATGCATAAAACATAGCCTAAACTAAGGTTTGAACATCTGGCCTGAAATGCACTAATCACTATTCCATTCGCAAACCCACATGCCAGCAGTTGAATTTTAACCCTGTCACCAATTTTTTAGGCTACTTTACTTTTCATTTGTCACCCAAAAAAAAAGATCATCTGTGGGAGTATGTCTATGGTCTCATATAAACTGCATAAAATAAAAAAAAAACTGAAGATACAGAACATGATCAACATTAAGCTTATTTATTTTCTGGACATATGAAGATACCATACATTCCTTTGTTTATATGTGCAGTACAAGATGCCCACACAGGTAAATACTCTTAAATGAAAAAGTATCAATATAAATAAAACGAGGCCTGATTATGAACACTAGATCTGAGGCAATAAAATCTCTGAGCTCTCAAGAATTTAATAGATGTGTTTCCACTCCAAAAGCAGTTAAATGTTTATGCCATGACGAGCACAAAATAAATGCATACCTCATTCAAACTCATCTACAACAGACTTTACTTTTCGTTGTGCATGTCATATCATAAGCTGCTGATACATTTGATTAGAGATCGAGGATCTGCTTGGCCTTTTAACTCACAGTGGTAAATGTTAAGATGTGGTTAAGGAAAACTGATCTTAGAACAGTGTGAGCATTATGACCTTAAATGCATTATTTTTGTTACCTTACATTACCCTGAGGTCTCCAAAATCACCTAGATACTTTACCCTAAACACTCTTCCAAATGTACATCTTCCAAAAACAGTGCCAAATGTTACCCTGGGCTTCCAAAAATACTATGTATTTAGAGTAAAATATGTTGATATATGCTCTGTAGTTAGATGTTATGGGTTATGGGTGTAACACAATCAGCATACACACACACACACACAAAGCATTTTTTATTTACTGTAGGTCATGCGCCTCTTCCTTAAGAGCTGAACAAGTGTGTCAATATGTTGATGAAGAGGAGGAGTTGTGAGATGTGTGGCAACATGGAAGAAACTCTGCAATGTTCTTCTGTGCTTGTGAAACCCTGTTAATTTGTCCCAAAAAAAGCACACTTGCATTTTTGTTTTACATTTATTGTCTATTTGAAAAACAAATGAACAGAACTGTTTCTTAAATAGAGACAAAGAAAAAGGTGCAAGTCCATGGAGGCAACCTGACGACTGGGCTGGTGTGGACATCTAACAGCTGAGGTACATCCAGCTATTTTCTATATAATAACTGCTTGCTTTACATCACCTTGGGGTCTACAATATTATTTTTTCCAATAGCATAATTATATGCACATATACTGTCAGCTTGTTGACTTGTAACAGGAAACAATACAATTTTATTCATTATGTAGTTACTTAACCAACAGATGTCACTGTTGAATCATGATTTGAGTCATATGTTGACTTAAGAATGGATTATTATTATTATTATTATTATTATTACTATTATATTAAACACGCATTTTTTCCAATGTTTCACCAAAGTGCATATCCACATTTTACAGGTATATCACTGTTGCAAAATCTAATGATAATTTGGACGGTCTATTGTGTGTATCTCATTGCTGCAGCATCCCCCATCAGCTCAGGTGGGTGTAGGGAACATTCTGTACTCAAACAGATACGAGCATCCATTGCTTTTTTTTTAAAGTCCACCTGATGAGGTAAGATATATTGTCTTTCGTCAGAGGAACATGAGTAACTACTTCATGTGCAGTTGCTGCAGTGTGCAGATGCCTGATTCACAAGAAGGGGCTGGGCTCAGAGGGAAACAACACCAAAGATGTTAATGTGAGGGCCTTTGCACTTTGCATGGCTTCCTCATAGTAGTCACTGTACACTGTATGTCAGAGGTTGAGGGATAGGAACATTGATTTGTGATGTTATGACCCATATTTTTTTTTATCATTTTTCTTATCGTCTCAGGAGTGTAGGTCTCCACCTCTGATCAGGCAAGAGAACATTAGCATGGCTGCTGCAATTACTGCTGGAGCAAGATATTTTGTATAGGGATCACACATTCAGAAGGAGAGAATATTTTCTTCTACCTCTAAGATCTGTCCAGGAAAACACTATCAACTCCATGGGCTACTGCATATATGATGGATCAGTTGTTACTAAACACAAACATATAAAAATGAATGAGAACCATAAAACTCACCATTTCTACAGGATAGAATGTCTCCATCTGATTGTTCTTTTTGACTCTTTCCAGTTTCACAGGGGAGCAGAAATCACACCAAAATTTTTGACTGCAGTTACCTTTGTATTGAATCCAAACTTTTTTAGTACCATATGTGCAAAGTAGCACTAGTAGAAAATAAGCAATAGTAAAATGCAGCTGTGTTTATGTACATAAATTAATCAGAAATGTATCACATTTTAGTATGCACCCGATTAAATTAACTTCAATCACATCCCCTCAAATAATTACATTTTGAAACTGTCTTAATACATTTCCTCCTCTTTTTATGCAACATTCACAAATGCAGTACATTTACCCTGAATTCAATTTTTAAAAATCTATTGACCAGTTCTGCAGCTACTCCCATGTTAAAAAGCATATAAAGCTCCAGTACAATGCAGGAAGACAGGAGGGATTACAGTACTTAAGAGTATTTGGAAGGTGCCATGGGTAGCACTGGCCTCATCTGCAGGACTGCATGGCTGTGACTGACTGGAAATCAGCCCAGTTCATGCATGTTTCCATCAGGCCTCTTGAGACAGAACTACACAGTGAATCTCAAACAGCAAATTTAACACTGTGGGTGTTAAAACTAACACAATTTGGGTGTACATGTAGAACCCACCAAAAAGTGTCAAAATATCACTTCTGATTGTGTAAACACTCACATTTAACTCCTGGTTTGGTTTGATTTTTGACAAAAGTCATGGTTATATTTTCTGAAATGAACACCATACATATCATACTTGTACAGTTTTTCCTACAGCACAAAAACAGAATTAATTAAGATTTGCTACTTAGATGGACATTGTTGTATGTTTCTGTCAACCATTTCATTTCATTTAACTGATTTTCTGTTTTGTATTTTTGTCATACCTAAAACAACGCTACAACCTGGAAATGGGATTGCTTATGGTTAATTCCGCTGGGTTTGTTTAAGAAGGGTCACTGCACAGGCGTTCACCATGAAATCACAGGAAAAGAAGGACAATCATTATCTAACCTTCCTACCTCATTCAGTATAATTTACTGTTTAGGTGGAGGAAGGAAGGCTCTTTATTTTGAAACGGTCTCAGTATTATGACTTATTGCCTTTACAAACTGTGTGAGCCAGATGACGTTGACAGATTAGTCCACTCAGTTCCATACATATACTGGTTCATTGTGATTCAGTGTGGTAAACCTCCAATCGGAGGCAAGCATTCAAGAAGACTCAACTATTGATCCTTTACATAGCATTGGCATAAACCTTGATTAAAAAAAAGGTTTGGTTGCAGGACGCTTGTGTCAGTCAGGGGACTGAGTTTGTCTTAACCCCATAATAGGTTTTAGACATTGAAACCAACCTTTCAGGGTTGTAATTTAGCATTATTATCCACCAGTAATATCATCAGTGACCTCACCAGAAAGCCATTTTACCAGGGCAATCTGCCCCACTGCAAAGCCAAACTGAAATAATCTGGGTTTACTGGGTTGCAATATGTATTCATGAGCATGACAAAAACAGAGAGAGAGATGATTTATTGGCGCATGGTATCCATGTTTTTCACCAACCAATTAGCGTGTTCTACATGTGAAGGACTGAAAGTACAGTCTGTTTCCAGCACCTTCCCATCATTGAGTCACTTGTTAATGACAAAGCGTTTGCGCAAGCACATTTATATGCGAATAAATTTAATATTTTTAATATTAAATTAATGTATGAGGAGATAAAAACATGACTTCTGGAACTTCGTGAACATACTGAATGTTTGTAGAGTTTAAAAAATAGCATACACTATCGGTCATAGCAACTTCATGGGGCATTGCCCTATACCAGTCTTACAATTGGTCAAACTCTATCCATGGGAACTGGCACAGAAAACAGAAGAAATAAACAAGAATACTGATGACACATTTATCAGCGCCTTCAAAGATTTTCTTGTGTATTTTGCACTTGACATATTTCATATAGCATAATTCTACTGAGAAATGCTGCTGGACCTGGACCACGTGTTGCGGACAACAGAACGGCAGTTTGACTGCCTGTCAAAGAGCGTTTGTTTATGGTGTTTTAATATTACCATGTGCCCGATGTATTTAGCCCCATGCCTTGCCCTGTCACGTCATGAGAACGTAGACCGCACGCTCATAGCATGAGCGCGTGAATGAAAAGCGCTACTGTAGTGAGGAGTAATCATATGTGGGCAGGCTCCCGGGCGCTTTAAGACATGTGACAGAACCAAGTCGGTTTATGTGAAATTTATTCCGACTCCACTTACATCTGATAGGAATCCCGAAAAAAAAACACATTACCACTAGAACACAGGAAGGTAAAAGAACAACGAAGATGGACATTAAGGACCAAGGAGCTCAACTGGAGCCGCTGCTGCCAACGGTAAGGACCTCATTTAACTGCTTGAACATCATTTCCTCTGTGGTCAGTATCTGTCTTTTGTTTTGTGAGGAGAGAAATTCAAGCTGCTGTAGTCGATTGCTAGGAGGATGGTATTGATTTAAGCGTGGCAGGCATTTATCTTAACGGTGTTTTTCTAAATAAATAAATAAACGGAACATCCCCAGGAGGAACACAAATAACGTGACTGGTATGAACAAAAGGAACGGCTTTACATTTACATATACGTATACATGTTTTCGTTGCTGGTTTACTATCACCTGTGGAAAACACTTATAAATGGCCTTACAAACGGATACATTTTAAGTCACAATTTCACATTTACATAAATTCACATTTTCACTTGAATCTCAAATTAGGTCAAAGCTGTAAACGTAATGCCCTAAAATATATATTTGTAACTGGTTTAACCAAACCTTTAGCATGTTGACAGGAACAGTCAACATACTCCTCTTTTCATTGTCATTTGTGGATTCTTGCTCTGTTTCATCTTCTGTCTGCTAATGATACCCATGAACCTTTCCACAAGTTCATTTTAAATACTTACTTCAGAAACAGAATAAAGGAGAGTACCTGAGTAGTTTAGCATTTGGATAAACAGGTCCCCTATTAACTAAATAGCTGCACAAAAACATGTGTGTACCTACAATGTTGCACTTTCAAGATTCATAGTTACAATTTAATGAAGTTATTAGTAAATGTTTATTTCAAGCCTTTATGATTTAAGGAAGCACAAATGAACAATATGTTAGTCACACTTTGAAATATGTTCCCCATATCCTGTATCCATATGACACAAAATAATGCCTACTGCAATGTGTTTCCTCTTTGATATGCAACCTCAGATTAAATATTATGGTGCATTATGTGCCTCCGTTTTCATGGGAAACATTTCCAGTGATTGTGTGGCGTTCTAGTAGTTCTTCTTATTAACACATGCAGCAAGTAAGTGAGTATAGCTACATGTCACTGAATCACAGAGAGATGTTCCTGCGTATCAGAAAGAATAAGGTGTGTTGGAGTGGAGGTTGAGCAGAATTTTGACCATAGGCATGAGCCGATCTGAATTCCAGGCACCAACACCCCCACCCCCCACCCCAATATGTCCAGTGTTAGCCAGTGGCCCTTCCCAAAGAAGTTGTAACTTTGTTTACAAGTCATTGCTTGATCCCACTGGAGAACATTTTAAACATTTAAGAGACTGGCAGGCCTGTGGGTAGCTGCCAGAGCATTCTTGCTGTTGTTCTGAAGGATATAAGGCAGCTGGGATATAGCTTGCCTCTGTCTTTCTGTCTCTATCTTCCACGCTCCCTCCCTCTCTCTCCTCTGCATGGCAAGCCACATACTGGGCTGAGAGTACCAGCTATCCTGGTACTGAATGCTGGGATTGAATGGAGCTGGGTCATGAGAGAACACAGGCCAGCAGAGGTTAATGTTCAATGTTCTAGTTATAAGCACGGAACTATTCAATTCAGGAAATCATTCTCTGATAAGCGCTAAATGCACATTCTCCAGCTCGGTCCAGGCTACACTGTTTTGTGCTGGGCTGTAATGTACTTTAAGGTGGTACAGTACTCACGGTTTTTATGTTAAGTGGTTAGCAAATGAAATGAACAGTACAATGTTCCTGCTATTCTTTACTATTGTACTCAATGCAATGCTACTATTTTTTAAAAATTACCATACACAGGAGAGGAATTGAATGTGAGCCTGAGCAATATTTCCTTATGAGCTAAGCAATCTATTATTTCCTGCCATGTAAGATACAACCTGTGCAGCACCACAAAACTGTAAAAATCAGATTAATGAATGTGTTTCCCCACAAACTAATGTATTTTAACTAGTCCTTGCGTGAGTAATGGCTAAGCCATGCACCTCATTAGTTTTGTGGTATAGGGGTTGGGAAGTAAATGAGCAGAGTCTTTCAGTACAGTACATCTGAGTGGGACTAGTTCTCACTTGTAGGACACATATAGTTCCTTCAGTGCACCCTTTTATACTGTTGCAGTAAGTAACAGTGAGAGGACAGCTTCCAAAGACTCAGATAAACACAGAAGGTCTGTGTCTTACACCATAAGAAAATTAGAGATGGGCAAACTGGGGTGAGAGCACCCTCAGGGGAAAACACAGCCACTGAACGCTTCTCAACAGTCAGCTTTGATTTAGCACGTTAGCGGGTGCTATCATGCTATCACTCAGAGGACAAGGCAGCACTCTTCCGACTAGTCAAAATGAGAGTAAAAAATAACTTTTTGTTCTTTGAACACCAGTGATAATGTGGCTCTAATCACTTACACAGAGATTTGTTTTCATTATCCATTTGCATGATGGAAAAGCTTTTTGTTAAAACCCTCAAATGCATCCTCTCCTGCACATTGTTTTGGTGGCTGAGGGGTAGGAGAGTCCACTCTATTCTAGAGCTTATTGCAGTCACATACTGCTGTAATGCCCCCTTAATTGGTGCGCATGTCCTTAATCCAAATACATTCTCTGGGCTCTGCAAGGCTATGCAAAGTGATGAGTAATTGCTGCTTCTCCCACACCCGCACAGAGTCTTCTGTGTGAAGAAATGAGATTTTCTACGCTTATGAATCATTGAGTGCCAGAGGCCTCAGTCTCTGCCACTTACCTTTGGTGCTCGGTGATATTTGACCTGCGTTGGCCGCTAATTTAAATGTATTTGCTGGTGGCATTTCTAGTCCTTTATTTGAACCTAGTTTTCCTTCAAATACTGTAAAGACTTTTAAAACAGTTCTGTGAGCTGCATGGACCGGGTTTCTCTTATATTCATTTTTAATGTTACATTTTCACTGACCTTCAGGAACCAGCTCTGTCTCATATTTAGTTTTTAGGTATGAATTAGCATCTCCTCAAAGATGCAATATGCCAATGTAACAAATTTTAGTGAGGCATGAATTCCTTGGACTTTGAGTTGATGAAGAACATAACATCATCAAAAGCAAAATACTCTAGGTTTCAGAAAGTTGTACTTCTCAGAGGTAAAAGATAAGTCAGTTCATAGTTTTGCACGGAATAACTTTTGTTTTATGATCTTTTAAAATAACAACTAAACCTTCCCTTCCAAAGCCTTTTTGAATCATAGAAAATGAGCAGAGAACAGTCTGAGTTCCACAAAGGTTGTAGACAGACAAGCTAAGCCGCTTATTAACTTGGCCTGTTTAATGGATAAGTGGAGGATATTGTTCTAGGAAAGATATTTTAGAAGGATAACACTTTGACAGCAGGCATCTTAACAGAAAGTCTGGATTATTGTTGCTTTGAGCACTTTGAGTACTTAACTGTGGCTTTGAGAGCAAAACAAACAAAACAAAATAGTCAGAAGACCCAACCGTAATATACTTATGAAACAGAGCTGCCTGTTAAGGTATGTGAAACTTTGTATTTGGAAGGGGATTTAAGACATTTATTCCAGAAAGCCTGTGAAATATCCGTTTAGATACATCTTATTTAATTACGGCTTTGACCAAATTTGACAGAATTGTTTCTCAAAAGTTTGACTGTTACACACAGCGATCTCCTGCTGCACACTTTCTTTTCAGTGATAATCCATGGAGCTAGCAATTGCAGGGTTTGTGTAAAGTTAAGCAGAGGTGTTCTTAGAGATGTAATTGTTGTGAAATTATTAGATGCACCTCTCCTCAGTTGTGACATGCCTAAATTTGACTGTTTCATCCATTACAGGTCCTCTCCCCTGGGGCAGGCCGAAATGTGGTGAGTTGCAGCTTTCCACCTTCATTATAATGCCAAAAAATGCACAACATTCCAAAAATAGATGAAATTTTGGTTCATCTTGCACACAATTGAAATTGTCCTTTTTGTTAATACAACTTATAAATAATCTAGTTTTCATTGCTGGGACATATAAATGCATTTGAGTATAATTTATTCATAGATGAGCGCATAGTGCCAGCAGCTTGTGTGACAGGATTCATTCCTTGCTCGTTACTCCTTACTTAAGCAATATTGGCTGACTTTGGAGCCTGTAGCAGCATCCTCCTTGGGGATGACAATGACACTTGAGTGACGAGAATTACTATAGATGTGACAAATCATTGACATTTTATTTATTTAGACAGAATTGCCCTCTCAGTAAAATGTCCTTTCATTCCTCAACACAAAATTTTAACTGTAAATGAGACCTGGAGTTTTTAACAAGCATGCATATACATGCAAATGCAACCTACCTTGCATGTAAACCATTTTGTTGATACTGTTTGTATTTCTGTTAATTACTTTTTAAACAGTCAAAACATTTTTAAACATTTACTCAGTGGTCCCTGGGTGGCTCCTTCAGTGGAACACACATTCAGGAAGTAGGCATGAACCCTTTGACTGGGTGTTCCAGTCCCAGCCACACCATTGCTGGCTATGGCCAGAGGTCCACATAGGTGAGGCAACAGTAGGCCAAACCTTATCAGGGAAAAATTAGGGACAGAAATCAGGGAATTAAGATGGTTGCATTTATTGGTCTCATTCCTGTATAGCAGCCAATCCCGGTCAGCCAGAGGCTTTGGATGAACAAACCAAATGTTTAAAAGTCTACTTCATCATTCTTTTATTCGATTATATGAGGAAAACTTGTTTTCACAAGCCATAAACAGAATTATCGTGGAACGTGTTGAAGGCAGTGATAACTGCAATCATGCAGTTTGCTCAGTACAACTAGTAGAAACACTTTTCTGCTTGTAAAAGGGTTTTCTTTGACACAACATTCCCTTAATAATGCCTGCTGCCAGGTGACTGTGTGTAACACTGTGCACCTGTAATATTTTGGTAATAAAATGCCAAAAAAATGATCTAGGGATTTCTCACTGAAATAAACATCCCAGTCTTAGGTCCAAGAGAGCATGCATTTGACAGAGCCACACATTTAGTCTGTGTTACGTTTAGTTTTCAGGTTTGTCAATTTGTGTTTCATTTCACATTGTTGCATTTGAGCTCAGAGGTAGCACCCATGCGTAATTTTTATCACAAGCCACACCTGAAGCTGAATTTAATTGTTACCACAAGTATCATACTTCATACCTTGTGTACATCATGATGTGGTGCGTGTCCTTGATGAAATCCACCAATACCAACGTACATGCAACTCAATGTGATCCATTACATAAGTTAATGTTTTATTGGTCGTTCTAAAAAAAATTGAACTATTATAACTGCTTATTCTAATACAACCCATTCAAATTCAAAGGCCAAAATTCTCGCTTCATTTTCACATGATGATGAGGGGATGTCCACATAGTAGTGATTGGCTTGTAAATCACCAAAGCAATGCATCAAAGCAAATTGACTTGTTTATTCTTGTGACATAAGTTTTACCCATAAGCCATGTGAGTTTCAAGGTGAGAGATCAATCAGTTCCTTCCAGTTGAGTTCCTGTGATAGCAAATGTGCGTATGTGAAAACAACCTTGAAAATCACAGTTTGTGGCATCAGCTGACAAATGTATGGCATAGCAAAATCAAGTGTGAGTGGGTTTGGTAATGGCAGTGAATGTACAGTCACAGCACCCACGCAGTCTAGCTTTGTGTTTGACTCCAGCTCAGGTAGCACAGCAACAGAATTTTACAAGATGATAAACCAGAGTGGTAGAACGAGGTTCCCCAGGTTCCCCACCACCTGAGCCATAGAGACTTTATATTCTTGTTATGATCTGTACAACTCATATACAGTTCACTTCAGATTATTCTTTACCCAAATTCTTCTAGAAATGTATTTTGTTCATTTTTCTAGCATTAGCGGCACTGTCTGACCATCCTTTTTGAAGAAATTTTTCTTCACATGCTTAAGATATCCATTGCATTCACTGTACAAGATTTTTCACTGAATTCAAGGTTCATAAGTTCAGTGAGACATTCATTTTTCATGCCAGAGATGGACTTCCTGAGTTTCACTTATCAATACTGAGTAAATCAAGCATGGACGAAATCCACTGAGTCTTCATGCCTTTATCAGCTGGCAAGTCCTGGTCACACTTTAACCTCCCAACTAGAGTATAATGGCTCAATGGTGCAATGTAGCAGCCTCTCAGCTAACAGACAGTTTCTTTATATTCTGCTTGTCTCACCACACCTGCACTTAGAAAAAAGGTTCCCAGAGGGTTCTTCATGGGAGAACCTATCATGGTTTTTCTTTGATACAGATATTTCTAAAGGGTTCTATGTAGAACTGTATTCTGAGAGTTGTAAAAAAGATGCAAAAAAACCCTTGAGAGATGTCATCAGCACCTTGAAGAACCTTTATGGGATTTCCCAGGGGGACAAATGAAGAACCCTTTAGGAACCTTTAAGGGTGCTTGATAGAACCTTTTTTTCTAAGAGTATGCTAAATCTCTGGGACACAGAGCCCCACTAAACATGGGAGAAATCTCTCCTGTTAATGACTGATACCTATTGGTCACTAAGCGATGATCCTTACTCGACACTAAGCACTAAGACCAGTTGAGTACCGAGCCCTGACTGACAGCTGTGCTCTGTAGTTGCTGGCTGTATCTCACACAGATAACTAACTGCCACATCTCTGATAGGGAGTTGATTATTTGCAGCAGTTTCACCACCAGCTGCAATTTACACCACAGAGGAACAATAGTGTTGCTGACCTACTTTCTCTCTCTGTGCTATAGATCCCACCTCCACCTGCCCATCCGTGGGAGTGTAGTATTTTCCAATTACAGCTGTCTCCTCTCCATTTTGTCCTCTGGTTGCTGCAGTCACCACTCCTTTTCTGTGTCTACACACCACAGTTAGCCATTCTAGCCTTCCTGAATTCAATACACACAATGAAGTAAAATGTGTATCAGTGTACTGTTTTCCATAATGATGAGCATTCATCATTTCTTCTCAAGTGAATTGTTCATCATAACGGCATGATTTTTTTTCATGCCACATTGAATTATAATTCACACAGGCACACTGTATATCATTTTGGAAGAGTACATTAAAAACTGGCACAGGTACACAAACACCCTTTAAAGGATATACCATTGTCAGTCCAAAGATCATCTTGACCTCATGTTAAATGTTGAAGAATTTCCTTCCACTAGAGAGCTTCCATTACAAAATTATAATTCCCCGGTCCACACAAAAAGAAAAGTGTCCCAGTGGTTTGAGGAGCATGGTATTGATGTTATCTGTTTGACACAACCCTCTATGTCACCTGATCTGAACCCAATCAAGCATTGATGAGATATTCTGAGATAACGCCTGAGTCAGTGTTTTCCGTTTTCATCAAGTGTGAGTTAATTGATTTTGCTTCTTGCTGAGGAGTGGTGTCACATTGCTCCTGTAGAATTCCAGATGTCAGTGTACTCAATGACACAGCTCATAAAGTACAGGCCCAACACTCTTATGAGACTTTATCTTAGTCTTTCCATATTTGTTCACTACCATTACCCTGCCCACATTTTCCTGCTGTCATCTCTTTTTGTTTTATGTACAGCTTTATGCATCATTCTGGAAGGTCACTACCACAGTTGATGCTGGCATAGTCCTAATTGGTAACTTTGGCTGTACTTTACTGATTCATTTTCCTATCTGCAGTATAGAATAACTTGATTCTGGAACCAAGGCATTGTCCCACTATTAAACACATCTATCCCTCTCATTACACAGTCCTCCCAAACTGAGTCATTTACTTTAATCATTTGATGGGCTATATCTGGAGTGTCCCTTTCTCCCACTGCATAAATATTAATGCTTCTCTTTCTATACTTAAACTCTTTCTCACTTTTCACTTTTATCTTTTGCCTTTATTTGTCTAAACTTCCTTTCTTCCTTTCAGCTTTTGGATCAGTAGTTGTACTATGCCCTCCTGTCCCCATTAAACCATATGCATCATAACAAGGAACAGCTTAGCTACACTCTCTCCCATACATTACACAATTTTATGTCATGGTGCAGGCCACCCAACATATTACTGGAGAGTGTCTCTCACTGGTGACAACTGGTAAGCATTATGGCAACCCACAAGTTCCTGATGGTGGTGTATGTACAGCACAGCTCCCACTGTGCACATTTCCAGAGTCAGAACATTTTCAGAATGAGCCACGTATCGCCAGTCATATACTTTTTGTTATGTGTCTAATCTTTAGGACAGAAAATGCTCAGAGTGTTACTAGCTGGTGGAGTAAATTCCAAACACTTTCCAAGACTCCTTTTCTTGGATCTAAATGACTGCAGTATTTTATTCTGAAACAAGAATTTTTATAAGCAGCAGCTTAAGGAACATTTTTTGACTTAACAATTCATTTGATTGATTAAATTGCGTACTCGCAGACTTTGTTTTTTTTTTTTTTTTTTGCCTTGGTTGGTTACATGACCCGTTGGTGTGCTTATTTCCGGTGACCTTTTCTTATATCTTCTTGATCCTGTAGATCCCAGAAGTCCTCACTACGGTAATCCATTGCCTGAGCCATTTTTAGCATTTTGTTTTCAGTGTTTTGGTTGTGCCTTTTCTGGGAAAAAATGTTGAGGTTCTACTATATTTTTACTATACAAAGCACTCTGTCTAGATCTATGTCTGGTACTGAAAAGATTCACGGCTCTTTGCCATTCTACTCCCTGAGCTGGTCACTGATATTTGTGGGTTTACATGACTAGTCTTCTGGAATTATCATGCAATTCAGATTAGAATTTTTCCTTTCTTTTATTGTTTCTGCTCTGTCCTATGTCTTGTAAATAGATGGATATTTGAGTTCATGCTGAAACTAAAATGGTCTTGTAAATAGATGGAGATTTGAGTTGGTGCTGAAAGTAAACTGGTCTTGTAAATAGATGGAGATTTGAGTTGATGCTTAAAGTAAACTGGTCTTGTAAATAGATGGAGATTTGAGTTGGTGCTGAAAGTAAACAGGTCTTGTAAATAGATGGAGATTTGAGTTGGTGCTGAAAGTAAACTGGTCTTGTAAATAGATGGAGATTTGAGTTGGTGCTGAAAGTAAACTGGTCTTGTAAATAGATGGATATTTGAGTTGGTGCTGAAAGTAAAATGGTTGTTTGCCTTTTGTACTTGTATTCCTTTCAGAGCATTTAGAACTTTTTTGCATGTTGTAGTGATAATGAATGCTCGAAGACATCTCGTATAGAAATAGTTGCAAAAAGCTCTCCATGAAATGGACTATAAAAGTATGTTTAATCTGATCTTCAGAAAGATGTGTTGATTTTACCCCCTTAGTACGAGAGATTACCTGGAAGTTGTATAATCTGATATGGAATCATCCTGACCATTCCATTCATTTTCAAGAATACTTGTCTCGGTTCAAGCTAACTGTAACACATTGTCTTCTGAAACAAGATCTTGTGCAAGCATCAACATAAGAAGTGCTTTGAAACTTTTGAGTTTTCATTGCTCAGAATTATAAAGCACAATATAGTGGAATTTTGCAATACAGTGAAATTCCTTAAAGATCATGGCTTTTATCTGTTCTCCAGTGTAGAATACAATTTTGGTAATGGACACTGGTTACTTAGACACTGGTTAGGCCTGGTTGTGACCTGTGTCTTCATTTGTTTCTGTCATCTACTGCATTCTCTTGGAAGACAGATTCTTGTTCTTTTCTGTCACTGCTGCTGTAGCTCTTCTCTTCACTGCTCACATCACTGGGCCCCCTTAGGCAAACTACTTCTGTAACTAATAGGTTTTGCCAAGCATGTTGCCTGTCCGGCTCAGATTCCTCTAGAAAATTTGCCAGAAGTTTTAAATTTGACAAGCTGTGAATCAACAACAGAGCACCCCAAGAGTAAAAATGTTTTCTCTCAGTTTGAGAGTAAGACCAAGCAGGAGAATAAAAACACCAGGGCTAATTCTCTTAGTCGTGAGGTCCCTCAGATCTCATGAAATAAAAACCAGTGGTGCTTTGGGGCTTGAACCCTGATTTCCGGTGAACTGGACTTGACCAGGTCAGATTTCCAGCTGAAGCTAATCCGGGCCGGGCAATTTGCAGTATTTGTGGTCTTGCTGTAATTCCGTTTCTCATCAGTGCTGGCAATCAGATTCCTCTGGCTATCATGCAAACAGCCCAGACAGGCTGCAGATCGCGGGGATGTGCGTTAGCGCTGGATGGTGTTTACTGACGGCAGAGCTCTCATTAATGAGAGTAATGAGATGCCAGTGTGACAGATGCTGCAGCTGATGGGGTCTGTGCTTACAGTCTCATCTGGCTCTCCCGTCGTGCCGCGGTATTTTTCACACCGTGCAGAGGTCACCGATTTGCAATCTGCGCTCGCTACGTGACGCGGCATGGGTTGTTAAGCTGGGCCAGCCAGAGATAATGTAAACGGTCGCATTATAATGGCACACTGACACATCCCTCACCTCCTCTGCAAACTGCTCTCCGATCTCACACGCAAGGTAATAATAGGCATTCCCACAAACAGGATGCCAGACAGTTTCTGAAAAAGCAGTGAAAGCAAGGACTGAGATAAATGGATTTCAGAGGTCCACTACGTGATGAATATGCTGTTGACAAGCAGTAATTGGTTGGTCATAGTCATTTTAGAGCCAATTGCAACAGGCATGTTGGCATTGCTACCCAGAGATGAAAAGTAGCCAAGAGAAATTGTTCCTTTAATACCATAATATTAATATTCAGATTATGATGTATGTTTTGATTCTCATTATGACTGTAATAAAAAGAATGATATATAGTAACCCTGGGCCCACAGTGCAATGCAAAAGCATTGAAAAAATAAAAACCGCAGTAAACATTTTATATGCAGCAAAACACAAATGGATGGTAAATGTAGACAAAAAATAATGATAGGCCATAGAATAAAATGCAAGGAAATGGAGCAATGGTAGTAGTCGTATAATGTGAAGTATTCTTGTGCAATAAAGTTTAGGACTGGACCATGGAGGAGTGCAAACTTAGAACCAACTGCAAAAAGGTCAGATAGGATGAATAGGCCAAGTGAGGTAAATATGTGCAGTCTAATGGCCAGGGGGAAGAAACTGTTTTTGAAACTGGTGAAGCAGTTTTCCCAACCTGCTGCAGGGCCTTCCTGTCTGCTGAGTAGCAGCTCCGATAACAGATGGTCATGGAGCAGGTAGGTGTAGACTCCATAGTTCATAGTTCAGAAGGGTCTTCCTAACAAAGGAAGAGGTGGTTTTACTCCATGAGACGAGAGATTGTTAGTGATGTTAATTGAGAGATTGTTAAGAGTGATTGATGATATATGAATGTATCTTGAGCAAGATTGATCTACATATATTTGAATGGGACCAAGCATTCCAAATAGGGAGGAAGAGGGGAATTGTAAAAGAATAAAAAGGGAGAATTTGTTCCAAGTCAAACTCTTTGTCCTTGTGCTCACTTTTGGTACTTGTCATGGTGAGGCTAGAATCTTGACAGCTCGTAGGATTGGTGCTTATTATGTTTGCAAGCCAGCCAGCCAGTCAGACGGAAAAGTGCAGACCTTTTCGGTCATTACTTCTGAAGAAACAGTTCTTCATGTCAGGGGCAGTTAAAGGCAAGAGGAAAGTGACATTTGGGCTTGTGATGCAGGTCCGCTCAGTCAACAGCAGTCTGGATTAGGTTTTCTATAATCACAGCAATAAAGTGAAACAATAAACTGGCTTTCACCTAGTTCACAACAAACCATTATACTATCAAACCAAACAGCCATTCTCTGAAACTCAAATTATTGTTTTGTTTTTACCTGGAAACTCATCTGTCACTGTCTTTGAAAAATCTGTAAAATCTTTCTACCCTTGAAAGCTCTGTAAAATTAATGTAAAACAGTCAACTACCCCACTGTCCTTGAGAGTTCATTTTTGGGTAATGTTTGAAGCTTAATTCAAGTGTATTTAAAGGCATTGTAATCAAACTGTAGAGAAATTGCTGCAATAAGTACCCTTTGGTACTCCATTGCTTCTTAAGGATTTTTTTATTGAATGAGTAATTGAATGAGAAGGTGTTTGATTGATGTGCTGACTCAAATCACTCCAATCACCAAAACCCACTCTGCTGTTTTGTCCTGCAATGTTTGTCTTAAATGAGTATGTTTAGTCCACAGACCTGGTTTTTTTTAACTGTTTTTGAAAAGAAAACATGCCTTTTTAGGTCATGCAGTATTATGTTTGCTTCATGCCCTTACCTGGAGTTCCCTCTCTAGCATTCCACATTTTGTCTGTGCTTGATATAAATAGGGGAAGGTGAGAAAGGAGAGTGGGGAGGATGTTATATGTTACTGCAGAAATGAGAGTGACGCTCTGCCTCACACATTATCCACTGCTGCGTCACAGTATTAATTTACCTGTGTCTCCGTCCGGTTGAAAGCAAGGTCAGGCAGGAGCTGCTCCTCCAGGAACGAGGCTGCGGATGCCGCAAGCCCTCCCAGCATGCCCCAGGGGAGACTGACTCGATGCTAGTTGCCGGGATGGAGAGCCGCTGTAGGGCTTTATTCTCAAAGCCCACACCGAAAGGGGAAACACTGAGGGCTTAGCGTGAGACTGCCTCAGATAAGAGGCCACGGCATCAGTGATGTCATCGCTGTAATCTCGCGCAGGATTGGCGGAGGAATGGATGCCCAGTTGTCAAAAATATTAAGGTTGTGTGGATCAGCAGACCCAGTACATTTGTGAGACGTTCTCCTGCCTTGGTTAGAGGGTAGTCTGCGCTCTGCAGCTTGCCTGCACCCCCTCCCCCTCGTCCAGGCTGAGCTGCTCTCCCCTGCTTTCACCTGGAAAGGAGGACGGTTTTGCAACCCGCTGGAGAGGCCATGCAGTGCGGAAGTTCTGACCCGTACAGCCGATTTAACTGCCAGGTAGGGCACACCGCTCGCACGGACAGGTCTGATGTGCTGCTTTGATTAGGACTAGAGACTGTTATGATCAGGACACAGCAGATATTCCCTCTGGTAGTTTTTTTTTTTTGTAGCTGAAAGGTTGTTTATTTTACTACTCTGATTTCTGAAACATTAGATTTTGAATATCACAAAGGGATCCTGACAAGATAAAATGTATTATTTATCATAATAACTTCCACTTTGACGGACAGCTTGACTGTGTTTTTCCCCATAGAACCACCTTATTTGCAAAAATGGATTCATTGTTACAGCTTCCCCTCAAAGTGGAATCAGATACAGTACAAACAGACTCATGTGTTTGTCTTGGCATGATGGTGTTGTTTCACTGGTAATAGTAGAATGTCACATTATCCTTAGGCTTCTTTTCTTTTTAAAATTTAGCTGCTCCCTAGCCTTATATAGCAATGAGAACAGTGGTGATCTGTGACATACAGAGCTGGCTGGCAGATGGGAGACTGTGCCCTCCTGGTAGGGGAGAGGTTGTCCTGGTGATATTTACCATTTTACCATTGATCTGTTTTGTAGAAGAGTTAATGAGATTTAGTATATGATTCTGCATTCTGGAACTGTGTGTGTGTGTGTGTGTGTGTGTGTGTGTGTGTGTGTGTGTGTGTGTGTGTGTGTGTGCATGCATGTGAATGAAGGGAATATGATTCCAACAATAAGTTACTATTGAAATGTGTGTGTATGTGTGTGTAAATGTATGAGGGCATATATGTGTGCATGTATGTATATCTGTGAGTATGCATGTATGCATATGCATGTGCACTTTAATGTGTGTGGGTGAGTATGTGTGTTTGTGTGTGTGTGTGTGTGTGTGTGGTAAGGAGGGAAACAGAAGGGAAGGGATGTAAAACATATTAATCAAGTGGATTTTTCAACTTGATTAAACTACCATCAGATGAATGTTCGAGAGTTGAGTTAAAATGAGTTTAAGGAAGTCAAATGAGGACTCTGCGAGCACATCTTCTCAGTGATCTTCTCGTTTTCTTTGTACATGACCGTTCAGTTACCCTGAGCCTGCGCATTTTTGTGCAGTGATGATGAATGTGTGCATGTCAGTCATCCTATATCTGCGCAGTGATGCTGAATGTGTGCTTCTATATTTGCACAGTGATGTTATACCTGCACATACCTGCTAATGCTGCACCTGTGCATATCTGCTTAGTAATGCAGGATGTAAAGTGTTAGATGCAGTGGTTACTCTGAAGCCACATGATGCTCCTAGATCTAGGGACCAGGATCATCTGTAGGGCTGAGGCCCACCGTAATGAAGGGCTTCTTCCTCCAGTTGTGTCACGTCAGCAGCCACCATTAATCTTCCCCTCCTCTCATTTTTAAGACGATTTGGCCTTTGAGTGCGGATACACTCACATCACGTTACAAAGGGAGGCTTATTGACTAGATATACCCACAGAGTGCTTTAGAGAGGGATGCGGATGGAATAAATTGCTTGTCTCATTTTCACCAACGGTCGTTTATACAGAGCCTGTGCAAACTGTATGGGTACTTCCTGTTTTCTTGATATTATATCTTATGGCACTAGTGGCAAGGAAAGTACCATTTAACTGATAGCTCTGCATCTTTCTTTTATTCATTGGATCCACAATGGCCCAAACTAGTTAAAGTGGGTTTGTAAATTAGGTGTCAGGTGAACTATGGGGAAAGTTGCACTACTGCACCCTGTGTTACTTTTTTGAGTTGCAAATAACCATCTGTATTTACTTATTAAATATGTAAGGGCATGCCCTTTGAGCTGCAGTCTGGCTAATATCCATTTCAGCATCATTATCCCTCATATTAATTCAGAATTCTCCTTGAGAAAGTCAAACAGGTTTACAGAGGTGACATGCGGATTTGATTGTGGGCACAGACTACAGAGTAGGGGAGTGCAGCAGAAATTGTGATTGGAAGGACGGACATGGCATCTCACTGAAGATGGGAAGACTCCATTGTGGTGCAAGGGTCAGGAATATCAGTGTCCAGGGTCACCAGAGGCTCTGTGTGCTCTGGTTAACAGTATCGCATTGACTAGGGTTCAACTCCCAATGGAAAATGGCCAGGAGAAGAGTTTTTATTCCTGTGCAGAACATGTACAATCCATTGAGAAATCTCTGTAACTGAAATCTTTATGATTACCCATCTTCCACAGAGACATCTGTTTACCAGTGTGGCCAGATCAGATGCCTTACAGAGTGGCTTTGAAACCTACTGTACATATAACTATGGTGATTGTTTCCAGCTCATCATGTATGGGCACAAAATACATCTCCACTGTTTGTGCTGAATGCAAATTTATGCATAATCTGTGCTGTAATGTGCATTCTATTCTATCTGTTCTAACATGATGTCATGAAAATGGGTGTAAGATGAGTGCAATACAGTAATGGAGAGAGGTGTTATCCATGTTGTTTTGTGTAATTGGAGTGGTTTAATTGGAGTGGGGATCTAATAGTTTGGCCTTTGTTCAAACCAAAACTCTTCAATTCCAAAGTGCAAAAACAGCACATAATGGTCTGGAGGGAATGCTATAACTCGTAGAGCATGACCCAGTGTACATTTTGTGTACGTGTTCAACATGAAAAACTGAAACCGAGGGGCGGGCAGCTTCACAGTTCATAGAAGGAACATCGGGAGCTTACACTCTTATGCTGCCACCTGCAAGGTCCTCATGGTACATGCTTGGTGCCTGCTGTTTTCCTCCATTTCATGGTAGGAACAGTTTAATTAGTTTGATGAGTGACAAAAAAATGCAAACACAAAACAAATGCTTGCAAAATGTCCAAAGTCATAATTGCAACAAATCCAAGAGGCATCGTTGATCCAAACAAGCATCCCAAATTTCAGTTTTTAGTGCTGCTGAAATCAGTCAGTTGTTCTGTGTCTAACCCCTTGAACTCCCATGACAGAGACTGAATCCCATTATGGAAAGAAAGTGCCTGTAGGTTGCATCATGACCTGCCACCACAGCCGAAAATAGCCGTTAAAAAAGTGTATTCATAGAAAAATGCACAGACTTAATCCAGACAGCTTCAATAGAGTTTGAATGGAAATAACAGTGTTTTTTGATGACTCCAAGCTGATCATAGAGTGTGTAATGCACAGAGAACCCCACACACAAGGTACTAACTAAATGTCTGTGTGAGAAAAATACAGCAACATGTGGCTCAGCATTCCTCAGGCTTTTATTCAGGAATGGAATCATGCTTGAGTGATGGACTTCCTTAAGTGCTCATCTCACACGCACCCTGCTGTACACTCTGTCCCTCACTGATTGCAACGTGTTGTGCATCTTATAACCATGGCTGGCTCTGGTAATAGTAATTGGTCCTTTTTTGAACTGAAAATTGAAAAATGAATATGAAAATTCAGGTGTCATACCTATACATGTGCTATCATCATATTTAGTAGTTTCTGTATGTACAGGAGAGTAATGACTGTGTTTTGTTGATTAGCTTTGTTGTTTTTGTAAAAACCATTTTATTATGTACAATTAGCAAAATCCTTGAAGAGAACGACTGTCTGAAATTATTGCACCTTGCTTTCTAAAATTACTATTTTAATTCTTCCATTATAACAGCAGACATAAAAGCATTTATGAATCTTTTAGGTCTGACCTTTCAGTTACTTTACTGAAAAGTCCCTCACTGTGATTCAAAACGAATATGTAAATAGAGTACATTTCAAAGAACAGTCATCATTTTAAAGTCGTCCTCACATTAAATTGTCAAGGAAAGTTCTGATTCAATTACAGTTCCATTTTATTACTGGCAAATGTTTAAAAAATTAGATGAGTGTCATCACCCTTGTGGTGCCTAAAGCTAGCGCTGTAGCTGCAGACAGCTGTGTCATACAGGATCACAAAATCTTGATCAGTGATATGCTCTGACAGAGACCTGACAGAACACCACACCACACCCCAAACAAAGGTATGTGATAAAATACAAACACAGATAAAGCTATGGTGGATATATTCACAAGGGAGAAATGAGAAAGATATGATCAGCCACTTTGTTCATTTCCATCATCCTTAAAATGTCTAGGTTTTTCTTGCATTTTCTTTTGTTTCTTGTATACTCCTGGAAACGTGTGCTGTATTGTCTGTTCTATTTTTGCCTAAGCAGGACAGAAGCATATGAGCCGCATTTCTCCTAAAAGCACCCTGATAATGGACATGTTATATCTCTGGTGCCAAAGCTAGCCCAGAGCCAGGACTTATCTGCTTTGTGGCTTATGAATGGATACTGAAGGAGTAACCTGAAATAGACCAGCATGGGTACATTTTTCCTGCATTTGTCTGGTCTCACACAGGCACATTCAACGCATACTGTCTGAATTCAGTATTAAATTCAGCATACTCCAAGTCTCTCTCGCTGAAAACAAATGATTCCCATTCCCCTGTGCTCTCTCATCACATATGGCATGTTGGTTCTCTTGGTATTGTGAATGCATTAATTGATTGCCCTGTTATTGTATAGAGCTCAGAATCTGTTTTCATAAAGCATCTGAAGGGCGGAGTGCTAATCTGGGAACAGCTTTGCCTTTTCACTCATGATGGGCAAGATCAGCACGTAGACAGGGAGCAAATGATTTTAGATAAGCGCTCATTACACAGCACTCTGCGATGTGAAATGATTTGAGGACCAGGCTTTCAAAGGTATACTCTATGAGACCAGCCTCACTCAGTATCAATTCATTTTAGCGTTGCTTCTTTATTTAGTCACAACATACAAACTTTTATTCTGATACATTGTGTGAACGTGTATCATGGAGACAGCTTAAAGTTAAGCTGATGTCATGATTCAGAGGGGCAGTTTTTATAGATTTATCTTTTTGATTTCAGTCTTATCTCTGTTTTAGGAATGCTTTAACATGAACAATGGGGTTGCTGTACAAGTTAATTTTTCAGGACCTGCTAAAGAGAATGACTTTTTTATATATCTGTCATATGATGTTATTGTAAGATAAAGACAAGATGTATACGTTGCCACTTTTGTTTCCTAGTAACCCAACAAAATGTAAACACTGTTGTTTAAATGTTGTCTCTTGAAGAGTTGTGTTATCTGACAGACTGCAGCATGAAAGCTGTCATTATACTGTATATGCGGTGAATGGAAGCTTGATGGTATGTGTTGGAACAAAAGTGGTGATGATTCCCCATATCTGACTCAGTGATATTATGTGGGGCACATTTCTGAACAGGAGAAAGTTCTTCTTCATGGGCCTGTTTATGTGAAATGAGGCTGACTTAATGTTTCAGTACAGCAATACAAAAGACAAAACTATAGCAGAAGACAATTTGTGGAAAGAGTGTGCCAGAGTGTGAAAATATGTAACTTTAGACTCGACAAAAAATAAAACTAGAGATGTTTCTTTTATTTTAGATGACACACAGTTCTAATTTGATTAATGTATTGAATTAATTGATTGTAACATAAATCCACTGTATGTCTCAGAGTCACTGTCTCAGTATTGTCTCTGACTTTTTTAAAAGCGTCAATACCAAATTCTCACACTTTGCCTCTTGACTCATCCACCTAATCACACGAACACAGGTCTGTACTCCTATGGGGAGGGTATAAATATGCAAGTCTTTCCAGCAGCATGCACCCCACAGCCATGCCTGAGTCCTACAGCATCTCACTGTGAGGCAGAGGGGACAGAACTTTATGTGCGGGCTCCTCTGTTTGCCCTCTGTAGTGCTCACGGCTCACCGGAGTCCTTGGCGCTTCGTTTGCAGTGATATACGAGGTGGCCGTTTGTTGGGTAACGCTGTGTGCATGTATAATGTCTGCTGAGGCACTGTCCCTGCTACTGCTGGTCACATTTCTGCATGAGCTCGAGAGGGGAACATCGGTTCTCTGACAGCAAGGAGAGAAAAAATTGCAATTTCACCTGCAGCAGAGAAAGCAAATCCTTTTTAGCTCATTTTATCAAAAATGCATTTCTCTTTGGTTTTGATGCTCCCTGAGATGTCCTTGTGCCTCTCTTTGACGATTTGATTGATCATTCTGAATTTAGTTGAATACAGAGTGCTTTAAAAGAACAGTTATAATGGCCTTCACCCCAGTAGGGATCCAGGATGGATTAACACTGAAATGAAGTGTACCTACTGAAAAAGATACAGTCTGGTGAAATCCTCCTTTGTGCTTATGAATGTTGATGAAACACACATAAGGTACACTCAGTACCATCCCACCAGTTTTTTTGTAAACAGAAGTGTTACCATGCTATGAATTATTTTTATATCTGAGGAAAAAATAAATATGCTGCTGAATTTTGTAGCTGATGAATCCTAAACAGGGCCTGTAAAACACTTGAAGAAATGTAAACGGCTCTACAATCTGTTATGCACATACATCAAACAGCTGTAATGTCATGAGAATGCAGAGAAATCAGTCAAAATTCTTTTGGTGTCATGAATGCAGAAGGGTGAATCTTCAGTGAACTCATGGTTCTGTTACCTTCCTGCTGTTCACCACGCCCTTCCTATTGTCCTGTCCCATTGAGAGGGACTGTTTCTCTGAGTTTTAAGAAAGATATGTCATAACAAGATATTTCCCCCTCTGAAACAGAGTATAGCAAATGTCACTTTGAGTTGACTGTGTAAGAAATTAAATATAGGTAACACAGCATTTGGTCTGATAACACACGGATGATTTTGGTCAATCTCACTCTATTATGTAAGGAGGCAGTACTTCACTGTCATATTGTCCTGGCTTATACTGTTACAGTGTATTACCACTGTCCAATGTATCCAGCCAGGTTTACAGCCACCACCTGATACCAGAAGACTAATTTATGTACATGAGTTTGTTCTGACTGTGGTCGCTCAGAATAGAAGACACGTTTTATCTCCTTGTTCATTAAAAGTGCCGTCTTTCCTGAGCCTGAGTGATCCAACTTAACTTTTTCTGAGTTACTCCTCATGAAGAATCCCCTTGTTCAAATTCGATTGTCTTGGCTGTTGAGCACTGTTTTAATCTTCTTTTTGTAGCCAGCCTGAAGCAGGTCTTGTAACTTTCACTAACGTATTTGAATGTCCCTAAAGGGGGGGCTATGCTTTGTGTCTTTGTACATTTTGTAACTACTGTTGTTCCCTCAGCCAGCTGTTAATAAGCTTGTCCTGTTTTCTTTCATAAACATCAGTTCCATCTGCTCACCAGCACTGAAAGTATTTCACTTCAGCATGTGGGTTTATTAGCTGTAGCAATTGTTCAAGTTCATTGGGCAGTGCCTGTTTTATAAATAAGTAGCATCTCAGGATCCAGGACAAAGCGTCCCTGGTCAGTACGCACATGAAATATCTCTGTTGAAAGCTGACAGAAAAAGAACTTAGGAATGTAGGGGTGAGTGTGCCACATCGCTGTCCCACATTGAACTCTCCCTGCCAGTGTGCCCTTGAGCTGGATTGTCTTCCGCAAGAGGTGATGTGCGTGCTCTGGTCTACATTACCGCCCTACATCCCTGGAGCCTCGATCACATGACTGGTGCGCTGCCTCTTTTCGGTCTCAGCCATGACAAATCTGTTGTGGGAAATGCAGGCGTTGTAGAGCAGACACTGATGCAGCTGTCTGCACCATGGCCAGGGATAATTTATTTCCAAAGCTAAACAGAAGCCTCTGATTGGCATGACAGACACTGTATTTCCATGACAAGCAAATTAGTTTTCCTCTAACAGGGATTTTGTCTACATGTCCCAGTTGTCCAGTATGAGATGCATATTCATGTTTTTATATTTGTCACTGTTTACTAAATCTTTATACTTGCACCTTAAGAGGGGGGTCTATGGGTTGTAATGATAAACATATCTGTGCATATGCCAGCATACATAGTGCCCCAGTATAAGACACCTATAGTCCAATGAATATAGGGTTGACCAAGCTTCCTATGGTTACATTTATATAAGCATCTATTTACTATTCACCAAGCACCTACAGGTTATCTGTTGCTGTAAGTGAGAGACGTGTCCTTGCTCCAGTTAGTGTCAGCTCTGCTATAGTAAGCCTTCTTGCTTGTGCTGCCGGAGATAGTCACTCTTCTGTGAGTCAGTCCATCAAAAGAGTGTGTAATGCTGCAGAGTAGTTTGGCCTATGTGTGGCTGTGGGTGGCACAGCAGTAGCAAGGAGCATAATAAAATGCCAAACCCAAAACAGAAGAAAAAGGGAAAAATGTTCTACAATTACCAGTGGTGTTGTGTACCTTACTGTTACTGTACTATCCTGTGATTTAATATAAAATTGGCCAGAATGTAGTGTTTTGATCAATGTCCCATAACTGAAACCTTCACTATGTTGTCATTATTCTATGTGTTTTCACTAGTCTCAGCTTACCTCATAACATCTCCCTATTAAAATAAAATGTACTGTGAGAGACCATTAGTATATGGGTATATGAATGTAATTATCTACATGCTAAAAATAGCTTATGAGAGCAAAGTTCAATTGCATTGGAAATCTGCACATTTCATATTGTAAGAGAGAAGTAGGAGTGATGTGAGCTTGCTTTTGTGATGCCAGTCATGAAGAGGCCATTGGCCCTCTGCCTTTGTGATGGCTGCTGGATCTGAGTTGCCATTGGCCCTCTGCCTTTGTGATGGTTGTTGGATCTGAGAGGCCATTGGCCCTCTGCCTTTGTGATGGTACCATGAAGGGATTTCCCTCTGGAGACTGGCAGGGTGGCACCATGGCAGCCCTCAAGGGTTCTAACTGGATTCCACTTCCTGCTTACTTGCTGATATGACAAATTTAAATCCCCTTCTGAGCATTCGAAGATGGCTGTTCTGAAGTCATATATCGATGTTACAAAAACATTGCTGCTTGCAAAAGCAAACGTGAAGAAAAAGCTCAGTATTTTTTTGGTTCATTTTAGTTCAGTTGCCTCTTAATTAAAAATTAATTACACATGTTAAATGTAAGAGGTATTTTGATGATAATACAAATTAGAAGTGGGAGAGCAGTGAAGCAAAATTCTACTCCGTTGTGTTAAACATTATGAAGCATAAGGATGTAAATTCTAGCTAGCATCCTGCCTCAGATGCTAATGGTTAATGATCCAGGATATTAGTGAGAAAATTAATTTTCTAAAAAAGAAATTTCTCAGCCTATAGGCCCAGCTTTACACCTTGGCCAACTGTCTGATACTGACACTATCTACAATCTATTAAATATCTGAAGGTCAAAAATTAAAACAGCCATTTACTGATAAACCAGCAAATAGTGTCATTGTTCACACCCCTATTGCTTAGATTTCACCATCCGTAGCTGAATTTCCTAAATGTGGCCCCTTTTAACTGCAGTACTGCTCAGTGTTACAATATCAAACCGTAGGTATTCTGACCCAGCCCTCCTTCCACCAGCCTCTGCATGCTCCCTGCCCAATCACATGGCCAAACATGTGTGGTGCATCAATCTAATCTCCCCAAATCTCTAATTAGATTCACTTCCTGCTGTCGTTCTTCCCGGCGTAGTCCTTAGATTTCTTTTCGTCCTTAGTCGCACTCAGATGGGCAGCAATACCCTACACCAGTGGTTCCGTAATGTAATGGGCCAGCAATCCACTTAATGAGCAAACACACTTACTGTGACCCATCCCTTGTTGGATGTAATCTGATACCAAAAATAGAATGAGAATTCTTTTAACATATGACAAAACAGCTGCACGGACACTAAAACTTGTGCAGCATTCATTTTACTAGTAACAGTGCTTGTAAATAGTGCATTGTTTAATGTTAATAGTTTGATCATTTGTTATTCTTGTCACATGCATGTTGTGACCCAGGTCAACCTCATGTGTCAAATCGGTGACCCCTGTTCTGAATGTGCAAACCACAAAAGTATTTAAAATGTGTTTGATTACTGAAATTACATTATCACCTTGTATTTAGCCTCCTTGTCTACAGTCAACAATTTGTTTGATTTGTTGAGGTGATGATTGTTTCGGCTGAGCAATTCCCCTGGTTGGTTGAGTCCCGAGCCCGAAATAGAGTTCCTTTTGGCTGAGCATTGTAAATCTGCAAGGTGGAAGGGAGTCTTGCACTGAGTTGCAGCAGAGAATGCTTCCTCTTGTTCTCTTGTTGGGCTTCTTTTTTAAGTTTCAATGTTTTGAGTGCTGTATAGTAAGAATCTATTTAATTGTAAGGATTCAATTAATTTTATTCTGACAAGCTTAATGTATAAACAGTCATTTTCGGTAAACACTACTGTGTCAGACTGGTCAAGGATCAGCGTGTGCATAGACAGCAATACTAAGGTGGTTTCTGCCTCATTGCTCACTGGCGCCCCCTCTGGTTGATTGGGAATCGGCAGTCTGCCTGGCTTGGAAACACATGCTGCTGTGTGGCACAGTGGCTGCACAGATCCACTGCTGAACTGCAGCATGAAAAGAAAGACTGAAGCCTGCCAGCACACATTGCAGCTCATGTTAATCTGAGCCCTCCTGAACTGACAGATGGAATTACAGCATTGAAACTGAAACTGCCATAGAGCATTTGAAATTGAGGATTAAAGAAAACCATGACTTGAAAAGTTTTAATTTCACTTCTAAGTGACGTTACGTGTTACTACCATTCTCCATTTTGACTATAAAGGTAGGTTTTACAAATTATGGACCACTTGCAAATGCATGTTACATAACCTGTTGGAAACTACATCACTGATCTGAAATTTCATATTTTCAGCTCTCTTTAATTTGGGTTTTAGCAGAGTCATAATTTCTCAGTGCTGTTTAATACTGATCTGGCCTCTGAGTCAGTCAGACTCAAAAACGACAACAAAAACGTTTACTCTGACTGTGCTGTCATTGAAATCCCTCTCACTCTGAACAGACACAGTTTCCACCGATGTATTCTGCTTTGCTACATTTTGATGAGAGACTCCCTCTATCTTGATCACCTGGAAACAAGGTTTAATGAGACTACTATAACGGGACCCTGTCTGCAGCAGCCACAATGAGATTAACTCAAAATGCCATAATGGATTGATTTGATGGACTTAGAATCATAATCTTAGGTGCCTGTTAGCCATGAACAAAACAGCAGACAGTTTTAACAGCACAAATGCAATGTAATTTGAACCCTAATTTCCCGGCTCTAACTTCTGTTTAGTGTTGTCTGTCAATCAAATGCGGAATGACAGCTGGCTGATTCAAAGATCTTTTACCGTCATATACAGTCCATATACAGTAATTTTCCATCAGGCTGAAGTGTAAGGCATTGGTAGGGGCCAGACAGATGTAGGGGAAGCTTTGTTAAAACCGTGGCTAAAATGCTGTAATGCTGTCTGCATTATGGAGGAAGGATGCCTCTTACACTTCCCATCGACCACATTAGTTGCCATGGAAACTGTCTTTGGAAGTTAGCCTTTGAAAGTACATTCTGTTTATATTCCTGGATGTTCTCTCAGCCCACGGACTGAAGATGCAAAGGTCAGTTGGAATAAACTAAGGAGGTATGGTAATCCTTGGAGAGTTCACAGACAAAGGGGGTTACCACCAGAGCACGTCTGGTAACCAAAGACTTTACCCGGGCCTAGTGGGTTCAGCCAACTGAATGGAGCCTGGCACGATGAATAGCTTAAGGTTGATCACTTTCACCTTGACTGAAGTGAGTACCATTTTGCGAGACAAGCAGAGCAGCCAGTGCCACGAAGCATGAGCCCACAGCATTGACATGAGCTGACACAACCCTGATTGTGTTTCCACAGAGAAACGATGAAGAGGCTGTGGTCGACAGAGGTGGGACCCGGTCCTTATTAAAAACCAACTTCGAGAAGGAAGAGTTGGAAGGTGAGTGAGAGTCTGTAAGGACAATTGTCTGCTGTAAGAGTCTGTGAGATCTTGGAGGATTTTTTGTTTTGCTGTTACACTGTACAAGATCACAAAGTTTAAAAAAACCATCCAGTAATAATCAACATCAAATAGATTTTGTCTGGAAGTTTTATAACTTTTTGTCTCTCTGAGTTGAAAAAATATGTTTCAGTGGGTTCTTTGTCCTTCAAATACAATATGGTATTGTCTTTTGGTGTCAAGAGTTGCAAAAAGACTCAAAAGCTAAAGCTGACACAACAGATGATGACAAGTAAGAGAGAGGAGGGCATCAGCGATCCCAAATTTGAAACTGAGGAGACAGTGTGGAGATGTGATCTGGAGAGGACGTTAATGGGCTGACTTGTCACTCTCTTGTTAAGGGACACGAATAAAGAAGAGAGCGCATTCCTCCTTCCGATCCTCGAGCTGTGACATCAGTGCTGCGTCAGCCTCAAGAAATGTTCTATTTTAGAATCCTCAGCACTGCACTCACACAAAGGAAACATGTCCCCTGTTTTATTTAAGATGATTCAGTTTGTGCAAAATAGTGATCTTAAAAATTTCAGCTGCATAATTTCTGATTATCTCACTATGTGTTAGGGAAAGTATTTTTTAGTTATTGTGTAGCACACATTTTTCTGGTGTTAGCATATTATGTCGTTGCATGGAGACATTTCTAATGCCAAACCGAAGGCACTTGGAGAAAAACATTAAGGCCAGTTATAGATGGGAAATGAATCAGAGCACATAATCAATGTGAAAAATTATTTGGGGATGGTGAGAACATTCCATTTGAATTTGTAGTTACTCCCTGATGTTTTTAGTAAAATCAAGTCAATGCGTTTGCAAGCAATGTTTTTACTTGAGGTCTCCCATTTTCACATATTGAATGATATTGGAGTTAGCCCCCGCCCCGGATTGTGTCAGACGGAAACAACAAAGGCACAGAAGCTTCCTGCAGACACGTGCGCACTGGTTTTGTGACTTCGCCACCATGATGCGCCGTGACAGGTGACTCAGTTTCGCATGCGGCAGACCCGCTGCAGTTCACGCACGGTCTTGGCGCAGGATAGAGCTGCAGGATGTCACTCGTGTACTATTTAGGGAGAGAGGGCTCATTTTCAAAGCCCACCTCCTCCTTCTTTTCACCAAGGTCCCATGAGGCCTGCATAGTCATGAACTGCGCATGCATGTAATTAATTCATGCCAGACATATCAAAATATGAAAAAATGTGTTGTATTGTTTTTAAACAATAAAATGGCAGAATGTTACAGTTGCTGGTGTTCATATGGAGGATGAGGGTGAATTCCTTACAATAATATGTTAAACTCCTGCTTTATTTCCCTTTGACTTCCATGTTTTGATCTCAGTGCATCATGGGTAATGGAGAGTAATAAGGGAGGGCATAGAGGGCATATGTGCTGTTTGTTAATACAGAAGAATAGGTAAGGAACTTTCAGTGTCAAACTGCTGGAGTTCACCATCATTTCCAAACTATCTAGTGTCTTTGACAGAGGCTCGAGCAGCTACCTCTCTGATTGACACTGGTGGTTTTGCTGCCTACGCAGTGAAGGCTAATGGTTCGGATGTCCTACCACTTTTTGCAGGAGTCCTGAAGGGACGGCCTCATTAGCAGTGTGTTGCTCCCTCAGGTGAGATTGGGGAGAGAAAGGAAGTCGACATGGATTAAACTCAGACTGTCACTGCGGGACACAGGCCACATCCTCTCCCCGCTGTGACATCCGTCAGCTATCCCCTCTTCATATGCACAATACAATTATAACTGCCATTGTGTAAATATATTAGAGATATACCCTACACCGCATATGCATTTTATACCAGATTTCTTTTTGATTATTTTTTTATAAGGGATTGTTATACTATCTCATTATAATATAGTGTCTCATTCGTCTCCGACGACCAGTCGGGTGGCCACAGGCTGCCTGCACAAAGCTGCATATAAAATGTCTTCCACTGGCTATGTCTGTGCAGGCTGAATTCTTGTTTCAGTGCAAAAAGATGTGGCAGCTGTTACCATTTGTTTCGGAGGAGATTGTGTGAATTGACAACAGCCATTGCCGTCATGAGCATTGCTTGTCAGTATTATTGAGTATTTAAAATTGGGGGGAAAATAGGGAAAAATATTTTAAGGTAAAAAATGATTCCTTGTGGGATGGTTTTCCTTCTCATACTGCAGCTCAACTCATTACCCTCATTGTGGTATTCTTTATTTTATACTTCTGTCTAGCAATGTAATGTCATCCATTTGTATGTGTCTGTATACTACATACTTATTTTTTGTTCATCTTATATTGTAATTAATTTGTGGAAGCCCGTGGATTTTAAACTGTATACAAGCTATGGATATGTGAATGTGGTTAATTGGCATTGTTTACGTTGTGTGACCGCAGCAGACTTTGGCTGATTACTGTTTATGTTATTAAGCCTCAAAAATAGGTAAGAAGGTAAGCTGGTACAACAACAATGATTTTAAAAGCTGCCTTCCCCAGCAGCTCCATTAGATTGGTATGATTTATATGTCAAGCTCCACTAAATGTTTTTCAGCATCACATTTAAAGTGCTCTTCCTGTGCCCAGATAAAAGGTTTGTCAGTGTTCAGTGCTTTTAGATGATTGTCCCATTTTTTTTGTCCTCCCCATGGTTCAAAGACACCAGATGTAGCATTGGATTTGTAACAGGAATCAAGTCTTTGCTATTTCAGCTGCACTCGTTCCTGAACCTTAGCCACCTTCCCTCACAGCTGTGCTTCGATCAAGATAGGGCCAACTACTGAAAATGGAACAATACCAGCTTAAGCGTTTAAATGAATGTCTCTTTGTTTAATATAGTGAAGGGAGAGAATCCACTTTGTGTCCCCCGGATGCATCCACTTTCATTTAAACGTCACCGTCCTGACCTTGCAGCATTTGAAGTTTGTATTATATTCATGGCTGTTTATTTATTGTTTGTTTTTCATTTTAGCGTGGTGCATTAGCACTGTGGAGCAGTAACCCTGTGGTTATCTCAACCTTGTTTGGTCTTTTAACATTTGCTTATGCCTTCCCCCTTTCCAAAGGCCACCGGACGCTGTACATTGGAGTTCATGTTCCCCTGGGCCGGAAGCCACACAGGAGACACCGTCACCATGGACACAGGCACCGGAAACGGGACAGGGAGCGGGACTCTGGTGTCGACGACGGCCGAGATTCGCCCAGCTACAGTAAGAGCAGAGCAGGCCCCTAATGTCCATACGGATCCCAGTCCCACATTTTAAAACCAGCACAACACTGGAGATGAGTGAAACAAGCCTGCCCTGGAAAAGAGGGTTCTTTATTTACCCTGGTTGCTGCTGTGCCTTGCGTGCTACGACAGGCTGCTGAGAACGTGCAGTGTTCTGTGCTGCTCGTTTCTCCCCAATGCCTATCTGACATGAGGAGTGCCTCACACCTCACCAGGAGGAACGGAGACTTGGAGCTGCTCGGCTCTGTACTGATCACAGCGTTGCTGTGGAAGTTTCTGACTCGCTTGTGTGAAAACATGAAAGAAACTGTGATTGTGTCATTGTAAATGGATTCATTACACTAATGGTTGTGCCAGGAGAACACAGACCGTAGGAAAAGAGTTTGGACAGATGCAGGGTTCGGTATCAAACATTTACATAACAGCCCTTCAATAGCCACTTAGTTAGTGAATTCCTTGTAATACTTACATTTGGAGTGTAGCTTCAAATGTATCCACAGAACATTAACATTGCATTTTCAAATTCAGAACTAAAACATTACCATCATTGTAATTTTAAACAATGATTGGATAAACATGGTAACTTTACAATTGTATGCTAAATGACTTCAACATTTTCCTCAACAGCGCTTGACTTGACTTGAAAAGACTTTAAAGAGGCTATAATGCCAGTTAAAGTGTATCATTACTGTGTAAAGTAGCTTCAGCTACAACCAGGGATTATTTGTGAATATGGCTCAATGCCCTCTCCCCTATGGCCCACAGACACCCCATCCCAGAGGGTGCAGTTCCTCTTGGGGACGGAGGACGATGATGAAGAGCACATTCCTCACGACCTCTTCACCGAGCTGGACGAGATCTGTCTACGCGAGGGGGAGGACGCTGAGTGGAGAGAGACCGCCCGGTACAATCCCCCTCCCCCCACCTCAACACCCTGCTCCTTTGCTTATTTACCGCCAGCTATTTTCACATTTGTGCTTCATTCACTTAAATAGTAATCAACATGGAGGTTAGTGCATCATGTTTACTGTACCAGTGTTAGTCTATATATAATCCCTGGGCAAGTCAGGACAATGCAACAGTGATGTTAAAAATGTGTGTAGTCTTTTGTTTTCAGTTTCTTCTTAACTTTTTGAACTCAACATTTGGATCACCCACTCACAAAGATAAAGTCATAAAATAATGGAAACAAGTATTAAACTCATGAAGTCATAAGATAATAGAAACAAATATAGTAAACATAATCTGGTCTTGTTACATTGGTATTCTCGCTACATCCTGTGATACATGGTAATTCTTTTTATCTTTATGTAAGATATTTCCTCTTAAAGATTATGTGCATAGTTGCTATAAGCACATGTGCCAAAGATTAACTAAATCAATCCGGACAGATTGGAAATCACAGTCAATGATGGTTGCCCGTTTTGAGTGTGAGATTAATGTGGCTTCCCCAAAGCAGCTGCTGCTGTGGCCTTACAGAGTTAATATTATATAAAGAGAGGGAGTTGTATAACCGTTCAGATGTAGGCTAAATAAAGCTCTATTAAATTGCGCTGTGTGAGCAATGCTCAGAAGCCAAAACTCTAAAGGGGTAGCTGAGAGGTTGGGAATCTGCTTTTAAAACAAACACAGGTCAGGAGCAATCAGCTGCCTCTGTTATACTGACTTTACTGTACAACAGCCCCGCAGTGGCTTCCATGCAGGGTTTTCACAATGTGTGTGAGGGACAAATATTAGCCTCCATTTTGTAATTGCCATGCATAGTCATGGCTCTTTGACTCAGGTTCTTGGTAGTGTCATAGAGCTAGAAATGAACAGCTGTCCAGCTACGAGATTTAGGCAAAAGTCACCTTTGGAAAGTAAGATAGTCCACCTCACTTCCCTCTTTGGCAGGTATTTGCTTTGATGTTTATTGCTCTGAATTTAATGACACTAATGTGAAACTGAAGCAGTATATAAGAAGAGGATCTCAGTAACTTAGTGTCTTGGTAACTTTCTTCATCTGCTAGCTGCAGTTGTCCTCAAAGGAACTCATTTTAAACCCAACAGAGGAGCTCTGTATTCTGGGTTAGATGTGTTTAGTCATTCTAGTGGCACAGACTCTCAGTCCTGGGTTCACCGTCTGTGTGACCGATATCAGTGCTCAGGAGAGAGCCCCTTGGGGGGTTCTGGGGGAAAGTTGGTGCTGCTGCGTAGAGAACTCCAGCCTGCTCCCTGCCTGGGCGCTCACCCCCTCCGCTCTGGTCCGCTCGCAGGTGGCTCAAGTTTGAGGAGGACGTGGAGGACGGTGGCGAGCGCTGGAGCAAGCCCTACGTGGCCACACTGTCCCTGCACAGCCTGTTTGAGCTTCGCAGCTGCATCCTTAATGGCACCGTGCTGCTAGATATGAGAGCCAATTCTCTGGAGGAGATTGCAGGTATCCCCTCGACCTTCGCCCCCAGCCTGCACTCCCACAGATTCCCCCGCACAAACCAGGAGCTGCCTCATCTTATTAGATGCACTTCCTCCAAAGCATAAATAAACAAATACAAAGATTTTCACTTCCTTTTTCTGAGCTATGCTGTAGCAGAGTTATTAATTATGCCATCACGCTTCTCCACTACTGTGATATTAACCTCATATGGTTTTGGTGCAGTAAGGCAATACAGTACTGTTAGTAACAAATTTATCAGAAAATCCCATTGCAATGAAGAATCTCTTTTTATATACATGCCCAGATATATATATATATATATATATATATATATATATATATATATATATATATATATATATACAGTAATACAAAATAAACCAATTTGTGTAATTTCTTAAAAGTACTAAGTAAGAAATATTGAGTGGAATAGTGCGGGAGTGGGTTGTGGTTTTTCTTTGGAAAGGTTTGGAATACACATCTCACTTTATACATTTGTTTTGTGCTTTGGTGGCAGTGTGTCAGAGAGTGAAGCGTCTCTTGACCCGTACCGTAAGTGTGTCTGAGTGGAAGACGTGCTCAAGGAAAAGGCTGTGCCCTTCAGCCCAGCCAAAGCAGAGCTCCACAGCAACCACTCAGAGACTCAGAAAAGACATTTTTCATTTTTAGCCTTGAGAGAGTAGCACACACCTGAGTCAGAAGAAGTGCTGGCTAACTGAGAAAAATTAACTTCTGAAGAGCTCATACTTATATTTGCTCTGGAACAGAAATCATGCTGGTCTATCCATTACATAGATAAACAAGAGCATTTTAAGCCGATCTGCATCCGGTCTCCATTGTTCCACAACTGGAATATGTTTAAATACAGATTTATAATTCATATGAAAAGGCTCATACTAATGCACATTTGGTGACTGCCCTTTTTCCCAAAAAGGAACAAAGCTTGCTTAGAAATTGTGATTAATTTGCTGTCCATTTTATTATACATTCAGATGGCTTAGTGAATATCAGCTGAATATCGGTGTGTGCCGTGAGCCTCATTAACCCTTCATCTTTCTCAGAACATTGCAGATGCGCTTAAATAATGTATCAGATAAAAGGTATGGCTAAATGATATTTTCAGCATTCATGGAATGACATGATGAAGGAGGAAGGGTCAGTCTTCTCATTAAATCAGCTGTGACCCACATAGATCACTCTGCCAGCGCAACATTTTTTCTTGCAGTTCATTCCCTAATTCAGATTAAAAGACATTAACAATGGCACATACAGTGAATGCCTTTGGCTTCTGCTCTTTCTCTACACATTTATCTCACTGTTATTTTATTGGAACTACCCATAATCCTGTATTTTCATTAATGATTTGTATGTTTTATGAGTTATAGCTGTCATTACATGTTTTCACCTAAATGCAGTGATTCAGTCAGTTTTTTTATTTTTTGCTTTGCTATTTATTTTTTATTTTTGCTAATAATAAAATCACCCAGATATGTTTATGGATGCATGCTAACAGAAAAAAATAGATTTCAAAAAAAGCTAAACCATTTATAAATGTGACTCCACCCTGGTGCATTACCTCACAAATTTTCATTTAACTTTGAGAATACACTGCTCCTCATTTTCTTAGTTGGTATATTGTTTTCTGTTTTCCTTCTTTTTCTTGCATTATTTTATGCATATATAAGTTATGGCATGGGTGGACTGTGTACGTACAACTAATTGTGTTGCCTGTTATCTGAAACACTGGTTGGTGCTCTTGTCCTCAGATATGATTTTAGACCAGCATGAGTCTTGCGGTCAGTTGAGTGAGGATGTGCGAAAGAAGATCCGAGAGGCCCTGCTCAAGCAGCACCACCACCAGAACCAGAAAAAACTGGCCAACCGGATTCCCATCGTCCGCTCCTTCGCTGACATCGGCAAGAAACAGTCAGAGCCCCACTCCATGGACAAAAATGGTTAGCTTTTCTGACACCATTCCACAGTCTGAGTTTACAGGAGTATTTTTCCATTCGATGTTCCAGTTTACAGGAGTATTGTTCCTTCCTGTGCCACTGTTTAAAGGAGTATTGTAGCTTCCTGTGCCCCTGTTTATTGGAGCATTTTTCCATCCTGTATCCCAGTTTACAGGACTATTGTTCCATCTTGTGTCCCACTTTACAGGAGAATTGTCCCTTACACTGCCAATATTTACAGGAGTATTGTTCTGTCCTGTGCCACTGTTTATGGTAGTAGTTTACTTGTTTGTACCCACATTTGCAGGAGTATTGTATGTTATTGCACTCTTGATTACAGTAATCTTACACTTTTCTCATTCCCAGCAGTACTTTAGTGTCCCTGTTTACAGGTGCCTTCGTGTGCCTCCTTATCGTAGTTAATTTGCTTAGCTTAGGCCCTTTTCCTGGAAAACCTGTGTAGATAGTTCCAGTCATGCTTCTTGACAGTAAATCGAGTGATTAGATGTAAGTATAATTGTACCAGCAACTACCAATCCTTGTTACCTTCATCCCTCTGGTTGCAATCCTATCCGCTAAATATCCACTCTGCTGCTTTTCTTATTGAAACTCACAAAATCAAAGAGGAAAGAAAGCAGTTGGTTGAAGGAGACTGTTTTTACTGTAGGTGTGAACAGTGATTTTCTTTCCAGCATAATTTATTCTTTGTGTTGCCAGCGTGTCAGGCAAGAGTTTGACAAACAGTAGCTAAGGTTTCAGAGCAAAGTAGGATTGATGTTCACACATCAGATTTGAATTTTTTATCAACAAGTCTTATTTGCATTTTTGTATGAAAGACATTACATCTATCTGGGATTGTGTAGTATGGAATTATTTGTACCCTCTGGATTTGGTGTATATTTGTGTGCAGGGTTGCATTTTGGGGGTGTTACACACATATTTTATCCTCTTCCCTCTATTAAGATTCCTGATTCCAGAGAGACCGATGTTCTACTTCCTGTCTGCCCCTCACAGTCTAATGGCTCATTGTACTCTGTATCACGGTACACTGCATTGTCCATGTCTTTCTTTCCAGTGTCCTGGTCTCTGTCTCTCTTTCTCTTCTTTCCTGTTGGTGTACACATTTGTATGTGTGTGTGTGTGTGTGTGTGTGTGTCTGGCAGGAGGTTCGTCTCTGTGTTCTGCCCTCATGTCCTCCCTGAGGGGCTCATTTACGGCAGCCGAGGCAGGGGGAGACAGGCAGGTCTCATCCTGTGTGCCGTGGCCACTCTTTTGCCCTCACTGTGTCTCCATCTCCACACCACTCCCGAGCTCATCCACCGCCCACCACCTCCCCCCTGCCAAACCACACCACAGACCCCAGACAGGCAGCCCTGGCCCCCATTGTGCCGTGGATATCTCCGATATCCAGCCCTTGGACAAGGAAGAAGAACCGGAAGCAGGCAACTCAAAACTTGACAGACTTTATCTCCTATTCCTTCCTAAAACATAACTTGTGAAGGTGGTATTCTTCCATGTGTCTGTTAATGTTGTTGGGGTGAGAGGGGTTTGGGGTGGGGGACTTGGGAAGTGTGGTGTTCAGTCGCTGAGGCTGATTTGCGAGTGACAAGTCACAGAGAGTTGGTGAGCAAGGATTGTCTGTGAGCATATGTGTACCTGCCTCTCACAGACAACGCTGGCCATGGGAGCCTTTGATTTTACTCCATAACTATTTTCCAAAATGAAAAGATAAAACAACTCATGACATTTATTTTTTAGTAGCATTTATTTATTAGTAAAAAAAAAACAATTTCTTGATCATTTCAAATATCTTACAAATGTAATCAGTGTAACTGATATGTAAACTTATAAAAACCTTGCTTTGTAATTATATTGTCAGACATGGATTGATTGGTCACTGTATGAAAAGCTCAAACACCTTTTACAGGAATTATGTTTAGGAAGCAAGTTTGCCAACATTATGATTCACCTGCCAATTCTAGCACATGAAAAACCCCACAAACCCTTTTAGTAATTATGTAAAGGAAAATACAGTGGATCCCCTTAAAACGGACACCCCGACATACCGGATTTCATGCTAAACCTAACATATATCCTCGTCCCAGAAATGTGTCAATTCTTTCAATGGTAAAAGTCCCTTGCTATTCCACATTCTGGAATGCTTATTTTATTGATAAATGTGTCTTCTGACAATACACCAAAATGTCAAAGAAAGAACAATCAGCAATTCAGTTAATGGTCTGATCAATTTTTTTCCATCTGAGGAACATGTGCTTTTCAGTGCTTTTATTCCAGAGAATGACTCATCATGTCAGTCAAGTCGTGACCATAGCAACAGACAGCGCAATTCACTTTGTGGTGCAGCCATCAGCTGCAATTATGATTTGTGTGGTTATGTATGTCTTGTCAGTGTTGTGTAGTGTAAGATGAATTGACTCAATTTAAGGTGAGTTGACAAACCAGTCAATTTTTCTTGATAACAAGAATAATGAGTATCAAATAAAACTATGATTGAATCATCAAAATCATTTCAGTTTTCTTTTTCTTAATTTATGATTCAAAAGATCACATATAAGCCAGTTACACAGTCTGTCAGTACCCTAACTCTTGATAAACTGGACAAGATGGTCAGTCCTGAGGGTGTCCGGATTAGGGGGGCCACCATATTTCTGTAAGATCTGAAACATGCTCAGAATAATTGCATTGAAGTTCTTGGTCAAAAACAGTGTTTAAAAGGTATGGTGTTTGACTAGTAAGACAGTAAAAATACATTATCTCCAAATGTTTTATCGAAAGGGGTTGTAAAATTGGTGTTTCTTCATGCGTGGATGCTATTTTAAATTGCAATAGATTACAGTGCCTTCACTGATTTCAAGTTAATTTGAGCATATGAGCTAAACCGCAATGGCATGCTGTTTATTTCAGTTTGCAATTGCTACGTCTTCCTGCCTGTGCTCAGATCGACCAATGAAATGAAATTTGCTTTCACGTTTCTTATTGTTATTCTTTCATTGTGGTCTGTCGGTTCTGGATTATTTCATGCCTATGTCGATCTGTCTTAGATATCAGTCATGCCAAAGTCAAAATGAATGCATGTGTAAAGTTACTGATTTCCTCACAGAGACCTTCCACAATTCCCAGACATTACACCCATCTTTCACATCCTTCGACGTCTTTCTTCCACCTTGTGATCCCCACCATAGTATAAGGTGATGTTGCCAATCTAAGATATTCCACGCTTTAAGATTGTGGAAAAAATACTCACCTTATCAAGACCATCTGAATTAACCCTGATCATAAATATGACCTAAAATAAGACTATGAATGAGTACAATGAAAAAAGCTGTGATTTATCAAAATTGGCAACGTGTTTTGATTGCTAGTAAGGACTCATCATTGGTGAACAACACTGCAGTGTTTGTGAGTGACTCAGTCCATTCTTTCGTTGAACCAGGTCAGATGATCTCCCCCCAGTCCCAGCCCTGCACTGAGGGGAAGGGTGATGTTAGCCGAGAGAACAGCGCAGTGGACTTCAGTAAGGTAAGAACCAGAGGGGGTTACTATTCCGATATTTCTTGGTAATGGAGGAAGGTTTGCATTCTGTGGCTTTGTGTGGGGAATTAAGGAATTTTCCCTCCAAAGACTTGGAGATCATTCCCCACTCATAATCTAAAGTTTGCTTAGCAAGCTTACCACATTTTTGACCTTTTTTGAAAGTGTAAGAGGGATATGGACTTTGCCGTGTCACGAAAAGTACACTTTATGAAGGCCACTTCTGCTTAATGAACAATTTAAGTCTTTAAGTTCATACTTACTGTAATTCTGTTGGTTTTGTAAGTTAGATCCTTAATGAACTCTTAACTGAGATTGAAAACAATACGTAACTGCTAATTCATTGCTAATTCATTGGACTGTTCCTCTGAATAGTTTTCAAAACATTTTATTTGATGTGTTTGTCAGGAGAAAATTATGATTGATCCTGCAAAAACTTTATGTGCAATTGTCAGTATGTTTGTTTATGAGTGTCTGCAAAACTAATTAGTTCTAAGTACTTGAATTGTTTTATGATGTGAACTGCTAGCATAGGATGCATTATCACTTTAATAGAGTGCTCTCCTATTTTCTTGTTAGGTTTTTTTAAAATATAAAATATAGCACACTGACCCTAACTCACCTGACCTAGCTCAGTATGCACCCTTGTCCTGGGCTAGAAAATAATCTTTATCCTATAACTAGAAGCATTTATCTGTAATTGTACCCTTTTTGCATAATCTTGACTTGAGACTGGAAGTGAACTTCCTGGCAGATTGTATTTACTAATGCGTTTTATCTTTTTATATAAAAGCACTTTAGAAATGGATTTAAAAAAGAAAACAGATTTTATTTTCAGACGGTGAATTTAGCAAGGTTACATATTGTGGGCTATGGTACTTCTATCATACAACTGTCTGGTAAAATTATTTACGAATAAATATATTTGTACTCATGGCAATAACTTTATAAATTGTGTTAGGCAAACTGCAGAGGTCATCGTTTTATTCACTATGAGGTATCTATGGTACTGAAAATAAGGATTCAATTTCAGTCTAGGTCAACAATGTTAGAGTGGTTTCTCCTTCACTGTATACATCAGACTTGTGCACCTCAGTAAGCCTTCATATCATTGCACAGTATGTCTCATTGTCTTGCCTAAAGATAAAAATTAGCCTAGTTAGGTGCTGATGAGTTGAAAGTTATGAAAACATATAACACTGTGTAGTAGTAGCTTCTACATTTGACTGCTTACATTCTGTAATCATTATAATTATTTTCTTAATAAGAGAAGGGGGAGAAATAAAATGTACATGTATTCCATGATGAAAATGATAATGATCATAGCCTCTTTTAGTGGATTGTTCATTATATTTTATGTAATTTAGCCATTATTTTCCTGCTAGCTTGGAATACCCAGTTGTACTTACCAGCTCAGCTTTTCACAAAAATAAAATCTGTGGCCTTCTAGGAAGTGAACACTACCACGCGTGATCTTTGACAAGCATACATCCGATTGCTGTTTAATTGTACTGTACGGTAGGGATGTATCGCATATATAGCCAGAGCAAGTGGTCTACAGATACCTCATAGATTATAGGAGCCATTCCTGAGCAATTAGCCCTCCACCTATTGTCTTAAATCCTGTTTCCATGAGCAATGGTATGACCAGTTATACTGTAGTTCACCCCATATGAATCCTGGCTCAGTAAGCACTGCAGTTTGTGCATTTGAACGCACAGATCTGAATAGCTATGATGGGCTGAAGCCAAGCCAAGCCATTGTTTCTAGGCAATCTGTTGTCAAGCCAATCATGCAATGTTTGACCAGTTAGACAAGTGACTCATCTGATACAGTCAGTTGTGTGGAATAGTATCCACCATTAGGCTGAAGCAAGCTAGATCATCTTGTCTGTTATGATAACTATGGTAGCTAATGTGGTTTTGAGTTGTGTACACTTCCTTGAACATTGTACATAAGCATATAAATTTACAGAAACACTTGATAGACTCATGAGTGATTATTGATGATTACTTTCAATAAAATGAATAAATGTATTCATCAGCCACCTACTGTTAGGCTAGTTAACAATGCACTGACAGACTTTTCCCACTCGGATACACATCAAACAGCTGTTTTTTCAAAATACAACTGATAGCTTAGTCAGTGTTAGTTAGCCAGGCAGTTAGCTAGCTTCAGAAGTAGGCAATGCCTCCAAAGCATTGTGGTGTTATGCTGACTGGCTAATCTTTATTCACAGACCTTCACAGATTTCACATACATTCCATGTTTGGAAAATGAGAAATTAGTAAAAAAAAAAAAAAAAAAAAAAAAAAGTGGGATCAGTTTGTGTTTACACTCTAGATACAGAATGGAACTGACACTGAAGGCTAAGACTTTCACTGAAAAGTGAAAGTGTGGAATTAAAATTAGTACACCTGAAGAACAAATTGATATTGTCACTTTTTTAATTTTACTGTGAGCTCAAGCATTCAAATCTTAGCTACTCCAAATTGGCAGAAATTGTCAACCCCAGGGTCAAACTGGCAATTTAAGCTGGCTTACATAAAATGCATTCTTAGGTGCCCTGCTGTTTTGTCTTTTTTTTTCAGAGGAAAAGCCATGAGTGCTTTTTGATTGTTGGAGGCGAGGAAAGACTGATGTGCTACAGATCAGGATAAGTGCAGGCCATTGGCTTATTGTGGAATTTTGCTAGGACCATGAACAAATAACTTATTCAAGCATACCATCTCTTTTTCATGAGCTGTAATGTAAAGACAAGGTATCCAATATGCAAATACAGTACAACCTAATACCAGCACCATATGATGCAAGCACTATTACAATGTAAGGATATACCTTTTGTTCTTCCCTTGTCATTATTTTCATCATCATATTCTACAAAATAAATCACTGTTCAACGTTTTAAAACTTTCTGCTGAATATAGATTTTGCAGCTAATCCTCCACACTTCTGGCAGCAGTTGTGCATTACTGTAAAGGCCAAAAATAGTCACCACCCCCGTATCTATCCAACATTGGCCATCAAGCCAATGCCCCTGTGCAATATAATGGGAATAATGGAGACAGATGAGGGAGGGGAAAGTCTGAGGAGAGAAAAGGGTGAGGTGGAGTGGCGAGGAGGTGCGAGAAGGATTCCCTGAGAAGGGTTTTACATGTGTTTGGGAAAATAAGTGATGTGCCGTTTCAGAGCATTAATCTCTGTGTAAAATTCTGTGACCTAGATTTGTACTCCTTGATTTGCCATCCCATCGGTCAAACTAGAGCAGATGAATAATTCCATCTGCAGTGGCAGGGAGACATGTGTGGTGCAGCCTGTCTCTGCTCATGTCCTGAGTTTTAGTCTGTGGCCACTGTAGTCTCCTTTTAGTTTTTATTTCTTATATCCTTTCCTATAATATATATTATAAGAATATATTGAAGTTAGATTAAAAATACCGATTTGTATGTGGTCGTGTAAATGGTGGAGTTGTAGTTGAATGTGGTTCAAAATACAGTGACTGTGAATGTAATGATTTGTGTGAATGGGGGTGCTTTGCGTTCCATGACCCATAGTGTGCACTCAGCTGCAATATGAGAAGGCGTTCAGTCAGCAAGTTTACAGCGCGGTATGCTGTGTTTGGAGCAGTGTAGCTGGTGTGTGTGGGGTGTGGTCACATTGTGATTGATATGGCTGCGTGAGGAGTGACTCAGCAAACACGTACAGGTAACAGACTTGTGCAGAGGCATATGGATTCTGCTGCTGTGTCTTTAAACTCCAGCTGTTTGAGCTGACGCAGTGCAGAGAGGAGCTGAATACAAATAGGATCAGATAGCGTAGGTCTACATGTGCCCCTGCCTGAAGAGGTGCAATATGTTGCAGTCATCACTTTAACTCTTAACTCCCTGTAGAAACGGTTGAAGCCAGCTTACAAGATGATCAATATTATTTCACAAAACATCCGCAAACATTTTGACATTGAGTCATGGTAGTCAAGATCTCACACATTTTAGTATGCATAGCATACTAAGGACTATTCCACTGCACACACACTGCTGTAGCTCATAAATTATTTATTTCCACATAATTTTGGCTTGCTGTATTTAGCACACATGCTTACATTTTTCCAAATATAAATGCCTTCTACAATTAAAAATTAACCCGAGCACTGAAACTCTGCAAAATATTTTGGGAGTTTGGCAGTTCATAACCGTAGCAGTACAGTAGCTAGAGACACAGCACATAAACTATTCAGATTTTTGAAGCTTAAAAATTGGAAGAGCATTATCACATCAGCCTGAATATCCATCATCTGAGGAAAAGAAAAAGACATACTTGCTAAGCCACTTTAATGAAATACAGTACATCTCCTCTGGATCATGAGTTCCTGGTATGTGCTACCAATGCGTAAGAGCATTCAAAAGAGAAGTTCACAAGATATGTGCCTTTAATTTAAGACAACTAATAACTAAAATTTTCTTTTTAAATGTTTTAGAGCACAGTAAGTATGTAACTGTTGTAGCTAACCAATTGTTGAAAATTTATTAAAAGAATGCATCATTGTCCATGACTATAGCTTGTTGCTTGTTAATTTTATTGAGCTTTTTGCTGCCTGTCAGTACAGCTGACTTGTGATTGTATACAAAATCACCATAGCTACATGTTTCAAAGTTCTGAAATAAGACTGTATGAACTAGCTAGGTCATTGTTGTATATTTTTTTTCTTCATGGGCAAAACAATCAAAGTGGTACATTCCTCCTCTTCATTATGAACTGCAACCAGTCACTCGAACTGCAGTTCACCCAACATTGTGTTGCTTCTGGTATGTACTTTCGTGCAGTCCTACAGTCAGTTTAATTTTTCAGTAATGTTGTAAATATGTGATTCCTACAATTGTAGGAATTTTATTAGCGGGTATTTCACACATTTTTTATTTATTTCCTTCCAGTTGATATCAGCAAGGTTCTAAGGACTAATTAAGACAGCATGTCTCATGATGTGTTGGTATAGATTGACCTTCACTTCATGAAGAAGATTCCTCCTGGTGCAGAGGCATCCAATATCCTAGTGGGTGAGCTCGAGTTTCTGGACAGACCCGTGGTGGCATTTGTGCGCCTCTCTCCTGCGGTCCTGTTGAATGGCTTGGCAGAAGTTCCAATCACAACCAGGTGAGTTCATACCACAGACCCCAAAGTCACCACAGACGATAACACCAAAGACCCTGTACCCATCAGGAGAGCTCACCAAACACTACTATATCCACCAGATACAACTGATTTGTTCTCAAAACACAGACCATATAGTCACCGGGGCTTTTGACAACACGGTTACCTAAAGACAGGTTAGTATTTGCTTTTCTATTCTGAGTAAGTGTAGCACTAGCTAGATTTTTGAGTGTGAAACCACTCCACTCGGCACTTCGTACTTTTCATTTCTGCTTGCAAGCTCCTTGAAAGTATTAAACACATAGATTCATATTTGCATGAAATTCATATTTCATCGTCACGAAGGTAAATTTTCCCTCACTGAATATGACTAAAAATGACTGTCTATTGAAGGATGCACTGAAAGCATCTTGTCATAGTCTTGGATTGTAATGGACCAACTGTTTGCTCTGCTCCCTCTGTTAGATTCCTGTTCATTCTGCTGGGGCCATTTGGGAAGGGACCTCAGTATCATGAGATTGGCAGATCAATCGCGACTCTAATGACCGATGAGGTAAGCCATACCTGTCCCACACGGCAGCTGGTGGAAACAGTGTTGCGATTGCATTTATCAGTAGCCAAAATGTGTTTGTGATGTACCGCATCTCAAACCAGCAAGGCCCATCACAGAGTTAAATTGGAAGCCGAGCGAATGTCATGCTCAGACATGTGACAGCACATTTTGGTGCGTGCCGGGCAGCAGACTGGGGCATTTCACAGCCTGAAACAGATCTCATGAAACACTTGAGGTGGTAAGACAAGCACCAAGTGTTTGTTGGAATTATAATGTGAATCTGTCCTGTCATGACTAGCGAAGTCATCCACCTGCTAATTAGTTAGCGTCTTGTCACTTCTTGTGATTTACGCAGACACCCAAATCTGCTCTCTTGATGCCGTGCCATGACACCACATTGGAGAGGCTTAAGAGTTGGGAGGACTGTTCCACTGTACACTCTCTCCATAACTTTGAGTAACAAGCTGAAGTTTATTACAAAGTTTTGTATTCATTTCTGATCAATTTTCTTGGTATGTATAGAATTATAATTGGAAATTTTGGGGAACAGCGGAAAAGCAGATGAGGCAAATATATATCAGTCATTGACCTGAAGTCGAAACACACTGGTGTTAGATGGATTGCATGCAATGCTTTCTGCATACATCAGCTTATTTCAGTTCACATGGATTACTTTCATTGCCTTTTCTACATGATTGAGCAAGACTCAATATGTTTGTCTCAGGTTTTCCATGATGTCGCCTACAAAGCCAAGGACCGTAATGATCTGGTGGCTGGCATAGATGAATTCCTGGATCAAGTGACAGTACTGCCACCAGGAGAATGGGACCCATCAATCAGAATAGAGCCACCAAAAAATGTCCCCTCTCAGGTGAGAGTAACACCCTCATTCTGTTTCCATTTAAACATTTTTAGTTATTTTAACTTTGTCATTTAAATATATCAGTTACAGTGCAGGTAGAGCTTATGTAGCAGAGGATACGGGAGCCTGCTTGAGTAATAGAAGAAATACATGGATTTCCATTTTAACAGCAGAAACTGACTGCTTTAGGTGTTTTCTTTAGTAGCAGTGGTGCCTTCCTTAGTATACAGTTGTTTTTTTTTCTTGTTTTTACAGGAGAAGCGGAAGATTCCGGCAGTGCCCAACGGCACGGCAGAGCTGATTGAGCATGGGGGACATGGCGGTCCAGAGCTGCAGCGCACAGGGAGGTGAGTGTAAGAAAAGCATGAGCACAGCCCCCTCCATGGAGATGGGGGTGTAGAAGGCATGGGACATTCCCCTGTGTAGGTGGGTGTGTGGAAGGAAAAGGATAACTTACCATGGAGGTGTGTGTGTGTACGGTGTAGGAGGGAATACTCCACCGAGTATGTGGGTGGTGTGAGAGAGAAGTGGGGGTGGAGTAACCGGTTGTGATAGTGGGGGTGTTCAGTTTCCTGGAAGGGCATTAGTTAACTATGTCATATGTAGTGTTGGTCTTGTAGTTAGCATTTTAATTAGGATGTTCAGATATGGTGGCTCCAAGTTTTCACATTCCTGTTCCCCTCACATCCTAGCTCTGCATTCACAGATATTTTATATCTGCCAGTTTTGGCTGTAGGGAAAACAACACCAATGGCTTAAGTACATTGTATACAATCGTCATATTTACTAAAGAGCGGTGCCTCATTCACATACATAGTATTTCTTGTGATAGAAATGGCGAAGTAGGACTTAACTTGTATTAATCAGTTGAAGTGTTTAGCATTGTCTGTGGTCCAAATGGCTTTTGGCCTGAAGTGAAATGTCCGTGCCAGACTGCTGGGAAGGGGCCCGGTTTGAGTCTGAGTCATGTTTCAGCTGAGCCGCAGAACGAGAAATGGATCAAAGTCAAGCCCACAGTTACTACGACAACCTATGCTGGCCAGCTCACAAATGCCTGCACTTTGCTGCGGCTTGGGAATGTGTTCATGCCTTGGTGGGTCCATTTGCATTGTGCCCATGGTTTAGTAGAACACATGAACCAGAAGTAATAAAACATGTTCCCATCTAGGGTGTAAGACTTTAGACTCCTGTTCAGTGTGAAACCATTAATTCCTATTTAGTGTGTGAGGCAGGCCTCTATAATGTGTATTAAGACAGAAATTTATGTCCTGAGTGAAAGGTTGTGTTTCTGTTCTGAAAGTGTCCACAGATATTCAATGTTAAAATTGGCTTTAGTTGAAAATACACACTATTTCATATTGTGGAAGAACTTAAACACATGACTTCAACAATTTAAATTAATCAATGGCTGAAACAAAAAAACAGCGTAGGCATAATGGCAGAGCCAGAATTGAGTACGACAAGCCCTGAAGTCGCTAATTTAGAAAGACTAACATTTATCTCCATTTTTAATCAATCTATGTTGTTTGCTGACACTCATAACTGTACTGGTACTTGCACTTTATATGATACATGCAAACATAACATTGCCACACTGATAGATGCAGCAGATTTGTTATTTAAAATTATGAGAATGCATGATTGGTCAGAGGAACCCGTGCTACACAGATATTTCATTTGTGAACTGCTCTTCTTCTTCTCATCTTTTTTGTGACCACTTTAGAGCTGACCAATGCAGTACAACTGGCTAACTCAGTATCTGCATTAAGAATGTCTGCTTCAGTGTCCCAGTGTAGTTAGCTAACTATGTCCTTCACCATTAATGTTGACTCAGGCAGTGTCACTCTCTGATAAGGTGTCCTAATGCAATTAGCTAGCATTAACATCACCCCTGGCCTGTACTATGCAGCACCAGATGGGGACTTCTACTGCTTGTTCTCACTTGACTCAACAAAAGTCACAATGCAAAAGTGGGCACAGTCTTTGTGTGGCCAGCAGGGAAGGTTGCACTGTGACAGTGGAAAAACACCCTTAACTGAGATTGCATTTACTCATTACAAATATCAGCACATATTACACATATTACTACACCATATATATTATTCCTTTATAAATATTGTTTAATACTTCAGTTTATAAAGGATTTATACTTTGTTATGTTTATCATAACATCAAATACTGCTGCTTAGGTTAGTGATTTTTGGGGAAGTGCTGTCTTCAGATTTTGTGCAGTAGTGTGAATCATCTGCTACTAAATAAATATTTTAAGTAAATATTTAATGCTTGTTAATTCATCAGCTCTGGGTTGACCTCTGATTTCAGGCTTTTTGGCGGTTTCATCTTGGATATTAAACGCAAACTGCCGCACTACCTGTCGGACTTCACAGATGCGGTCAGCCTCCAGTGCTTGGCATCGTTCCTCTTCTTGTACTGTGCCTGCATGTCACCTGTCATCACCTTCGGGGGTTTGCTTGGGGAAGCTACCGAGGGCCGCATTGTAAGTCCATACACATAATTCACAGTCTGTCCCCAGGAACAGGGGCACTTGTGATACCATGATTACAGTGTTTGTGGAAATTCTTACCTACCAATGTGTAAAAGGAAGATTATATTTATACCTATTTAGTGTTATACAATACCATGCAATGAGGGGCAGTTCAGTCATAGGTAAGTTAAATAAGCGCCAGAGTATATAGGAGACTGTATAACAAGAGACATGAGAAAGAAGATGATGATTATTACTATTATTGTTATTATTATTACTGGTACTACTATAAGTACCACTACTTACTACTACTAATAGTAATAATAATAATAACAGAACAAAACAGAGCGCATACATAAAACCATGGAACAAAGGGAATTAGAGAACCTAAAATAGTCATGCTTGTCCATGGCCACTGGTTAGGAGTCTAGTAATTACATAGTCAGTTATGCATCACTCTACTGCACTCCCATATTGGATAGCAGTATACACCTTTGGGAGGCTAAGGGGGGGGGATGGGTGGATGCTTCAGTCTGGAAGACGTTTTCACACCTCATTGCACAATAGACTGCTCTGGTTCCGCTGTGGTCTGCCTGTGCCGGTCAAACTGCATCATTAAAAGAATGCACGTACTTCAGTGTCAGATGCTAGAACTAAACACTGAGAGCAAAGTAAGAGTAGGTGATTAAAAGTCAAGCAATACAAAAGAAAAAAATGAATGAATAGTTTTTCCTTGTTTTTCTTAGGACTGGTGATTGGGTTTTGGCAGAGGTAGTTGTTCCTGCATAAACTATATATCCTGCTCATTCAAAGGTGGATTTCCTTCTCTTCCAGAGCGCCATTGAATCCCTGTTTGGAGCCTCCATGACAGGAATAGCTTATTCCGTGTTTGCAGGCCAACCTCTCACTATACTGGGCAGCACAGGACCGGTGCTTGTGTTCGAGAAGATATTGTTTAAATTTTGCAAGTAAGTCTCATCGTTTGTTTTGTTGTTTGTCTGGGTTCTGCATATGAGCCTACATGACAAACACCAAAGACTGTGACTTTACCCATTGAACAAAATAGAGGAGAGTCCATTATGTCAAGATATTATATTATATATGGTTTGTAAGCCATGTACCAGATATGGAGACCGTGTCAGAAAGTGCAACTTGGAATAGAATCTTACTATGCCCCTTGATTTATTATGCAAGCACTACTACTTCCTGAAGCTATGTTTCATTTTGCTGTGGGCTTCCTCTAAATGTTGCAGCACTAACGCTTGATAAGTTTAAATAACCAGCTCAGTATGTACAGCGCATTACCGAATTTGGATCCACATAAACATGATATTTTATGAAAGGATCCTGTGAATCTGAATGTGTAATGTGATGTGTGCAGTGACTTGCATAATTCAGCTTTTCAGACGTCAGTGCTGCTACATTCAGAGGACCCAGATCCTCGGGACATACTCTGTTTGCTGATTTTGGTTCCAACTACAGTTATAACTCCTAAATCAGCTTTTTATTTAAATATTCTGTTTTTCCCCCAATTTTTCGCAACCTGAACCCAACCAAACTTGTTGACCTCACCACAGCACCCACTCTGCCAGCTTTGGGAGGAGAGGCTGAACACGTGACTCCTCCGATTCACGTGACAATAATCTCGCTTCTATTCACACTGCAGCTGCACCACTAATTGCAAACTGCCTATGACGTTGGAGGATGACGCAGTCAGCGTACCCTCAGTTCGTGCAGCACAGGTGCCCAGCATGGCCAGAGCGGGCACAATAGTGAGACTAACAAAATTAGCCAGCTTATCCCCTATCATGCCCGGCAAGGCTTGGCCCAACAATCTTGCCAATGCAGACCGGGTGCAATGGCGAGACCGGGATTCGAACCCCACATTTCAGAGCTCCCTGGCAGACGTCTTACTACCCAGAGGCCCTGATTTAAATATTCTTAATTCTTAATTAAAAATGATATACTGTCGTAAGGCCACATTGTGTCAGGCATAGCGAAGATTTCTATGAAGAATAAATGTGTCATTCAGAATTAAGGACTGAAACCAGCCAGATCAGGTCACAGACAAATGATGCTTTCATTGCTGTGCTACATAGCACATAATTCCTTTGCTTACATTATGGAGACTGAAAATCATTGCTGTCCCTATTGCTGAACAAAATGACAAAAGGTCACTGAAAATAAATCACAAATCATTGAAAATGAGAATGGCAGAACAATTGACACTGAACCAAACCTGCATTGTGTTAAAGTAAGTGCTAGGAAACACATTTGGGAGACCTTAACACACGCTTTCAACACCCTGAACTGAGTAATTGATTTGCTGTAACAAAAGCCAGCATACACAGTGGTCCCCTGAACTGAGTTCAAGAACCCCTGCCTTTTGATAAAGCAGTTCATTTGCCAAGAATAATTGAACGATTTGGGAGAGCTAAACCTGAGACAAAAGGACATCAGACTTCCACACCCTCCGCTGTTCAGAAATGAATATTAAATATCAGGGTTACTTAGCTGCCTCTTCTTTCTCACACAATCTCAGAAACTGATGTAGGTGTGTCGTTTTTTGATATCAAACGAAAAGTGAAGGCAATACCACGCAAACAAGTCCCACATGCTGAGTACAAGGATGAACAAGTGTGTAATGTCTGGTTCATTCATTTACGAGGTGCTGTACTGCCAGGGGAGATGAGCCAGTCCATCATATCACCATATTGTCTTAGCCTTCTGGCTCTCAACAAGTAGTACTTCTATTGCACAATACACATTGATCAGACTATTTTTTAGGTGGTTCTGTAACTGCTATCGAAATATCATAGCATACACTTATCAGACTAATCAGAATAATGTTATACAGTTATACTGTGTTCTTTGACATGTTTACTTTATATGTATCATACATGCTAGCTTAAAGTAGAACCAGGTAAATTATTAATCATTGCAGTTATGAACATTTTATAAAGTGGCCTTAGCTTTATTTGCACAATCACACATTGCTGTATGCCAGAAATAGCTTCATTCACATGGCTCCATATTGCATTCACCAGACATAGCGTAATTTCCCCAAGTTCAAACAATGTAGATATGGAATGTAGCTGCAGCAAATTTTATGTTAGCTCTCCAAGTGAAATACCAGGTAGGAAAGTGAAGTGTATGAGGAAGGTCAGGAAATGTGTACATAAGAATTTAAGATAGATTTTTTGACAGCGAGCAGGTACAATTGTCCGTAGTCCTGAGAGTGGATGGATCGATTTACAGCAGAAACCAGGTCATAGTGGAATGGAAGGCGGATGAAAAGGGCAACCCTTTGTTACTGATTTCCGCCTGGTGTTAATGCTATCATATTTGAAAAAACGTATCAAGTCCATAGGTCAGTCAGACTGCAGATGGCCTGAGAGATTATGAACCTACACACAATAATTATATAAATTCACTTCCTCTCTGTCCCTCCCCTTCCCCCATCTATCCATCCCCAGGGAATATGGGCTGTCCTACCTCTCATTGAGAAGCTGCATCGGCCTGTGGACGGCATTCCTCTGCCTGGTGCTGGTGGCCACGGATGCCAGCTCGCTCGTCTGCTACATCACTCGCTTCACGGAGGAAGCCTTCGCCTCTCTCATCTGCATCATCTTCATCTATGAGGCCCTGGAGAAGCTGATCCACCTGGGCGAGACCTATCCCATCAACATGAACAATAACTTAGACAAGCTCACCCAATATTCGTTAGTATGCAGCCCACTGTATTTCCCATGAATGTCAACATTTACCTTGGCCATGAAGTGCATTTAAGCTCTTTAATTACTTATGCTTAAGTTATTTATCCTTGAAGTACAAAACCTGCTGAATCTTCCTTACTCAATTACAAGACATAAAATTCATTCATTATTAATTAGAATGAATTGCTACAATTAAGCTGCAGTGGGATCCCATGGATGGGTAGTAACACAACTAGCTGGCTCATATCATTTGACAGTGTAGGCTGTGGTTTTATCTGATAACCCAACGCATGATTAAAGTGTCAGTAAATCACCAAATTAATAAATAAATAATAGCAGTACAAAAGCTTCTTTCAATCAAAGTCACATTTCACCAAACACAGGAGTGTGTCATTCTTGTGGAACATCAAGACCCAAGCTGAGGAGACTGGAGTGATTCTAAAACATTAGCTCTAACAAATGCATCTAAACAAATGCAGTTGAATTACCAAAACAGTAATTCATTGAATATAATACAGTACTATTTTTGTTAATTTTTCACAGCTCATATTTTGGGTGCCAATAATTCTGGAGGTGACTGTAAATCATACATAAAAAGCAGATAAATTATAACTTGTTAAATAATATGTATGTGTATAGTATGTAAAATAATACAAACCTTTAAAATTAAAATGCACCTTAAATGGCTAAAAAGTGTAAACACAAGTATCAACCTTGAATTAAGTGCATTTAAGAAACTGCTAAAAAATAAGAAAATCTATTTCAAATATATTTAAAGGGATGAATACAGTTGTGCACACCACAACAAGGAAACTTGTCAACAGTATATAATTGAAAACCTTTGTCAGGTTGCTAACTACCACTGAAACATCAAATTGTGCAGTGCTGCAAATTTTAAAGTGTACTTGTGTAGATGTAAACTACCTACAATACTTTTTTTTACACAAAGAGTTGTTAATACTTTGAACAGGTTGCCAGATCATGTAGTTGAGGCTTGCTGCTGGGTACTTGGTACTGGGTGCTGTGTAGATTGTAGGTAAATGGCCTGTTCTTTCATTTTATGCTCTTATGTTCTTATGTTCTAATGCTCTTACGTCATTCCAAATTTGGGTTAGATAGCTGCTCAAATACGCTGCTAGCTCAACCAGCACCGGAAGAATTGAAATTCAATTGAAATTTAGCATGGTAATTATCAGTGTCTTCATATCATTAAGGCCTAACTCACCCTAATGTTGTCCTTGGTTTTTCTGTTTCATCCCAGTTTGGAAAGACCAGTTTGAATAGAAAACTCCTTCATCAATACAGAAAAGTGCAAGGAAGAATGTGCTGTCCTGAAAAACATACACTACTGTTGTCCGGGTTTCTTCTCACTCTATGGTCCACCAGTTGAGCTTGTGCAGTCATTGTGTTGATGTATGCTTCATGCACAGCAATCACATGATGGACCAGAGGGGCTTCCTGGTGCATGATTGAACATGGTCATTGCACTGACTGAACCTGTCCCTTACTTGGTGAGGCTTAAGCCAGTTTGGTGCTGCCAAGGCCTACTGAACATAGTTTGAGCTAACACAATTTGGATCCGCTACCAGTCACTTAACAGTATGAGTATTTGAGCGGGCTAGTGTTTCTTACTAAATAATGGCTTCTATAGCCATCATTACAAAGCGTGTAGACTACCAGCAAGTTACAAATCGATTTTTGATCTGAAAAACCAGAAAAGCTTTGACATGTAGTATTGGCTATACTAGACCTTATAATAAAATATGGTAAATAAAAACTATTTTAAATGACCATTATCAATGTAAAGTGACAGCTGTTTCTCATTGTCTAGTTTCTGTAAAAGCACATTTGAAGAGAATGGGGAAATGTGTGACCTTCACCTTTATTCCTTTCAAGCCTTTCAAGTGAGAGCTACGAGGAAATTTGAGGACATCTTGTCAAATTAAACTCTCTGTACCTAAGGCATGACAAAGCATTTATGTTACTCTAGGCTCCCAGTCTGCTTATGACAACTAGGGCTTGAATCTCTGGTGTCTGAACTGTAGGGTGAAAAATCTCAAGGAGTGCATGTTTTTCCCAATCACTAAACAATTGTGTTCCTTCATTTTTTAAATGAAGGCCATGCAGTTTGCATTTTATGTGTATCGTTGGCCTGTAGCATCAGGACCTATTCAGGAATGGTGCAGAATGTTTGCAGAAAGGCTTACAGTACCTGCTGGAGTCAGTGATGTCATTGGACAGGTAAACCAGGTGTGTCTCCCCTACAGGTGCATCTGTGTGGAGCCTCCAGACCCCAACAATGCCACCCTTCAGTACTGGGAGGACAATAATATCACCACAACTGAGATTTACTGGGAGGCTCTGGAAGTCAAGGTAAAAGGAGGTTACGCACATCTCATCTTGAGACATAAAGCCTTCGCACTACAGATTCAAGAGGCGTCGCACAGACACAGTATGTTTTACGCATAGAGAGAGACACCGTATCATGAATTAGTGAATATTACTAACGTCTATAAATAGGAAAAGCACTTTCACACTGTCACCTGCTTTTATTTAGAGATTAAAAAGCTGTTTGTCAGGAAAGGTTATGAATACACAGAAGGCTTTTGTTGAGCTTTTGTCTCTGTGTGGCGTGTTTTCCCAGATGGAACCGCACCAAGAGAGGAGATTAAGGCCATGTGGGCTGGATTACACAGGATTAGCCACGCAAAATCACTGTAAAAGCACATTTTATATATTCCATTTGTTTCCTCCCTGGGCTGCTTTGCCATTAAAAGTAATGATGCACATTTTATAATTTAGTACCTAAACCAGTCTCGCACATCACACACTGAAGGGGCCTTTTTAATATGCTATTACCATGACTTTTCATAATAATTTAAGGCTGCAAACGTGGATGGCGATTGGTAGATTTGTTATTGGATATACATTGCATATGTCAGAAGGCTTTCATTTATGTTATAATACCCTAAATTTGCTAATTGGGTAATTAAACGTATGGCTGATTTTGTCAAGTCTTTTATTGCTATGCTTGCTTTGTCTGTGTCTACCTAGTACTGCTAGCTGTGGGTGTATACCTACTCAGGTGCCATACAATGCTGGACCAGACATTTAGTGTAGCCATTCTGTACCACAGCACCTATTGGTGGTGTGTCTGCGTTGTGTTCTGCCGCATTTATCAAGCATCAAAATTGTTTGTCTCCATACTTGCAGATATTTGCACTCTTTATTTCTGTTTATTATCACATAAAGGAAAGACTTTTGATTACAGTTACTCTCTTACTCCCCTGAGCAAAGAAACACACCTGACAATTAAAAGATACAACTGAAAGCTACAACTAATAGAATTTATTATCCTAACATTTTCCAGCGAGCTAACTTGTTTGATATATTTTGTTAACTATATTTACCTCAGAAATGAATGATGACAAATGACAAATAGATAAGTGATATTGGGTAATAACAAGAATACTTAAGTAAATAACATGTCTAGACTATATTACAATTGGAATTAATTATGAATTACAACTTTTTATCATAATATCAGGTGCAGCAGGACCTAACACAGCCTATGCTACCTTTATGTTCGATGGACAATGGCACCGACTCACACGCGTGCACGCACATACCGCTATTAAGCAGATGTGCATACCCACAGTGCCTAAAGCAAAACGACACGTGGAGATGCTTCACCAAAAGGAATAAACACAAAAAGGATGGTGTGATTTTGGGAAACTCATTCGTTAACCCATTACAGTAGCCCAGTCCTTAGTGTACACAATGTACACAAAGAGGGAATTTTTCCACTTATTTATATTCAATAAAATGATTTTTCTCTAGACTGACGATAAAAGTCACACATTTCGTATATGCTGTAGCTTCAGTCCTCAAGAATTACTCTGATGATGGCCAGTTTATGCTTAAAATAAAAGATTTACAGGTTTTTCAATGTAAAAGAAAGTTCTTTGTATTGATGTTACTTCTTATGCACCCGTAGTGACCTATCAGCTGTTCAAATATCTACACAGTCCTTCTCTGACAATTCTTGTATTTAAACTGAAGTGGGCATCTCTCATAACATATTTTAAATGACAGCTGCCACTGCTGTTGATGCAGAATGTATTTGAAGTGATCGCTGTTAATGTTTTAGTGATTTTCCAGATAACATGTATACACACACACACATATATATATATGTTCTTGTTTCTGGTTATAGCTGAAGAATCATATCTGACTCAGAACTGAGCATCTTTAGTGATGTGCACTGGTAGTGATCTCAGTGAACCCAGTAGGCTTGGGGACAAAAATGTGTCATTGGAAAAAACACATACTGAATAGAATTTCTTGCAAAAGGCCCCCTCTGGTCAAAATCACTCCTGTAATTGCATTGTAGTTGAGCTGAGGGTATCAGACACATAAACCAAACTGAGTTTTAAAGGCTAAATTCAACATTGTTTTGCAGCAGTGCACATTTGAAAAATCTGGGCCATTTCGCAACCGGTTTGAAGTTGTATCCAGTTGCAATGTCACAAGTGGGCCACATTTGAATATCCCTGAAGTCATACCCAGCCAAAAGAATTTACCAAACAGGTAGCATGAATTGATATAAAGGACCGATGTATTTAGTGAAATGATAGCCTCAAGGTTTGCCCACAAATACTTTGCTTAAAAATTAAGGTTTTGTAAACACCTATGGTAAAAAGAACAGGAAATCCCATTTCCTGGGTCCGCTCATGTGACCCACTTTGCCACTCTATAAAGCATTGCATGGGGTGTTTTCAGAACGCCTTTAATGCTTTCAGGGACAGAGGGGTTGGGCAAATCAATACTGTCAAACAATCAGGGCTGTTGTTCATTTATATGAATGTATAAATGTGTTGCTCACCCAATGGCTTGTTCATCTCAAGGCAAGAAATATCTGCAAGGGAAAAAATATTCAGAATTGAAAAACATTTTACACATTTATTTTGTGGGTGTTCAGCAATGATTTAACATTTGAATATATATATTACATTTTATTAATCATATGGAATTTAATTAATTAATATTCATATTGTCAAACTGACCATATTTGCCACTGAGTTATGAATTTAGGCAGGGGTTACAGTTATTTCTGGAAATTCTGTACCATCATTAGTTTTTTCCCATTAAAATGCACAACAGTAATCCTTTTTGATAAACAAACAGGTAAAAGGGGAGCAGTGAAAATATCAGTCAGAGGACAGGAAAAAGGTACATTGCAGTCAGACTGAATCTGTGCCAGTGAACTGTTACACCCACTGATCACACTTTCTGTCAGTCCTTGTGGCAGAAACAAGGCTGTGATGTTCCCTTTGTTGCTTTGCTGTTTCAGGATTGCATCAAGAAACGAGGGGAATTCGTGGGAAGCGCCTGCGGCCCTCATGGTCCGTACATTCCTGATGTCCTCTTCTGGTCCGTTGTACTCTTCTTCTCCACTGTCGCCATGTCTTCTTTCCTCAAGGAATTCAAGACGAGCCGCTACTTCCCCACTAAAGCAAGTCAGACTTCTCTTCCTGTTCTGTTGGAATTTCATAGCCTTTTGGCGCCCTCTAGTGTTAACTTTGGGAAGAGCTTGGGAAAGTCATTGTCCTATGCTGTATTAATGGTTATTTAGAATTGCATGACTGAAGCTAAATGTCCCCAAGGGTGGAACTTAAAGGAACTCAAGAATGTTTAACTGGAGCTACCACAAGTGTAGATCAGCTTTTAAAAAACATTAAGTTTCCCTGGGGTTAACTTTGAAATGATTACTGTATTAATTCAGGGAATGTGAAGGTAATTTTAAGGTCCCATTGTGTGTGTGTGTGCGTGCATGCATGCTGAATCATAATTGCATTTTAATTTGATGCAGTTTTTATTTGTAGTTATCCACAGCCTGTCAGTCCTGATAGAGAAGAGTGGAGAGGGTCCACGTTATAATATTTTAGAATTCAATCATTTGCTCCTCAGGTGAGATCCATTATCAGTGATTTTGCTGTCTTCATCACCATCCTCACCATGGTCCTCGTTGACTACGCCTTGGGAGTCCCATCTCCAAAGCTCCAGGTTCCCAGTAAGTTCAAGGTGAGCTGACAACAGCAGGCTAATCGGCTGCCTTTTGCAATCACAAGAATGTCACACTGCTGATTTTACAAGAAGCACATTTTTCTTGGTACTTGGCTCTGTTGAAATTGACTCACTGTTTACAAAAGGGGTCTGCAGTACCAGGAGCCCGTTCTGTTTGCAGTTTGTAAATGTCTTGACCTCCCATAGCCGACCAGAGATGACCGTGGTTGGTTGATCAACCCTTTGGGACCGAACCCATGGTGGACCACGGTCGTGACGGTCATCCCCGCCCTGCTCTGCACCATCCTCATCTTTATGGACCAGCAGATCACTGCTGTCATCATCAACAGGAAGGAGCACAAGCTCAAGGTGTGGAAAATAGGCCCTCTTATTAATTACATGCCCACGAGAGAAATCAGGTCAGGAACTGTAACAGAAAATCAGCTTAATATATGGTGCTTCATTCTCCCACTCTAAGTAGCTCTAATAGTGAACTACACATGGGTGATACGTTCCAAGACCTACTGTGGATGGTCGAAAACCGCAGATAATAGTGAACCATCTGCTGACCCCATGAAGAACGTGATTTTCGTGTACATACTGTACATACATATGGTAAAGTTTAATTGATAAATTACATGCAGCAAGACATTACAAATATTAAATACAGTAATAATAAAGTACATTGTACTGTACTCTCTCTCTCTCTCTCACTCTCTTGAATGAAAGGGATTCTGACATTTCAGCCTAATACTCAAGAGACGATAGAACAATGAAAACGTATTATGTATCAAGGGATGAGGGAGCAATGAAAATCATGCTTTTTATACACCTCAAAGGACAAAGGAACAATGACACAGACATTGTGATAATGTGGCAACTAATGCTATCAGTGAGAACGCTAGAGGCAGACTGGATGAGAGTTCTGCAGGGAAGTGTGGATATGGGGTCAAAGGGAAAACTTATGAACAGTTTATTTTTGGATTTTTCCACTTTTTTTTGGATCGGTAAACCTTGGTTGCTAAAACTGCAGATACAGGGGGCTACTGTAGTTGTCTTGGTGACTCACAAATTTCTTTGTTGTATCAAATCACATCTAACATGTGTTGTGGTTAAGGGTGTAGTATTTAGTTTTTAAATTTGCAAATAATATTGCAGTGGACTATAATCTTGGCTTAGTGGACATTGAAACTTGACAAAATCAGCAAATATGTGAATAAAAATTAGCAAAAATATTTGTGAAGTACTTTCAAGCTCTTTGTGAAGCATGTCAAGTTGAGATTGATATTTAGTACACTAATGACTTTTCAGTGAGCTGCAAAAGCAAGTTCCCATTCTGATTTGGTGGTTGTCTGGTTGTCCATGCAGAAAGGCTGTGGGTACCACCTGGACCTCTTCGTGGTGGGGGTGATGCTGGGCGTGTGCTCGGTGATGGGGCTCCCCTGGTTCGTGGCCGCCACCGTGCTCTCCATCTCCCACGTCAACAGCCTGAAGCTGGAGTCGGAGTGCTCGGCCCCCGGCGAGCAGCCGAAGTTCCTGGGGATCCGAGAGCAGCGCTTCACCGGCCTCATGATCTTCCTGCTCATGGGCTGCTCCGTCTTCATGACCTCTGTGCTCAAGGTCAGACAGCCGGGCCCATCCCACAAAACCTTGTGGAACCACTTCTCTTGCCTCACAGTGAATGTATGCCCACTGATCTCATGGTCCTTCTCAACAGCCAGGATCAAATACTAATAAATTATTTAAATCTTTTAAACACTTGTACATTTTTTATATTAGCAACAATTTTTGAAAAGAGCATTCATTTTCTCTGTTATTCAGTCTTCTTTCTTAAATTTGTGTGTTTGGTTAAGCACATTTGGTAGACTATTCCCAGGGATCTGCAATGATGTTTCCCAACTCTTAACAGCATGTAAAGAATTTGAAGTATTTCAGAAACATTTGACTCACGTCTGCTTCACTATCACGTAATTACCAGTTTAAAACAGGAAAGCATTTTCTACAAATAATTAAAAATTGTCTGTATCAGACCAAACACCATTAAAACCCAACCTTGTCAGAGATTTTTTATAGTGCTGTGATTTTTTTGTGAAGTCTTATAACAAACCACTTCATACTTTGTCATTAAGGTAAGAGAAGGGAAATTTTGGGTAAGATTTACATTTACATTGAGGCTTTTAGCAGACGCTCTTTTCCAAAGTAACTCAGAGAAGTGCTCACAATAAGTGAGGATGAGACCATACCAATCCACAACCGATAAAAATAGTTATTACATTAATCTACAGCATCTCATTAAACACTACAGTTGGTTCCAGGGGAAGTATTGGCACATAAGTTTGAGTGTCTTTATGAGATTCTTAAGAACTCAATAAAATGATATTTACAAGCCCCTCTGTGTTTCATTAATGTGTGAAATGGGTATTACTGACCCTTCTCTTTTGGTGTCTCTGTAGTTCATCCCCATGCCTGTCCTATATGGAGTGTTCCTTTACATGGGCGCATCGTCACTCAGGGGGATACAGGTAAAGGGTCCCCTCTCAGGACCCAAAATCAGGGCCTTGTGGTGCATTTTCACCCATCAAGACAATGCTAATCAGTTTTGAATTTTCCCTTGTTGCATAATTGGTATCTGTGTTTTACAGCATGATTTGTTGTAGTCTTCCACAGCATTAGTGTTTTATTGCGGCTGTCGTCCTCCAGTTCTTTGACCGTCTGAAGCTGTTTGGCATGCCAGCCAAGCACCAGCCTGATTTCATCTACCTGCGGCACGTTCCCCTGAGGAAGGTCCACCTCTTCACCGTCATCCAGCTCAGCTGCCTGGTTCTGCTATGGGTAATCAAGACCTCCAGGGCGGCCATTGTCTTCCCCATGATGGTGAGCTGCCCCACCCCTCATTTTGTACAGGCACTTCACTTGTGCTGCGTACAAACTGCTTAGTTTATAATAACGATTCAGCTGCAAGATTTCCACACAACCCCTCAAACTCCTAATTTAACCTGAAAACCCATTTTTAGAGATCTATTTGCCATTAACTTTGACCCTTTCAGGTCAGTTATTTCAGGTCAGTTCAGTTTCGTTCTTTTCTGCACTCCATCTCTTCCTGTCTTTGCTCTTTGCATCAACTAACGCTTGCAAGTAACTGGCTGTAGTCCTTCCCCTATGATTCAGCAAAATTGTAATACATGGAAATGCATGTAATGCAGCTTGAATAGGTTGTCAGTAACATTCATTTCAGTGATTATCTATTGTCATTATTTTTATAAATCCATGGTTAAGCCTTGTTAAATGAAGTGGCCCTTACTACTTGTTTTATCTTTTAGAGTTTACATGCATTTTGCATACTGTAGGATGTATTTTAACAATGCACGTTTGGCAAAAGACACTGTGTAACCCAAGCAAGTTTCTAAATGACTGCATTGATAGGTGTGCCTTGCTTGATTATCATGTGACTGTCTCATTCTAACTCAGGTGCTGGCCCTGGTGTTTATTCGAAAGCTGCTCGATTTCCTCTTCACAAAGAGAGAGCTGAGCTGGCTGGATGACCTCATGCCAGAGAGCAAAAAGAAGAAACTGGAGGATGCAGAACAAGAGGTACCAGAGCCAAAGCAGAGCCACAGGCAGCAGGAAGACTACACACACACACACACACACACACATACACACACGCACGCATGCACACACATATGCATACACACACACACATACACACACGCACGTATGCACACACACATACACACACACACACGCATGCACACACACACACACACACATACACACACACACGTACGCGCACACACACACGCACGCAGACACACACATGCATACACACACGCATGCACACACACGCATACACACACGCACATGCATACACACACGCATGCACACACACAAATACACACACACACATGCATACACACTCGCACGCACACACACACACACACACAGACACACGCATACACACACACACACACATGCACGCACACACACAGAAGAAGAGGTACCAGTGCCAAAACAGAGCCACGGGCAGCAGGTCGATGACATACACATGCACACGCACGCACGCACACACACACATGCACACACAAACACACACACATGTACACCCAGCTAACACCCGTTCTAAAAATAAGAGAGATAACACTCCATCTACACATTGGGGGATCTGGAAATGAAAAAGGAAGCCAAGTCTATGTAAAAAATGAAATAGGGACAAATTTTATGCAAGTACTATGGACAAGAATTCATGCAAGAGGAGGGAGTGATTCAATTATTATGAGAGAAAAAAAAACAGGGTAGCCATGACAACAGCCATCCATATGTGAATGATCTAAGCTTGGCTGTAGAGACCGAATATTCCAGCTGTCTACGTATGTGACATGTAGCGGTGATTTTGTGTGTGTGTATGTGTGTGTGTGTGTGTGTTGTGTGAGTGGCAGCATTTCTCTATGCATCCTGGGTATGGCTAACAGAGCAGAAGGCTGCTGGATGTCTTATGTCACCTCAAATGAAGCACCTAGATTTGAATCTCAGAATGCTACTTCACCTAAAAATGAAGGAAACAACAGTCAGATACAAGATTATCTCCAACCAGGAGCCACAGAGGGTTGTCATTGCTGAGTAAAAGGATGTTTATCAAGCTAAGAAGATGAATGAATAACCCTCATTTTTGGGGTGAACTATATAACAGTTGGGTGATGAATGTCTGCCCTGAAGAGTTTTCCTGGGCCAGTTTTTGTTTTGTACAAGTTCTGCTCTTATTCATTGAAAGTCTCAATTGTCCATGGAGTTTACAAACTGTCAGTCTGTGTTAATGGCTTAAGGCTCTCTTAGAAGTGGGGCTCTCTCCACTCTCTTGGCTAAGGAAATGGAACAAATTATTGGCAATCAGTTGACATCTTCAGTGACAGAGCTCTTGGAGCCCCTTCAGCTGGCTTCTGAAGCACATGGAACAGAGGATGCCACACTGGCCTTTCCAAAAGTGACAACCAGGCAAAAGCCCTTGTTCACTCACTTTTTAAAATAGGTTTTACTTCAGCATTTAGTACAGTGCAGACTCAAACATTTTGCAGCCTCTCACCTTGTTTGAGGCTCTGGTGGCAGGTGACATAACTCAAAATATGTACAAGAGCTTTGGTGTGAGCCTTCTTTTAGCTAAAAACAATTTCCTTTTGTGAAAAGCTAATATCCTATTTCATTTATGCAGAGGTACAGATTGTGCCCAAAAATGTAAACACCTGCCTAAATAAGGGCGTATGCAAGCCTGAGGCTACCACACAGATATGGGTCATCCAAATAGACAAATATCATCCTAGCATGCATAGGGTCATGCATACAAATGCTTACACTTTGGGTCCAAGTGGCTCACAGGGTGGAACATAGGCTGGGTGCTCGAATCCCAGCCTCACTGTTACTGGCCAGAGGCTGGAGGTCCACATCTGCGAGGCCAACTGCATAGTCCTTACATAGGCAGCGTGTGACTGGTGGTACGCCCGCAGTGTGGAAATAAGCGAGGACCAGTTGTCACAAGTCGGAGGAATGACTGGCCACGGCATACTCCTCCTGAGTTGGCAGGAGTAGACTGCTGCAGTGGACTTAACAGTTCAGAGTGGGAAAAAAAGGAAAAGTAAAAAAAAATGTCTTACCTATCACTGACGTGGCTACAAAAAGAGATTTTTGTGACTCTGAAAAAGAATGATGCGGTATGCTAATGTTTAGCTAAGCTGAGGTATTTTTGGGAAACTATGGAACTATTTCCACTTACATCAGAGGAATGTGAGCTGATTGTCTTTCTCTAGGATTGTCTTTCTCTAGGAATGTGAGCTGATTGTCTTTCTCTAGGAATGTGAGCTGATTGTCTGTACTTAGCACATCAACTACATTTGTGTTGACTACCTATATTTACAACTGTAGAATGTTTCATTTGAACTCCCCCTAAACCATTGCTGGAGGTTTTTTTTTATTTTCTCTTCCCTCTTCCAGGAAGAACAAAGTATTTTGGCTGAGGAGGAGGACTGGGGGATCATTACAAGTTGAGTTTATCTTCCACTGGAAGGACATTACAGAAGTGAGTTTATCTGTTTACTCTGATAGGTCAAAGTGAGTTTATCTGATATTACAGACTCTGGTGTTAGGTCAAAGTGAGTTTATCTGATATTACAGACTCTGGTGTTATCTGATCAAAGTGTTAGTCAAAGTGAGTTTATCTGATACTACAGACTCTGGTGTTAGGTCAAAGTGAGTTTATCTGATACTACAGACTCTGGTGTTAGGTCAAAGTGAGTTTATCTGATACTACAGACTCTGGTGTTAGGTCAAAGTGAGTTTATCTGATACTACAGACTCTGGTGTTAGGTCAAAGTGAGTTTATTAAAGACACTTGTGTTAGGTCAAAGTGAGTTTATCTGATACTACAGACTCGTGTTAGGTCAAAGTGAGTTATCTGTCAAAGTGAGTTTAGGTCTGAGTTTACTACAGACACTGGTGTTAGGTCAAAGTGAGTTTATCTGATACTACAGACTCTGGTGTTAGGTCAAAGTGAGTTTATCTGATACTACAGACACTGGTGTTAGGTCAAAGGTTTATCAAACTCTGGTGTTGAGTTTATCTGATACTACAGACTCTGGTGTTAGGTCAAAGTGAGTTTATCTGATACTACAGACTCTGGTGTTAGGTCAAAGTGAGTTTATCTGATATTACAGACTCTGGTGTTAGGTCAAAGTGAGTTTATCTGATATTACAGACTCTGGTGTTAGGTCAAAGTGAGTTTATCTGATACTAAAGACACTGGTGTTAGGTCAAAGTGAGTTTATCTGATACTAAAGACACTGGTGTTAGGTCAAAGTGAGTTTATCTGATACTAAAGACACTGGTGTTAGGTCAAAGTGAGTTTATCTGATACTAAAGACACTGGTGTTAGGTCAAAGTGAGTTTATCTGATACTACAGACTCTGGTGTTAGGTCAAAGTGAGTTTATCTGATACTAAAGACACTGGTGTTAGGTCAAAGTGAGTTTATCTGATACTAAAGACACTGGTGTTAGGTCAAAGTGAGTTTATCTGATACAAAGACACTGGTGTTAGGTCAAAGTGAGTTTATCTGATACTAAAGACACTGGTGTTAGGTCAAAGTGAGTTTATCTGATACTAAAGACACTGGTGTTAGGTCAAAGTGAGTTTATCTGATACTACAGACACTGGTGTTAGGTCAGACAAGCCAGGGGAATGGAATGGACAAAATTGTGTTCCCTCAGCCTGGTTTTAATCAGTAACACCAAACCTTTAATGGATACCTGTATATATAAGATAGTTTGTCTTTTCAGAAATGTATGAAATAGTGTAAATGATTGAAATATGGTTTGTAAAGAGGCCGTTTCAGGGGTTTATGTTCATGTTTGTTTTCAGGGACGACCCCTCCACAGTGAACATCTCTGATGAAATGTCCAAAACCTCTTTTGGGAATGTTTGGAAATCCCTCGGCACAGAAAACTCCCAAAAGGAACCAAGCTCAAAAAGGTTTTAAATTTTAATATTGCTTTTGGATAACAAATGTACCTTTTATTACTGTTTATTTGAGTTAATCTGTTTCAAGAAATCTAAAATGAATATAGACTAATTAGATATTAAATTCATGATAAACAGAAATGTCAAACTGGAAAATGTATAATTTTCCAGCTGTTTGTGATAAGTGAAACACCATGTAAACATTTCTATGTACCAGAAGGGTCAAAGTTAATGGCTTTGCAAATACCATACACAAATATTTCAAAGGGATTTCTGTAAACCTTTGGAAGCTTTCATCTTGAAAAGATAAAACAAACAGTAGTTCACCCACAAATAAAAAAAATCTATGTTCTGTGATAAAGCTAGTAAGAATTCTACATGCATTCACTGTTGCTTGCTGTGTTATAAATTTCCCCCTTATGAAATATGGGCCAGTTCACTCTGTGTAGTTAATGTATGCAAGCATCACGCTGTGACTGTTTATTAAACTGTAACGTAAAACATGAACTGGGACCTCTCTTGGCAATGCAAGCAGAATGTAGCACAGGGGCATAAACAAATTTCTTACTTTTATAGTTTATAGTATTGCAAGTTATTATGGATTTTTTATGCATTCAGTTTAAAGTACCCTAGTTGTGCCTGAGGTTTTTTCAGGTAGCTCAGCTAAATAAATCCTCAATGTTTTCCCTGGCAATATAAACAAATCTCTCTTCACCAAGAGTGAGTTGAAGATTAGGTAAACAGTTCCTTGCAGGTATAGTTTATTCAAACACTTTTGCGAAAAGCACCTCACCCTCAAGGTTTCAGGACAGTGGTGGTAGAAGGTGCTAGAGATTGAGAGACATAGCAGAGAGCATAAATAGCCATCAGTTATTTGTTAGTGCAATGTGCCGAAATGCTTTTTCTTTGCTATCTTGGAACAATGTTAGGCACTAAAGCAGAACTGTTTCACATATTAATGGTTATACAAACCCCCCCTATTTTGAGGAAAACCCATATGTAGGCACCAACAAACAATATCATGACTGTTTAGAGGTTGGTGGGGACACATTTGGCTGTGACACATTTCTATCATATTTAGTAATAAACAGAGGACTCAGGGCCTCTGGAGCAGAGAGACTCAGTGTTTGATTTAGTCTCAGTAGACTCGGTAAAGTTTAGGTTTAGATGAAAAAGTGTTGAGCCCAGGAGCCAGTTGTCGAGCATTTGCATTATAGGGGAACTCCAAATTTCATAGCGTACTCTTCACCCAACCAGTTTTTGTCCCCTGCATGGTGTTGTGGGTAGTACTGTTAATAGCTTGAAATTTCATTGTGATATGAACTGGAGATCACCCATTCATAGTTGTACTAAACAGGTACTTTCCACTATTTGGCCAGTCTAAGACAGATAGGAATAAGTCGTATGACAAAACCAACCAGTTGCATTTCTGTTCTGCCACTAATTCTGCATCAGGAATTATACATTACCAATGAAAATATCTATGCCTCAGATTCTGGCAGATTAGTGAGATAGCAGCAGTTTTTTTTCCCAAAGAAAATTTGAAGAGAACACCAAAATAGTGTAACACCAAAATGTCCGTGAATTAATGCACTGTCTTTGTAGTATGTTCTTGTTATGTGGAGTTTGTTGCTTTCTTCATTTTCTGTATTGCTCCCCATTTCTTTTACTGACAGATAATTAAGAGGAAAGGTTTATTCATCTCAAGGGGATTTTTTCACCACCCCTTTCATTTCAGGGACTTTTCCCCTACCCTTCCCATTGAGTTTTGCTTTGTGTGAGTTTCTATCATTAAAATACCGAAACTGATTTGGCCCCATCTTTCTCTGATAAACTGTTAGCATTTTCTTGTTGCATTCATGTCCTTCAACTACAGCCCACTGTGTCTTACTCAGCACTTAGAGAATAAATTGATTGCTGTCACTGGACACAACAGACAGCAACTCCACAAGATATCAACACTACATTAGAATACATATTGTTAAAGTTTCAGATATTCAGTTCAGTTACTTGAATTTTCTAATCAGCACCAGAGGCTCAATAAGGAGTGGCTGCACTCCTTATTCCTTCATAAATTGGTGGTTTTTGCATTATTTTGTCTACCCCCATGTGGTTATATATGGGTTATTCTTGTAGCTAACTAGCTAAATTTTCTTTTTGGTTATGTCTAATTGTTTTGTGAAAGCAGCTGGTTACCTCATAAAATAGATTTATTGTAGCATCCGGTTTGAATGCTTGAGACTTGCTTGTGATGATCGATAGCCAGTTTGTTGCTCGTAACTGGAAACAACCATCTGTCTATGTGTATCTCTGATCTTTGAAGATCTACTGTACTCAATTTTAGCCACACAGATTTATACGTTTTTCACCCAGCAAGTTTTTCATAAGTGTTTTACTTTTCTTTGTGCAATATTGTGGATCATCCCTGAATGCTCACAGAGCTGAATTCATAAATTCAGCCCAATGTATGAAAGAATTAAATACTTTATCTGCGCATCCCAAAGTTGGCAGTAGGCATACTTTATACTGTTCAAACCAAGGCTACTCAACTCTTGATGGGCCATAGTGTCTGTAGGCTTAGAATCATGTAGTGATTCTCTTGTTCAGAAGGAACTGGTTCTCATACCTATATGGAAACTGTCATTATACTCATTAGTATATTAATAAAGAAAACCAGAAAATCTGCCAGGTTGGAAGTAGTGGTGAGTAGCTCCATTATGAACAATTTTCTTCAATTTTTTTTTTACTGTTTATATGAAAGGTGAATGTCAGTCACCTATGAAAATGTTTGAACATTTAGCATTTATTAATTAGCACTTATTAATCCTGCTTTGTCCTTTCAGTAGATTGGCAACTCTCCCCTCTTAGGGCAGTTAAGTCATTTCTTGACTGAATTTTTCATTCCATTTCTACCATAAGCTCACTTTCCTAACCTCTTAGAAGCTGATTTCCCAAAGGTAAGACCCTGCTCCCTCTTGGCTTTTGTCGATTTGGCTGCCTCATTGCCCATGTTTACTCAGTATTGTGACCTGCCCAAGCAAATGCTGTTTGTCTTTGCGTGATGTAAGGCAATATTTCAATAGGGTTTAGAGTTTCCATAAAGACTGAATTTGTATGGCGGTTTCCAGTAACCTTAATTTAACCTGACATTTCTGACTTGCCTAGAATGCTATCAGGTGTGCTTCCACATACCCTATGTGTGGCTCAAAAATGTTCAGAATCTCAGCCTTCAATCCTACAATTAGATAGGTCTGCCTTTTTATCAGACGGGAGACAAACAGCATTGTGAATATGCCTCTTTATGCAATATTCAAACAGGGTGTCCCTGTTTTTTCTTTATCTGTTCTCTATGTGGAGAATGCAAAACCATGACTGGAGCTGGGAGGATGAGCGCATATGTGTTCTGCATGTTCTGCAGCAACATGCGTGGTGCATGGGCGTGCAGCGTGATTTGGGGCCGTCTCTGCATGACATCTGCTGTTTTTTTTTCTTTCACGGTCCGTCTCAGAAATGTCAGCAAAAGGCACCTCTGAACAAGGCTGGCACCACCAGTCCAATCAGAGAATCACAACGCAGGTGGAGCAAGGCCTCAGTAGAGGCATTCAGCCCTTTACTTGCTGTGAATAGACAGAGCTGTCCTTTCACTGACATTGTCTCAGGCTGTACATTCTCCCCCCTGTGTACCCCTATGTACCTCTTAACTGTCTGGCTCACAAGTTTTGCTAGAGGAGGCTACACATATATACTATATTCCACTATCAGCGTTACATCACCTCCAATTGGAAAACATGGTTGGTGCATCCTGATAGATGAGGACTCCCGTGGTTGGACATTTAAAAGGTATACGTCCTGTTTGCCCAAGATTTTTGATTGGGTTCTTAGACTAATTCATAATTTCTTTCTTTTGTTACAGTTTTCCCAATAGCATCATAAGAAGACAGGAAAGGAGGACAGACATGGTGAAGGGCTTTGACAGAGAGACATGTCTGTGACGTTCCTCCGTCACTGTGCTTTTACATAAACAAACATAGTGTGCCACAGTATACATTTTGGTTAGACCAAGTCTGTATGTTTTTTTTGTCATGTCATGTTAAGTTCATTTATGTACAATGTGTAAAGCCATTTTTTTGTTTCCTTTGTTGGTGCATCTGAATCTGTTCGCTTTGTCAGGAACCATTGGCATTTTGGATAAGTCTAATTTCTTGTGTACGTAAATGTAAAGTTATACCAGCAATGTTAACAAGCAGACGTAGTATCAAGGAGGTATCAAGAGATAACTTCTCAGAATGTTGGGTCGTGGTGAATTTAGCCATTTCTTTCAAGCAACGTTTTTAAATCCAGTTTTATTTGAAACTAAAAAGTATGTATTTTGTATGTTTTGTATTTTTTCAATTGAGAAGAAACTAGCCAACGTACTTTGGGAATACCTTATACAAGATTTTAAAATATAATATAGCCTATAGTACAAATACAGTAAAAGCAATGAATAATGACTTTAAAATACAAATATTCTCTAAATGCATACATTTAAGCATTATTGTTTAGAATATTCATTTTTAGATAAAATCTGTAAATGGTAGATCTGCACAGATAAATAAAAAATTAGAACATTATTTAATATCAAGAGGGGTATTAATTAATTAGAAAATTGTATGTATAATGTATATTTAAGGGATAGGTATAGTTTTATGCATTAGTATGATTAAGCTTTTTCATTATAAAATCATGAAATCCACAACTGACGGGTGGTGCAGACATCTTTAAACCACTGAAATATCTGATACTTCTATTTTATCCTCTAATCACAAGTGACAAGGAAAGTAACAAGTTTCTGTGTTCTAGCAGCTTGTTGGTGATTCTGTTGCAACTCACAGTAAACTGGCCACAAGCAAGCAGTCATATGCGCACATAAATATATGTATACATACATGCAGACAGATGGATATAATGGACACATACATGTTTCTTACGTAAGTGTAGCAAATTTTTAAGAGTCTACAGGTTCATTTAAGCTTCACAATAGGTTGCTAACTTTAAGATGTTACTAGACTGAATTATCATGACTAATTTACCTCTGAAAATAGACTAGCCAGGAAAAAAAATATTTTCAGCTTCAAAAGGCACAAGCAGTCTGAGGGTTTGGAACACCTGTGGTCCAAGCATAGCATAAGCAGCATCATCTCAGCAATGAATCAAATCCCACTTTCCGCACATGTGACAAACTGAACCATACTGACAGCCACAAAAACATGTGCCTGTCTTTTGCTGTGTGAACGTGATATGTTCAGGTGATCATTGAGGCATCAGGGGGTATCCAACTGGAAGACATGGAAATGGATATTCAGACACAAAATGCACATCAGATATTCCTTTATCACTTGAGAAATTCTTGAAAAACATTACGTTAAAATTACTTGTATTTTGTTTTTATATGTATTTAATTAGCCAGAAGAGTGACCAATGTTGTTTTTTTCTTATTCACCATTTTTACATATACAGATGAAGGTGTTGTTGTGTTTTATTACAAAACCAGGCTTCACATCCAGCTTTTTCCCATTAACATCTTTGAAATAAATCTCAGCCTAAATATTAGCACTTAAAGGAACTGGAATGAAGACATTCCAGAAACAAAATAATGATACTTGTACTGTAATTATATTGTGTCCATGATGCTAAATGTACCAAGCTTCTTTGTTTCTGTAGAGTAATTCAGCTTTCAGTACTGGATTGTACCATTGATAAATCATTTATTTACAGTGTCCATATTAAATGCCATTATACAAGTTTGTTTACCACATATTAGGAACATGCCTCTCCTCATTTCAGTTTAACTGCAGTTTGACTCGTGAGCAGCCAATAATGAAATTCATTGAAGCTAGTTCTACTTTTTGTTATTTTTTGTATGGAACATGAATTTTATGGTCACTGAAATCTTAAAAAAAAGTTATGTGAGAAATGTGAAAAAGAATTGATTCAATTTGTTACTCCAGGTTCAGGACAGGATGGATTGTAATTACATGGATGAATATAGGCCTTAGTTAATGGAACATATTCTTTACCTGAACAAATGTGTCTGAACAACCAACTTCAATGGGTCTCTCTATTCTGGATTAACAGTATACAATAAGTGTAAAGATGAGGACATTTCTTGACACCTCTGTTACAGTATTCATTAGAAACAGAAGCAATAGTATTTTTACTAGAGAGGAAAATTAAGTATTACATTCATTGTAAGTAAAGATTAAAAATATTAGAATTCCTTTGTAAAATAATATAATTTTGTGTAAACTAAAAAACCTAAATAAAATGTCCTTATGTAATGTGTTGCTAACTTTTAACTGTTAAATGCATAAAAATGAAAAAAAAAAAAAAACACTTTTACATTCAAATGGTTTTGTTACAGGTTGTTTATTACCATTGGCTGGTCTCCTGGTCTCATTAATTACTTTTGTATACATGAAGAAAATGTGTGGTATGCAAGATAATGAATGAAAAATGGAAGAACTAGTAAAGGGTTGTGGTGGTTCTGTGATGGGTGAGCTTTCCTGGTATGGAAGTTATCCAACCCCCTACAAAGAGACCTCCCATCAGTATTTCCATCTTCTAGAACTGCCAGGACCCCACCTCGATTAACTCTTACACTTAGGAATTATGCTGGTATGACTGCAAACACATTACATAAAAATTGCAATTAATGACAAGAGTTCATATGAAAGTTAAATTGATTTAAACACAGCTCACCTGGTTAAGCTAGGTAAAATAATAATTCAAGCCATAGATGTTATAAGGGAAAATCCACAAAAAGGAGTTACATCTTAAAAAAGCATGCAGAAAATGCAATGCTTTTCAAAAGTTTTACTCATGCGGACCACACCCACCACAATGGAGTCCTAATGTCAAGATAGCCTGGACTCCAAATAAGACCTCGTAAACTGATTAGAGTTGCTAAACACTTACAACCAAATTTTGTTTAACTGATCAAGGAGAAGAGAAACTATTCAGGTATGCAAATATGAAAAGCCCCACTATCATCATTGTTCAGTGGTGAAGTCATCCTGTGTTTTGGTATAGCATACTAATTAAAGTCTACACTAAGAATTTACCCAACTTGGCTAGCTAGAGGACCAACGTCTGTCTTAGGTTCAAACATGTATGGGTGGATATGAGCGGTTTCCTTTTGTTACAAAAATGTTTTGCTCATAAAAGGAAAAGTCAGCTCAAAGTGTCTTGTTTGATATGGATTTCAGTCACATTGAGGAGATGTGTTTGAGGATCTTGGGGACAGGGTGGTAGGTGGACAGGTAGAGTATGGTGGATACCTGGCTATTCATCAGTCTTGAATTCTTTGGTGAGTGCAAAAGTTGAGCTTCCACAAGAGCCACATTTAAGCACTTTAATTCATAGTTCTGGAGATATAACATGACATACATATTATTATTGTATAAAGATCAATTTTAAGGGGAAAACTGACCACTAGTTTTAAATGGAGGGTACTTCATCCACTGAAGACAGCATAAAAATCCACAGCAACCTTTTCATCACCTATCTAGTTAGCAACTACAAAACCTCACCAAAAGAATCAAATTATTCACACAAACGCTTCTGTAAATACACATTCTCCTCTGTCTGCCAATATGATTGACATTTTCAGTTTTAACTATTTTAAGTTAACTCTTAAAATTGACCACAGGGCTTTGTTTCATACAAAACCTCAATTTGCAAGTTAAGCTACTATGAGTGGAGTTGATTTTAAGTGAAGCTTATTTTGGAAGAGTTGAGTAAGAGCTGGTAATTCATGCAGCTCTGTGGGCCGCTCAAATAGCTCTCCAGTGTCTTTTCTCATCTGCAAAAAGGGTGGTCCTATTTGTTTCTATGTTGATCACATGAAGATGAAATTGCCCACAAAGGACGTCTACCATCCGTCTCACGATGATCAAATGGCTTTCCTCAATGGACCTTGTAACCAGCTACTGGTAAATAGGCATGGAGCAATAGGCCTATATCAATATAAAAGGGTACCTTTTGGATTATGTAACAACCTGGCCACTTTCCAGAGGCTAATGGACAGGTTCCTGGGAGATCTGAAGAGTGAGGCATCTACCTGGACGAACTGATTGTTTATCGCAGACTCACCTTAAACACCCTTAGTTTGCATTTCCCAAGATTCTTTAGTTTAGACTGAAGTTCATGCCAGACAGTCACACCGTAGTCTTGGCAAAAAAAAAAACCCATCACCCTACCAGAAATGGGTAGGATGAATGGCTTAATCAACCACTTATCTGTCAGAGAGAAAAGAACCGGGTAAGCTCAAAATCTACTAGGCGAGAACCCCCAATGTAGTAGTCTGCCAACTAAAACCAGAGATGCAGTTCATGTTGTACACCCCGATTCAGGAGTGTTTCTGGGTGGACAGCACAGTAAATTTTAATGCACAGCTGTTCAGTTTTCATTTCAGGCTGAATTTTTCCAAAGATTTGGTGTGTATCAAAATGATATAAATTGTGTTGTTGAGAAGGATTAAGAAAGATAGTGCTATATTTATTCAGATGATTTTTTTTTTCTGATAAATTACTGCTACACAAGCATTTGGCAATTTAATAATTATATTCAATTGTAGTATTTTGTTATCTTGGTCATATAGCCTCACTTTGTGAAAAAATATCTTTGTCTCATAATTTGTTGTCCTAGACTTGATATTAGTATATGCAGACGTACGACTTCAATTCCTATTGAAAAATCATTTTATGAAGAGTTTCATTCGACTGTTGTATTTTGAGGGGTCCTGCCAAATTAGAATTTTGTTGGTGGGTAAAAGCATAAAGTGCATTTTTGTGAGCCATGTTTTCATTTTACCAACATTCCTTATGGGATATATATATATATGGATATCTATATACCCTCTGCAAATTATCCGAGATAGAGAGTGTTTAGAAAGTCATCAATCCTGACACATTTCAGAAAAATTTTAAATGTTGGGAGATTTTTGTAAAATATGAAAAATGCAGTTGAAGAATAGAAAAAATGAAATGCAGAAGAATGCAGTAGAATTCCTAATGCAGAAATAACTTAATGCAATTTACTCTGACCAAAACATTGATATTTGTCTTATCTGGAGGCTGCACTTTGTTTTATGAGTTTGGTGCAATCTGCATTTCAGTCAGTAGATGGCACTCCTATAAAGGGTAGTAAGATTGAAGATTCATTTTTATTAGTACTGCACTAGTTTGCTCATTTATTTGATGTTCTTTTTTTATTATTTCTCAGAATGGAAAATGATCATACTTTAGTTCTCCACCCAAATCTCACACTGAGGAAGTTAGGGGAAGTGCTTGGAATGGACACAAACTGTATAGAAATATTCTGCCATTAGTTCTTCTCAGCAAATCACTGATATTATATGCAAACTCCTCCCATTTTTAGTTCAGTGGAACCTGGTCTGAGGGAGTATACCCAAATGCAAGACCCAAAGCAATAAGTGTTAAGAATCGTTTGAGGCCCTATGATGAATACTTAGCACATTGTAATTGTCACCACTGTTCACACTAGTTCCTGCTTGATGGCTAGCCACTTTCACATCCACCCATAGTTCAGAATCATGACTCATCTTTAGAATTTCAACCGTTATAATTAATAATCAAACATAAAATGGTGTCATTTGTTTTTCTCATATAAAATCAGAATAATGACTGTCAAATCGATTTTGCCAACACTGAATTTTATGAGCACATATTTCCAAGCGGTGAAATGCCGATGACGGACACAGTGTTTCATTAAGATTGTGCCATGGATGCGCAGATGCAGTTGTGTGATCATTTCTGAGACCGTTGTTCTGTGGTTTTCAACAAATCCTGTCAGGTGTCCATCTATTCTTATTGTTGCACTTCAATTGCACTTGCAGTTGTTCCTCTTTCTTGATGCAGCTTTTCTTTGCTGGGTGAATGCCAGCTTGATTATTATTTCTTGTTTCAACATTGTTCCCCTTGACACATTAAATCATTTCAATGATGCACCTGCTGCACCCTATTAATCAACTATTAAAGTTCTTTCAAAGTCATTTTTCACTCAAGATGGAATAAATCTAACCCCAATTTCAATGTATTATTCAAATATTATCTATTACCATATATATATATATATATGTATATATATATATATATATATATATATATATATATATATATATATATATATATATATATATATATATATATATATATATATATATTCAAAATAGCACTCTTGTTTATTTTTAGAAACAATGTATATTTTTCCTCATTTGCACATTTGCAGTACTTGGCATTTGTTTTGTCAAACAGTGGGGTTAATTAAAACCAATGCAAACCAATTAAAACCAAAGCTAATTAGACATTCACTTCAACAATTCATTGGAAAGTGAGAGCAGATAATTTCACCAAGAAATCTGTCAGACGTGTTTTCTAAATAAACGCCTTTGATGTGCATTTCCATTAATTATGTTTCTAAGTTTTTATACAGACTTTATTCATTCAAAATGTGGTAGTGTTTTGCAGTTCACACACCTATGGGTAAAAGATAGTTCTCCTGACTGATGCCTCTCACTTCCTAATTTTGTGTCCAAATTTCTTCTTGAACCAGTTTTGCTGGGTGGCTGTATTTCTGTATCACATTTCTTGTTTTTTGAATGAAGACCTGTATGTTTCAGTGTGCATGTTTTGTGTGCGTCTTTGAATTATTTCAAGACTCTTATACATGTAATACTACAACAAAACATTTTCCATGATTAATTTGAGTTTGAATCAGTATTTAGTTTTTACTTTTAAGATCCACCGAGTGCAGGTTGACAGAAAGAGGACCGCAGACAATGATCAATAAAAACAAATGTTTCTGTGTGTCTAATACCTCTTACATAGGAGTAGCTATCTGCCATGTGACCCATATTCCCTGTGATGAGCAGAATGGCCCAGATTCAAACAGGCCCTAACAAAAGAAAGGGTGGCATGGCAGTGGATTCACCTAATCCCACTGATCAAATGGCAGCAGAGAATGACAGATGATGAGGTCAGGTGAAACACAAAGCTTGGTGGATTGTCTGGAGTGCCTCTTCAGGCCTTGGCCTGTCGCTTTGGCCTTGTGGTTCTCCAGTATCCCACTGCAATTTCCTATCGGAGGCCGAGAGAGGATGTTCTGGAGTCATTGTCCTCGATCACATCCTGTTTGTTTTTTGTTTTTGATAAATGATGGTAAGGGTCGGGGGGTTGATTTTGACTCACTGGAAATGTGTTTAAAATCTGGTCAAAGTGGAAAACAATATGAGGGTAGATGTGATCTCATTTTTTCTATCCTGTTTCTGTAATATGGGGGAAAGGTAGCTCCAAGGAAAACTTCAACGACTATGTGTGTCTGTGTGTGTGTGTGTGTGTGTGTGTGTGTGTGTGTGTGTGTGTGTGTGTGTGTGTGTGTGTGTGTGTGTGTGTGTCACAGAGAAAGAGAGAGATAGAACCCTTGACCATGTTTATTGCAACGTAAGGAACTGTGCAATTATGAGTGGAGGTAGTCAACAGAATCAAACACAGAAAGTCGAGATTTTGTTCTCTTTTTCATTCAATAGAATTATAACGAAGAATACAGACAGTATAAATGTAGAGTCAAGTCTTCTACAATGAAGAAGCCTACATGCTTAGAGTGACAGTAAAATAAGCCTCCTTAGGCCTAGCTATCTGAACATATCCAAGTCCCATTGATTCTAAGGTGTCGGGCAATTTTTAAGAAGTAATGTTTCCTATCATAACTCTCTGAAGTTGAAAGGGCATTAGTGTAATTAGTAGCCATCTGTAAATATAGAAGCTAGATAGCCAGCTAGTTTGACAGGTGCATGATATTGGAAAGCTGTTCTCATTGCTGACAATTTGTCAAAGATTTCAAGACTAAACTTAAGTGATTAACAACCAATGTAAATAGGTCAGTAAAATGTAGGCATATGGATTGTGCAATAAGGGGTTTCCAATAAATGCAGATGCTAAAGTACTAAGTGATATACTTTTAATTATTACTTAAAGAATGTGTCCTTCATTAGCATTCATGTAGCTGTCATAAGTGGATCTAGTCTGTGTGTTCATATGCATTATTTATAGATTTTGAAAGGGGTCCATTAAATCAGAATACAGCAGTACATCCCATACAACAATGTGTTGTCCACACAGAATTTACAAAGCTTTATTGGATGGCTTGAATCAAACATTTTAAACAGAATTCAGAACAGGCATCAGGTCATATTTTCTTGACCTGGGTGTGAGACACATTATTTGAATTATCCTTCAATCGTAATCCTTGAATTAAGAAAAAAAGATTGGGGGAACCCTGGGGGAACCCTTAAAAGTTCTTCTCAGATACTGATTTCTCTAAATATTTTGCATAGAACCTTATTCTGAGTGTTCTACAGAGAACCCGTGAGAGATGCCAGCATCGAAGAAGAACCTCTAATGTCTCTCCCAGGGGACAACACAAAGAACCCTTAAGTGTGCTCGATAGCTCCTTTTTGCTAAGACTGTAGGAGTTTGTCAGCTTCCGTCTGGAGGCACTTAATGACACTGAACACAATTGCTTGTACTGAAATTAACTAACCCAACGTTAAAAAATGAACTGCTTGCTTTCACATGAAATTGTACAGGTCATGCTAAAGGCTAGCTGAGGTATGTCTTCAGAGGGTATTGCATTTGTGCAATGCATAGCTCAAACTTGAAACAGCTTGTAATGAGATACATGTGGATTTCTTTCTCTTTAGTTCCTTGCTGCCATTCAATTCAGATTTCTGAGCTCACTTGGAATAATTATCATGGACATCTAATGTAGTTGAAAATACCTCATTTGGCTTATCCAGGGGTACAACAAATAAAACAGTGAATTTCTTCTGACATAATGCATGTCAGAATGTCACATATGCATGAAGATCTTCATTTCTTAATGTAATATTAAACAGGGGTTCAGGAATGGGGATCAGTTCTGGGACAACCAGAGCCCACCCCCCCAACCACTGAATCAAAAATGTATTTTGTTTTTATTTCTTTTTATATTTCAACAATTCCTTATGTATGTATGTATGTATGTATGTATGTATGTATGTATGTATGTATGTATGTATGTATGTATGTATGTATGTATGTATGTATGACTTTCTAACAAAATACACCTCCTTGGTAACATTGTGGTTGTGGTAATTGTTATATATTTTAACAGATGCTTGTTATATATAGATCCATGACAACAATATTATGAAAATATGATTCACACATGTCCCTGTGTACTGTGTCCCTGTGTTCACTAATTACTACATGACAGATTGTTGTGGGTGTTGGATAAAGGTCTCAATACTTTGCATCTTATTGAGGTGGTAGTTCTCCATCGCGGTGTAATTTTTGATGTTTTGAGATGAAAAAGTTGGGGAACCCCATTGTAGGTGGCCCAAGGTACTTTTTGAGAATTGTTGTAAAATCCCCCATGAAGCTATTTTGAAAGACTGACTGCATCCCATCTCCATTTTGTTTTGTCATACTCTCAGTCTGCTAACAGCAGATTCAGTTTTGAGTTTAGAGGTGCAGATACGAATCCAAAACACAGTTCATTTCTAGTCTACAATATAAAATACACAGTTAGTGTGTGTATATATACACACACACTAACTGTATATAGAAATATACTGTGTATTTTATATTGTAGACATATATATATATATATATATATATATATATATATATATATATATATATATATATATATATATATATATATTTATGATTGTTTTCTCCGAACACTTCTGCAAACATGGTGCTGAAGATACAGAATAAAATTGATTGTAGAAAAAAGACTTGAAAAACCTTATTTATGTCATTTATGAATGTGCATTTTAGCATAAATAGTTGAAAGCATGACACTGGTCTCAATAGTGCAAAGATAACTTATTCAATTAGCACAGTGATTCCAGGGAAAGAAAAAGGGGCAGAACTAGCTCTGTCAAAATATGTTTCCGTATGTGGCAGACCAGAGGTTCGCATGCCACAGACCGCATCACCATGATTTTGCTGCACTCAGGTATCAGGGTGATCTATGCTTTTGGTAATATCAGTTCAGCTGGACTGCAGCTTTGCTCAAAAACATCTGCAAGTAATGTTCATTAGGAATGCAAGGTTTCAGACATAGAATAAGGTGTTTATCTGGGAAGTAAATAAGTATGGAAGGGTCAGACAGGATGAGCAACAGCTTCCGCTGTCTACCTTAAGAAGTAATGTAGGTTCGAATTTGTAGTAAATATTGTGATCCAAGAGCTTATAGCTATTCCCCAGAAAGCAGGGCAGTCAAGGTCTATCACATGCCATCTAAAAGGAATATAATGACAGCGTACCAAGGACAAATAACCAGTAGCCTGTACAGACATATTTTAAACAATCATATCGTCATTATTGCTAATCACAATAACATCTAACGTGATGGTATAAAACTAACGAAAGCAAGCTCCATGTTATATGGACCCTATCTGATTTGATGCCACTGTCGATTCAAGCAAGAAAAGGAAGAAAAATGGTCGCTACTGATAACGATTGCATTGTTATCGCTGTTATCATATAGCTAAAATACAACAGAGCTACAATTCAGAACACTGAAGGTTTTGCTGCTGAATTTCTATGCGCAACAAAACCTTATTCATCTGCACTGGGGAGGGTATTTTTTAAATAAATGTTTGCTGCGAGTATGGTTATTACCATAATTAATTGAAGAATTTATGTGAAGAAAAAAAGCCTCTCTCGAAACTCGAGAAATAATTGGATCTGTTTACATTATAATTATTCTGTCGGGCAAAGCTCTTTATTTTCGAGACAGAGCTTGACATTTGAGTTTCCATAGTGCGTTCCAGATTCCATCCTGCTGTTTCGTTCCAAGACTGATCGCTTCCTGGGAACATACATTACAGGAGCGAGGCACTATTGTGATTATGGTTGTAATGGCCTATTTTTGATCAAATAACACCGAAGGCCTTTCACACATATGCCGCTCCGCTTCCTGGAGGAGGAGGAGAGCTTTACCGTGACCTGAAATTGCTAATTAAAACGGACAGTGCTTCGCATAAATAAGAAATGACACAGAATGACAGTTGGCATAAAATGTGCCAAGCCGCTTCTGTTTACGAGATATGTGAATAACAATGGCTTTATGAAAAGACAGAGCCGCAACAGTCATAAATGAAATATCTTTTGATGTAAAACTGTACACACATTAGTCACAGTTAACAGCTGAATATGGTCCTCAATAGTCAGACATGGCGTTTGTGTTTACAGGAAAACACTTACAAGCCGCTGTACAACACATTGTATTGCACATGTTAAAATAACTAACGTGCATTTATAAGTTATCTCTGATTTTCTGTGTTTCCTATGAACTGAATATAATAATTATAAGACCTGAATTCTGTCGGGTCTTATAGAACATGGTCTTAGGTATTTTACAAACCATTCAAGATATTCCAAATTAAAAGACAAAATTTGTGGAATAATTTATGGTCAGTAATCTCAATTACATACAATTCAAATACACGGTAATATTTTATGGTGATGACTTGTTTACAACACACAACATTTTAGCCAACTGTTAAGAAATTCAGAAAGTAAAACTGGTAAACTGGTATTTTTCCCTGCTTCAAACTGGGGGTCTTTTTTTAATCCTTTTTTTTTTTCTTATGTTTTTGGATATCAATCCTCCATTCCCTCGAGAACAGAGGACTGATATCCACCTTTTCAATCAAGCACAGGCTCAGGTAAACATGACTGGAGGATCATCTGTTTCCCATGTCCTGCAATCTCATATTTCCTTCTCATTCTCTGTCCAAGAACATGCTCCAGTTAGCAGGGCAAAAACAATGGCTGCCATTAACATGGCCACCCATTGGAAGAGGTCACGCAAAGAGGGATATTTTGAGTTGGGGGGGTGGGGGGGTGGGTAATGCAAGTCTTGTGATATAGGGTTAATTCATCGTCTGAAATAAATGGCATCTTGTCCATATGTGCGCCGGAGGCCTTGTCCATCGTACATTCCATTGCAGAGCTTTATATTGCTCAATGTAAGCTGAAGTCATTCCAGGATCAGATGACAATACTTTTAACTTCTGGCGAGAACCAGCTTATTTTCATGTTGTTCAAAGGAAGCTGAAACACATTCCTCTCTTCTCCCACGCTGCACTCCCAGACTCCTTTTAGTGCTGTATATCTGTTGAAAAAAAATGAAAAGAAAAAAAAAACAAAAAAGCAGGGCACCACCAGCATCTTCCACCCCACCACGTTTCAAGTGCAGGCAGCATTTCAAAAGAATAAGTCGACCAGCGAAAGGGAAAGATGGCGTTCTACTGCTGCTATCACCAACAGACAATGCTCGCTTCATATTTATCAGGGATTAAAAAAAGAGGTTTTACACTTCAAAGCCAGCAGTTATTGTTTGACAAAAAGGAAGAATATAGCATATTCTAAAACTCTGGAGGTAAGTCCCTGATGAAGACTGTGTGTCATTTGCAGGAGCCGTAGATTATGTTGAGTAAAGAAAACACAAACTTACTTTTTGGTTCTTTCTACATGGCCCAACTGCATTGTGACACAATGAAACATACAGTGAAAGCTTAAGTTTCGTTCTGAAATCAATGAAACCAATTAATCAATAAATGTAGACCATTCTTGTCAATAAACCAAAAAATAACTTCTGAGTGTTCAGAAGTAGTTATGTAGTGGGCAAATGTAGTCAGATTATAACTCTATTAGACCTTTCTGTTTTATTAGTTTGTCCTGTAAATCAGTCATAAAATACAAATAAAAATAAAATGTATTTTTAAAAAGTTATATTTCCCAAGGAGATGTACACTTGTTACTTTGCAGAATTTAATTTTTTATCCTTAAGGTACCTCCATTGAAATTAACATTAATAGTTATGAGATGAAATGAGAGACATGGTGGCACAGCATTGAAATGTTCTGAACGAGCACATATGATCTGATTTTATTCAACACTATACATTTTACAGTGTATTGTTCCAGTGCAGGGTGGAATGATGCAAACCCATGCTGCAAGAAGCAATTGTAATTTAAGTATTCTTTCAGTTCTCTAAGTGACAAATTGCTAATTCTCCTCATTGCAGATTAAAGTGCTAGCTTGTGTTTAATATTTCCATTAGGGCATGCATTATGAACGGTATGATAATTTAAAAGGCCTTTCAGAAGAATTATGAAATGAAAGTATCTTTCCCAATAGCCACAGATGCTAAAGTTGAGAGTCATCTCCACAAATTGGATTGCTATTTGGGGGTCCTATTTTCTGTGAATAACTAGTAATATTTATCTGCTCAAATACTGCAATACCCAGGTGGCAGATTGTGTTTAACTGATCTATGCAGTACTGGATCTATGCATTGATCCCACCAGGGTTTTTGTTCCTAACAACCTTGAAGGCTGTATCTTTTGATTTATCTTGACTGAAGATTTTTGGAAATGGGTGTGAGGGGGAGGGGGGCAGGGGATGGGAAATCATAATTGTAAGTGTAGCCATCACATCAACACTGAGATCCCAGTGATTCTAGCATCATCTCATCTCTTTAATTTTTCATTTTAATGAGAGCAGATCATTTACAGAAAAAAGCACAGTCTGCATCAAGGTTAGTGTGTGATTTCCTTTGCAAGCAGAAATGTCTAACATTGCTAAAAATGGACCAGACCGTTGACTGATAAGACATTTTCTCTCCATGCAGTTAATTAAAATGATGTCTGAATTTTTTATTTCCCAAGGTAAAAGTAGTAAATTATGACTGCACTCACTAACTAGAAAATTTGCTGACATTAAATGTATAAATATCCTGCCTGGTAAAGATGCGTTTTAAATTCTGATCAGGATGCACTTGCTTCGCTGAAGAGAGGCTGTTATTTGACTTGTTTTGTTATCCCAAAAAACTGTGTTTCATGACAGCCATTGAGTTTCTACGTTTTCTGTGAGTTAACAGCCATTTTCACTGAAAGGAATTTCCCTGAGTGGGTGTGTGGGTGTGTGTGTGTGCGTGCTCTTGCATGTGTGACCTGCCCATTTGCTGCTGTGTTGATGTCACCATAGTTTGTCATCACAGCTACACCGGTCTGTTGTCGCGTATTACACCATAAGTCTAAGCGGTAGTAGCAATTCCATATTTGACCTTCACATCCTGTTTGGAAAGGGAGGGCAGTCAGGGAGACGGACAGCTTAAGTGCTGCTGGTAGCACAAGTGCTCAGGATAGCAAACCATTTCATATCTATCGCTGTCTCCACAACCCCCAACCTACCTTCTGCAGATTGCATTGTGCAGGGGTCAAAGGTTAATTCATTCTTCTTTACCAATTAACCCAATGAAATATGTGTACAATCAAATAGCCCCCCAAGTCTCCAAATTTTGAGGGATACACAAAAATTTTTATAGATACACTTGCAAAGATTTACAGATATTTTAAGCCACACACCAATGACATTAACCTGGGTAGAATTTGTCATGGTATTGTATTATTATAATTCATGTTATTACTTGTGCCAATGACATGTTTTATATCAATGGTTTAGTATTAGTGCTGTAGTTTGCATGTTTATTTTTCATTAAAATCATTGTTTCAACTTGACTGTTGCAAATGAAGATGACATTAACACTGGTGAAACATTTCCCTTGAAATGCCCTTGATAAGCATGTTGTATGTTGACATACAATGGAACATTGCTTTATACTGTACAAATATTCATGGACATTACACACATGGACATTACATTTACTCATCTAATTCATGTGAAATATAAGCCTATAAATAAGTGATAAGAGGCATGCTCTTTAAGATTCTCCATTGTGTTTCCAGGCAGAAATTAGCATATAATCAATATCACACCAACAAAAGGCTGCAATGGTGTGATTTCATTATATTTTATGAAGTCTTTGTCACAATCTCTGATAGTAACAAGCTAGGGAAAAAAGTCATGTTGGCATTTGAAAATTCAGCAGGGCTTTGACAACATAGAAAAACAAGACCATGACAACCATTTGCAGCAACCATGATTGCATAATGTTGACCCACAATCAAGATAATTTAATTTCCTTTTATGTCTATTAGTATTCATTTGTGTAAATTATGCAATAATATAGTGGGTATTTTTTATTCATAAATACAAATAGCAGCACTGTCAAGCAAAAATATTTTTTTTGTGTGTTTTACATGTGCTGTGCGTCTTTTTTTTTTTTTTTTTTTAAACAACACCTTGATTGCCGTGTTATTTAAATTAAATACATGATCAGGCATGACACTACTATATTCTCATCCAACAATATTCTTATCAGTTTAATAACAATATTCCTAGTATGGGCAATTTCAAATGTTGTACATGCTGAACAACCACTCTGCTAAATCTGTTAAGTGCAAGCTAATACCATAATATTAGTGGTGCATTGTCTTTTATTTTCTCCATTGTCATTCATTTGTGACTAACAGCTTTTGAAAAGGGAATATAATAAAGAACTCTCAATTTAATTATGTGTAAAAAAAAAAAAAAAAACCAGAAAAACCTTAGGCCACTTCTACTGTGAAGGTTCTGTTTTCAGCTCGCTAAGAAATGTGTGTCATTGAAATTAAATGCTTTTGTGGTGCTGGAAGGTTCTTGTTTTTAATGGAATTACAGAGTGTGGCATACTGAGATGATTAAAATCTGTATTCCCTGAATGTGTCAGGCAAAAATCAATAACTGCAAGCACAGCCCCTATGTGTGATGGGTAGCCTAGGCATGCCGCAAACTAATAGAAAAATAATAATTAAAACCAAATCACCACATTAATTTGTTTTCCATCAGTCTCAGGAGAGATCATCTTTACTATAGTTCTTTTGGTGGCTCATTATACTGTCTAATTATACTTTCTAATCAAGACTCTTTAAAAATCCCAGTAAAGGAGACAGGCTGTGTGCCCTTCCCCCAATGTGCTTGCATTGCAGTCATTGTACTTGCACTTATTATGTTACAAATTACCGAGGTGAAGCTGACATTCTCATTGCATGCAAAAGGACTCTGCCCGCGTCGCTCGCTCTAATGAAGGCCCTTTGAGCGCGTTCCCCACGTGCTAACACTAATGAAGGTTCTTCGATAAAGCTGACCGCCCCCTCTCCCCCACCCTACCTCTTTTCCGCGTCTAGCTGTCAGTGTGAAAATAAATAAATAAAATAAGAATACGTCGACATTTTCCGTCTCCGTTCATGTTTATCCTGTGTTGCTCTTTTCATCCGGTACCTCTGTGAGCGGTGTGTGGCATCTTCATGGAAGAGGATTTGAAAAGGCGCGGACTGGAGGAACAAAAAAACCTATAAGATGGAGAACAGTCTTAAACTTTTTCTTCTAATTCAAAGAAAAATCTGAATAATTTTTTTTTATGATTCTATTCAATTAGAGTATATTTACATTTCATTTTAAAATAATCTACAATGTTTAGCCGATTTACAGAGTAACTGCATAATGCAATTTATCAGTACAGTATTTGTTTCCTTTAAGAATGAGATGATTTTGCGATCATATGCAATGATGTAGTATGTTATCAATGTTTCAGTATGTTTAGACCGTGTAAAGCACAATATTAAACAATATCGTCAACACTGTAGCATGTTGATGGTATTTCAATGAATTTTACATTTGTAAAAATCATATCAATAAAATGAGATGGTTTATTTACACAACAGTAGCTGTATCAATTGCTTCCATCACTGCATGGAAGACAAGTATGTGAGCACTGCACAGTGTGCACAAACCGAAAAACCTTTTCTATTAGTAAGAAATTTGTTCGGTCAACCTGCCATGACTGTGTTTTATCTGGGTTAGCTGTATTTTTAAGAAGTTGCAGGTCTCATGTGGTTTCTGCTGGTGATTGTTTAGCATGTTGCACTTGTTGGCAAATGAAATAATCTGTGCCCCTGTCTCCACTCCACCCAGGGTGAGGAGGTCTTTGCTCAGCCTGTTGCCGATTGTTTGCTCACAGACAGAAAAAAGCCCAACAATTAGGCACACATGGCAGTCTCTAACTAACTATGGTGGGCTCCCTGCAACTTAAAAGAGAAATATGGGGTTCTTGAATTCCCACAAACTGTACAAGTGCTATTCAGTTGAAAGATTAGTTTGTCTCCCTTTCTGTTTTTGAAAGAAAGCCTGGCTGTTCTTTTATTTTATTTGTAATAGATTGTGGACAGAGGAAAAGGAGCACTGTGTTTTCTTTTTTTTAGCCAAGGTACATGATAGTATATCTTTCCTCAAGTAGTACTTTTAAAGATCATGTTAATACCGCACCAGACTTGAACATTATTATTCACTTTCACTTGTCTTTGACTTCTCACTTTGACTATTGACTATGCCGTGCCAGTCATCAATCTCAACAGTTCTGGTACATATTGTTACACATTCACACATTTTAGTACATATGTTATTGACATTTAAATATGCTAAAGACCACATAACATCACCAAATACATAAATAACGAAAAAAAAAAAAAAATAACCCCCCCAAATAAATAAATGAAATTCGGAGACGCCTGATACACATTTCTTAAAACGTCCACACTTCCCTACTGGTTTGGCCAATAGGCTTGCCCTACCTCGTACCATTACACAGCACCCTGTGGTTGGTGCTCGTCTTATTTTTCAAGTGGTACCGTCAAATGTTCGGGTATCAGTCCCCTGACATGTGAGCCACACACATTTTGAACCGCATCTATCTCTAACTTTTACAAATTAATTTGATAAAATTATTTGACAAACTTGGAAAACGTATCGGTCCATGTGGGAGGCAAAACACAAATAGGTTGTAATCTATACCATCCTAATTACGTACATAACATGGACGATTTGCTTTTACTTTTGTCTGTATGAGTAATATAAAGGCAATTTATGTGGTTTATGTGTTTTCATATATTTAATCTAAAATATACAGGTGTTTTTTTAAGCGCGAGTATGAATGTATCCTAGCTATAATCTCAGGACATCTGCTTGATGTCGGCAGTGTATTTATATTTGTACGAAGTTCAGAAAACAAAACACAACAAATTGCTCAAGTTCTGAAGTTATTGATTGATATCTCACTATTCCTTACAATCTTGCATGCACGCTGCTTACCTACGGTAAACATAGCTAAGTTCATTGTTACAGAGCATGTAAACTGACGTCACCCTCGTTTCTTGTATTGAAGCCGAGCTGAATAACCCTTGAGAAGAGTCTCCTTCAATCTGCTGTTAGTAACTAACACACACTCACTCACACCGAGACTCAATTACTGCCCAATTCCCTTCTTTATCATCTCCGGCTACCGGCCTCTAACGACAGCACAAAATCAAGAAGGAAAAGAAACATCAGATAGCTATTTAAAATAATACTTGAATAAACAGTTAAGGGGGAATACATTGCCAGAAGTGTCCAAACTAAGGTAAGTTTTGATTTGTGTACGGCGAGTGGTTAATATTAGCTAGCGAGCAACGTATTGAAAGGCGTTCAGTTATTTCAATAGAGATACAACGTTATGTAGCAAACTGGCTAGTTTCTTGTGTTCTCTTCGTGTACTGCAGATTGATAAAACTTGTCAGAACAATAAGACGGTCGTAAATGTACCAATGGATGTATTGCTTGTATTGTGGTGACAAAAATAGAAGATGGTAAACTTTCCCTAACATTTAACTAGGTGTGTTTTGTTGTGGTTTTAATCAGATTGGTAGCTAGCTAAATACTTGGATTTCGATAGTAGGCTACGAACCTTGCCTTTGTGTAGGCACTCGTGCGGTTAAACTGTGCGAATTTAAAAACCTGTTTCAAATGTTACGTTCAAAACAGTTTCGAAGGGTGCTGCCATTCCCTGTCGTTTGTTGGTTTTTCTACATACTGTTAGCTGCAGATGTTCTGTTATAGTTTAAATGCATTCCAGTAACGATGCAGGAGTAGGTGAAAGCTAGCACCTTAGCTAGCCAAGGGGGCTGAGCTGCTAGCTGGTTTGCTAGCTACCTATTTAGACCGTCTGTCTCAAAAGATGATGGCACGAAAACGTCTCTTTATCGAGAGCCCAACATTTCAAAACCATAAATAGTTTATTTTATTTTTTGCTATAGCATTTGTTTGCGGTTGTAGATATTCTTTTAAGGCAGTGCTTTTCTTCTGTTGAAAGGAAATCCCCTCGCTTCTGAGAGTAGTCCGCTGTTTGAGTTGGAGGCTGTCTTTTTCTCTTATCTTTTGTTGCTTCCTTATAAAGAGAGGCAGCTGCAGGCTGGCTGAGTTGTTGAAATTTATCCCTTTGTGTATATTACAATATCCTCCATTTTTCTGCCCTCTAAACAACAAGCCTCTCGCCATCTTGGGTAATTGTTAATGCCCTGATCTTTTTACTTTTTCAAGAACCAATTCAATGCTCCTAAAGACAGAAAGTTACGAAATGTTTCGAGGGGAGACGATGACGTCATGTGAAGTTTAAGCAAAATATATTCGTGGGAGCATGTGTATCACATTTTGATTACACTCCCTTTTTAAACTATAAACTTATATTCAAGCGAGTATTGTAAGCATGTATATGAGTACATAAGATGAAACATTGGGGAAAAATAGTTGTTAATATTACCATTGTAATTTCGTTGAATGACAGGTGGGGATAGTGTCACCCCAAGATCATGTAGATAGCGGTTATCAGTAACCAGGTAGAAGGCTGTTGTAATCCGTGAGGAAATGTTATCGTCTAGGTTGCTGAATTTGAAACAATGTATTAATATTACGTCTACTTATTATCTTTGCTAAATTTAGATACCAGATATATTTACGCCTATTGAACATTTCATTCAGGTGTTGCATAGTTAAGTAAATATTGATTTGAGTTTTGCATATCAATGTAAACGCATGCAAGTGGTTAATATAAACCAATATGAAGTGTTTATTATAAACAAAACAACAAATTGAGCAAGACTGGTTATGTGTTTATTGATGTCCCTATGATAAATTAGTACTAGCCTACCTGTTGTACTCTAGCCATCTGTAATAAAATGACTTTAAGCTTTTGAAGAGGTCCCTGTATACAAACAGAAATTACTTTGTGTAATATACATTTGTGTTACCTAACTGTGTTATCCACTATTATACAGTGTTTTAAAATAGTGTATGGTGAATTTGAGGCCATTTTTAAGCAGAGGACATTAGTAGGTATGAGCTTGTTTACTCTGAGTCTGTGAATGCAGAAAGCAAATGAACTGTGTGTTGAGATATCAGAGAGGTCTATGAAATTCCAGGAATCAAGTTCTTAACAGAATGCTAAGTGTGTCAAATTGTTAAGGCGAAAGAGGTAGATGTTTTGTATTGTTTCGCTACCTACTTTGAAGAAAAACAGAATGAGTTGATGTAGTAGAAAGAGAGTTGAGAGTTTATGTAGTCTAGTATCAGAACTTGGTAATTAGTAATCCAAAGTTCCTTCCTTCCAGTCATTCTTGTGCCAAGTATTAGACAAAAATGTATTGAATGTAGCCTAATTTTTGATTGATTTTGATTTGATTGGTTATTCCTGACACACTACCACAGTCTAAAATCACACTGGTGAAAGGAGGAGTTGCCTTTAATCAGAGCTGATGCCAAAATCAAATGTAGAAATTTGTATGGTATGAGTTGAGATGCACAGAACTTATGATACCAACAGTACATTTCCCTTCATAAAAATACTTTCACATTGAGATCCGGCTTTCAGTTTCAGCTAGCAGTCATTAAAAAGTCCTGTGTTTCTACACAGCAAGCAAGATTAGGGGCCTCTCTGTTTTACACAACAGCACGAGAGTCAAAACTGGTGTCCCATTTTTAACTTTAGGCAATCATGTAGGCCTAATGAAAAACAAATCAGTCCCTATGGAGATCTTACTGCAGCACAGCAGTTTACTTGATTAGCAGTGTGTAGCTTGGTACCCACGTGTTTGGACTGTGTTCTTTTTTTAATTCTTCTGACAGTGAACAGGCAAAAGATCTCGCTGTGTCTTTGATCAAGGTCTGTGCTAATGGCCCCCACCTCCCTTTGCTTTGCTTGGATATTTACCGCAAACCTGAGATGGAAAAAAGAGCAGATGTTTAGCCAAACATCCTGATGTACCGCTCCCCTTGTGGGAGCGCACTCCTCGTCTTTCTGATTCACCAGCTCGACAGACGCTGGATATCCTGGAGCTGAGGAGAAGCCATTAGCAGTATCAATGAATTGAAACAGAGCAGTCTCTCTCAATCCCAACTGCCTCCTCAAATGCCTGTTTGTGTTGCTTTCCTTTGGACGCGATGGAAAAGCACAGAGGGACCTTAAGTTTACTTTCGTTTTGCTGTCTCACTCAAATTAAGGCAACACCTGTTGGGGCTTGTTTTTGACTTTATTGTCAAAATTAAATTATGGATAGTTTACTCAAAAATTGAAATTGGCAAAAACCTCATCTGTAGCCAAGAAAACCCCTTAAATGCCAGCTCCTGCATGGAAAGCCTTTTTGGAATTAAAAATGAATATTTTTACAGTAGGCCTGTTTAGATTGTTTTATTTTTTCATACAGAGGAGAGAATATGTGTTCTGCCTGACTTGAACATTTAAGGATTAAAGATAGACATGGCTAAGACCTATTTGCATGTCTACCAAAGTTGCACCAAACAGTTGCCATTAGCTAAGCTGATTAAGAGAAATGAGGATTTAGGAACTTTATGCCTGGGGATGTTAAAACTGATGAAACAGACAGCTTTTTTTTTTTTTTTTTTATACAGACAATTCCATATGTACAGTGGGTTCTGCTGTAATCCTTCACTTAAATTAAGGTTGCTTGAAAGTCCACAACATATGCTTATGTTTATTAAAATGAAAATTATCATCATATTCAGTAAGGTTTGAGTGCTCAGTTCATTTCATTGTGTGATTTCTAAACTTAAGGCTTATTTTTTGTGATGGATTTTACTTAAGGATGAAAACAGCTGGACAGCTGTCTTGCAAGTGAAAATGTAAAAATGATTTGGAGGAAATGTAGGCCTAATTCCATCAGTGATGAAAGAAACAGTGCTTTCTTTGGATTTTAAAAAAAAAAACAGAATTTCAACAAGGTGTACATAGGCCTATAGACTTATAATTTTCTGATTGATTCACTATATATCTATGTTCGTTTTTTTGACACAGGCAGTTCAAACATTCATTTCAACCAGTTTGATTTTCCTCTGATTTGTTATCAGTGAACTTGGTAATGGGGTCAGTAGTAATAAGCTTATTAGCCAGATGCATTAATTATTTGTTACTTTTTTCAGTATTTAAGTAACCCACAGTATACACTATGTGAACACATTTTCACAGAGCCTCTGTAGGAACTGAACTTTCATGTACTTTAATAGGAGAGTAATACAATTTTTTCCAACTTATTATGTGAATTGAGTGAGAACTCAAACAGAGGCCCCTCAAGAATCCTTTCCTGGACAGTTAATTGAATAGATAATCCTTGGAGGACTGTCATTTTCAAGGGAATTACAGCTAGCTAACACCTGCTGCTTCTTTAAATGGGCCACGGTACTAAACCTCAAGTATAAAATTAGTTGGTATAAAAAATACTTATATTAATGGCAAAAAAAAATTGCAGGCCAGCTGTAGATACTGGTGCACAAATGTTTCTAGATAAGCCTTGGAATTTTCTCTCAAATAGCAGAAATAAAACTGAAAAGATTCTGCAATTTACACTAGTTTGAGTTTCTCACCAGGCATTTGTGATTTATGAAAGTTGTGTAATTTGCTTTCATTAACTATGTACTATTGAATGTCTTAGGTACAGTTCAGAGCTACACATTGATTTGAACTTTGGAAATGATGGCAAAATGTCCAGGTAATAGAATTTGAATCCTTTATTGATTTGAATCGTTACTGTAGTCTTGTTTTTAATTAGGGTATTCTCATTTTGTAGTGAAAAACCATTGTTTAAATGAAATGGTAATCAAACCAAGAGTGATGAGGGTTTCAGCAGAACATTTATTAGGGCTGTTTGTTTCTGTGCTTGCTTTCCAAACAATGCATCTCCTTTTCAGTGATCCTGTATCAAGTCCACAGTCTTTGTCCTCATTTGTCAACTTGCCTTTTTTAACTGTCACAGAAAGTTGTCTTTTTCCCCATGTTGCATTCTATAGCAGTTGTAGACTTGCCTTATTGTCTACTTTTGACAGAATTAAAATTTTTACCGCTGTCTATTAAGAAAGTCAGACTAGTTTTATACCTGTCTTTTTGCAACAATCACAACAAATTGTAATTTATAATTGTGAATGCAACTACTGATTTCGTACATGTTTGGTTGTCCAGTCAGTTCATAACTGTGGTTTTCTACTGCAATTGATGACGTGGTGTTAAGTTTCTGTCATCACCTCATTGTGGATGAAGTTGTGAGTTATCTATCTTTAAATGAGAAAAAATGGCATTTTAACAGTAACATTGTGGCTGAGCAATAGATTAGCCTTATTGAGCTAATTGCCTATGTAGTCACCTATTATCCATAGTCACTCTGTAAGTTGGAGAATAATGAGTTTAAATAGTCCTAATCAGGCTATAGCTTTGTCAAGATCAAAATTATTCTTAGAGAGGGGAAAAGTGATTCTTTTCAATGAAATTTTATGAAATTGTATAATTGACTTTCCTGATTCATTCCAAGTGCGGCAACTACCAGGCTACTATGACTACTACGAGGCTATTACCACTTTTGAGGTTGTAGGCTATTTGATTCAACAGTGTATTTCTATTCAGCTTCCTTTGTATTGGGGTATTTGATGGCTTGAGGATTTAAAAAGTGTATTGTTGAGATGTTGTTGTTTCATGTGTGCTGTGTGGATTTCCTAATAGCCATGCTGCAAAGGCTGATATTCATTCCAAACTGATGTAAGCAAAAAAGAAAAGAATTTTAGTTGTGTCTCCCAAACAGGACCTTGCCCATGGGTACTGTTGGAGAGTTAGCTTAAAAATAAATGAAGATGGAATTATGAAGATAGATTTTTGTAGGTGGTGATCTGTGACTTAAAAATAATAATAATGGTTTGGGGAGAAGTTTCTAATTGGGGAGCCAAGGGTTACGTTTCTCTTGTTTTACACTGTTGGCTGTCAAGAACATATTCTTAACAGAAATATTTGGGTGCATCCCTGTCTTCTGAGTCTGAGAGAGACAGAAAACTGAAAGCATCTAAAAGATACTTGACCATGACACAATGCAGCTTAGAGCATGTTTGGGCTATCTATTATGATATGAAATTTTTAAAAAAATGTATATTATATATCAAATTTGTACATATGAATTTAATACTTAATGTTATTACAATATCAAAGCATACCTGGGCATTATGAGAGTGAACTGATATACCAATTGATAAAACATCAGTCACATAATTATGTTCCAAGTATTGATAATGAAAATAAGTAATTGCATCTATAGTGCCTTTCAACCCTGTCAATGATCGTAGCATACTTAACAGAGAGGTGGTTGGTGAGGTTACATGTGACAGTTGTGCCACTTCAAACAGTCAGAGGTTGTGCACTTCCTCATCAACCTTGCTCGCATGAAGAATGACAGGTTTGGCTGTGTGCCCATTATTTTGGCGTGCCTCTTTTTTTCTTTTCCTTTTTTGTTTTGTGTTGCTGTGATTGTAGTTGATGGTGGTGTTCTTTTTGTTGTACGTTCTTTCAGTAATTACTTTTAAAGCCCACGTGAAAATCTAGAAACCAGCTGGGTGAAAACACAGCCTACCATTTGAATCAGAAACCTAAATTGGAAACTTTGGGATAATGCGAGTGAAGTAGTAGAGGCCAAGTGAACATTGCGCTGAAACGTTTATTTTGGAACACTTCAGCCCATTAACTGAAACAGCTTGAAGGAAAAAACTTGACAGAAGCTAGAAGCAAAGAAGCGAAATCTGATTTTTGTTTAGTTTGATTCTTAATTGTAAGCTCTTCCCTGATGGCGTATTCCATCAGTCTGGATTCAGCATCAGACAAGTCTCTTTGCAGGACCCCTGACTTCATCAGTCATCTGAGAAGTTTGTCTGATGTCACATTTCTGAATCACATGCTTCACTTCAAATGAAGCTCAGGCCTGCTTAATAGGGAAATAGTTTTGGAAGCTTGATGTCAGCTGGATGGACCGTTCACGTTTAGACTTGAGAAGACTCCTGCAACCAAAAACAGAAATAAAACATGACAAAACCAGTGCCAGCTTTACAAACGGCATGTTGTTCTGTGTTGGAAAATACATAGACCTAAACCCAATTTACCAATGAAAGAAGTACATGTCAGTACTTTTGGGAAGTAGCAAGCATGTGGGATTGGATGTTGCAGTTCCTGTAATGCCAAATACATTAGGCGACTTAGATAGATTTTTCCAGGCCTGGGGATGGATATCGAGACAATCACTATTTGTGGGCAGATTCATGTAACATTGAAAAACAGATTTCAGGGCCAAGTTCCACTTTCCACATCTGATAAGTTAATATTTTATACCAGGACATTTATTGTATTTGCACACATGAGGTTTCCTTTAGCGGAGCCTGGGATGGAATTGATCTGTCTCTGTAAATAGTTCATTGATAATAATGTACTGGTAACAGACAGAGTGCATGGGAAGTCTGTAACAAAGCGCTTGCTTGCAGAATGGCTCCAGCGCAACAGTGAGATTAAATCAGATTAATCTTAATGTGTTATGCATGCAGCCACATAACTGCCAATGAATCAACCGGTAACGGATACCAAGCTAGAAGGTCACAGAACCTGCCTCATCTTTATTCAAAACATGAGTCCTTGAGAATTGTCTCAGGAAAAGGGGATGGTAAAATATTGCTGCAAATCATGGTCTTATAGGGAGAGCTATTCAGCTCTATCAGAATTATCAGTGTGGCTTCTTAATGTTTGGAATATTTCAGGCTTTCATTAAATTATTTCCCAGAATAGCCCTAGTGGTGTGAGTAATGCAAGTTTTTTTTTTTTTTTTTTTTTTTTTTTTTTTTTTTTACAATGAACCTATTATTTTCAAAAACTGGATATTAAGCACATACTCCGACATGTTTTTCTTACATTTTTAAATGGCAGCTATGCATTCATCCAGATAGCACCTTGTGTATTGATTTTTATCTGCAAGAGTAGGTTCATTTGATGGGTTTTTTTTTTAATAGAGCTGAGGCATAGTTTCTCTAGTTTCACACGTTGACATCTGTCAGAAAAAAGACCATAGTAATTTGAATCAGTTTCATTATACAGTGTCAGGTGCTTGTTAAAAGGGAAATATTAAGAGAAGCTATTTCAATATATACCCCAGCTAAAACTGAGGGTGGACATCACATGAGCTCTTTGTTCACACACATTACATAAACAAAGGCACAGCAAGTGACATCGTTCCAGTAGCGTGCGATTAGTGGCTCGTTATTGTGCAGTTGGTGTCTTCCATTCTGTTCATTCACAGATTGAAGTTTCCAAGTTGAGAACTCAAGGTTATTTTTGTACAGGATGCCTGGGAATTGTTTTTAGCTGTGCGGGGGTGAAAAGGCCAATTTCGCCTGAAGGAACACTTTTACTTTTTGAAAGTTTGCAGAGGTTACTTCTCTTATTCGGGAACCAGACTTGTCCTTTTTTTTGGTCATTGGGCACTTGTGAATTAAAACAAGGTCATCAGCTCTCACTTCAACAATGCTTTTTTCTTTCCGTCACTCAGTTGTTTTTGGGTGAGAGATGAGAGGGGGCCCACAGTTCTTTTGAGCGTTTGGACTCTTTCAAAAAAGGATGAACCAGACCCCATTGGTAATTATGGCAGCCGTTCTGATGGAGGCCTGGCAATAATTGTGTTTACACCATCATTTTTTCTCCCCTCCCTTCCCTCTTGCTCTCTCTCTCTCTTCTCCCTCCCCAATCCTACCCTTTTCCACAAGCGTGCACTCATTAATCAAAGACGCTGAACTCCTGCTGAGGGCCGAGAGGTTCATCAAATTGGCAGCCGGTTCACTGTATAGAACAGGATTCAGGCTCTTAACGCACAGACATAAATAAATCTAAGGTCTTTGTATGCAAACCCTGGAGGTTAATGCTGTATAATTCAATGTCCTCTCTTTGTTTTTTATGATTGATGTTTTTAAACATTTAAGGCTTGACGTGAGTCCTTTAGTAGGTCAGGGTTGACACTTTCTGATTGGGTGGACTGCGGAGCCATTAGGGTAGTGGTTTAATAGGAAACACGCTAAGAGAGATTAGATTTTCTTTCTTTTCGTCATGTTCTAAATCTGTTTTTTTTTTTCTCCCCTCCCCTCTTGGAAGGTGGTTGTCATATTGCCTTCTTTGGAGCAGGAATGCTCCAATGAGTTAAGTCCCCTGCTGTGATAATGGGACTGACGTTTGAAACAGTAGCAGTTTTTTGGCTTGTTTGTTCTGGCACTTACTGCTATTTGCATCTTTAAGTGAAAATAGCAAAGGGGGGTTAGTGAGACAGAACTCCTGGGATTTGGAATAAGAGAAACTTTGGGGGCATGGCTGTGGTGGGAATGGACTGTATATTGGTAATGCAGGGGACAGCTGTTTGCAGGGAGGAGGGACACACTGAGCGGGGCCATTGTAAGCCATTCCAATCACACACTGAGAACGGGCTTCAGCAGATTCCCCTTTTATTTATTGATCCTCTTCTTGCATTTAAAATCCAGTCACTGCTGCCACAAAGGCTTCTATTTTAGCTGTGCTTGCAGCCCCCGGCAACCGCAATTTTAAATATTTAATTTTAACTGAATGCTGCCTGAAATGACAAGGAAGAGGGGAGAACAACAGAAGAGAATTAGTCCTTTTAAGAATGTGCGTGGGTCAGCAATAACCATAAATCTGACTCATCGCACACATATTTTAAGAACATTGTGCTTACATGTATATTAATGCCCAGAATATGCAGCAATTAGGATTACTTACTATTATTATTCTTACTCTTATTCTTTGTATTATTATTGACAAGTTTTGTTTTTTTCTAGTATTCTTGTTTACTTTCCTTGTTTAGACCAGCGTAAACAAACTTCTGTTTTATTGGATTACCCCACCAAGTGCAAGCTCTTTTTAGCCGTGTGGCTTAAAAAGGATCCACGGTTTGAGAGGAGTGGATTATTTGGTGTAGGCCTAATCCATGCAGCCGTAGACAAGCCCCACAGTGTGTTCTTAGAGCTCAGTAGATTACTTCTCTTAGTTTGATCTGATGTTGATCTGGAAAGTTTTCTTTGTCTTGTGTTAATTAGCCTTCCTATATTTCAAGAGATGGAAGGGTCTAGTTGCACCAATTTGGACAAAGCTTGGAAAATAAACTTTGCATTTATAGGGTGCAGTTTAATACATTGTCTGTATATCATCTTGTAAAATTGATTCCTTACTCTCGAGGCTAATTGTTTTGTAATTTTTTGAAATGACTGAAAAGTTGAATCATTTTATGTTACTTGGGTGGTTGCTGTTTGGGATGAGATAGAATATTCATGAATTTCAATGCTTGTAATACCCAAAAAAATTTAATTGAGAAAGATATTTTTCTGATCAGTGTTCACAAGGGAGATCCAGGGAACCTTCCATAAAACAAATTATTGATATTATTCATTTTCCTTTCAGACATATGGAGTAAATAAATGTTTCATTTTATTATTTAGGCTACACAGAACACAACAAGGCCTGGAATCATTTAATGTTTTAGAATAAACGTGGGGTTCTGTAGTTCTAATATTTGATGATGGAAGCCAGACAATATTCAGACATCAAACTCTTTGACAACCACATCCCTAGCTACTGTTGTGTTAAGGGCTGGTGTGTGTGAGGAAGTGTGAATGAAATGAATGAAAATTTTAAGCAACCCTTTTGGCGTACATGTTCCTCTGCTGAATCCAACAGGGAACGTGAAGCCCAGTAATACATCACAGCTGTTGGAGGAGATGCAAGAGAAAAAAAAAGAGGTGGAAAAAAAGCCAGTGTGTAGAAATGTCCCCTAGTGTAACTGTTATTTATTGCTCATTACTGAGTATGGCTTTCTCTGGAGGCAGCCCGCACGTTATTGTCTTTGTCTTTAAACGATGACATGGGAGACAGCTGTAACACGAGTAGACTCTGCCCAAACAGGAGTTCAAAGAGCTGTTGGGGGAAGGCCTTTATGTGGAGCCCGGGACTGACCTCTTTCGCTCTCCATGTTGTATGGAATGCCTCTGTGTAAAAGAAAATTATATCCTTCTGCAACCGATATTCTCAGGAGCCTCAAAATGGCATGAGTGAATCTGGCTTGGAATATGCATGGTATGAAGTCAGTGCTTTGTTTGGGGTGTTGCTTGTGCTTGAGTCGCATGTGAACAGACATATCCGCATGTCCTCCAGGCCATGGCGAATCCTCGGTGTTATCCAAATATTTAGAGCTAATTTAAGCGTGTAGCACAGGCTGCACCGTCGTCCTAGAAACAAAAAAAAATCCCTCTGAATAACACTTTTGAAACAATGGGATATAAAAAGCCCTCTGTCACTCACCTGTCACAACATTTCAATATTCCCTGAGTGGATTTAATAAGAATTAGGCTTTTGATTGAGACTTGAGATTCATTTAATGGAAAATGCCAAACTCGTTTCTCATTTCCTTCAGTCTGTAGTGTTCTCTCAAAGGAAAAGATATGACAAGATTAAAAAGGGATGAAAAAATATCATTGAGAAGTCATGTTATCTAAATCAATAGCCCTAGCGACTTGCATTGAGGACGGATTGGTCAGGGGAAGGGTAGTGTGTAGCACCATTGTCACTAACCACAGTAATAATTGCGTTGTGTGTGTGAATGTTGGCTGGTTTTGGTAAATTAGTTACATTTTATTCCTTTTTCAATTCTGATATGTGCATCAACTGTGTCTGTTTCCTTTGCGATTAAATACTTTGCTTCCTGCTCCAGAAACCAACCGACCGCTAAGGTTACGTCTGACAGTTCTGTCTTTGTGCGCTGTTTCATGAGTGCAGCGGAGCACCACGAAGAGGATCCTTAGGCCATTTCTGCTTTATGGCTTTTGATTAACGTTTTTTTTTCCTTCCAAATGCTGATGTTGTGACCTGCATTTGCCTTTGATAGGAGTCTGTTGTTCCATTTATTAGGGCAGCTAATCCTAGTCCTTCTATATCTGCTCCCTCATCTTGGTCTATCTGTAGGGTCACACCGAGATTTGGGATCCTTTCTTTTTAAATATTCCTGTCAAACCAAAAATGTCTTCATTGCATGAACACGAGTCATTGTGTAAACTTCCCATAAAGCTTAAATGGTTTCATTGGGATTTGAGGGCAAGATGACAGTTGATGAAGAAATCAAATTTTCAGTCTTATGCAGGAAGTATTTTCATTTCTTAGAAGTTTTCGTCATCTGGTTTTCATTTCCATGAATCATATTGTTAATTTTTTTTCTGAAGAAAGAAGGGTTCTGCGTAGTGAAATGATGCTGTGTAGTATGTAATCAGAGTGGCTCCGGAGGGTGTTTTAACTCTAGTAATCAGAGAAGGGGAAAGGCTACAGTCTGTAGTTGTGTACTCTTCAGTCAAAAGATGATTACGGATGGATTGCTTGCAAAGCTGAGGCAGCCAGCACGTTTCTCCAATTAGTCCGTGAATGATACCAGTCCTCAAAGCGAACGAAGACGGAGACAGTCCTCAGACACCATTAATTGGCTTGAAGCCATTTTGTGGGGAAGTATGACCACGGTCTGCGGAACATCAAGCAAACGGCATGGCGGGATGGCAAGGAACGAGGTCCCTGTTCAGATGTGAGGACTTCTAATGAAATCTTTATTCAGACATGATGATTTCAGTTGAACAGAGATGTTTATGGCAGGAGCATCACATTGTTTTTGTGGCCATCTTCAGCAGATTTTGGCCGCATATTTTCCAGGCATTCACCTGAGGATGATGTAACTGCCCTGCAAGGAGGTTGTCAGATTTAAACCCAAGTGTGTGAAAATAAAAGGAGTGTGGCAGAATATGTCAGGGTGCAGGAGAGGCAGGGTTCATTGTGTTCTCACTTGATGAAATGCTTGGTCTCTGGTATAAGGGTGCGGGTAGATCAGTTACATAGAAGGGTGTGCCAGTCTTCTGATGGTTAAATTGTCGAATGTGCTGTTTGTGTTTTAAAAAGTTTTGGAAAATGTCTGCTGTTTGCCTGAAGTGCATTTTCTGAAAGTCTCAGAGATGTCAAACCTACATGTAACCACATCCATGACTTCTGTTTTCTACATCATCTAGTTATTTCTCCCCCAGATTTTAGGTCTCATGTTAAAATGCTGTCTTTAACAATTGATTGGTAGCCGTCTGTGGCTGTAACACAATGGAACATTCCATGAACACAATTTCCTGTTCAAACAGAGCTCAGTCAGCTTACATTTTTAAATTGTTCTTTGAAGTGATTTTTTTTCATCTGTACCTAAAATTATGTATATGTCTTATTTTTCTGTATTCCAAAACTACCCCAAATGATTCAGTCTTAAAAAAATGATAGTTGTTGACAAAAATATGTTTTTGTGCTATTGGCTAAGTCATTAAACATCTTGGTGGCCTAATTGAGAATTCTTGTTCACTAATGCTTTGGGCAATGTAAATGAAAGACGATGACAAAATTGTTCAGGCAGCTTGCTTGAGGCTCGCATTGATTAACAACATTTATTATTGATAATTATCAGCAACAGCTATGTATGGAGTATTTGTCAAAGGTATTTGCCATGTATACTCAACTTAGGTTGGACATATTGTTTACTTTCCACAAAACATTCAATAGATTGGAAGTGAAATGCATTGTTGGTCTGCTACTTCACTGAACTACATCAGTGTGATTAAAAATAAATGCAAATCAGTAAATTGTAATAGTAATGTGTAATTGATAATCACTGAAGTGATACAAGTATTATTGCCCTTAGTGCTATAATTTGGGTACAGATCTAGGCTACATGAATTCAAGCTGTTTTCTCTGGACTCTCAACAATATGAAGCTTTACTGTAGGTGCACTAATTCATGGGTATTTTTAATGACTTAAAGAGGGCTGTAGGCTCAAATCACATGTATAAAAGTCTTTTGCTGACCGAGTGTTCGTTAACCTTGCATTCCAAACAAAATGAACCCAGTTGGAAAAATCTCACAGCGTGACAGGAGTCCTTGCGCCGTGTGCTGTGTGAAAGCTGGAATGCTGTTTGATGCTTTGACAGTGTGACTGCAGCGATTGCTCAAATTTACAAGCCTTTGTCAGCCTCAAGTGCATTGTCATATACCTGCATTTTTGGATTTATTTATGCTGTGTTGATGCACCCTGGGACCCAGTCCTAAAGGTGATGATACTCTGGGCAACTTTTCAGGCAATATTACTGGGCAGTGTGGCCAGCAACAAACAACAGGATAAGACACTGGTCAAAGGGAAATGATGCACAAATTGCATTATACATGAAAAAAACATTAAAGAAATGTGGCCAAGATAAACACAGCTCTCTGAATGAATTCACCATTACACCCCTACTATCAAGCGTTTATCATACATGGGTAAATAAAAACATGTTGAACTTCATCTGTTAATATCAAAGACAGATTAAATGATTCACATCTATGGATTGTTTTTATCCAACACTGAAGATATTTAGGCTCAGATGGCATAAATATGAGTCTGGGTCCTCATTTCTCTTGGATTTCCACATGATTGAACAAATACCAAGTTAGCAGGCTAACTAGAAGAAATAATCTTGTATGTTGCTGGTTAACTATTACAGTCGTGAACAAGGTGATTACCAGTGTGCTGATGCTTCTGAAGCTTTTAAACATGATGCCATAGGACATCCACCTAGTAGGTCTTGTGATCTTGCTTGAAGCTTTAGTTTTTGATTGGAGCTAGCATGTGTCCCTGGAAGCACCCCATAGACTTTCATTCATTTTGATAACTGATAACTTGTAGGGTAAATTTTTCTGAAGATTGTTTGACAAAAATCAAAACAGTGGCTCAGTTGCCCAAGTGTTGCAGGATCCCTCTAAGGATGCCAATGCCTGTGGGAGGTAGCCTCATAAGAAGACACATATTTGGCACTTGACTCAGCCTGGTAGCTGGCAATGCTTCCCTTCCTATTACACAGTAGTGTCATCTCCTCTGGTCTTGTGGTTGCCTGTTCCAGCAATGGCACTTGCGCAGTCCTCCAGCTCTGTAGCTGTGGAAGCTAAACTTCAGGACATTAACCAGCAGCAGTCATTTTTGTGGATTCACAAGCTGGCTCTAATTGGCAAATGTACAGATAGAAAACACCTATAGAATAGCCCCTAAAGTTGTAGTATTCAGTAACTTAAAACTGTGGGCTTGGACTATTCAGTTTCTTCATTTTTAAATGTTACATCTAGGTAATTCAGTGAATGAATATTGGATAAGCTGAAAAGGTAAAAATCATCAAAGCAACAAAACAGTTGTGATTGATTAGCCTACATACTTATAATAGACATCAATGGGTAGTGGCTAATTTACTCTCTGGGTGGTCTCATGTAAGTATACAATTTGTGATTTATTATGGTCAACAATGACCTGAGGTTGTTTAGGTAAACACTTGTAGGTGCAGAGTTGCTTGACCATGTACCCAGGAGCTTAGTTTTGCATGTAATCCTCAAATAGATGAACAGTGGTGAAATTAGAGAGTCATGAGAGTGCCCAGCATGAAAGTATACTACTATTTTCAAAATGCACAACCTGATAAAAGCAGTCATTTGGTGAGGTTCATCACCTAAAACAAACCTACACACTTGTGTCAAGGGTCATTTTAAAACAAATTTTAAATGATTTTCTATAGAAAAGGTATGGTTTAAAGCAGTTGTTTTGCAGTCAAATATCTATGATTTATAATTTAGATGATGCGAAGAAAGAAAAAAGACCAAAAATTCAGTTAAAATCATTTTAAAAAATACACGTTTTTCACAAAGCGAAATTTGGCTTCAAATATATGAAGGTCTAAACACCCACTTTGTGTCCTATTTGATCTGCCTGACCAGATTGCCTCAGCTCTTTGATAGCGATGGATCGGGCATTCCCCCTCTGGGCCTGCGATGGCAGTGTATTAGCATTTTTATTTTATTTTTATGGAGCTTTCAGGGAGGAATTGTGGTGAATAAATAAATCAATAAAATAAAAGCAATTAAGCTGACTGTTGCCTTCTGTTTCAGTTTGCAGGGCAGTGATGTCACAGAGCTGAAGACACTCGCAAACAGTAAGTGCTGGTCACATCGACTGCATTTTAATCACCCGCTGCTGCTTGGCACAGTTTACTGCTATTGTTTCAAACCCTTCCAATGTGTTTGAAGTTTTGAGACAATTTGTCATGGTTTTGATAGGAGCATTTCACAGTTTAAGTGAAAACAGTCATATATTGGATGCTCCTCTTCTCTCTAATGCAAAAATACCTCCTTTAACGGAATGTGTTTTAAATGAAATGAAAAGTGTTTCTTTTTTTCACTGAGAGCTTATGACCCTGAAATTTTGCAATGGAAAAAAATCTCTTTTGAAAGTTACAAAATGTGTTTGTTTATCTATGAAAAGCAGTGGTTGTAGTTAACAAATGCCTGTTAAAAGCAGTGGTTGCAGTTTCTCTTTCCTTTTCAGCCTGGTAGATTCTTTTTTGGAAATAAGTGTCAAGTGAAATTCGGTAATTGGTATAGTCTGACTTTCTCTCCTCCTTGTGTAAGTGTAAAAGTGAGTCTTTTGATATCCTTTGGGTCTGCATGTTTTTTGCATGGGTGATTCTGAAAATAAAAATTCTAGTGTGCCCCTCCCCCCCCCTTACAACACCAGGAAAACTGAAAATATTGGTTCCAGTCCTGTCAGCGTCTGACATAAGTTTTTCCTCCGGTTTCAATTATTACCACATGGCGTGAGGAGCGCTTGGCAGAACAACTTACAGTCACTTGCGAGTGTGTAGGACGCATGTTTACCCAACGCAGGCCTTGTATAAGTTCTTCAGCTCCAGTGGCATGCAAATCTCGGAGCCTCATGCATTCGGAGTTACATCAGCAGCCATTCAGCAACCAGGGTCTGCTTTTCCGTGCATGCAAAGCGCTCTGGATAAGAAACCGTCAGAGCTGCTCATGCAAGCACGACACGAGCACACACATACACACGCTCCACACACTTATTGCATGTGTGGCTTTCTGCGATGTGGAGATGGCTGTCCTAACTCATTTAAGAGCATCTTACTTTTTTGCATACCACATGAGTTTCTGTGTGCTGGCAAGTTGGAATCAGCAAACATGATGTAAGAAACAAACTATGTTTCACATTTTTTTTTAATTCATCAGAACAAACCACAGAGAGGATAGACTGTTGATGCCTTTTAAATATTTTTGTTGTATTTTGTGTTCTGAATATTGTATGTCACTGTCATGCATCATATGTTTGCTGGAGCAGGAGCTACCAGTGCTTTCAACACTGTTTAATAACAAAATGGAAAATCAGTGTAAAGTGGATGTCCAGATGTTGTAGAAAGGCTTAAATATTTTTACCAGAAATCCAGAAGTGACTGCTGAGAGAGTTTCAGCACTAGATTTCTCTTGTGAAAAATCTACCTGAGATTAATGATAGTGTTTCTATACATCACTCCCGACTAGCCCAAAACAGGGAGACTTGGACTACGTCCAAACAATTATGCTACCATTACATCCATTTATTTTGTACGACAAGTGGGAAAGAAAAATAAAGAGCAGCTTAAATTCCTGGTGGGATTGGCGGAAGTTTATTGGATGATTGAATGGAGTGAAAATGACACTTCTGTTTATAAAACAGAGGCTAAAGGAACATAAGGGTTCTGTCGCAGTCTCAGTTCGGCATCAGCATTTTTGAGCTGGCATGAATACTCACCAATTTTTTGTATTAGGTTTTTTGTTTTTGTGCTGTTTTTTGTAGCGGGATTTTGTGAGGCATCTGGGGTTGTGTAACATGTCACCAATAGCAGGAGATAATCTTAACATTTCTGCCTGAGGGATTATGGGAAGGTCTAGCTAGAGTTCATTAGCATTCATCACTGAGTTCTTCAAAGAAAATACAAGCACTTCTAAAGGAAATAAACACAGTGTAATAAACCTGTTTTAACCTCAGGAGCCTTTTCAGAGGCCACCAGCTCCAGAGCTGTTCACTAAAACTGTATTTCACTGAATATTGGGAACAGTGTGCACTGGGAGAGTGTAACCATAAAAAGCCCATAAAATAATGCAAACAATTTTCAGTCTTTTTACTGAAACCTGAGCTTGAAACCTGATTTTCATCTGAAACACAACTGAAGCATGATTGTCATGTAAAAGTCATTTACTGTGAAAAATGAAGTGAATGTTTCCAATGGAAGTTTGCTCTGAAATTAATACTGTAAAAAAATTTTCTGGCAAAATATCGCACTAGTTTTGCCTGTCAAAAGAGAAAGTGGCATCATCCTTGAGGCAGCTCGCATACATTAAGTAACATGTTTCTGGTTGTTGAAGGTACCAAAAGGCCATCGAGGAATGTGTGTGTGTGTGTGTCTGTTTACATGTGTTCTGTAAAAAGGAAGAGTTTGTGAGGAAATGAATGTAAGAAACGGGCTGAAACTACAGAATCTCATCCTCTTTGATCTAGCTCAGGCTCTTCACACAGTCCTCCCGGCTCCTCCGCTGGAACCCACCTGGGATTCAGCATGGCAGTCATCAGTAACCTTCAGTTTGCCTATGAGCGTGATTATCCCGGGACCGGCACTGAAGAGAGAGTGCTCGCACCCCACTGACTGACTGATGCTTCTCACCGAGCGAGCCCGCCTCTCGAGCCCCCGCGTCATTTTTCTATTTCTGTTTCTTAAAATATTTATGTGGTCCGGCAGCCGATGGCGTGCCTTCAAAGAAGGGTATCCTGTGACCAGCACTGAATGGTGAACAGATTGGCATGGCCGAGCATTATGGTGTGGTAGTAAACACGGGGGCCCTCTCTCTCTCTGACTCAGAGCGAGGGAGGGGAGAGCCCACGTTCGGCATCTGATGAAAGAGCCCTCACCGATAAACAAATTAAAACGGCACTCTTGTGGGCGGCTGTTTATTATTGTGGGGAAGCGTTTCAAAGTTTCAACAAAATTGACGTTTTGTACTTTGGATCCCACAGTCAAAACGAATACAGCAAAGCGTTTATGGTATGAGGTACACCAGTAAGTCCTACACCAACGGATTAGCTTTGTTTTGCTGCCACACTGATGTAATTAAAACCACAAGTTGTCTCTCAAGGTCAAACGACTGCCGTGCTACCATCGTATTTATATCCCCATTGCCAGCTGCTTTATTAGATGTTGAACACACACAGGCTTTGGGATACAGTAGCTGTGTTTAAGTTAAGATGATAAACACCATTAATGGGTAAGGCCATGTTTATAGAACTTGCTTGTACAGATGCACCTATGATATATCTGTTGGAATGCGATGAGTTTTAATGACTAACATCCAGGTGCAGGAAAGAGTTGGAGTGCAGGAGAAGGAGGGTGTGTGTGTGTGTGTGTGTGTTGGGGGGGCGCATTGTGAAGGTCAGGAGCAGCAGGAGGCCGGGGAGATGCACGAGAGCTTCAGTTTGTATTGCGTCAGCCCAGCAGTGCTCGCCTCCTGCAGGTTTGTCAGAAATAGGACCAATATCACAGCACACTTTAAGCCTGCCATTTACTTAAAGGCAAAGCAAGACACAAGGCACTCACTGTCGTGTGGGGAGTGGGTTACCCAGACTCAGTCATATTAAAACAAAAGGGTTAAATGAGTTTCACACGTTCTCTTCCTGTTTCTCAGACACAACACAGACAAGAGGTTTTCTGACTTTTTTTCTGCAGAAAAAGTAGAGTCAATGCAAACTGAGATTTTCCAGTCCTCCTTGCTGTATTTAAATAGATGTTTCTGAAGGAAAACACATGTTTAAATATTGTCACAACTAAGGTGCAAATAGCTTTCAAGAACCTGCCGTTTTTGTGAGAAATTATAAACCAAAAGCTCAAACCCAGTCACATATTGCATTTACCTTTATTATTTTATTTTGGTCATGCTCTTTGTGTTTTGTAAAACAAAATGTGCTGGCAAGTGCTAACATGTGATAGCTGAAGATCTTGGGTGTTCTCATAAACTATGCGCTATGTGGGCTTAAAAAACCCATTGACATTTCCGCATTGAGTTTGTCAAACCCATTATTAGAGCTGCAGAAAGGTGTGAAAGTTGCATGCCAGCATTCCCTTGTTGTCTTCTCTCTTTACGCGTCTTCACACTCACCATTAAACAAATGTGACGGTCCCGCTTATTAGCGGCTATCCAAATACAGCCCAGCTGATGACGGGAAGAATCATTAATACTGTTTATTTGCACATCTTCTTATCATAATCGGATGAACGTTGTGAATGAAGTTTAGGATTAAATTTTATACCATGATGTCCCTGACTGCATGCGAATGGCAGGTGCGGCTTTGCAGATTGATGATGGAGAAATGCATTTTTGAACATGTGACCCGATAAGTGTGCCTCAGTTCATGCAATGCAGACTTGAATATGTCTGTCTACATAGTAGACCTAATTATAGAGTGTTACTGGTAAATTCTATTTTCCAGTGAATTCTGCTTTACTTTAATTTGACTTTGGTGGTCATTCAAAGATAAGATCTACCTAGATAAGAAAAGTGGATTTTGTATATGTGGTCTTCACATAGATAAGATAACTTTTAGAGATGTTGGGCCAGTCTCTTTAAATTGTCAGAGACAGGCATCACTTTTACAAGGTCCATTGAGAGAATAGGCACTTCCACTGTTGTGGAGGTTTGAAGATTCTGGGTAAGGGGTCTCTGATTTGGCAGAAGTAGGGACTGCATCATTTCTACCATTGAACATTCCTCCAGAGCATTTCATTAATTGACTAGCGGTCATATCTGCTTTTGTACCCTTTGCCTTGACTGATCGTTGTCTGACTTTCCTTCGTCTGCGAAGAAAAAAAACAGAAACAAAGCTAATCACCTCATTAAATGCGGTACATTTCCTGACCGTTTGTCATGTGACCTCCATGGACATGAGGATCTTCAGCAAAGTGCATTAGCCCCCCTTCCCCCCTTGCCTTCTTTGTCTGTCCATCTTGAAATGTGTGCAGAGCTTAACGGCTGCAGCAATCTGAAGACAGGCGGCATTGAGAAGAACCATTAAAGGTGTTTGGGGATTCCCATACCCCGGAACCCCTCGGCTCATTATTCCATCACATTCCATCATATTTTTATAATGGGAGGGTTCCCAGATGCAGGCGACTACTAAAAGCTCTGCTGAGATATAAGGGCTCAAGCAAACAATGAGTGAATGTGTCCTTTTTCTTCACAGGAATTGTAACTATGTCTACATTACATTTTTTGAATGATGTGTTCACTAGGCTTGGATTTTCAAGCGAGAAAGAGCAGTGATAATGAGTGTTGATAGTGAACATAGTCTTTTTGAAAGACAGTGGGTAAATGTTGATTTTTGAAAGGAATTGTGATTAAATGTGGGACAGTTGTGGATTACCAAAACAGGCAGTGACTAAATTTGTCATTTTAAAGGACATCGCATATGAGGCTAGTGAAGAGAGCATCTCAGAGTTTCCGAAACAAGTGAAAGGTCAACATAGACTTGCTCTCGGGGCAGCACTGGCCTGGCTATATGGTGGCCCACGAGTGGTACTGTGGTTTCAGCCTGCAGATGGCTGAGAGCAAATTGAATTTCTTCAGTATCATTTGGTTGTTAAGAGCAGCTGCCTGCCTCCCCTCCGAGTTACCAGGGAGAATTTTTCAGAGGCCAGGGGGATTCTTCAGTTTCCAATGCTGCCGTCTCCCTGGGATTGTCAACATGCATGAGCCATTTCCTGACTGAAAAATCTTGTTAATATGCTTTGATTTCTGTGGTTAAAATTTGGCTTCCCTGTCTAATAATAATAGTAATAATAATAATAATAAAATGTGCACATAAATTTAAGTCCATCTTTAATTTCAAATGTGTCCCTAAAATTCTGTCTCATTTATGCTTGAATTGCGACGTTAAAATTTTGGGAGGCCAAAAAATGTACAGCCCCAAAATGGCTCCTATCATATCAATACTGATAAAGAGCCTGGCTTTCCGTCGCAGCAGAAATGCACTTAGCTGGATGGCTGGGCTGCGCTGCACTGGCAGCCTGTAGCACCCGCAGAGAGAATATCTGTAGCGTCAGCTCTCAGACGCGCGTAGAGGTGACACCAAGGTGAACGCAGACTAGCAGAATGGTCGGAAATCATTGATATTCCAACTTGGTGGCTGCAAATGGCTCAGTGGCAGATGGAGTCTTTGTCAGAGAAGAAAAATGGCAGCTCGGGGCTGTCGGAGCCGTTTTTTCGCTATCAGCTCGGCTTGCGGGCGACGACCTTCCTCCTCTCTCTGAGGGTTCCCTCGCACTTGATCAATTATCCCTTTCCCTTTGTTTACAGGGGGACGAGGAGACGGATCAGAATGCCTGCTTTCGGGGGGTGGAGGGTGGGGGTGCAGAAGATAAACGTGTTTGCAGGGAACAGGCACAGGGGGTTTTGACATATATCTGAAGGGTTGCCTTCTTTGCCTGTCTTCGGAAAAGCATGTGTAGTGAGTATGCTCAGTCTTGTATCAGGATCCTTAAACTGCTCTAACGTAATCACACGTGTGATTCATTCCTCATTTATTTGTGTTAATGTCAGGAGAGAGAGGCATATGGAAAAGAGTGTTGTTGATGGGAAAATAGGATCCTCAGAACATAAAGGTAGAACATATGATACTGTATCGTCTGCCTGTGCTTACTCTTGAGCTACATACACCAACATTATGTCTGATATTAGAATGCTCAGAGGATTCATATCCATGTTTCTTAATTATTACTTAATAATAGTTATTTTTATTACAAATAATTATTTTACCTTTTATTTTAAATCACTTTCATTTGGCCTCCTTCAATTACCATATTTTGGAGTAAGTGATCAAATTCTTGCTGATGTATGCTGTAGAAAATTAGGACAGTTTTGTAAAAGGAAATGTTTTACGCTTCACATGCTTTCATAATCAAATTTGACAGGATTTTATGTCCCACAGCTAAATCTTACCTTAAGATGGCAATCAACATCTTACTTCAAATAGCCTTGGCCTACATGATAATGCAGAAAAATTATATTCAAGGTTGAGTACATACCAGTTATTGTTTCCCACCAAATAACATGTAACTTAAATTGTACACTTACAAAAAATGATTAAAACATTGTTTGATTCACTACACTGTTCTCTTCTGGCTATGCAGCATATGTTATAGCCATTAAAATCATAATGTGACCAAATTAAATAATTTGACTAACTGATTGTTTGAGATATGCAGTAGATTATGACATTCTGCTATAGATGCAGTGAAAAGGCTCTTTAGATGAAAAGTAAATGTTTAATCTTGGTATGCAGTTCAACAAAGATTAAGAACACATTAAATTAAATCAAATTTAAATCAGTTTTGATGCTTAAACCTACATCTTCATTTTCAGGGCTTTTAGATTAGTGGTGTGTCTACAGCATTGTGTGCAAACACACTCCAAACATCGCTAATGGCATACTTTGCACATCTCTTGACATAAGATGATGCACACATGCCTAGAATAAAATAGCTACATATGCTAATGATTGGCTTAAAGCAATAAAATTCAAGGTAAGAAAAAAATATTGACGGGTCAGGGGAAAAAAAAAATGAAGGAAAGAACAAACGATGCAAAAAGAAAATGACACTGAGGTCCTGGTTTAATATGTATGTATTGCAGGTTGGCAGTTGATTTCATTAGCGGATCTCATTGTTATGCAATGACTGCTCTCCTGCAGCAAAATGAATATTGTATTCACACGGCCGTATATTCGGGGGAAAATGTTTGGATTTAGGCTGCACATCCTTTAGGAAAAGGGTCCCTATTTCTTACCCAGCTCCTCACCATTTTAAAAAAATGTCACTCAGTCGAAGACGTTGTGTAATTTAGAAGAGAAAGAAAAATGTTAAGTTACCCTTGCCGATTGGTTTTGTTTTCAGAGACAGATTATGGGTGTTTATACAGACAATGGCCATTTGTATTGCTGTTTTCAGACAATGTTGAGAATAGTTCACCTTTAGTGCCATTGGGAGCGCTTGTGTTGGCTGTGAATGGGTGAGTGGGGTGGGAGGCTGTGAGATGTCTTCATTTTTGACCTGCACAAATGCATGATTGTTCCTTGTAAAGGTTTCAGCTGCCCAACTTGACAATAAATCAGACTTTCTATCCTATTATATGAAATATAACTGACAGGTTGCGAAGTTGATGTTTGCTTCTTTGCAGCATGGATGATACCTTGTTGTCAGGGCAGTATATGCTGGACCTCATAAGTTCTAGTTTAGGTTTTCACATTTAATGTTATTTGCAAGCTTAAACCTGGGTATCCTCAGCAGGCAGACACAAATCGTTTCATCCAATCAATGGTAGTGTGGATTTATGTCGCCAGGGTTTCTAGGGTTACAGCTGTGTTGGTTCCTCACAAAAATGTTCCAGCCACCCACAGTCTACCAGTTGTCCATAGTGAGAGATGCACCTATTCTTCAATTGGTGTTTGCCCTAATTTGGTGGTTTGTGACCAGCAGTATAGAAAAGAGTCATTGGTGGGTGTAGGTGAGTGTGTCTGTGGAGAGTATGTGCTCAAGCTGCAGTGTTTCTGAATCCAAAAATTTTTGGCAAAAAAAACCTCATGTTTGAGTATTTCCATGAAGCACTCACTTTACATTCCTCAAACTCACATTTTCCTCCACTCTTCACTGAGTTGATTTTTCTGATTGCTGTGGTCTAATATTTCCCCTCCAGTCAAAATGAGTGGTCTCTTCTTGCCTTTAAAAGTAGATCTGTAGAAAAGTAGTCAACAGCAATGTGTGAACGTGTTTTTTTTTCTTTAAAAATGATTAAATAAAGTATTTAAATTTTGCCTTTCTGGAAGCCCCACTTTCCCCACTCATCAGGTAATTCAGAAATGATAAATATTCAGTGAGCCAGCAGTCTAAAAACACAACTTTTCACAGTTCCAACGAACACCAATTGAACATCAAACAAAAAACATCAACAGATGCCCATAAACAGGCAGCCAGCATACCCTGACCCTACACTGCTCATGTTGTTTTTTGATATTCCTTTGGGTAGTGTGCAAGGAAATTGTGTAGAGCTAAATGAATGTATTCTAATGTATTCTAATATGTTCCATCTTATTGTTTGCCCTCTTTGCAGTGTAGTTCTGAAAACTGTGGCATCGTGTGAAAACCTGTATTTTGCTTCTACGTGTTGGAAGCAGGCCAAAATACATTGAAAATTAGTTTTTGCGCTGAGTTAAGACTTTGGTCAATCAACAGCAGTGTCTGGCTTCAGGAGCAATAGCTTTGCAAACCCATGTTTTTCTAACAGTCATTGGAGAAATGGATGTAGAGAATCTGTTACCGGCGTAGGACAGGGAAGGGATAGTGGAGCCAGCCATGAAGAGGGCATGTCTGGCGGATGTACAAGCCGGTCGTGGGAGGATGACACCTCCCACCACGAGGCAGACAACGTCAGTGCTGAGGACAGGAGCCTCTACTCACCAGGAGCTGTGTGGGGATTTTCTTGCTGCATTGACTCAGATGTCTCTGTACCGTAGCTCAAGGTTAATGAGAGAGAGAAATAGAAAGGCCTTGACTGCATTCAGTGAGTAAAAGTGTAGACTTGAACGGTAGGACGCAATATCTTCTGCCCTTTATGATGAAGTGGTAGTAGTAGCACCTGGGCCATGGATAGGAGAGAGGGGTGTTCCAGATAGTATGGTGCCCCTCAGCAAAAGACACACACGCACACACACATACGGTCATGTAGTCACACATTCACACACATTAAGCATATAGGTGTGCATACTGTTCCCGGAAAAATACAGGCCTGTTTATAGATTGACACACACATTCTGTATGGGGAAAAGAAAACAAACAGCAGTTTTTTAATCTCAGCCTGTGGGCATGGCAGCGTAGCATGTGGATCAGAACCACCCCTTCAGAAGCTTTTCATTCCACACAGAAAAACTGAATGCTGATTTTACTGCTGCTTTAAAGATTTGTGGTCTTCATGTTAGCTTGAATGGACAGAAGAGAATGTGAGCAAAAATGTAGATTTCCTTCATTTTGTAGCACCTCCCTTCACATATACTGATCCCAGTTCTGGTTTAAACTCACCAAAAAGTTAAAAGCAGAAGCTTGAGGTTTATCTTGTAAGTAAATACCTTCAAGTGAATAAGATAAGTTGCAATACATAAGTTACCATATTAATACTTATAAAACTTCTTTTCAATATGATAATGCTTAATCATGCCTTTGAGGATGTAATATAATCATGCTTGAATGAGTGGCATGCTAATAGCTTCACTGATATCAGTGCCTTTAAGTGAGTATCTGTAAATGGAGTATAGTGCTATATTCATTTATTCATTAGGATGACTCATATAGAAGTCTGCTTTTTAACCCATCTCCTCCATGATTTATTGTTTTTTTTAATGATAATGATATCTCTTTAGTTGTGCTGATATTGATGAAAAGTAACTTTTTTAATGTTGCTATGTTTTTAATATTAAATCGCTGATGTTTTCACATTATTTGGTGTTCATTAAATTTTATAAAGTGATATGGTCATGTGCTTTGAAGGTGATTTTTAAAACAGGGAATGTCTAATGGCTTGATACAGTGGGAGTTTGAAAGATGTCAATATAGACCAATAAAGATGTCAAAAGTCCAGTAGATTATTGATCACATGTGATTCACCTGAGCGGTTATGAGTGTATGTACCTGCATATGCGTACATATATATATACACATACTCACATGTGAGGAGAAGGGTGTCCCGAGTGGAGAGGGAGTTAATGTATTTCCTTGGCTGTATAGGAGGTGAGATTATCCTATGATATCAGGCGTTTGTCTTCCACTGTCTCAGGCCCTGCTGCACACAGGCTTTCAAAGGGCATTTGTTATGTGCTGTAACAGGAGCTCTTTAGAGGTGCGTTTTTTCCATTAGCAAGGCTCTGTGCAAAAGAAGCTCCGTGTCAACACACCGCTGTATCAAAACAGTGGCTTCTGCTCACGAAAGCAAGGCACATCATTTCCACCTATTCTGTTTTCATGGATGAAATGTAAGTCTGGTGAAACAACTTTGGTAGATAATTAGTGGGGAACATAATATGCCTTTTAAGTAGCTTTACTAATATTTTGTGAAATATGATCATAGTGATCATAATATTTGTTTTTAATTTAGTTGCTATTTTGACTGTCATTTGTTACTGTTGGCCAATTACCATAAATGTGTTGCTTTTTTTCCTTTGTACATTTTTTGTCATATTTGGTGTTCATTTTGTACTCTAGAGAAAGTAAGTGGGCAGACATTTTCACAGCTGAGCTCTCAGGAGTGTCCACTGCTTCCTCCAGTGAAGAAGTAGTAGAACATGCAGGCTACCACAAACAAACACACAGAGGAGCAGGTTCTGTCGTGTTTTGAGAAGATCTCATCAGATATCGCTGAGTTAAGGTGACAAGGGTTTTTCAGGGAGGAAGTGTCTGGCAGGTCTCTGCCAGCCGTCTGGAAAGAAATCAGAATCTCACGCTTGTGATCTCTTGCAAAGCGGCAGCATTCAAATTTTGTGGTGAGGTAAGGGTTAATGTGGCTTGCGCACCGAGCAAAAGGGAGCTCAGCGGAGATGGTTGGGCAAAACGTCAGAGGAACTTGGAAGGTTTCTGTGGTTACAGGTGAAAACAGATTCGCCTAAAGCTTTTAGCAGGTCTCTGCTGTCTGTGGATATGTGCTGCTGGCTTGCACGTACTGTGCCGTAAATCAGCAGTTGAACCTGATAATCTTATATCCATTGCTTAGGTAACTCTGCATTAGTGTGCATAGAACAGGAACTAAGGGGTTGACCTCTTACTTAGACGCTACCTCATTACAGTAATTTCCCATCTCAGAGAAAGGCTGGCTTGTTTAGTGTTATTAAGACAGAGACAAGACAGTGACGTTTGCTATTTGCGTGTCTGTGTGTGTGTGTGTGTGTGTGTGTGTGTGTGTGTGTGTGTGTGTGTGTGTGTGTGTGTGTGTGTGTGTGTGTGTGAGAGTGAGAGTGAGATAGAGAGTGAGAGTGAGAGTGGGTGTGTTTGTACATGCATTTGACACAGATCCGCATCAGTGGACTCCGTGCTTTTAATTATCGCTGTATCCTAATAATACAGAACCTCCAAGGAACACCCGGGTCAGACTGGACCCAGCTCATTCCCAAGCTGTGACAGAAATAAAAACAGCATCGACATGGCGGGCGGCCTGCAGAGCCGCTGTCCTGTTGGTCAGTGACACAGACGAGCGCCGCGCAGAAATGTAGAGCAGGAAGAGTGAATCCACCGCTGCACTGTCTGCCCCTTAACGTTAGTAGATCCAGGGTCAGTCTTTAAGTGGCACCGAATACCAGTTTGAACAGGTTTTCAAGATGTCTCTGTCAAGACTGTTTTAGCCCTCAGGGTTGACGGACTTAATGGACATAGACATACTAGTGCCCTGAATTGAATATCTGCAGTTTTGAATGATTCATGGTTAGATTATTATAGTAATGTTTAGAGATTACTCCTTATGAGCAGTTAATGAAATGGGTGAATGTGCTGGACAGTGGTTTATTTTTGTGCGTTTCAAGAGAATGACATGAAAATAATATTTGTTTCTGTAATTATTTTTGTGATGCCTCCAAATGAATAAAAAAAATAAATGAATTGGAATCTGAATTGATGATAACAAACAATGTGCTCTAAAATATATAAATATAAATTTCAAAATCGGGGTACACACCCAATACAGAATATGTTTAAAAAAATAGCTGCAAGCATTGATTTAATAGGGGCCAAACAATAGCACAGGGCCTGGTAAGCATAACATCTGTACCTAAAAAATGCTAAACATATGCAACACTGTATGAATTTATCCAATACTGATGTGCTAGTTTATTAGACTTACTGAAATAAAAATAAATTTACAAAATTAAATATGACAGCTAAACCATTTGACCTATTTACGCTAAATTCACTGAGAATGTGTCATAATCTGACGCTGGCATGTCATTTGATTGGCATCAGTAGGAAATTACTAGTGAGGTTTACATACACTATTTGCAAGTCAATTTAGCAGAATCAATGATTTCAGCATACTCTGATACTGCACAATTATTTTACATTGAAATTTAGAGGTCAGTACACAGATGAAAATCAACATTTGATTTTATGAGAAGCCGTAATCAAGCCATTCCTTTGAAAACCCAATATTGCCTCCAGATCATATGCTTTACTAGGACTGAAAAAATAGGTTTACATCCATGCCAAGTATGATATTTTCAAACAAAAGTATGATCAACACTGTGCTGGATGTATGTGACTATTCTATTAGGCCCTTGTAGATTTACTGAGGGTCTTAGACAACATTATCTTTATGGCTTCTTTCATATATGGTATGAAAACTCCAAAATGTTAACCTAGGTTTAGTTCATAACTGAGTGCCTACATTGCACTTAACCCCCCAGTAGCAAATTATGGGGAAAATGTGTGACATAAAACTAACAGTAGATCAGATGTTGCACATTTTAAATGAAAGACCATGCTTTATACTTCAGCACATTTTAATTGCACATTTTTGCATTACGGCCCTTTTTTCATTAGGTTATGAGTCTGGTTCCAGCCAGAGTCGGTACGCTTTTTGAACACACAAGCACGGGGATGAAATGCAGAGATGTGCTAAATGGAATGATGGAAATATTAATTTTGCAAAGAGAAGCATTTTCTGAAGATGGCTTAGAGGCAGATAGGAAATTGGCTATTTTTCTTCACACATTCATCAAAATAAAAGTAGTCTGGTGAGTGTCCCGAGTGACTCTTTCAGGCCCTGAATAATACAAGCCGCAGCTGGTCTGACATGTCCATATGGACTGAATATGCACCACAATGAATTTCAGGTGTTTCTGAACTATGAGCAGCTCAACCACAGCCCTCACACTCGTTCACATTGAAAGAGCTACATTTTAAATGTATGATTTTTAATTGTTGCTAATATTTTTAATGTTCATGACCTAAAATTCATTGGAGCTTGCTAATGTTTGTATAGGCTAAATAATTGGGTGCTCACACATAAGAAATGTGTTTTTAATGAGTTTCATGTTTTTAAAACTAGTTCATTGTCACCATTTTGTTTTTCTGCTATACCTGCAGAGAAAATTGAACTGAACTATAATCCCAAATTTGAGTTATGTATGGACCTATAGGTTTGGTGTAGCATAGGTCTATACATACCTGGAATAATGATGGCGCATGTGTTTTTTTTTTTTTTTTTTTTTTTTTAAACATTTTCACTTTCTGTGACATCAGGTGAGAAGGATTTCTTCGCATCATTTTCTGCTTTCTGAGATGACATGTATCTGTGAATAGGATGCATTGCCTTCTTGTGCAGCACCTGTAGCATTACTGAAGAAAACAAGCCAAAGAATCCTCATGAAAATGCCACACCACTGTTTATCCAATTTTAAGACTATGAAAGAAAATATTTCAAGAACATTCATTTTGTTTCTTTTTTTTTTTCTTTTAAAAGCTTTCAGGAGTGTGTGGATGCTTATTTCATATTCCAAACTACCTTTGGAAAACATAAAACAATCCGAAAAAATATCTTTAAAAGTGAGAACGTTGGACAAATTTTTGTGACCATGTTCAGCAAAAGTGAACAAAGAAAGGCATTTCCGCTACTCTCGCCGTGGCAGTCGGTTACCACTGTCAGATGCAGCTGTCTGCTTGTGTTCTTTATCTGATTCAGTGAGATTTTTTTCCTGAGGTTAAATTTGATTTAACCAATAACATCTGTCTTCAGCAACAACAGCTGTCTTTCCCTCACTATATATCTTGAACTGAAGCGATCAGACCTTGATGCTTTGGAGCTAAAATAATGGCCTGAAATGCTTCCTTCGTGGTCATGGCATTTGAAGAGCAGCATTTTATCTGAAGGTAGGGCAGGGGTGGCCTGTTGTTCTTGGAGAGTGGTGGTGTCTGCTGCTGAGGCAGCCCCAGTTTCAGCCTCTCTCACATGACATATGCTCGGAGGCCCCGAATGGCCCAGTTGCGTTTGAAAGAGACCGGGAGTTTTCCAACAATATGGTGAAGGTCCGTCTTTTGCCTCACTGTGTTATTCCGGATTTAGATACAACTTCCCACCATCAGGGAAGGAGCATATTTTCTTAACATGAGGAAGTGCCAAGGCTAGAGTTCAAAATCCCAGATGTGACGCCTGTTGGATATTGTTTCAGCCTCAAAAGCAGTCAGCTCTTCCTTAGATATTGGATGTAATATGGAATGTATTCACATTGTTTGTAATGACCTCCCCCATGTGAGGTAAGAAAGAAATGAACCTGTAAACCTGTCAGTATTCTGTTGTTACTGTGTGACGGATGTGACCAATTTGCTGCATTATTAATTTTTACTGAACTTGCAATCATGGAAGGTGTCCTAATTGAATCACACAGTTTTGCTTTTTTTCTAAGATGCTGATTGTTTATAGAAGTCTGCATGAATCATAGAAAATCACAGCAATCTGATGTGTGTTCTGATTTAAAAAAAAAAAAAAAAAAAAAAAAAATACTTCTATCACTTCTGCTTGATACGAATGCTGAATCTTCTGCATACCTTTTGTTTTGTATATTCAGAAATGAGTATTTGTTGGCCTGTCTGGAGTGTTGTCATTTTTTGCTGAAGTCTTGAGGTTGTGATGCAGTGGTGTGGGTTATTTTCAGCAATTTTTCATTTTCCCCTCTCTTGTTTAATCATTTTCTTCTGCAGGTTCTTGCATTACTCTTCATATTGCTTAATTAAGGTGCATTTAAAGGTCATACCTTATAGATTAGCAACAATATCAAAAGCCAGTTTGACTGAATATTCATACTGAGTAATACATTCCAAAACACTAGGTTATTCTTCGGCATAAATTGTAGATGTGCTAAAATGTTTATCATGCCTCTTAGCTTCTTGCTGAGATATTATAAGGTAATACAAGAATTTTCATCTCTTTAATGACATTTGGCATTAACTTTGATTGTCTAGATGTGTATGAAACATTTGATGATACAGAAGGTTATAAGCTACTTCCATTTTGTCAGTCAAACAAAATAGTTGGCATCGTTAGCTGATACCTTTGGTGCTATTGTAGGATGGTCTACATCTGTGCATGGTTGTCATGACTCTTGGTTTCTGGCCATGCCCAGTCATGCCCAATATGCAAATACTGTAGTCCTCTCATATTTTACACCTATTGCCCATGCGAGTGGCTCACAGCACTCACACATGCATTTTCACCTTCATTGGGTATTGGTTATTGATGTGTGAAAATTGCTTATCAAAGCTCTCGGCCCCTGCACACAACCTGTATTGCACACCATGACCTTTCCGTAGTTATTCAGAATATAGCAGTATTAAGTTGGCTTATATATTGCTCACAGTGTTGAGATGTGTGCAAAATACTTTCCCATGTCTTGGGTCCCACCAAATAGCGAAGTCCCATCTTGTATGGTCAACAAATAAATTTTCATACATACATATGTATAACTACTCACAAGATTCTGTCATGCCGATTGCATTATGTCATTTATTGTGGATTGCTAGTAGTTTGTAAGCTGGTTTCTTGTGTGTTTCATGTCTTAAGAGCAATATGGCTGTTACTCAACACAGATTTTGCTTGATGTTTGTTAACATTCACTTGTTTTCTGACTTAATGCATTTCTTTGCAATGGTTCTCTTAGTAAGTGTGCAACATCACTTTTGAAATGGCTTGTGTCTGTTTGAAACTTGTCTGTTTCCTGTTTTAAAAGTTGTCTGATGGGTAAAGCTGTGCAGATGTTAAAATTGTGTTTAGCTTAGAGTACGCCCCAGGCAAGCCCAGGATCTGGACCTAAGTAGCTCTCATTCATAGAAGAAATGAGTCTTAATGTGAGAGACTCAGTTTTAATCATTATAGCTGACTTCAAATGGCTGTATTGTATGACTTTTGCCCTGAAACTTCAGAAAGACACATTACTTTTAATTGAATTCTTTAAAAAGAAAAGCAGCCAAACAATTTCTAAAACAGTTGTGCTTGGGCCTTGAGCTTTATAGTTGGCTGTGTTCTGAAAAGGTGTCCAGCGACATGTTTCTTTGATTTATTTCTAATAGGACATGATTGGGAACAATCACCCATGAAAACAACATTCAAGAAGAAATGTACAGGCATGAAGTTTTTGGCTGCGTAAAGTCAACAGCCAGGACAGACTTTTAGCTGCTTGATAATTTTTTTCCTTAAGGCAACCCACAGTAATTTAATTCAATATACTAGTCAATTGAAGCAAAACTATATCAGATTGATGGCCATTTTACATTGCACCATTAATTCATTTGTACTGTTAATTCAGAAGTATACATTTGTCATTTCTAGTTTGTTGTATCAAAGAGTAAATATAACAGTCTGTAATTCATTCCATAATAATTTCAGATCAGGGCTGAGTATTCTACAGGCTTTCAATTCCATACAGAGCATGAATTTAAAAATCCCAGTGTAGGGAATTTTCGCATACCTCTGTAAATGTGGATATCTCTTGAGTACTGCATTATAAATGCAAATTTATATCATTATAAATGCAAATGTTTTACATTACCGAAATCTTTTTATATTTATGTTACTGTGGGTTTTCTGCTGGAGGCTAATTGGCCAATAGGTTATTTTACCATCCTCTTTGTGAAGTGTCGTCCACTTATTGCAGTAGCATGCTCAGACTGCTTTGCATTGTTATTGCTGTCCCTGCTTGTATTTTCACCATTTGTGTTATTTTTAAGAATTAGCCTAGAAGGTCGGAAAAAGTTCAATTCAGCATTCAGCTTCAGTATCTGGGACTGAAGGTTATTCAGTACATTAGGTGTGATGCAATCTGGTGTTAATCATTTCACAACAAACTGAAGTGTAAGGACCAACACCATCTGAGAGGTTTAATCATTGTTACAATTCCCTAATCCTTAGGGCAGAAGCGTCTGTGTCAATATTTACAGCTTGTTTGTATGATTAAAATTTCTTCAGATGAAACTGTGCAATGTGAGGCATAAATGAAGTGTTATTAATTTCATTGATCCAGCTTTGAAGTTTCCACATCAGTCCGTGCTAAATATGGAATTTGGATTTGTTCGTTTGATTAAGTGTATCAGCTGCTCCTAATAGTTCAATAGCTCACTTTTCTGTGATACTGAAGTAAGGCAAATTTCTTTCACAACATAAATGGTTCTTGTAAAAATGATCATTTTTAGCAAAAAAGGATTGCAGGTTTTCAGTCTTACTGGTACAACATGTGTTTGAAAATTCCTAATTTTCCACTTTCTGGGTGTCGTCATCAGCATGGTTTAACAAAAAGAAATATTTTTAAGGATTCCTTTTTGAAGATTTGGACTGTGAGGAATGTAGTGGTCCTGATAATTAAAAGGCAGTTTCTCCAAACTGATTAGGCCTTGCTAATTACAGGAGATACTATCTTGAAAAACTACAAGTTAAAACGGTATACCAGTCACCATTAGGGCCTGTTCGCATCTGCCGTGAAATGTCACAGTGGATTTCCTAGATGAGGGGCTGTGGAAGGGCACACCCGCTGTGCGTTACGTTACTCCCGCGCACACCACACAGCGTTCTCATTCTGTGACAAAAAGCCTCCCCTTCCTTTAAAATCCCATCTTAAAGAAAAACAGTACTGGAAAGTGGCCAGACTACTAAAGCGCCATTGCACTTGATAGGTCTTGTACCAGAAATATCTAAAGATATGCGCTCTGAACAGTTGATGGTATAGGCTGTTAGTATGTCAGTTACTCCTTTTGTTCCAGGTGGTTTTACTCTGGCGGTTCTTTCTCGGCACAGTTGAATCTAGTTACAGGGCCTGCCCTTCGCCAGGACCATCGAGCACTCATCACTTAGAGTGTGTCATCTCCACGGACGAATGGTCAACAATATTCTGCTTTACTTCTGTGATGTGCAGTGTAACTTAGAGGTTACATAATTAGTGTAATTTGCTGTATTTTAAAGAGTTATACCTTTAGTGAATGTGTTGGGACATAGAAAGTAATTTCATTGCACTTAACTAGTATTTTCTCAGCTGGTACTTTTCATTCTGAGATGATTTATGTTTGAATCCGGACTGGTCTGTGGGGTATTAAAATGTTAATGTGTAAAAAGTTGTAGGTGCTAGAGGTTTGAAAATCAATGCGATGTTACAAGCAGAGTGAATTTTTATTTTACGTCTTTGTATATTTTGATTTGCTGTGTGAAATTGTGAAATGTATTTTTTCATGGTTAACTGATAAACTGTTCATTTTCATTTTATTGATTAAGTGATTTCTTTACTTGCCATAAAAACATTCTCCTGAGATTGTTTTAAACCAGAGCTCTGAATCATTTCCCCATGCGTCACAGTGGTTCCGTCTGTGTGCAGAAAGGTGTTGGTTTCGGAGAGGCCAGTAAGGGTTAAAGCCTCACAGTAATGCTGCCCTGAAGTGGGCGGGGCTACAGAATGTGTGGGAGCACAGTCTCAGGGTGATTGGAGGATCAAGGTGAACTGGTCTCCTAAGCTGCCATTTTATGCAGATGAGCTTGGGGCATACCACATGCTGTGGTCACGGTTCTTATATTTCCTCTTTGCTGACACACTGGCTGGGGCTCTGTTTCTCACATTACAGAGCGCCTAGAGCCACAACTCAGAAGGAGGATTTGATAGGCAAAAAAATATCTGAAAAGAGTTGGGTAAAAGAAAGTAGTAGAAAGAAACTCACACTATTTAAGAGCAGTTATAGTATTGCTCAGAAGCTATTCTAGCAGCCGCCAAGTTAGACATTTCGTTTGGCCAGACTTTGTTCCTCAGTGAATTTCTGTGTTGACAGTACCTATAAGTCTTTCTGCTTGTTATTGGATTGATATCTTGTCCTTGTGACAAGTTTGTAGTGCAGCTCTTGTCGCTTTGTGGGGGAATTAAACTTTATATGACACAAAGAAATCTTGTGGTATTATAAATTACACTCCCAGAACTTTACCCATGTATCCTTAGTATACTGTTTTGATATAATAAGACCTGTTCTCATTCTGTGTAGTTAAAATCACAAAAAGAGAATGACTGCCTTCCAAAAAAAAAACATTGATTCCTTAAGCAGGAAATGAAAATAAATGTAGGCAACCATTGTGTGTGTGCGCCTGTCAAGTTGCCTAGAGGTAATGTCCTGAAGGAGGTGTCAGCTCATAGTTACTTTCACTTTCTTTCCTGGTGTACAGAGAATGAACTTGGAGTTTGAAGGGACTATTGATGTTTTCTGTTTAAGTCCATCTGTCTAAAGTTGCTTACATCAGGCAGTGAATATTTCTAGTTTTCAAAATTGCATTTCTTGCTTTTTTTCCAGACAGTTTGTTGTGTAGTGTGTCTTCCTTCTTGTTTGTCTTTCATTCTTCCGCTAATACAACCGAGACTGAACTGTGTTGTCCAGTGATACAAATCCCAAATCTGTTTTCAGCTAATTTAAACAAACGCTGTGGAACAAGTTGGAGTTAAAAGGAAATGGAAGCATCTGAAGGGTGGCCTATCTTTTTAAACAAGATTATAATTGCACAATTACACTAACTATAGTCAGTCCGTATGGGTAGGAACATCCTGGAAGGCAGCATCTGGAAAAGGCTAAAGGCCAAATGTAGCCACGACAACATAATCTCATTACGCACACACAGCCTTAGTAGCACACTGTAGAAAGCAGGTTGCAGTTGGGACACATGCACACATTTTATTTTTAAAACAGGCTATATATAAGCAAATGAACATTTAATGTTATGTCTACATCAGAGCCTCCCACCCTGAGTTTGTATCGTATTTGTATTCCACATTGGCATGCATTCTTGTTCAATTTCATCACAGGCCTAGATTTACAGAGCTTGGAAGTGAGGCGAATTAAATTAGTTCAGTATAGCTGCTCTGCATATACTTTTTCCTCCTCTCATTTCGCCTGTCTTGCTGGTGTCTAGGCCGTTCCTGGGAACGTATGGACAGCAGATGACGAATCCGCTGTCAGGGCCTGTCTGAGATTGTTTTATTGCTCCATTCTGGTCTCTGCAGCCCACTCCCTCCGTACGCGGACATGTGATTTATGTGTCGAGGTTTCGCATCCAGGGAGGAATCCTCCTCAGGTTTGAGAGAGCCATCGTTATGATGTTTACCTTGATCCCAGCCTGGTTTTATTTCAGCTTCCTCAGCATCTGACAGCGTCGGAAATAAAAAGTCATGCCGGCTCTCTGTTCCTCCCTTATAATAGAGACAGGATGTGCTGTTTATCCGGTACGACTGAACTTGAAGGCTACTGACATCTGTGTATTTACCCCCTAAGTTTCTAAGAGCCCTTGAACCTTGACACCCAGTGTCATTTGCAATGTCATTATCAGGTGCTAAATTAGCAGCTAGTTAAAATGTGACTTAAAGAACCCAAACATCAAACAGACAAAATGCAAATGTCTGTCTGAAGGACATGTTCAGGTAAGTGATCTTCAGAAAATCACCTGGTGCAGTTCTGTTTTCATGCAGGCAAATTCCTTCACTGCGCATAATCTTTTTTTCTGCATATATCAGATTTGTGTCATAATATACAGACAAAGTAACAATTAGAGATATACAGATGATGTACCTCAGCAACATCAGTATTCCTTAAGTGTTAATATAGGAGTAACAAAATGTGTTAGTTGCTGCACATCAACTATATTAATGAGAATATAATCATACAGACCACACAATGTAAACTGACTTCTTCATTAAATATAAAGCAAAATGAAAATGTTGTTTTATGTAGCATTTTGGAAGGGAAAAATACAAGGTTATTTTTATGATTTTAAACTGCAGTAGTCCGTGTTAAATGCTTGTCATGAGGAAGATGCCCAACCCTGGTGTTTTCCGCCCAGCTAAATCACACCTAATGAATGATTGCCAATGCAGGTGACTGCCTCACATTTTAGCAGCAAATTAAAGGAATGAAAAAGGCAAGGAGGGGCTGACGTGTATTATTCAGCAGTGCAGAATGAGAGATAACCTTTGCACAGGCAGCTTAGTCTCATATTTAATTTGTAACTGTCTTCTGAAAGGTGATTGCGTTCTATTTGAATTCTAGCAATGTCTTCTATTTCCATGCAAATAAAGTCGTCTTCAGTGTTACTGACTGGTTTTTTTAAATTTTGTATGCATTATTGAATGCTACTCATTTAGAGAGATTCTGCCTTGGTTTTTGTCAAGATAAATTTGTCATAAGTTTGAGCCATTGCGAATGCAAAAACAGGCTCTTCAAGTTCAAGCTGTTTCAAACCTTGTGTTTTATGTAAATCTAGCCTTTGAGTTTCCATCAGATAAATTAACGCCTGTTAGGCGTGGAACGGAAAAAGCAATTATTACATTCTGTCTGTTACTGTGCATGTCACTTGAGGTGCAGCACCATACTGAATAGCTGCTGCTGCTAATAATAATAATAATAATAATTTCCTCATTTTTGGTTACTGATGGCTTATTTATCCAACTGTTTTAATAAGGAACGGGAAAGCAAACACATTAATATTTATGTATGAATACACACTCGCTAAACCATATTCAATATACTGATTATCAATTTGTAATGGCTCCAGATTTAAAGGAAATTGGTAAAATGGGAGCTCTGTATTTTTTGGCAGCGTAGGTATTTCCCCCCTGTCATTTATGTATTTACAAGCATCTAATGGGACAATTGAGCATTATTCCTAGCATGCAGATGCCAGTGCAACCCTTCATTGTTCCTGCCTGAAAGAAATGGCCGATTTCCTTTGTCCTGTCTTTCACACACGTGTCATCTGCATTATGCATATTAACAGTGAAAAAGGCCTCCAATCAGACCACAGGTGGAGCGCATTCTCTCTGTCTCTCTCTCTCTCTCCCTCTCTCTCTCCTCCTCCTCCCTCCCGTGTCTTTGGGTTTTTTTCCCCTCCAGACTGGAGGGAGAACTCTCCCATGCATTTGTGGGAGTTATAGCATGTGAAAATTGATGACTCCTCCATTATTGCACAGAGGGGTAGAGACTCTGCATGATGTTCCGTGTTCTCATCCACCTGGAGGTAAACTGTCACGGTAACGGTGGAGTGCGTGGGTAAAAGCGTGCTCTTCACTAATACGGATAAGTACTCTAGGAACTGTGTTACACAATAAAGAATGTAGAGGGAAATGTCCTCTAGGAGTGCTTCATAGCAGGGATTTTACAAGATTATACATTAAGTGAGTCTTATACTGTGTGAACTTGCTTCCTTGTGAAAGGACACTGCTCCTGACAATTGCTCAAATTTTCCTCTTTTTTACATTTTGCATATTACAACATGGATTAAACTTCCAATTTTTGTGGTATTCCTTAGATGAACTTTCTGATGTAGCTGGAGGGAAAATAACAGTTGAACAAATTATTTAGAAATACACAAATTTGGTTCTTCTTCCAAATTTAATGCACACTAATAGTGAAGTGTAATTAGCCTCTAACAAGCATGGAGCTAGCATTCTCTCTCATCTTAACTTTTGGAAATTGCTTATAAAACGGATATGCACCATCCAGTGTCTGCCTTGTAAAATGAGAGCTTTCTAAATATATCCAGAGAGGGCTAGATCTGTTTTTTTTTTTTTTTTTTTTTTTGCTGTAATAAGTCAGAGCTTCACTTCTAAAGTAGAGACTGAGAATGTCAGATGTTTCAGTGGTCAATGAAACATGTTCTTTAATTTTTAAAGAACAAATATAATATCCAGGAAAGGTAAAAGCGCACACTTGCTATATATTCCAAAAATTGTCCCCATGACTTGTAATGTAAATGCAAAGTGTTGGCCTGTCCCATCGCTGATTTGTCACATTGTCATTTCTAAATTCACGAGGATGCTTGCTAACATGTGCAACCTGTATGGAATGCTTGCTGGTGGAGCATCTCTTAGTGTGTCCGCAGTGCACCCACAACTGCAAAACTGATGCATTTGGTGCAGAATACTTTATACTGACTGACATCTTGAGATGTAAGACATGGCTCTTTACTCACAACTTGCATCTTTGTGCAGAGCTACATGTTTTACAGCAAATGTCCCTGGTTTAAGGGCCTAGGGAAAGCCAGGGGCCTGTGGAATGTGTTTGTGATTAATGTAGCTCATATCAAATATGTGGGATTTCTCCCCCAAAAAAAAAAAAAAACCTGCATTCCACTTGTGAATCATAACAATAGGAAAAAATCCACACCAACTGAAATGGCACCAACACCTCCGTGAAGGATCAAAGTGTTACCGCTCCCTTGCGGAGTTGTGTGCCATGTTTATCTTTCACTCCAGGAATTAAATTCCTTCTGAAAAATCCTTTTTCTTTTTGATAACTCTTTATGTCCTTCCTGGTGTGGGATAAAGAGCGCATGGACAGAATTACTTTTGTGCAGGGAAGTCCCTACCAGAGATATACACCCCACATCATAAGCGATGACACAGTGTCCCTTGTTCCTCTTTGTGAGTATAAGCAATTTATATTTATGAAAATGGGTTATTAAAGTCATAATAACTGAGATTTATCCTCGGCTTGAGAGGGAAGCGGACCTCTGTGAAAGTACAATTTGAAAGAATGGATGTAGAAAAGGACCAGAGGTCTTGTAGTCCTGACAGAGAGGCCCCATGGAGGCCCCATGGAGGCCCAGTGCAATATTGTCTTGGAGCAGTGGTGGTTGTGGAAAGGCCGAAATATGGCTTAAGGATGTGCAGCGCCAGGCAGCAGTGCGGAAGCACTCTCAAGTCTCTGGGGGTTGCTGTCCGTCTTAACTAACCCGGTGCTGCCATCTGCCACCAAGGCTGAATATTGGAATAGAACACTGGGATTGCATTTGGTCTCCATTCACTGACGCCAGAGACACCAACACTGTTTGCCTTAATCATTTTGTGTCATGTTTGGTGGGAAGCCATTTTACAACAATTTTTTTTTGCCATGTTGCCTGTTCTAGTGTGGTGTACTTTCAGGAAGACTTGTATATTTAGAGAACTTCTCTATGTAAGAAATCTGACTTGTGTTGTGCATGTGTTATGCTGTAGCATGAGAATTCATGTTTTAAATAAGATATTGAAAGATGTCACTCCAGTTCTTACCTGCCAAATAAACCACATACATGTATTGATCTGTCAGCCCACTGTATAAAAAACTCTTTTAGCACACATTCTAAGGATGCATTTGCTTTGTAATCTGAATAGTATGTCTTGTGTAGTTTGGATTTTGGACATGAAACGTAACACATTCATACTTTTTAACCATGGTGACAACATAGGCCCCTTTGACTGATTTACATTTTTTATGACTGGGAAGTGTGAATCGTGTGATTTTACAATATTAACAGTTTGATAAACTACAAAAATAAGGTTTCTCCCAATTAACCAAAATACGGGGTTTGATGATTCCCACGAGGCATATGTTACTTCTTGTCTCATCTTGTCTCTGTTCAATTTTCCAAGCAATCCAAAACTTTGAGATGTATATCTGAAGGTGTGCAGCATTACTAGTTTGTGAACAAAATTGAGCCATGTACCGGTACCTAGGAGTTAGGAGTGTTGAAGAATGTCTGGTTAAGGTGCTGTGTACTGTATAAAAACACATACTTCTCCATGATCTCTCAGTATCTTTTATGTCACCTATTTGAAGGTCAAGTTATTGTAGAAACACTTCTGTATAACCCTAGTTATAATTAACCTCACATTCGTTGAAGTAGTCTATGGTCTACCAGCATTAATCTGCTGTGAATATGCCTTTGTTCTGCTTCACATGTAATTCAGTTGCCCCTCAACAAACGTGGGATAGGGAGAACATACAGCACAAATCATAAGACTGAACTCTGCTATTTTTATTGTTTTTGTTTTGATGCTACTTCACAAGCTGTCCTTGCCTGTGGCCTCTTCTAAAAAGATATGATGAGGCCTGTTTGATTGTTTTGACTGAGTCATTTAACATGTAGCATCATCATGCACCACACATCAAGCCACACAGATGAGCCTATACAGCATTTATAAACTGTCATACAGGTCCATAAAATGGAAGTAAACAGATATTATGTGAAATATTCAAAGATATGTACCATTGCAATTCCCTCTGTGGCCTTGTGTTGTGTAGCACATTGTTTTAGTCTTGTTAGGTCTTAACGTTTTTTCCATTTGAAAAAGGAGGCCAGTAGCAGGAAGAAAGATTAATCACTCTCCTGGGGGTTGAAGGTAAGAGATGACACCCATTGTCGATTTCATTGGCATTTTGTTAGGAAAGCTGTGAGGCAAAAGAAAAATAGAGGTCTGTTGTGACGTTTGATACTCGAGAGGTCCTGCCATTTTGACTGAACTCCGATGCTGCCAGACACCTTCTTCAAACACTGTTTTTCTTCTCTCGGCCCCCACATCTGTAAGGGCCAATGGGATCTTCCTCAGAGAAGAAAGACAATGCAGAAAAACCCATTCCAAATCAAGCAGTTTTCCCATTCCCAGAGCACATCTTTGACTGGGATCTCATTGTGGAAATCAGAGGCATAGATTAAAGGATTTTTTCCTGTGGTTGTCATCCACTGGAAAAGTTCAGCAATTCTCCTGTTTGTGCATCGCCTTTTTCCTCCTCTCCACGTCATAGGAAATAACTCACTAAACAGAATGGTGCCGATATTTGTCCTCTGTAGCGGAAGGCTACTTAATTGTATTTAGAGGGATCGGATACACTGGTGGTGATTTGTGAAGGTAGTTAAATGGAAGCGGCCTGTATCACCAGGCAACCCTGCAGAAAGAAAACCAAGGTGAATATTGGGGAGGGAGGGGGCATTGAACCAATCATTTCAAGGTGGCCAGTCGTTGAACCAATCATTTGGGGAATCATTGGGCCACGAGGGTTGAAGACAACAAATAAATTCGCATTTTAAAAAATATCAAATGAATCAACATTTGATTCATGCATTTGATCACAGGAAATACTAAGGATGCAACCTTGCTAAGAGGGTTGGTTGAGCATGGACCATATGATCGGCACAGCACTTTTCAGAGGCAGCTCTCTGACTGACTTTGAACGGGGTCAAGGCACTCCGTACAACACACTTCCTCTCGCCTGCTCCTTCCATTAGCCCGAAAAGACATTGTGTCCGCTCTCCGATTACTGCTGATCCATGCTGATGACTCTGTTGCGGGATTATCGCTGTTAGCATCGGCCATCTGTTACCGCGGCGGATAATAAGGAGCCGAGCAAAGGCTCACGGCAACCAGCCAGCCCTGCAAACACCGCCTCTTCCACACATGGGTGCAGTGCGGTGGCAGTACCAGTGAGATTTTACCCATAAGCAGCAAATAAGCAGCACCATAATGATCCCGTGGCATTTAAGTAATCAGTGGCATTTGAAGGTGTGTGACCACCACATTTTCTTTTAAAAGGTAGGGCCATTTATAACAGGTTCAGATTTACTGAAGGGGCATTGCTGTTTGCAGTGTGTCAGCTGCTCTGTGCTGGGAATAATTTTTGTGGACGTGTTTTTGATTCTGTCTTAGTAATGTGCATAATAAATTAAATAATTCTAAGTGCATTAGAAGCATGGATGTCCCCTGGATTTTGGATTTCAAACACTGAAATTCATCAGAGTTGAAGTTGCTTTTCTGTGGGAAACTGTATTCACACAAATTTATCAATTTGCTAGAAATTCCTGTTTTACTGTTTACCTACGTCTTACCTCCCTGCTGTGGAGAAACTGTGTGAGAAAATGAAAGTCAAGAGATTCCATCTTAAATGTAGCAAGCTAAAATGCTTAGGAAGAAATCTTTTTTAACTGAATCCAATGCAATGCATTGTGAAAATTTCTCAGATGAGCAAACCCTATGGTTTGAAAAACTGAAGACCAAAAAATTAAGGAATTAATGATCGTGTTTTTTTCTGTGTTGATGCTAATTTTGAAGTGTTTTTCAAGTGTTGTACCTCCTGTTAAAATCCAATTAGAAAACTATTTTTTTTACAAGTCTGAAAGGTTTTTGTAATCTGAAAGCTCATTGTGATCATTGAAGCATTACTTGGAATTGTTAAATATCTGAGTGTGTTTATATGCTGCCCTAAATGGTGAGGCAACCACAGTAGGCATAGTTAGTGAATAATTGGGCCATGTTGCTCGGGGGCAACACTGTATATGGAAAATATATTTTAATGTGGTTTCAAGCTCTCTCTTGATGTTACTTGTTTTACCTTCACATTTTGCATAAACTAATGTGCCATTGTTTTGCTCTGGGAATTGAAAAAACGCTGGCTGAAACACTAGTCAGGCAGCCATAAAAAATAATGAATGGTACATTTTGCTTTATTTCTAACATACATAGCTTGGGCTGGCACAATAATTTAAATGTATGGTATATATTTTGGCATTGACATTCCAAATACAAAGTCTGAAATGGTGTACTGTGCTTGCAAACCAAGCGAGTAACCATTGTCATACAGTTCATACTGGTGGCCTCTTCACTCATTTAAATGCTGCATTACTTGGGAAAGCTTTGGTGTGTTGTTGACTTAGTTAGTAAAGCATCTCCACATCCTGGCTATGGAATTGAAACCAAAATTTCCCTGAAGCTTTCTACCATGGTTAAATGGTGATACATGGTCTCACTGTATTCACACATTACCAAACATTACTTGCTGTCTTTGCATATTTGAGAATAAATGCAAATGTGTGTGTGTGTGTGTGTGTGTGTGTGTGTGTGTGTGTGTGTGTGTGTGTGTGTGTGTGTGTGTGTGTGTGTGTGTGTGTGTGTGTGTGTGTGTGTGTGTGTGTGTGTGTGTGTGTGTGTGTGTGTGTGTGTGTGTGTGTGTGTGTGTGTGTGTGTAAAAATATCCCAGGACACATATAAAGTGTAATATTTATTTGCTTTTGATGTTTGCATTTGAAGTTTTTGTGAGAAGATTTTGTGTTAGTTGCTGCCCAAAATGTGTAGATAATAAGATTCAGTGTTTATAGAAGTTAAACACTTGACTTAAAAATGCCATGGTCAAAGTGAAAGCTTTGGAGACTGCAGTTAGACTACTCTATTGCAATGGCTGCCAAAGTTGTATTTACTGAAACCTAGACATTTTTGACCCAGTAATTACAACCTTTATTGGAATATCATTTTGTGATTTTGAAACTACATTTGAAACTACATTTGTACATTGAAGTGTTACACAGTCTGTTATTTTATATTATGCAGGAGATTTAGGAAAGAATGAGGCTGAGGCAGTTGAGGGGTTGGGGGTGGGGTGGCAGGGGAAGGTTTGTGCCGTGGCTGGGTGACACGTTGAGAGACCCTGGACGCTGCAACAGGAAGCGATGACCTTTGCAGCGCCGCCTCCGCGCGGGGCTCGGTGTCTTTCGCAGCTCATCAGTGTTGTTCCTGGCGAGAGCCGCTTGATATTGAGCGGACAGCTTTGTTTTCTGTGATTTAATCACCAGCTCTGCTCCTGCAGCAGAGGCGGGGGGTCACACGAGCGTTTTGGGAATCGCCTGCCTGTGACGATGCAACAACAACAACAGGCCACAGAACGTAACAGAATTTGAAACAGAACTGGTAACTGAGTAAATGTGGATATGATAAACATGAAAATTCAAAAATATTTTTACAACAGCTTTTAAATCCATGGCAGGCTTACTACCATATTCCTTCCTTTAACAGCCCATAAGTCATTTAAAAAATAATTAAATTGAGCACCAGAAAGGAGAGCATACATATATTTAGCATATCAATCAGTTAAGCTTACAGTGAACAGTGTAAATTCATATGTACTTTCAGTCATATTGTTTTGTTTTAACCTAATAATGGAATTAACTCTTTTGATACATACTATTTGAGTGGTACTTTCTAGGGTAATTTTGGGTTCAAATTATGGCCCACCAGCAAGACTAGGTTGCCCACTACCATCGTAATATGTTACTTTTGACAGTTGGCCAGTCTGTATTGTATTTTAACATTAGCAGAGGGCAGGATGTTGGTTCCTGGTGGTCTGCGCAAGTCTGTTTACAAGCACACTCTAACACAAATGGAGGAAATTCCTCCAATGGTTTGAAGACACTTCCCACTGCTGTTAGTGTTTAGCTTAGAGAATGGAAACTCCATTTAAAAGCAGTAATTTGTCTGTTAACGTCGTCTCTTGTTCTAGGCCTGTCTTGCACCTCACACATGAAGCTCTGTTAGCAATCTTTATGGTTGTTCCTTGAGTGTGCGGGTCTGTGTGTGTGGTTTTGTGCATGTGACAGCCTTTATATTAGCATAACATCACCTAATCATGGTCAATATTTATGCCTGCAGAATACATCTGCCACAGTTATGCTGCTGAAACACCTCTGATGAAGCAGCAGTATATTCAAAGCATATTTGTATATTCAAGGGGAAAGTGGGCATTGGGCAGAGGCCAGTGAGAAATGGAAATGGAATTGCGCTTCAGGGTCACTCAGATGTGAAAACCCGAGTCACGGCGGGGCGTGTTAGTTTTTCCCTTTTCCTTTTTTTTCCTGCTCCTTTGCAAGGCGCACTGATTGGATTGTGTTTGACAGATATGGAGTCTGGAGAGCAGCTGTCCGCCTCGTCATCAGCCACGTCCTCCGCGCACACGGCCTCCTTCTCTCCTGCCGCACGCTCGTCAGCCCCCTCCTCCAAGGGCCCCCTGGTTCCCGGCCAAACCACCTTAGGATCCTCCCTCTCCACCTGTGGTAAGATTAGACGTGCTCCAGACCGGCTACTGCTTAAGCAAGCACACGTATCATACACTCTCCCCGGAGAGAACAATAATTCACTTCATACATACACGTTCTAATAACAATCCACTGCTTTCTCACTAATAGACAGACACGCACACATTCTGCATTACTATACATCACTGAAGACACAAAACCAATATTATTCTCATTGTCATTTATTATTATAAGCACATGCTTCACACATCCACATCTTTTGTCAGGTAGACAAGAGTGTGTATGATAAATGTGTGCTAGAATGTTTGAGCATTGAACATTGTGTTAGTGCGTTCAGTTATTTGAGTAAAAATGATTAAAATTTTTTTGATTTTTCAGGAATAAGCTCATAATATTTACCTTCCACTAGGGATCTAGCCATTCTTCACCACATTACAAAAGACACATTAGAAAAGAAAATATTGTTGCTCTTTGAGGAACCTCTTAGAAGCTGCAAGCCTGTGAATGACCCGTTTCACACTTCTATCTGCCATGTAGAGTGGAAATTTAAAATCAGTTAATTTTTTTGCTAACTATTGTGGGTGTTGCAGTCCTTTTCAGTGATCTCATTTACCTTTAACTCCAGGATGGCCTGTGTTCTTGGACTTTTCTGCCAGCTACAGTAGTAAAGGTTTCTCTGAATACTAATAGTGGTCAAAGCCATTATTCAGAGCAAGGGCAGTGTAGAATTACACTGACCAGAAAATAGCATGCAAATTTCCAACTGTTGTAAGATTTGTTTTTGTTTTCTCTTTCATGATAAGAAAAAGGACAAAGAGCAATTTCCAGCTTTTCCTCATACATTATACATTCTCTATCCTTGCACCTTGTATTTTTTCAGATTTTCTAGATTTCTAGAAGAGCAGATTTGGACTTGGCACTGAATTAAATACAAGGGATCATTTGGGTAACCCTGAAGTTAGATTGCTGTGTTCCAGAAAAACTGTAGTTCTATGTGATGTCTATCCCCCCGCGGTCTGTAAAAGACATTACATTGCCAGTGCTGGCACCATCTCTACCCTGGTTTCAGAGATTGAGTTACACACCACCCCCTTGCATTTCCATGCCTACTCCACTGTGCCTTATTAACTCATTAAATTACACTCACACTTTTTCCTCTCCCAAGTTCTTTTCAGATTACAAGATGAAATATAATGCCCTGGGGTGTTAATCATTCACAGTTTAAAAGTTTAAGTGACAGGAATTCAGAACATGTTTCAGTTTTTTTCCTTGTGTATAAGTATAAAATGTGTATAAGTTTACAGAAGGTAATTTTACACACACATTTTTTGTTATTATATTAATCATAATCAGGAAACCATCATCAGCGAAATTTATTGTCAATTTATTTCTAGTTTCGTCAATTTTAGTCTAGTCTTCTTGTTTAGTCTTTTGTACATAAATTTATTTTAAGACTAGTTGGTATTTCGCTTGTCATAATTACATACCCTTTTTATGAAACTTATCAGCTTTTGTTACTTGGTATTAATACATTTATATTTTATTTATGAATTGCTGTTCATAAAACCCCTTAACTGATGTATACATTGTGCAAGGTGCATGCAATCTTGTAAAGGCATTTAATCACAATATCCTCTTCAAAACTGGATAAAAACATAAAAAGTCAAAAAGTGGTAGCCTCGTAACATCAAGGTTAAAAAGTAGGTAAAAGGCAGTGGTAAAACCATGATGAATGATCCTTATGATTTTACTCACGAAATAAAGAATAAAGCCCAATAAAAGCAATAGGTGATGGCAGAGGGGTAGTGTGTCAGATTTTTAGAAAAATGTCAAGAAATATTTTAACATACACATAAATTTCATGAATTATAGTGGTAAAAAAAATCTACTAGAACAGTATAGACCTCAGCATGTAATTACAGGGCATTGCCTGTACTTTTAAAAACCCACATAAGCTGAAAAGTTTTAAAAGTTTGTTGCATTATTACTCATAAGTCATAAGTAATTGACCTGACATGTGATATTTTTATCAGTGTTATTTGCAGTACAGGTTGTCCTTTAATAATAGGTCAAGGGTGCCAAACTGTAGTTGTGGAGGGCTTTAGTGTCTATGGGTTTTTATGGTTTCCTTTCAGTTTATGGCCAGTTCAGGCCTCTGGAAACCAGTGCTTTTAATTAATCAATTTAATGCAGAAACACACTGAGGCCTTCCAGGACTGGAGTCTTGATACCATTGATGTAGACTCTCAAACTCAGTCCAGTAGGGTCCTGTGTGTGCCGGTTTTACTTTCCATAGTTGCAACCTCTGAATTGTAACAAGCTTTTAATTGCTCTTAATTAGTCACCTTTAATGCAATGAGGGATGATTTACTCTCTTAAGCCTCATTCTGTCAGAAATTGGGGCATATTTCCCAGGACTGGTAAACTATCAACAGGTCACGTTTTTTAATTAGTAAAATTATAGACTGGCGGGTGAATCAGTGGAGTGTGGACACCTGGTCAGTGAAATTAAACCAACTGTTAGACAAAGAAGAATAAAAGAGAGAAACAAAAGGTAGTGACCCTTACCTGCATTGTCCAAAAAAACCCTTGGGAAAAAATAAAAATAAAAAAAACAGGGAGAACCCCAGATCTACTTGGAGAGAATTTCACTTGACCCAAGGTCAAAATATTTCTGTTCAGTTCAAGACTGTTGTTGATTGCCTTTAGTGTGCAGTATTGAGTACCGCAGCAACAAGACAATTCCACTTCTCCTCTGTTTAATTTACAATGTTTTTCCTGTTAGTTCGTCTGACCCTCTCGTTGGTGTCTTTTCTGTTAAGAATATTTTTCCAGTAGGTATATAATATATGATATTTGTTGGAATTCAAATCATTTGGAATTATATGCCCACAATTAAAAAACGGTTTTATGTTTCATGTAGCATAACAGAAACGTTTTCCATCATATGTAGAACCTTCAATATTTGACTTGGATATCAGTTTATGCAAAGTGATTTCTGTGAACAGGAATGTGATGGATCTGCTCTGAGCCCCAGTTTTCGTTTTCACTTGTACTGCAAGCTCATCAGATCTCTGAGCGGGACCTGAGAGAAAATGCTCTGATGCAGTAACAGATGAGATAGTGTCTTTCACACATTCATCAGAACAGTCAAATTTTGCATTCAGATCCACAAGATCTCAGGGATGATTTAAAAAAAAAAAAAAAAAAAAAAATCACATTCAATTCCTCTGCAGACATATGTTTAGTTTGTCCTCTTGGAGCATTTTGCTATTTATAAACAATACCAGGGCATTATTCGTGTAACTCTGACCCATTGCCTATGATCAGCATTTGTCCTGAAATTAAATTCAGGAGTAAATGCAAATGCTAGTGCACCATTTGTCTAGTCCATTTACACATATACACGTATGGGGGTAGACAAAATAATGGGAAGCCCTAACAAAATGTAGCCTAAAGATTTATTAACTAGCAAGGAGTGGGGCTCCCCCTTTTCACTTGAAACAACTTCAGTCTTTCTAGGAGTGCTTTTGTTTGGATTCTTCCTGATGTTCTTGAAATGGCTCTTGAATCTTTACAGGGCATTATTGTCTTGAAATATTGGATCATCTTGAGGGAACACCATTATGACACCATTATGCCAATGTTATTCTGATTAAGGTCGTACTCAGACATGTCATGTAAATATCTTACTCTGATTGTGTTATTCCTATTAAGATGTTAATCCGAGAATATGTCTTAATTCACAGCTATCTTTCACTATTCAAAAGTCCAGGTTTTGTGTTCAGTACACCAGGTTACATGCAATTGTGATGTCACAACTGGGCTTAAGTTGAAGTGACCAACCAAGTTTGACATAGTGAGTGCGAATCTTTAAAAATGTGTGTTGATAATTTTTTATTTAAATAAGTAAAGAAAACGTTCATTTTGTGGATGCCCAAGAATGATTTATCACTGTAATTGAAATGACCACATGTTGACTTGAAAAGAGGAGTTCATATCACTAAATTTAAAACATACTCCAGACCCTTGGTCAGTTGAACAGTTATTATGTTACTTCATTGTGTTGGGGTCCAGTTTTCTTTGGGAGAATTTTTATGACACTCATTTTTCTGTACTCATGGAAGAGCCCATTATACTGTTTTTGCATTTATGTCATACTTTTTAGTGTTTACCCTGCCTGTTCTTTTTTTTTTTTTTTTAATGATTACATGTGACAAAATTTGTACAGAAATGTAAGAAATATTGTCTTTAGATTTATGGTTCATATAAACAGTTTTATCATAAGCCAGTGAAAATGAAGAACAGCCAGGATGGTTTTCTGATTCCAGCTCCCTGAGGATTCAGAATTAGTCCTCCTTCTGCTATTCCACTGAGGTCACTTCCTATTATAAATAATTATCCCTCTTTAATTAATGTGAAATCATAAGTAATTGAAAACATTCTTTTAGCCCACAGTTTCTAGGATTTTAATAAATCTTCCACTTTATGGTGGATTTCAGAAGCTATAGATAAATAAAAAATAACCTACTCCCTTCACAAAGTCTTATAGACAAAGTAATTCAAGAAGTGTGATAAATTTATGGAAATATTTTGTAGCTTTTTTCGAGAGATAGATCCATTAATGGAAATGTGTCTGTTTTCCTCATTTATCTACTTGGGTATGTTTTTGTTTGGGTCATGGCAATTAATTCTTCCCAGCTGTATTTGTTTTGATCTTTTTGTTGTTGTTGTTGTTGTTTTGGCTGTACTTGGTGAAATAGTCAGCGGCTCACTCTCAGAAGAGAGTGTTTTTATGCACTACAGCACAATTAACATGACTCTGTTTTAATGTATTTATTTTTTGCTTCATGTTTGATAGAGTATATGAACCCTGATCATAGCCAGCCTTATGACCCACCCTGTGGATCATACACAGTGCTTTTCATAAATGGAATGCACTGTGTATGGCCATTTCAGACACAGTGCATTACCATTTTTGAAAAGCACTGTGTATTTTGCAAAGCATTGTCATGACAAAGGTCTTAAAAGAGTGCAGCTGAATTTTCTTTCCCTCTTTACAGCTCCTGCCGCTATTAGCTCAGAACAAAAATAATACTTTTAATAATAGAGTGCTACAGTGTGTTCAAAGTGAATTGAAAATAAGAGAAGAGACTGTTTAAATGGAGACACACTAACAAAGGCGTAACAAGTAGGCCTAATCATAGTAACATAGTTATCAGACCCGTGTTAGGTAATTGTAAAACAAAACAAAAAAACAAAACCATAATTATTACAAAGAACACAAACAAGCCAGTGCTCCATAGAGATTGTGCTTATGGTACTGAAGAGATCCCTTATCCTCCAATTATCCTACATGCTGGTATATTTAGCCTGCTTGTGGGGGAGAAGCATATTTTAGCTGCTCGTATTTAATATTCTTCTTATATTTTGAGGTTCTTACCATTTTTGAGAAAAAAAAAAAGAAAAACCCCAAAGCCCCAAGTTCTTAATGTATGTGTATTTCCTGGCATGTTGAATGTTTGTTCTGCTGACTCATTATGCCAATATTGATATTTTGTTATTGAATTGGTTACTTGAAATGGAGCTGTAAAAAAGGTTGATGATGATGCTGATAATTTAGGTCTAAAAAGAACGTCTGAGCACAAAAGGAGCATTGGAACACTCTCAGATCAAAGTTGTTACAAATCAGGTTGGCCTGCCCAAGGATTTGATCTTGTTGTCTTTGAGCCATTAATGTTCATTGCCAATTGTCTGTTATTCTATTGATAACTTATCGGGAACTGTGGATGTACAAAAACCTATGGTATCACAATATCAACTGTCAAAATAATTTTAAAATTTTAATTGAATTGTAGACAATATTAGCAACTAATAAATCATGGGATGAAGAATCATCCATGTCTAAACACATAGAATACATTTAATGATATTATAGTAAATTGAAAGATACTGTCTGTGAGCACAATGTTGACGCACATGGTTTTGCTTATGGAGGTTTGGCTTATGTCAGAGGGATTAGAGGGAATAGACTTTCCACTTCACTGATTCTGAAACAGTGTAACTACTCCAACATGCTGCAATGGTGAGAAGTGTCATGTTGTTTATACGTTAGAACAACAGAAAATCTTTGAGTGTGTAAATGTATTGCTTTCTCTTGTTGCTGAATAGTAAAATAGATGCTCATACTTACCAATGCACGGTATTCCCTATTCATAGTCAGATGAGAGTATGGATTTTTAAATATCCATGATAATGTTTGTGACTGGAATCTAGATTCCGAAATCTCTTTTTCATATTTGCACAGCAATGTTTAAACAGATCAAACAGGTTCCTAGGGAGTCCTTGTCCTTTATACTAGCTAATGTCTTTATTGATAATGCATAAAACATTCTCTAACCATCTAGAGGTTGTTAAATCTTCGGGGAAATGGTATGATATTAAACTTTAACATGCATATGGATGAATTATTTAGCTGTGGTACTTCACTATGCAGTGTTATACATTTAATTTTCAAGTAATTCAGGTACTATGATTCATCATCTTCTCTCGTCTAGGGCATCTGTTCCGGCAGGCCGGCGATCAAGCGTTCAACATGTCCACCGTCTCAAGTGCCTTCCCTGTCATCAGTCACCCGGGCTTTGGCCTCTACACCACTAATTCGGGACGCTCTGAATTTGGAGGCCTGGGGACGCTGGGTGTTTCTGCCGCCTTAGCTGCTCACCCCCAGTTGGGAGCTTTTCCAGGTAAGAACAGAGCCCATAAAGAGCCCTCCTCACAACAGACACCCAATCAGTCATGGCAATATGCTCCCAGTTAATTTAGCAACTTCTTTGATGCTCCACTAATTTTTGAGATACTACAAAGTTTGGTAAATATACTGGTAGTTAACCCTGACACAGAAAAAAATGGATTGTGCATGTCCATTTTAAAGGGCCATTTATGAAAAATGGAAAATCATTTAGATAAAGTTCACTACAGGTCTTTTATAGATGAACAACCAATGGTTTCAGGCATTCATCACAGCTCTTGGTTATTTAACTGAAGCCAGTGGTTCACTAAGAAACATTTTATTTATGTTCCTTCTAAGAATACCTTAAACTGTGCTTTACTGCAAGACAAACTATGAACAAAACAGCTGAAAAAGCTGGTATTCCTTGGCATTAATTCAAGGAATGTCGAGCTTCTGATCACCTGTTGCTCCAGGAGTCAGTCAGCTGCTGGCTGAGGGGCATCTCTAACATACTCAGGATCGGGGGGTCTCCAGGGCCGGGAGCAAACACCAGCACTGTAGACTATACATGAACACAGCTGTCTGTGGTTGAAAGGAGTGGACATGTTTCGCATGAGAATGATTTTGAACGAAGGAATGCTTCCCATGTGGCTAGCTCACTCTGCCACAGAGTGAGTACTGGTTAGTCTGTTTCTGTGTAATGTTTCACAACAGTGGCACTGCAAACTCACACGTGGCCCAAAACAACATGTTGAAGCATTATCGATACCAGGTTTAAACTTGTAATATTGGAGGTACATGACTCAGGGTATGATGCAAGGACTTTTCAAAGCCAATGGTCAAGGATTGGTGTGGTATGCATGGATATATGGGGGGGTGAGTTGTAGTAACATGAGTGTCCCTCTCTCTGAATCACAGAATGGTGGCGAAGCTCAGAGGGCCATGGACGAGGACCAGCCTCCTTCTTCCCCCCTCTCCTTGGCCTTCCCCCATTCTTCACTTCCCCTGTTCAGAATCACAAGCCTGACCCCTTTCAGTCCCAAAGCCCCAGCAAGAACGGGCAAGGCACTCCCAAAGGTATAGACCATCAGGGCTTCAGCCCAGCATTTCACCTTCACCTGACTCATTCTGTGCATCAAGGAAAGAAGGTTATGATGAATGAAATCCTGTTGAGCCAGTATGTGATTTTAAACTACATTACAATATAATGTAGTAATGTGTGAGGAAATTGTAAGAGCTGTAAATGGATTAATAATCATTTTCAAGAAGTGCTGCAGATTTACTTCTAAATTCGTTAACATATTTGTCAATGGTGACAGACTGGGATTTTTCATAACTTCAGTGGAGGCAGTCCTAAGATAATTGCCTGCAAAACAGGGATTCTCTGTAACCAGGGCCAACTTATAACATTTTTCCATAAGTAAACATACATAGCTTAGAAGTTTTTTTTTTTTTTTTTTTACAATTTTTATCACTTTATCTAGGTAGGTGGTAACCTATTAATTATGTTGTCTCTTCATTTGCATGGTCACAGGGTGGTAGAATTGTTCTACTGGTATGTGGCTAACCTCTTTGTTTGCTCATTAACGCAGTGGGGAAGAGTGCTGTGAATGGAAGCAGTATCTCTGCGTCCTCCAGGGGGAGCTCTTCTAGCACTGCATCTCCAGCGCTGGGGACCCCCGAGCAGCCCAAGGCCTCCAACTCCAGCAGCAGGAGCCACAAAAACAATCAGGACAAACCCACACAGAAAACTAAAGAGAAGGTAAATCACATAGCCTTGATGAAGAGCAGTCCTTCTTTGGCTCTTACAGAGATTTAGCTTCAGAACTTTAGTCTGTTTCCACTATGTCCATTAAACTGTTCTGATTCCAGAGGCAACATAGTTTTAGCTCTTTAGCATTTCTCAGGAAAGACCTCCTATTCATTTTTCAGTTGACTCTTGACAAATAGCATAGCTGCAGCATGTGAAGAACCTGTTTATGTTTGTATGGCTTTTCAGATATTTGACATCCAGACACCTGACACTTGAGCAGGTCTGTTTGCCCGTGGGCGTTTTGTTGCCTTATCGATCGACGGTGTTGTTTCCCATAACAGAAACCCTGCAAGAACGCCGTGGCGAGCTCCAGCAATAGCGACAGTGAGTCGGGGTCGTCCTCTGACTCCTCGAGTGATGGAGTGAGCAGCAGTGACTTGGAGGACCTGGAGGACGATGATGACGATGAAGATGAGGAGGAGGATCCCAGCAACGACAGCGAAGACTCCGACTCTGATAACGAGGCTCCAGGGAAACGGAAGGAAAAGGTAAAGTGAGAAAGAGTATGTCACACAGATGACTGTCCCCTTGGTTTGGTCCATTCAGAGCACACACTAAATCCTTATAGAAAATGTATGTCATTGGTTTTTTTTATGTTGGCGATTAATGATTTTTGTGTTTTTTCATCAAAAAGAAATGGCATAATCTATGTGAATTTTTGTCACGTCATGTGCCCTTGGAATTTACTGTACATGTATGCATGCATGAACCTTCTTGCTCTGTGTTACTGTGGTTGTAGTGTAGTTGTAGTAACTTCACAATAATTATTGATTATTTCTATCATGGGTGCTCTTATTTAGAGTGGTTAATGAAATCAAATGTGGAAAGATAATTAAACTGCAATGTTTACTGCAACAGCAATGCTATAGTAGCCTTAGATGGGCTAGTGGGCACTGAAGTAAGTCAGAATTTCAGTGAAATAGCTGAAGAATATTGATTGTATAGTGCAAAGCAATTGTGTGTTAGGCAGTATCATGCTGGGTGGAATACAGTATATCATTGAGTAAAGGACAGATTATGAATTAATGTAGGTAGTGGACCTGTAAAAAGTTGTGTCAGTGGTATCAAGTGTGAAGTTGAAGTTGCAATGAGCAGGTGCATGTGTAGGTGGTACATATGATATCAGTACCAATGGGACCCAGCTCTCCCCTGTCCCTTCTCAGGTGCCGATTCAGAGTGCCGGCAAGGGCAAGAAGGACAGGGAGCCCCAGAACAAAAAGAGCAGCCAGCTCTGGAGCTTCTCTACCGAAGCGTCAGCGGCCACGCGCACCCACCGCCCGCCTCAGTCGGCCCCACCCCAGCCTGCATCAGCCCTATCCCAGCCCATCCCCCTGGTCTTCCAGAGCTCCAAGTCCCGGGAGGAGGGCAAGCCGCACCCTAGTGTGATCCAGGCCACTGGGCTGGCCCCCGCTGCTAAGCCCCTGGCTCTGGTCACGCAACCGTGCAGGGAGGGCTCGCCCAAGCCCCACTCCCCCTCGCCCAAGCCCCTGTCCCTGTGCCCGTCCCCAAAACCCCTTGCCCTCTCCCTCTCACCAAAGCCGCTGTCCCTTTCCCCCTCCCCCACGCCCAAACCCAAATCTCTGACCTCCTCCCCCAAACCCCCGGCCCTCTCCCCTGAAGCCGTGAGGACTAGCAGCAGGAGCCAGCCAGATGAGCCCCTCCCACAGCTCAGCGATTTCAGACTGAAACAGGTGCGTCAGCTGTTATCTTTTTTCTAACCCTGATCAGCACACTAGTCTGTGTCTGTGTATTGGAATATAATTTCATCAATGGTACGAAATACGCAATTTATGTTAAAATGCAAAAACTCAAAAAGCTGTTCTTATTACAAGACCCAGTTTTGGCAGGTTGGTTTTTAGGTTTGAACAATTTCTGTGCTTTGTTACATTTATAGCTATTGTAATGTGGCAGCTGTTATTGCCACAAGATCGTTATATCGTTAACAAAGCTGTCCAAGAGAGTATATATGGTGTAGTTAGTTTTATATATATAGCATAGTTCTGCTTTTCTGCCTGACTGAAATCATTGAAGTAATCGTAATTATCAAGTTATTGAACACTAACATGCTCTCCAGTGCTATCATGTGAGAATAATGCACCTACAGTTCTGACATTGACCATTTCCCAAGTGATCCTTTCCTGTTTGTAAAGCCTACAAGGGAAACTTACACTAAACACATTTGTTTTCTCTCATTGCCCTCTTGGCCTCAATCCATCTTTTCTCTGCATCTGGTGTTGATCTGATTACGACCAAAGTATTAAATCTGTGTATGTTTGAGTTCCACACACAAATTCTCTCCCTTAGTGAGTTGTGTCGATTTAATATAGACTCCCATCTCCACTGCCACAGTAATGGTTCTGCTTCTATCCTTCAGGAATTCAGTTTTATTTTTGTATGTGCAGCGTGTTTATTTTACCTTTACCCTTCTACATATCTGTGGCAGGTCTGCAAACACAGAACACATTTAAACCTGCTTTTTATAGAGCAGTCTCTAGGTTCCTTAAGATCAACACTAATCATTTTTGGTTGACTGCATAGTAAGCTGTCCTGGTTTTTTCCTCTCCGGTCTGTTTCAGCCCTTCCTCTCCCAGGAGCAGTTCAAGCAGGTTTTTCCCCTGCAGCTGAAGAAACCACAGGATCCCCTCAAGACTCATAAGAAGACGGGGTCGTTGAACTTGCCCCCTCCCAAACTGTTCCCTGATACGCTGGGCAGCCACAAGCTCCCACCACCCCACAACAACCACTCCCACTACTTCCTTTCAAGCACCCTCCTCGGGCACCAACACCCCAATGGCATTATCCAAAGCACCATCCAGGACGCCCCCCTGGCCCTCATCACCAAACCACGCAGCCAGGCCATGAATCCTGACAAGCCCCTCCCCTTGGCTCTGGCTGCCGCCCCCTCCTCCTCCTCCTCCTCCACACCGGTCAACTTGAGCACTGGGGGAAAGAGCCACTTAACGCAGACATCTACCTCATCCGCCCCAGCCCATCATGGGCCAGGGAAGAACCGGACGCCCAAGGCTGAGCTCACAGGCAAAGCAGCATCCCAGAGCCACCTGGTGCAGTCATTGGTGGACCTGTTTCGGGGGACCGAGTCCGACATACCCAGCAGCAAAGACTCTGATGACTCCATCGAAGATGAGAATGACGAGGACGACGATGACGATGATGATGATGATGATGATGAGGATGAGGAGGAAGAGGACGAGGAGGATTCGGATGACAGCCCATCAGGTCTGTTCCACTCTCATGCTGACTTGCTGATACTGGCACCACTTAGAGTTTCACAGGGTTGAATTGTACTTACAAATCACTCCCAGTAAAATGTTACATAAAAGGTTATTAGAGATAGGCAGTCTACTAAATATGTATGTGATGTCTTTTGTACTGAAGGGTTTCCCCTTCAGCATTGTGGTAAAACCTCCCACTACTCACACATTCGTCCTTTTTAGAATCTGAGAGTAATCTAGAGAGTGAATCCGATGGCTCAGAGGATGACACAAAGTACCATGATGAAACCGAAACTGACACAGAGGGAGAGAAAACGCAGCTGAAGCTGACCAAATCCAGCTCTTTACTGGACATCACCTCCAACCGCTCAGAAAACTGCTCCCCCGTCAACCTCATCAAGAAGCCCAGCGTGGCCACGCCCACCATCCTGACCAGCTCTGGCGCCTTAGCCTATCACAGCACCCCATCTTCCTCATACACCCTCTGCACACCGCCAGGTAATTGTGGACATCTTGGCACTTACCACTGTGGTAAGGCCCAGTCTGTTGACACTCATACTGAAAACCCCTTTGTGTTTTTGTGTTGTGCCAATCCCAGATGCAATTTGAATTATAGCAAGATGTTAATTGTACTTAATTCGATACTTTTAATGTACAATAAAGGAAGGCTATCTGTCTTATGGCAACATCATATAAGAAATAGCTTTAAAATAAAAATTGCATGAAAAAGCATACGTGTTCAATATTTATGCCCAAGGACTTTTAATCAGTCAGACAATTAATGCTTTTGTTTTCTGAAATGTGCTTGAAGGCAAAATATTCCTTTTTGAGGTCACATGTTTTAATTGATTAAATTATAGACTGATGGGTAAAATCAGCAAGGTCAAACAGCAAGCGACTGCCCCAATTTAACAAATCATTTGCAAGCAAGTGTGGTTTGGAAATAGAACAAGTACAATGAAGTTGCCCGAGCAGAAGAGTCCCTCTGTTAACAGAGAAACCACATTCAAGCACACATTTCTTTTTTCTCTAGAATGATCCCACCGCATCCTCCCTTATTTCTGTAGTGCCTCTTTTTTCCTAGGGGTGGCATGTCGGAGAGCCTTATTGAATAGCTGAGGCTCTGTTGGTAAAGACACTTGCCATTAAAGGCACGATTGCTTATTCAAAATGTAAGAACTGTGCAAAGAAAAAAGCTGATTCTGGATTTCAGCCAGGTATTAATGATTGGGTTATTATGATAGCAGCAAGCTCTGTTTCATGAATGTTTCTCTGGAAAAAAAAACAAAAAAAAACACGTTTTGTGTTTTATGACATATTATTGCTTACAGATATTGGCTTTGATTTTTCAGGATGTGTTGTGCATGTGTGATGTGCAGACCTGAAGGTTTCCTGTGAGAGTGTGTGTGTGTGTATGTCGATGCCAATGAGTGGGTGCTCTCTTTCAGGTTCTGGGAAAAGGAGGAGAGCACCAGATGAGCGGGAGCTAAGAATACCTCTAGAGCTCGGGTATGTTGTGGAAAGTTCCAGTCCAACTGATGTCATTCTGTCTTGCCAAGGGTTTAGGTTCACAAGTCACACAAAAACACAGAAAGAATCGGAGGTGGGTAGAGGGTGTTACAGGGTTTTAGAGAGTATCAAACACAGATCCAGGCTGCAAATTCCCAACTGAATGTGGGTCAGCTCACCCAATGTAGAGGGCGCCATTGCTGTGCTGATTGCTGTGTGATTACCCACAGCCCAAGCTAGGGCTCACTAAGAGCCTCGAGGAATAAGCTGTAGTGCCTCCATCCCACCCCCTCCTCCATTCCCTTAAAAACTCTCGACAGACGCCTCAGGTTCATGCGAGCAGAAGGGCTTGGAACAGAGCCACCACTGCTAGGATCAGGGCTAAGTCCTAACCCCAGAGTATCAGCAGCCAATCTGGGTGCCTTTCATTTGCAGGGGGATGTTTTTAATCAGCAGATTCAGAGAGGGAAAAGAGGAAAGAAATATATTTCACGCTCGGTTTGAGGCCCACACTGGTTATGTTAAACAATGGCGGGTTTCCAGGAGTGGGGGTGACATTCTCCCTGGCAGCGGTCCAGCCAGGCCGGCTTCATTACTGACGGAGTCAGAGGGTACGCAGGTGCACTGACCGCCTGCCTCCCAGGCCAGGCAGATTAGTGGCCACTGCTGTAAATTGCCGGTTTATATAGCTGGCCTCTTGATCGCCTGTGTCTAGACTATGGCCAGATTGGAAGTGCTTGGAAGGTTAAGGTCTTATCTGTTGATCATTCTAGTATGGGTAGAGAGAAAAAACAATTGAGGGACCTGAATTTACTTGTTTTTTACTGAACTGCTGTTAATATCCAATTTTTTGTCACATGGTAATTTCCCTGTATTTGTTACTGTTAAAATTAGCTGGTTCTTCTCTGTCGATTTTCAGACATAAACATTAGGTTCTTTATATAATAGTCTCTTAAGTGTTTTTATTATAACTGAGTGTGCTGGAAGGCAGATCAAGTGGAAGGTAGCTGTGGTTAAGCACCCATTCTCAACAGATAGACACAAAGATCCAGGGGGACTGTTTGAGAAGGTCTCCCTGAAGCTGACATATTGTTCCTCTTCAGATGGATTTAGTGGTTACATTATGTTGTAGCATGCAAGTCATTTCACTGTTTCATAACTTAACCTATATGTTTATGATTTATGTAATACAGCAGTTAGAAATGATGTACATTTTTTTGTTTGTTTCTGTCATTTTTCCATTTTACACATGCATAGCCAAAGTACTCTATAGCAGCAAATTGTGTCTTTTACATTAGAAGTGGATGAGGTACATTGCCAGTATGGAACTGGTGCAGCACAAGTGAATGAAATAATATTTTACACATTTGGTATATATTTTCAGCTTGCTGCAGCACACAACAAAGTGTTTAAATACATACATTCGCTCTAGAATGCTGGGTATAACTTATTTGATTTATGTTGTATCATTATATGAATGTGTGCGCTTCCCTCGGTCCCACCAGTAGATATTTTAATAAGCAGCAGAAAACTCAAGGCTTTTCATTATTGTATTGCTTTGCAGAAAATAAAGACAAAGCATGAACTTGGGAGAAAGGGATATTTATCTTCCCCTATCTTATTTTGTGCAGTAAGAATGGTGAATATGAAAATACTGCAACAGAAACAGCAGAGTTAGTTAGGGAATGCATTTAGCTGCAGTTTCTGAGCTTCTGAAGTTTCTGAAATGTGGCATATGTTCATCCATTGTAACTTTTGTCATAATAATAGAAAGCAATCCCATTGTTTGTCATATGACTCGAATTGCCTTTTTTCGCTTGACTATTAGCATAGCCAGGTAGCGGAAATACATTCCAAACAGCTGCTGTAGCTAGCTAGCTTACATCAGTTACAGGTAAATAAACATTTTTATTTAGTTTAAATTGGCATTCAAGTAAGGAGCAACAAGTCACTTTTGGAGTAACATTGGAAGACCAGGGCTTACTTTCATTGTAAGCAATTAAATCATGGGCTGCTAATTTAAGTTTCACGATATGCACACCCTTTGTCTCAACCATCCTTGCTTGGTCCTGGGATGTGCAGTGCACTCCTGGAACTTGTAGTAACAGATGTTCAGCCATTACAAACTTATGTTACATTCTAATAAAGGTCATTTATCTCACTATTTATGACAAATGTCTGATATTGGTTGGATACTTAAACACAAAAAAGCATAAAATACATATGGTTTTCATAGTGGTTTTCAGCTTGATAATGCATTGTGTGACTGTTCCCATTTGTTCTCCAGGTGGAAGCGAGAAACCCGCATCAGAAACCTGGGCGGGCGCCTGCAGGGCGACGTGGCGTACTATGCCCCCTGTGGGAAGAAACTGCGCCAGTACCCAGACGTCATGAAGGTAACCTCCCTCCTCACAGGAGAACCTGAAATGTGTGCTGCTTGTGTCATAGCCTAGTTTAATTTGTGCATCTTTTCCTATCCCTGCTAAGATCCATTCTGGTAATAATTATTTTACAATGCCACCCTGTTGCGCCTAGCTTATAGCACCCAAAGCTTGTGATGGGTGCAGCTGGCCCTCAGGTCTGTGTCTGATCCCTTTAGGCTGCTTTTAGTGTCACGCTTTTGCGCCCTCTGCCTGATCTCTGGATACCTTGTCTCACCAAAGCCATTATTTTCTCTTCTGTAGTATCTATCCAGAAATGGAATAAGTGACATCACGCGTGATAATTTTAGCTTCAGTGCAAAAATAAGGGTTGGTGACTTCTATGAAGCCAGAGAAGGACCTCAGGTGACTGTTTTTCTATCTATTGCCAGTTTCCTCCTAGCCAGAAACAGAATCTAGGTCTAGCAATGCAAGGACAATCTGTCCCTTTGTAATAACTGTCACTCTATAATACCCATAATAGCCATAGCCTTTCAGTTCAAGGAGAAAAGCATCAGTCAGTTTACATAGCTCTCACAGGACATAATGTTTTACAAGGATTAGATGATACTCATGGCCTCCAAGTACAAGGGGGATGAGGAAAGTTTCATAGCTTGCCTTTCTTTGACATGGTATTATGTAATGTTTCGCTAACAAGTATACAAGTGTATGATAACGTTGCATAATTAGCATTAAATGGTACAGAAGCAAAATCATTGGGTAAATATGGCTCTCTCAGAGAGGCAGAGAGTAGACAGTCATATCTGGCTGAGAGTAAAACACATGACCAACTCTCTGGTTTTACTTTGTCTCCTAGCGTTGCAGAGGGCAAGGAAGTGGTAATAACAGGAGAATAGATACATCTTGTAAGATTTTTCAGGCGGGAGTATAGGGGGATCTGGTTTCATGATACATAGGTGTAGCTCAATTAAAGGTGTGTGTCTTAACCTTCCTCCTGCAGTGAGGTAGAGAGCTGCTGGTGATGAGGAAGCGCTCTGACTACAGTGTACTCTGCATTGTGTCACAGGGCCTGCAGTGGAGCCTGCTGAAAGAGAACGAGATTGATCCTCGAATTCTGGCGATGGAGGTTCGCCGGGGGCGCCCACCAAACACGGGCAATGACCCCCGCTCCCAGAGAAGAAAAGGCCGGCCCCCTAATGTGGGGGAGGCGGAGTTCCCCAATGCCACCAATGCCAAACTTCTCCGCAAGCTGGAAGCCCAAGGTACCATGCGCCGCCATTGTGTTCAGTACCAACCTGCACACTTCTGAGCTTATAGCAGCAGTTCAAACCATGATAGTTTGTTGGTCTGCTTTGTTTTGGTTTCATCATTTAAATTCTGAGATCATTGCATTACGAGGCATTTAGTTCCTCTGATTTTATCAGTTCAAAGCACTTACTATGTGAATGGAAATTTAGCTTTGAAAATTTACCAAGGAAAAAGTCCTACACACAGTTTAAAGTCCTAAATGCAATCTAGTGCTGCATATCAAAGAAAAAAGTTGACCTGGTGGATCTTCACTAGAGGAAGATAAAATGTTAGCAGCAAATGAAATGCTACAGAATCTCCTAGCGGAATATTTTGCTTTTATAACTGACTTGTTGCCTGCCGCCAGCAGTGATGGCTTTTAGACGTACGCATTACATTGCTTGATAAAAACCTTATTTAAGGCAGCAGGATTGTGGTCTTCTGGGCCCTGAAATGTCCATCCCTGCTCTAGGTGTCACAATGAACAATAAAAATAAAATAACTGGCAGTAATCCCCCTTTTAATTGCAGAAATAGCCCGGCAGGCAGCTCAGATCAAACTCATGCGGAAACTGGAAAAGCAGGCACTGGCTCGTGCGGCCAAGGAGGCGAGGAAACAGCAAGGTACGCTATCCAGCGCCGACTTCCTGTAGCTTCCCCTCTGACTCTCCCAATCTGGTTCTGCAGGTGAAGCCATAGCCTTGTGCTTTGCTCTTCTTTCAGCGATCCGAGCCGCTGAGGAAAAGAGGAAACAGAAGGAACAAATCAAGATTCTCAAGCAGCAGGTACTCTTCCTGTCGCCGCCCAAGCAATTTTACACACAGAATGCATCCTGTCACGCAGCAGTCGGCTTTGATCTAAAACTTCATAATGCTGCTTGAAGCAACCAACTGGCATTCAGGGTCATTTCCCTGAAGTTTGTGTCGAACATTTATCCCTTGACAGTGCCATAAATGAAGGCCTTTCTTTTCGACAGACCAATAAGACGTCATTCTCAAAAACCTTAGTGCACAACAGATCTGATATTGTATTGTGTCTAACATACATTTAAAAAAAATTCAACATGCTTACTTAAACTTAAGTTGAAGCTGGATAAGTGTTGGTCAAATCAACTACAAATGTTCAAACAAGGCTGGTTGTATTAGCACATATCATATACAGGTTTAACCCTGTGACTGGGTGTTTGAGTCCTGGTTGGATATGGCCAAAGGTCTGCAAAAAATTAACATATAATTTAAATAAATGACCTGTTTTCTAACTTGTATGCATTATAAAAATGAAAAGGAAAGTGCTGTTTTGTCAGCCTCCCTCATCTGTTTTGAGATGAGTTTTGAAAATGGTAAGAAATTAAAATTCAAGAGAGCAAAGAAGTCTCTTGGCCTTGAGCATTATCAGAACATTATCTAGATTGCTTTTGTTAAGTTCAGTCATCAACAAAAGAGCATTTGGCTTCAGTATGCATAAAATCATTTGAAATTACCTGGTAGTGTCATGGGAAGGGAAATTGTTCACTGCAATAAAATAATATGAATGGAAGAGCCATATTTGCCCATTATTTAAGTATTTCTTAAGTGTGTGTGCTTAAGCTACATAAACAGTTCAACAGAAAATTAGATTTATTGATGGAGTTTAATGTAGATAATCTATTGTAGCCCAAGCTAATTAGTAAAGAGGATATCCTATCAGTATATAATGACATTGTAAGAGTAAAATAACAAGTGTAAAAATAAAATTGCCAAAAATTTAAAATTTCATATTCAGATCACATACTCTCCCAAGAGCTCTACATATTCCCAGTATTGCCCTTTTCAAAATGTCACTTCTCTGTCCATATTTTATTCCAAAAATACAAAAATTTATTTTAACACAATTTATGATGGTGAAAATTACATGGCCAATTTTTTTTTTTTTTTGGTTTTTGGTTTGCCTTGTAATTACTTGTAGTGATTTAGAGAGAGTAATGCAGACCTTGAAAAAGCTAATGGATTTATTTTGGTATTCTGTTTCAGAAACTCAGGACAATCTTATGATTAATGTGTTATGGTGATATAACGACAACAGTGAACCATTACATAGCACCAACGCTTATGATGACTATAGTCATTCTGTGCAACACAAAAACCCCTTCTGGCCTTTCCAAAATGGTAAAGGTTAAGCATGTTAAGGATGGGGCAGAAGATTCAAACTTGAAATTACCTGGCTTCAAATTCAACTCCAGAATCACCATGTCCCACTGACACCCTCTCTCCAGTCCACTTTCAATCTTATTCAGTCCTCCAGTGATGACTGTTTTTTCCTCTTTGATATCCTTCCTGTCTGACAAAAATATGATGCCTCTAGACTGTGGATTTCAAAAATGTCATTCATTTATATTCTCTCCCTTTTTTTTTTTTTTTTTTGAAGGAGAAGATCAAGCGAATTCAGCAAATCCGAATGGAGAAAGAGCTTAGAGCACAGCAGATTCTGGAGGTGTGTCTGAAAAGAGGTTAAATACGGCAGAAACATCCTAAAATCACGGGTGTTTATTCACAGCGTGAGCAGTTTCAAATCCACCAGGGACCGTTCCCAGATGATGTCATTTTCATTTCTTCCTTCTCTTTCCCGTGCATAATTTTGCATAGGACTAATGCTAAATTGGTTTTAACGGACGGCTCTGAAAAACTAAGTCAATCTTCACCTCTTCAGACCATGGTTAAATTGTGCATAAAAGATTTTTTAAGACAGACAATGGGAAGAGTTTAGCATAAGTAGGTGGAAGAAGCAGTTTTCCATACACATACAATTAGAGAAGCTCCAGACTGTTTTAGCAGGTCTAAATCAAATTTGAGTTGACACGGATGGTAAGCCATTCCTAACAGGATTTCTCACTGCTTGTAATTACATATTTAAATTTGACAGAATTTATTCTTTCTCCTTTTTTTTCACTGTGCAACTCACAAGATGGGTGTACATTTTTGTTTTCAGTTTTGTTTTCCCAGTGAAAATGAATTAATATAGTTAAAAATCATAAGCTCCTTATCTACCATTAAATGCAATTTTGATTTTTTTCAACATGTCTCTATTACAAATTGGGATACTGGAACCTGACAATGTTAGTCTGCTGAAAACAAATTGCAATTGGATTGAGATTGGATATGTAACTGTTATTTGTATTGATCAATTATAATATCAGTGTGCATAAGAAGAATGGTGAAGTCAGTTTTCCCCCAAACATAATTTTTGTTTTTGCTGCATATCAGAACTGCTTGCATTGTTAGGCATACTTGCATAATATGTCTAAGCCTAATATTAGGAGTACACTTGGTAACCAATGCATTTTGTAACATTAGTGGGTTGCAAGCTACGTGAGTCTTTCTTTTTTTTATCGGTACAACAGCTCTTTTGTGTGACCCACTCATCTGTTTTGGATTCACAGGCCAAGAGGAAGAAAAAGGAAGAAGCAGCAAATGCCAAAATTCTCGAAGCTGAGAAACGAACAAAGGTTAGTTCAGATAGTCCGGCAGTTTTATGAATGTTGACACGTGAATTCTTAAAAAAAACACAAATGGTCACAACTGTTCAACTATTAGTTTGAGCATAGATTCTACTTTATCAAAATATTGTCCTGTTCGTACAAATAAAAAAGCCCAAACTGCCCAGCTGTGATGACTTCAATTTCTCTTCTGATTCTACAAAAAATACAAAAACAGGGAAAAGGTTGTAATTGATTGTAATACTCCTGTTTTCCCATGGACAAATTAAATAATAAATAATACTGTATTAAATATGTGTGTATAGTACATTTATGTCAAGCTCCAAGTAAATACTCTTTTCTGTTTAAATGTAATGTAACATAAAAACAAGTCAAATACAGGCTTGTATTTACATCTTCCAGTCACAGTATAACTGTACATCTGTACATCTGTACAGATGTACTCTTCCAGTCACAGTATAACTAAATGTACATCTTCCAGTCCCAGTGTAACTAAAACTGAAATAAAATGAAATAAAAGCAGAAACCCTTTTTTATATTTGGGTATTGAATGTATTTATTCTGTCTTTGCTTAAAGGAGAAGGAGATGAGGAGGCAGCAGGCTGTCATATTGAAACATCAGGTACATATCTGACAGTGCAATCCCACAATTGACATAGTACTAAAACATATTTCTTCATATATTTTAACCTTTTTGGAATGGAGGGGGGACTCTTTTTAAAGACTTATCGGTTCTTTATTAAACCCTTCATATTTTTTCTTTGGTTAATCACCATACTTTTGGTATTGGGTTGTCTTTGGGTGGGAAGGGGTTCTTTATATGCACTTGTTTTATTTATGACTCTGTGATTTTCTGTTTCATAATACTTTGCCAACTCTCTCTGCCAGGAGTTGGAGAGGCATAGACTAGATATGGTATGGGTATGTTTATTTTGTACATCTAACACCGCATCGTGAATTGGCTGTGATATGGTTGTCATGGTTGTCATAGCAATGCATAAAGCGTAGCCCTGGCTGCTGTCATACTACATCCTTCTGCATGGCTTCAACAGTAAAGTGCATTGCATACATCTGCTCTGTGTGTCCCTCGGAGACCAAAGGACTCTCCACCAGCGACCAAAGCAACTTTTTGTGCCCTTTTGTGATTGGGTGTCAGGGCCGCAGTGCATTCTCATGGTGTGTGTGGACACCTGGCATCAAACGTCACTCATCACATTATTTTTTTATGTATTATTTTATTATCCGTTTATTTTGAGTGGTTGTAAAGTGTTTGAATTTCAGCCCCAAAATGAAACATCAGTATTTGTCCAATGAGTTGTACTTCCCACCCCCCGATGGTTTTACTGGTCTGTTGGCTCGCCTGTTAAGCCTAATTCAAATGAAAAGGCAGAAACACGTCCCCTCACCCATCCATCACTTCACCAACTGTATTTGTGTCATTTGAGTTCTTTGAGTTCCCCCCACCCCCTACACTTTTAGCCATACCCACCTATGAAACCATGTTAGGTCAAAGTCCGGCAATGCCAACATTGCTAAAGACCCATGCCATATTGACTTTAGCAGAACCTTGAAAAGGAATTTTAGTTTCAGTGCCTGTGTGAAATGCAGGCATCTATATTGTCAAGTAAGACCTGGTTTTGGGTCAACATTTGATGTTATGCAGGTATTTTATGGAAAGGGCAGTTTAAATCTTCCTTTTGAGTGTATATCGCTTCACCAAAAGTAGAACTACCCATACAGTCCTGTAGCCTAATTGACAGACCATTTTAAAGTCCCCTGCTTTTTACTTTTACATAAAAGACGCACAACTTCACAATTTTTGCCTTTTTCGTGCCGGCTTATCCAGAAGCATCTAAGCTGAGCCTAACTCAAAGCAAAAGCTTCCTGTTTCGACCCTGTCTTCACAACTGTTGCTTTTTCGCGTGCTTTTCGGTTGTCATTTTACTGCCTCCAAAACCTTAACAAAGACACACACAAACCCAGCCACTGTTGATGTAATTTATTTATTTTTTTTGCTGTTTATTGTCCTGCTAAATGTGCTTTATCAAGCTGTTGTGTTTCATTTTGGTACTGAGTACTTTCTTCTGAGAGATTTTGCTGCTTATAAAATGCCTTCTGCATTACTAGGAGCGGGAGAGGAGGAGGCAACATATGATGTTGATGAAGGCAATGGAGGCTAGAAAGAAGGCAGAGGTCAGTGATTTATGAATATTGTGTTTTGCCTTGAAACTGTTACGGGCTTCTTGTCTTTTCGGTCTTTTCTCAAAATATACGGACTTTAAATAAAGCTGTAGCTTTGGCCCCCAGGAATTTTCTTTGAAAGAAGTTGCAATTTATAAGCCAGTTACCATACATGACGTAATCATGAATGAATTTGTCTTCAGGCAACATACACTGTGAATGTGTCCCTATATCCCTTGCAGGAAAGAGAGCGTTTGAAACAAGAAAAGCGGGACGAGAAGCGGTTAAACAAGGAGCGGAAATTGGAACTGAAGAGGCTGGAGGTGGAAATCGCCAAGGAGATGAAGAAGCCGAACGAAGATATGTGCTTAGCAGACCATAAGGTAATCACGTTGATAACTGACGGAAACAAATAACAAAAATGAAAATCCCAAGCCTGTTGTAAGCCGTTGTTCAGGGCTACTTTAATGTGTGTCCTCGTTGGGCTTACTGTTGACACACAAAAACAAAAACATTTCTTGTTAATATGCATTAAAAGCACAGATTTTCCCTTTGGCATCTGCTCAATGCAAGTGCACCTTTCACTAGAGGTGACAATGGTCTTTTGCTAAACCTGTGAATTAGGTCTTGTCACTCAATCCAATGAACAACTTCATAGCACATACATATGACCACCTTGTGTTGGTCACCCTCTGTCCCCTTGGTGCTGTGAATTAATACAGCCACCCAATTTTTTCTTGCTAATATGGTTAATATTCTCTCTCGTTATCCCTGTCACTTAGGCTCTTAATTTGTAATTAATGTGTCCGTTGAATATTTATTTTTTCAGCATCATTTGTCCCCCAATATTTTTTAATTTGCTTACTATGTGTCTATTCAAAACTGATAATTTCCCACACAATGTTAATAAGAGGTAATACTGTGATTAATTAAGATTCATTATGGGCATGATGAATTACAGCCATGTATACTCTTAGAACGTGTGTGTTGTTTATACGCTCATACATATAGTAGCACACAAGGTACAAATCAGATACTATCTTGTGAGGAAGTAGAAAATGTTCAGACTGCTGTTTTTTCATTTCATGAGAAATGAACAGTAGAGCACTGTTGTAGTATCCCTGATTGAACACAAGGTATCAGAGTGAAATGGTTATTAAACAGAGATCTGAAATCAGCGAATGGAACAAAGAACCCAATGAACGTCTGAACAACACCTCACCCCTGTGTGAAGGATAGAGCTACTGTAAATACACATTTAGTATCTACTGTAGATTACAGATGTCATGGCAAGAATGATTTGATGACATATGAGGACTCTATATTTTATATGAAGGCTTTACACTTGAGCCCTTGATTCATAGCCTATATTTCAGAGACTGCACCTGTCAAAGTGATAGGCTCAGCAGTCGACATGCACAGGATACCTAGTGAAGTGTCTGCTTTGAACACTGCCACCCAGTGGCCATCTGCAGCACTGTGTGATGAAGGGAGTCAGAGAATGGGGATTTCTTATCAAACCTGATTTCTCAAAACAAAACACTGAGCCTGTGGATTTCTAAGAACTTCATCTGGGGGATTTAAATATTACATATCTCCCAAATCACTTTCCCTCCATAAGGGGTCACATAATTCTTATCAGTGCTGAACAGGAATAGTTGGCATTATTATCAAAATATGGAGATTGTGCTCTGTTATTGATTGCAGTGGAATATTTACAGTGGAGGATGTAAGATGCATATCAGATCTTCCCAAACCTATGCTCTGCTACTACAGCGAAGGTACTAATCATCTCAGAAGTTATTATAATAATTAGTTGTATTTTGGTGTATGTTGTGCCAGCCTCTCCCAGAGCTGTCCCGGGTTCCCGGGCTCTTGCTGCCAGACGGCGCCTTCGCGGACTGCCTGATGGTAATGCAGTTCCTGCGGAGCTTTGGGAAGGTGCTGGGCTTCGACATCAGCATGGACGTGCCCAGCCTGGGCGTGCTGCAGGAGGGACTGCTGAACATGGGGGAGAGCATGGCGGAGGTGCAGGACCTGCTTGTGCGCATGCTGTCTGCCGTGGTGTGTGACCCGGGCCTGCCGCCAGGGCACAGGGTGAGACCCCAAGCCATGCACATACATGGGCATAAAAACACAAGGCTAAAATACAGCATTAGCATAGATATTTCAGTTTTTTATTTTTGATATATTTGCATAAAAAATAACATGTTTTCCCTTTGTCATTAAAGGGTGTTATGTGTACATTGATAGCAAAAAAAGGAATCAGTTTCAAATAGCCTGTCACATAGCAGAGCAGAAGAACTGAGGGGGTCTGAATCCTTCATGAGCACACTGTGTGTGCGTATACACACAAACACAAACAGCATACTATACAGCTGTAATCAGTACACACATGTACTATATATACACACTCAACACTATGCTGCAGTAGTATACGACACATATATGTTCATCTGTGCAACTTTTAAACAGACACATACACACACCAACTTTGGTATTATCAGCAATCCCATACTTCGATCTCAGAAACTTTAATCTGAACCCACATGTTTCAGTACTGCTATAATAAGAACTAACACATCAGTGATGGTGTAATCAGAACACACAGGCTGTCGTTATTAGTGTCTTTTGCACAGTGGGCCAAAATGAATTGGCTTATCACTCTCCGAGGGCATCTGTATTTTAAGTTCCTCTTAATGCAGTGCCTGCAATAAGAGTTAAAATATAGTTCATCAGTAAAGCAATTTAAGCATGCTTATCTAGAAAATTTAGTCACACTTCTTTCAGACAGGCTAGTGTTCCTCAAAGGAGGCTGCTATCCTAGGCCTTTTATGATACTGCAGTAAAAACGATCAAGTTAAAATTATGCTGGCTTTGAACCAGGGAACAGAATCTGCACACTGCAATTACTGGTATCCTAGAAAAAGCAAAAACGTATTTCTCATCACAACATGATCAGTGATTTGACCAATTGCTTTTCATCAGAACAATATTGCACTCAAGTAGACTGTTTATAAATAGAATTTGAGTGACAAAGTTGACTAAAATATCCATGAAGAAAACTTCATGTTTTCATCCAGTTAACTTGAAACCATCAAATGTATTTGAATTAAAACTAAAAGGCATGGACTGAAAAACTATGTAACTATGTGTCTATGTAAGAAGTAACTATGAGGGAAAATTAAGGGATCAAAAGTATTTCAAAGTTTTAACAAGGTTTACCTGTTCCCAAATATATGCAAGAAGTTAAAACACGTTTTTGAACTCACTGCTAGACTAAAACAGCCCTCGGGGACCACCTGACGAATGTGGGGATAAACCGGGACAACGTGTCTGAGGTCCTGCAGATCTACATGGAGGCCCACTGTGGGCAGACAGAGCTGGCCGAGCTGACGGAGAGCCTCAAGACCAAGGCCTTCCAGGCCCATACGCCTGTCCAGAAGGCCTCTATCCTCGCCTTCCTGGTCAATGAGCTGGCCTGCAGCAAGAGCGTGGTCAGGTGAGGCGCACCCCCTCATTTTTCACCCAGTTTTGAATAATGTGTTCCAAAGCTGTAACTGTGCCACCCATACCTCTGCAATGTTGAAGCAATACAAAGTTATGTGTATACATTATTGTGTATGGTATGTGTGGATGTGCATCAGTGGGTCAGCAAATAGCGGAACAGTATTGCTATCATCCAGTTTCAGTAGATCATTTCAATAGATTTCTCTCTTCTATACATTTTATATTTTCAGAAGGCTACCCTGCCATTTTTTTGTCAATTTTAACACATCTGTCTTGAAAGTAACTGTCAAGCCAAATGAATGGTGAAAATGATTTTGCTGTATTTGCCAGCCTTTAGATTAATATAGTTAGCGATCACACATGGTTTAAAAAAAAAAAACATCTAAAAGGTCTGTTTTGTTTTTAGTTCTCAAGTACTTATTCCCAGTGTTTGTCATTAAAAAAAAACAAGTGACTGTTACACTGTGCTGTTTTGATATAGTCTGTCATGTGACTGAACAACCCAGGGCTTTGTACTTCCTTTCATTGGTATCCCTGATCATATTTAACAGTGTGTTAAATATTCATTGTATAACCCTGATGAAATTACTTGAAAGGACTTGCTGTGCTTTTTTCCATAGGGGTTTACATATTTAATTTAATTGGTAGGAGAATAATAAGAAGAACCTCTTCTTGAAGAGCAGTGTTGATTTTACACTACAAAGGTGAATGTCACTGAATTATTTTCCCTGTGTCGTTTTCATTGCAGCGAGATTGAAAAAAACATTGATCACATGACCAATCTGAGGAGGGACAAGTGGGTTGTTGAAGGCAATCTTCGCAAGTGAGTTATCATTATTCATTATTCAAGCTGCATCACAGATGGAGAAAACCAGAGAGACAATGACTCTGGTACAAAGGCACTTATGTTTTAACAGCAAACCAAACAAACAAACTGGCATTACTGCTATCATTGAACATGTTTTACTCTGTGTCTGACTGGAACTTGGCATCAATTACATTGAATCAGAAAAATAAAATCAAATTAACTTACAGTTAATTGATAAACCGAAGCCTGATTTATAAACGTTTGTTCATCCTAAGTTACTTTTTAAAATGTTGATTTACTGTATGTGTATGGAGTGTGTGTATGTATGTATGTATGTATGGAGGTATAAATATATTTATATACATGTTATAAATGACATGCCCACATGTCTGCTCAGGCTGAGGATCAGACACGCCAAAAAGACGGGGAAGAGAGACGCAGTGGCCATGGGCAGTGAGGAGACCCAGACTCTGGGCACGCCCACCGCGGGACGCAAGCGCAAGAGGAAAGCCGGTGACAGCGACGAGGACGAGGATGAAGACAGCGATGACCAGGGAGACGATGACGACGAGGAGGAAGAGGAGGGGAAAAAAGGGAAAAAGGCGGACACCTGTGAGGATGAGGTCAGTCAGAACGCTGTCCTGCGCAGAGGTCAGCTGGTCTTATTGTCATAAAAATAAAGTAGTAACCCTCTATATTTTTCACAACGGCTCAGCACCTTCTCCCTGATATACATTATAGAAACATCATCCAGCGTTTTAGCTCTCATGAGGTATTGTAATGCACAGAAGCTATTTATCTCAAGAAGTCATTACATTAATTAACATTCAATTTGTTGTAGTGGCTAAAAATGGTGTTTCCCTACATGAAGCACAATAAGTTCCTTCTACATTTTCTGCTTTTATTTAGACTTTTAAATGAAATTAAAGAAGTACAAATATGTTGATTAGATACATGATTGGCACATCCAACCAAACTCCCTATAATAATATCTTAGACAGCGGTGAATTCTTCCACAACGGTGATTACTGGGCTTGTCTTTCAGGATGAGGGCGACCAGGCAGCCAGTGTGGAGGAACTGGAGAAGCAGATAGAAAAACTATCAAAGGTAAACACCAAGCAGGATTTAAGTCTATAATGTATTTAGCTCATGGACCAGCGATGGGATGTAATCACTCTGTATCTCCTTTCCAGCAACAGAGCCAGATCCGGAGGAAGCTGTTCGAGGCGTCACATCTGCTCCGCTCCATGGTGTACGGGCAGGACCGCTACAAACGCCGCTACTGGGTGCTGCCGCAGTGTGGGGGCATTTTCGTAGAGGGAATGGAGAGTGCTGAAGGTCAGAATGTCTCACTCAAAAGCATTCAGGCCCATATTTTCACTGATCGTCTTTCATAGCATAGACCAATGATCGACGCAACTCCATTATGTATATGATATGTGTCCCTCGGCCTGTAGTGAGGTTGATTTTAAATATGTCTCCCAACCCAAGGTCCAGAAGAAGCAGAGAAAGAAAGGGAAAGAGGGAGGAGTGAAGAAATGGTACAAATCAAAGAGGAGCCCCCAGAGGTCCCTGAGGAGAAGGCCCTGGGTGTCATCGCAGAGCTGAGCTGTGATGGGGATGCAGCCAATCAAGAAGCACCACAGGAGAAGGACTCCCCAAATCTCTTCCTCCAGAAGCCTGGCTCCTTCTCTAAACTCAGCAAGCTACTGGAGGTCGCCAAAATGTCCACGGAGTCCGAAGGACACCCTAAGAAACAAAACGGGTGCTCGGCTGTGGCGATCCCCACAGCGACATCCTCCCCGACCCTCACCGACTCTCAAATGCTGCTGCCTGGCAGTCCCCAGCCTGCCCTCACAGAGCCGAACTCGGGGGCCACGCCCGATCCTCTGGCCCCGCCCCTCCTCACTGCCCACCTCCCCAGCCCGGTAAAGGCCTGCAGCCCCCAGCCTCTGCTGCCTGGTGACCAGCTATTCCGAGTCCTAACAGAGAAGAGTGGCCACTGGTTCAGCCTGCTGCCCCGCTCGCCCTGCGACGATGCCTCCCTCACCAGTGCCCCCACCCCACCGACCGCCTCCCCGCAGTCCGCCTCCGCCAGGCCCAAATCCCCGCCCTCTTCATCGCCCACCCACCTGGCCACCTCAGCCTCATCGAGCCCCCAGAACCCTGCTTGGATCAATAACTTTACTCTGTCAGGCCTGCAGGTTCGTGTGGCTTCACTCAAAATTAGCATACATCCTTTCTCCATTTAGTTTGCTAATACAGCATTTAATCCTCTGAGTGATGCCTCTGTCATCTGACTTGGACAGTGACTCTGCTTGAGTGCTCTCCTGAATTGATGTAGGATGTCAGAAAAAAATTCCCAAAAAAATAAGGAATATATAGTTTGTGATACATAATTTGACAATGTGTTAACGGCTGAAAGTTCATGAATTGAACATATGCTGGTTCTGCTTTCCTGTACCAGAATAGGAAATATATGACTGGTATGGAATCCTCCTCAGTATGAATAAGCTAATCTCCATGCAAGTTACTGGAGTCATATGTGCTGCTGCTTCCTCTTGAGTCTCAAGGGGAAGTTTGGGGTGGGGCTTATTAGCTGGTGCGTTTATGTAAAAGTTGAATGCTGTCTGTTATTAAACAATAATAGATCACATTTACATCACTTTCATGGATCTCAATGCCATTTATGGTGAGGGGGATAATTAGCTTGGGTCTTGTGCTTACCACACATCTGTAGAGATAGTTATGTATATTTTATTGTGTTGTGCTCTTGTGATACTTACTAATGAAGTGTTGTGCGTGTGTGACCCCTGCAGGTAAAGCCTGGTGTGCACATAATGGGTCTCCCATTTTGTGGGTGGCCCGGCGGACTGATGAGTGCAAACATCCCCTTTTCCGGTAGTGCTGTGCCCCCTTTGCTGGGTACTGGGTTTGCCCCGGCCGAGGGCAATGGGAACCCCTTCTTGGCCCCAAGCATCTCCACCAACAAGAGCGAGTCTCCGGGCCCCCCCAGTGAGAAACCTCCCTCCGCTGCCTCCCCATTTGTGGAAGTGGCCAAACCACAGGACTGTCCCACCCCTCAGCCCATCCCAGAAGGTGAATAAGCCACTACCAGGCTTTTACACCATTATTCCAAGAGGGATGTAAGCTGTGTGTGCAGAGATATATATGTTTTTTGTGTGTGTGTGTGTGTGTGTACAAACAGTAAGCTCTGTGCATGTGTGTGCAGAGATGCATAAGTTTGTGTGTGTTTGTATACACACAGTAAGCTCTGTGTATGTGTGTGCAGAGATGTTGGTGGGCTGGTGGAAGGTGGCAGACATGGAGGAGCTGCGGAATTTGGTTAAGGCCTTACACTGCAGAGGCATGCGGGAGAAGGCCCTACAGAAACAGATCCAGAAATACATGGAATGTATCGCCCAAGCTTGTGCCAAGAACAAAGATGGTGAGTGCCTTCAATTAACCCAGTCCTCCTCTTGGCAAAGATATCAGGCCTGTTTTATTTATACTCCCTTCATAGTCATTCATTATTTGTGGGTCAGTTCTATCCATAAAACCTTGTTACTCAGAGACTGCCATTCTGCTTTATACATAGAAACATGCAGTTACCTCCATAACCTGCAATGTTGAACCTGAATTGAAATACAGTGGAGTGCCTCCATCTGCATGGTTTCTAACTGCCATACCCCTACCTTCCTAGCTGCCATCATTGATGTGGCTGAACTGGAGGAGAATCAGGTGACAGAGGAGACAGTGGAGAACTGGTGCGTGGAGGAGCAAGCTATGGAGGTGGACATCGCCGTCCTGCAGCAGGTGGAGGAGATGGAGAGGAAGGTGACCTCTGCCAGCCTGCAAGTCAAGGTACGGCACCCAAAACCTACAATGGTGCTGCAAGCATTGTGATGTAGCAAGTGGAGATTTTGTCTTAGAGATTGCAGGTTCCTAGATGGGGCATTACCTTTTGTCCTCAAGCAAGTTATTTACTCTGAGGTATGAAATAACATCCTGCTTTGTAAGTGAGTTATGTAGTGAAGATGTATATGTTGCTCTGTACAAGGTTATTTGATATTGCATTATCATAAAACCCAATAGAAAAGACTTTGTATTCCTTTTAATATTAATATCTGCTAAAAAAAATGGTGCTTGGGCTTACTGCAAGGATCGTTTACTTTTTTATATTCCATATTACTCAATGTAATATAGTAGAACAATTAAAAGGTAGATGCAGTACATAGTTTAAATGTTAATTTTATGAAGAAAGAAACTGATAGGAAAATGTACCATGCACACAAAGGCTTTAATATCAACTTACAGTGGTACATTAAGTAGGAATGAGATTAATTCAAGTGACCATCAAAAGGGCTTATATCTCACTCGCTTCTACAGGGGTGGATCTATCCCGAGCCTCAATCAGAGAGAGAAGATCTGGTCTATTACGAGCACAAGCCTGTCGCTAAGCTATGTCCGGCCAAAGACAAAGAGGCCGGCCACAAGCAGGAAGGCACGGGGGACGACGGCATTGTGCGGCGCGTCAACAACCCCCTAGATATAGCTGTAACCAGGCTGGCTGAGTTGGAGAGGAACATCGAGAGAAGGTACCTGAAGAGCCCCTTAAGCACCACCATTCAGATCAAACTGGATAATGTGGGTACAGTTACTGTCCCTGCTCCTGCACCATCCAGTAGTGATGATGGTGATGGGTAGGTCATCCACATTCATTTGAACCCTCTTTGTGCTTCTCTGCTGACTGGAGCCCTATTTCATTGTCTTGCCTTGTAAAGCTTCCTACAGGCACCTCCCCTCATTCACCTGCCACATCGTTTGATACCTTTTTTTGTGCAGAATGTGTTCCTGGTGTTTATTCTTCAGTACTATATTGTGTTTTTTCTTGAACTTTATTGGGTCCCCTGCATGATTGCGTGGCACTGGTTTCCATGGTATTTGTGAAATCTTCCTCTGCTCATTTCTGTGCCCCTCCCCCTCTTCGGCCCACACACTCCCGAATGTATCAGGCATGTCACCAGTTCTGTGGGACGGCGTTATCTTCAAACCTTGCTGCTTTGACGAGCCCTTTTTTTGCACTCCTGTGGCTTTCTGTGCTCTGCCGCTGACATTGTGAGCGGGTGTGTGTTGTTCTGTGCGGTGACATAAATAGGTTGCTCTCTGAGCCCCCCTCTGCTCCGTTTCACACCCCCCCCCAACCCCCTTCAGAGGCGAGGAGGAGGTGGCCCCCGGCATGAAGGTGTGGCGTAAGGCATTGGGCGAAGTGCGCAGTGCAGCCCAGCTGGCTCTCTGCATCCAGCAGCTACAGAAGTCCATCGCCTGGGAAAAGTCTATCATGAAAGTTGTGAGTAAATATCCACCTTTTTTCCTTGATTTTCAGCCTGTACCATTTCTGTGTCCTCCAGAATGTCACGATCGTAAACCGTGAACATTGTAAACTCTCTTGTGATGCAGTACTGCCAAATTTGTCGGAAGGGAGACAACGAGGAGCTGCTCTTGCTTTGTGATGGGTGTGACAAAGGGTGTCACACATACTGCCATAGACCCAAGATCACAACTATACCTGAAGGGGACTGGTTCTGTCCTGCTTGTATATCTAAGGTAACTGGCCTTTAGTCACAGTAACTTCTAAGGACAGCATTTCAAATGGAAAACATTGTTAGAATTGTTAGCATTTGCTAGCAGTTTGCTAACATACAGTATTTTAAAATATAGGTGTATGTTTCAGTTGGCCACATTAATATCTCACATCAAAAAATACAATTAAAAATCGCTTTCAAAGAGTGTCTTTCAAGTGTTGAGCATGTGTAATTAGTAATTATGACAATGAAAGCAAAATGGGCAAAATGCATGTTTTGAAGCATGCATTCTTAACAAAAAATGTTATGCTAGCTGTCATGCTTTTGAAATAAAATGGACATGAATTTGCAATGGATTTAATTAAAATGTGATTATTTGAAAACAGTTTTCTTCAGTATTGTACCATAAACCTTCAATGTCGGACTAATGGGGAAGGGGTATTCATTAATGTTGAAAGTCCAGTAAATTGACTGTTTTTGCACACCATTAAAATGTAATTGACATTATTAACCTTGGTTGTTATACATATGAACCACAAAAATAAAAACCAACGGTAAATAAGGAAAACTTGACTAAATGCTGATGGGTGTCCCTGGAACATTTTTTAGAGGTTTAGGTACTAATAAATTATTTTTCATAATATTTTTCTGTTAAATCTTAAATAAATTGAATAGGTGTCCTGAAATCAAGTTCAAACATATCTGTTCATGTTTTTTTACAAGTGCTTGTGTAGGACAGTTTGACATGCCTTCAACTGAAAAATGTCACATTTTTAACAAATCTAGCACATGGACCATTTTGGCCCAAAATAAAAAAATGTCCTCCTCTTTTAGTCTGTGTGCAGTTTTTGTGACCTTTCTGATCAGATGTCTTGTTTTGGCGAGCACATCCATTATCTGAATTCAAAGCCTCTTTTCTCTCTCTCCCTCTGACATTCAGGCAAGCGGCCAATCTCCAAAGAATAAAAAGGCACAGACCAGAGCTGGAGCAGGAGGAGGTGGTGGAGGATGTGGTGGAAGTGGAGGAGGTGGTGGAGGAGGTGGAAGTGGAGGGGGAGGAGGTGGTGGAAAGAAGAGTGGTGAGCTGAAACGGACCAGGAAGCTGTTTGCAGTGGGAGAGGTCTCAGAGGATGACGCTGGAAGCACGAGCAGCACTCCAAAGAAAGGAGGGAAAGATGCAAAAAGGAGGAGGGGAGAAGAGACCCCACCCCCAAGCCAGCCCAAACAGGACAGCCCTGCTTGTGTGAGGAAACCCCCGCGGGACAATGTGAGGGACCTTGCTCTGTGCAGGTATGGATGACATGGGCTCTCATAGCAGCTAGGAATTATGCATATATTTGTTTTTGCTCTGTTGTAACCAACCTTTTGGCCACTCCCACCTACTGACCCACTGTTAAAATGCACTTTCTGTGGTTCTGTTTGGTTCGACAATACATATGAACTATTTCTAAACTGGCCTTCATGCAGTTGATTTGTTGGATTCTTGTTACTATAAAATAAACAGTCAAATTGATTCTTTGTACAAAATTGTTTCAAATTAATGGTAGGCTCCAAATTCTGACTAGGGACAATTGTGAAATTTGTGAAATGTTAAATAATAATTCTGAGATTTTCTGTGGATAATTTAGCAAAGAACAGTGCTAGTTTACTGTTGTCTTCATTTTTACCTGTAAAATTTGGAGTGAATGTGCTCAGTTGTGACCTATGTTCTAACACCCCTCCTGCGCTTGTTAGCACACTGTTATCTGAACTAGAGGGCCACCAGGATGCCTGGCCCTTCCTGTCCCCCGTCAACCTGAAATCTGTCCCGGGCTACAGAAAAGTGATCAAGAAACCCATGGATTTCTCCACCATTCGTGAAAAGCTTTGTTGCAATCAGTAAGTGCTATATACTTTGTGCATGGGCTGTCTGTATGCTCCCATTCAAAATATTGTCCAATTATGTTACCTTGTATGTAAAAATATTTTCTATGCTTGTTAAATTGATGCTGAACATTACTTACTTACCCTCAATGTTACTCTCTTCATTGAGCTTTTGTGTATTACAAAAATATTACTTTGTTCATTCCTTTTCAGATACCAGAATCTGGAGACATTCATCATCGATGTCAACTTGGTTTTTGACAACTGCGAAAAGTTCAATGAGGACAACTCTGACATCGGACGAGCTGGACACAACATGAGGAAGTTTTTTGAGAGAAGGTGGACTGACCTTCTGAAGACTAGCTAAGCTTGGTCAGTTTTTACCTTGACTGTCTGGGCCCTCTCTGCCCAGAAGTGAGCACTTGAGAAAGTATTGTACTCCAAATCTCCAAGGCCGAACCTCAGAGGCTCGAGTCTCTCCCAAACAAAGCAGGGCTTCTAAATTAAACATCTACTTTAAGCGATGTACAAAACTGGTCAAGCTAGAACAGGGAAAACACACCCAAAGATTTCCAGACAGGGGTGTCTTAGTGCAATACTGTTTCTTATAAGAAATCGCACTGAATTTACAACCATCAGAGCTGTAATTGGGGAAGAATGCTTTCCACTAGATACCTGTAAATATGTATATGTGTATTTCCCTTTTTTAAAAATATTGTTAATATTATAGTGAATGTATTTAATTTGAATTATTTATGAGTTTTAAAAGGTCCAGTCTTCTTCGTTTTCTATGAAAAAGAAGAAATCGCAAAACTGCTTTAAATATAAAGGAATGTCTTTTTTTCTTTTTCCAAGTATAAAACAAAGCCAAGAAAAAAAAAATACTGTTTACATTGTTCCGTTCAGCCGGGGCATCCCAAAACTCATTACGGTAATACTGTAAAGCTGCATTTATGTGTATAAATATGTTTTTGCATCACTTAGTTGCAAAACACAGTGAGACAACAGTGACACATCTGTATATACTGTTCATTAATGTTAATATTAAGTCTTGTTTGGAATATGTATGATGTGTACATATTGTTTCAGACATCAGACATTGTTTATGTCTTAGAACTGATTGTAGAATATTATTTTAGTCTTAAAGTGATGATGAATATACTGCTTGTACAGTAAATATCCTCTGCAAACACTGTGGTCTCTTTAATCTTGGTAGTGCCTACCTTTACAACAGGGTGTAGGGGATATTGTTTTTTTCGTTTTTAAATTTTTTATATAATTTTAACCCACCCTGGCCTCACATTCTGGCATAATCATTTTTTAAATCCATACGAGATAGATTGCGGCACACAGTATTTTCATGAAAGCATTCCCCTCCATCTGCCTTTACACAGACCCCAAGACACAAAGGCACTCAAACCCATTGTGTTTTGAATCTTGCTGTGTGTCGTGGCCTACTGCAGGCAGCTAGAACAGATTATTATCATTTTTTGTACCTGATTAAGAGTACTTGAAGTTTTTATTTTAAGAGCTTGTGGGAAAAAATGTAGCATTCTTTTTGTAGGAGCATTATTTTTCACTAGTGTGTGGCACGGATCTAATAAAAGGATGTTTTTTAACCCAGCATCACTGTTTATTTCCATCTAGTCTTTCTTATCTCGGCAACATTTGCTGCACATAGAGCTTACCATACAGGAAAATCCATCACCAGAGCCCCACAGTGCTTTGCTTAAAAACCACAGTGCTTTGCAAGAGTATTCACTTCCTGTCAGTGATTTTCCTTTTTGCTGAAGCACTAACGGTGTATTTACACATTTTAAAGTTATGTTTTTATGCAAAACGTAAATGCTCAGACTGACCACTGATGATTGAAAGGAGTTAAATGAAGGCAAAGACCGAAAAAGCAAAACTCTGCAGAGGACAAGGGAGTAACACCCTCTCATTTACACCAGATGCCCTAACTCTGCAATGTTTCAGTGGCTAGCCACGACAAGGCAACATTAACATGTTTTGGGATTTAGATAGAAAGCAATGTTGTGTGTCAAAGTTACAAGATTATCTGGCCTGAAATGTGGCCTGCCAAGACTTGTTTAGTGGGCTGTAACTTTTGGCTGCTTACTTCATCTTACCTGTGCTGAAAGTAGGCAGGCCAGAAATGCTTCGTAAGCAGGCTGGAAATATATTCCAGTTAGGCTGCCCAGGAAAACTCTTCAAGACTGAAAGTGGGAAGCCTTGAAAACCTTCATGAATGGACTGTGAGTGCAGCCAAGGTCGGGCACAGGTGGACTGCCCTTGAAACTTGAGAAGCTGAAAGTGAGATGCCCATTAATAGTACAGAACTAGGCTGTAACTGCGGCCAAGTTTTTCTGCCAAAGAAAACTAATCTGGGCTTAAAGTGGACAGTCCAGAAAACCTTCATGTGTCGGCTGTCAATGGGGCCCAGGTAGGCTGCACAGGAGCACTCATCTGGATTGTTACAAGAATATCCATTTATACTTGAGAACTGGGCTTTAACTGGGATTCAGGATGCAGGTAGGTTGCCCACAAAACTCGTCTGGGTTAAAAGGTTTGGATGCTAGGGCTTAACTCTAGTGGGTTGTACCTGGGGCACAGTTTGGCTATCCAGGAAAACTCATATGGTCTAAAAGTGGGCCGCCCCCAAAACTTTCATAAGTGGGCTGTAAGAGAAACCTTATCTGGACTGAAAATGGAAAGCCCAGAGAAATTTCATAAGTGAGGAGCTGGTCGGCTTCCCAGGAAAACTCATGTAAGTTGAATATGGGTAGCCCACAATACTTCAGAACTGTACTTTAACTGGGGTGCAGGTGGGTTGCCCAGGTAAATGTACCTGGGCTGTAAGTGAGCAGCCAAGAAATACAGCAGAACTTGACTGTAACAGGAGGCAACAGGAGCTGCCCATGGAACACATCTAGGTTGAAAGATTGGATGCCTAAACTTGATTCTTAGGTGGGCTGTAACTGGGGCCCAGGGTAGGCTGCCAAGAAAACCTTATCTGGGCTGAAAATGAGAAACCCAGATAAGGTTTCCCACTTCATGCCCACTTATGAACCCAGGAACCCAGATTGGCAGCCCAGGAAATGCCATGTGTGCTGAGACTGGGCAGCCCAGATGTAGTACAGAACTTATTGGTGCTGAAAGTTCATGCAAAACATGATGATCCATGGTATCCCATGCTCTTTAAGTGCCCCAATAAATGTTTGATGGGGTCTGACCTTTTCTACAAAGGGATTGACAGGGTCAGTGTCACACATTTGCTTAAATTTGACTTAGAAATTGTGCGCAATCTTCAATATTTCTTCGTCATTTTCATTTTCATAACTTTTCTTTGTTTTTAATGTTCAAAATCCTAACACTTTCTGATTATTTCCAGGTTTACATGAAACAATTTAAAAACAAATGTTCAATGTGGTCTCAGATGTTTGGACCCCACTGTGTGTGGGTTGAAAGTGTGTAGCCCAGATATACTACAGAACTGGGCTGTAACTAGCACTTACTCATATGGCTAAAGTGGGCAGCCCAGAAAACTTTCATAAGTGGGCTGTAAGTGGTGTACAGGTGGGTGGCCCAGTTAAACCTATGTGGGATGAAAGTGGGCAGTCCAGAGAGACAACAGAACTGGGTTTTAACTAGGGTGCTGGTGGGCTACCCAGGAAAACTCTTCTGGGGTGAAAATGGGCAGCTCACTTATATGACAGAATTGAGCTTTAATTGAGGTGCTGGTCGGCAGCCCAGGAAAACGTATGTTGCCTGAAGGTGGGCAATCCTGTGGGAAGCCCACTTAGCAAGCAGATCTGGAAAAGCCAGAAACCCAGGTGTGTGGCCTAGGATAAGATACCTGGGTTGAAAGTGGGCAGCCCAGATATATCACAGAACTGGGGTGTAGCTGGGGCCCAGGTGGGCTGACCACAAAGGCTCACATAGGCTGTAAATGGGTAGCCCAGAAAACCTTCATAAGTATGCTGTAAGTAGGGCCATACAGACTGCCCAGAAAAACTATTCTGGACTGTCACAAGAATGCTCAGATATAGTAGAGAACAGGGTTTTAACAGGGAGACAGATATGCTGCCCACAAAAACTCATCTGGGTTGCAGGTTTGGATGCCCAAACATGGTAACACATATACCTGATATGACCAGTCAGGTATAACCAGAAATATTGAACACTCTATGTTTATTACTGTGATCATTTTATATTTACATAGTCATTATAAAATGGCAATATGTATAATGTGCATATACATTAATAACAAGAGTAAAGATTGTATTTGTCAAAAGACACAGAATACAGGGAATTCAAATGAGTGTCACAAACAATAACTTTACCTCTGCTATCAAGACTTTCCAACTCTCAAATTTGAAGGCCACCACAGTTCTGAAGCAATATGTCCTGCTGTCCTTCAGTGTGTACTCACCATTGAACAGCTTCTGCTACATTTCATGTAAACATACAGTTGTCCATTCTACTCATGACTCATAAATGAACTTTAATACATTTAAAAACGGTATTTGAATATGACACTTATTGAATATTCATTATGTTTAAACAAAATTTTTTATTCTTAATTCAATATATTTTCATTAAATCTTCATCTACAAAAGCTTTTGCTTTTTTCCACAAAAAATGAACACATTCTGACACATATTAGAAAAAAATTGTGAGTGACTTCCTCTGCTGCTTCTTAGGGGTGCCTGTTGCGAGTACTGTATTTCCATTGTGATTTCCACGGATATGAACATGGAATTTTCTTTTTGTTAAGTCACGACGAGGAACACCTTTGATGATGCGGTTGCGGTTACATGAAAATCCTCAAGAAGTATTTGACCCTTTCATCATTGTTCACAGTTTAATATGGATATTGATACTATTGAAGCGGCATTATTGCAGAGTGATCATTTTGGCGTTGGCAGGCACTCACATGCTGTGTTTACAATATTTCATTCAAGTAAGAGCAACGCCTCCCCAGTGAATGTCACATGACTGCATCACGTAACGAGGGTGAACCAGGAAATGCGCGAGTAAAATCAGCAACCTAAACAATTTGCGCAGGTTTTGACATTTTCACGGTATCTGTAGTGCAGCAATTGTTTTGAAACTGCGAATAAGGTTATTATAGCTATTTTGGCGAAATGTTCGCTGGAAGGATGTCACTGTATACTTCTGTCAGAATACTTAAATGCAGTAACTTTATGCTAGCCAGTTAGCTTGCGAATCCGTTTATTTGCAGCAAAACCTGATAATATTGTCTTTTTCCGTGTTTTATGACATAATTGTTGATACTTGGTATATTGCTGCTGAATTGTCTCTATATATTTGACAAGCTAATATGTAGCTTTCCAATAATAGTTATCTACTTCTTGTGTAAACATCGCTTGTTTATATTGTATTTATATATTTATTTTTTTGCAGGTTCCTCGCCGTCACCTGCTTTCAGAATGGTGTCACTTATCTGCACGCTCAGAGACCACAGGGATGATATAAACTGGTGTGCCTTCTCTCCAAAACTGCTGGCAACTTGCTCTTCGGATAAGACAGTTCGCATCTATTGTACGCAGGACTTCTCGGAGCTTCCGTTCTCACCACTTACTGGGCACGGATATGGGGTCCATTGCTGTTGCTTCAGTCCCTGTGGTCAATACTTAGCTTCGTGTTCAACGGATGCCACAACGGTTGTTTGGAGCATGGACACGGGTGACATAGTGACAGTGTTCGAGCATCCAGGGCGAAGCCCTGTCAGAGTGTGCGTTTTCTCACCTGACTCCTCTTTGATCTCTGGTGCATCTGATGGGACGCTCGCGCTGTGGGACTTCCAGTCAAAAACACTCCGCAGGTAAAATGACATTTACGTGGAACACAGTTGGAATACGTTTACCCTGTGTGCCGGCAAATGCACACCACAAACTTGAAATTAAAATTCTAATCGATCACGGATTTTTGAGTAAGATTTCAAAGTAATGTACGCATAAAGTAAGTGATGGAAGTAGTTACCCACCCACCAGCTGAAGCTAAAATGTTTATTTCATGCAGAAATACGACAACCAGTGCTTTCTGTACAGTATTATAAAATCCACCACAGTCAATCAAAGTTGATTGAGCACAGTCAGTATTTTGTTTGAGACAGTGGTTCACTCTTTTATATTGAAGGTATAATTCATAAAAGACAAAGACACAGCATTGAAAGTAGTTTTATAATGTATATTTCACACATTGTACATTTTCCCCAGTATTTTAAAGCAACATTCCCCACTCTCAGGACTGCTGCAAGTAACGAGGCCTCGATTGTAGCATGCTCCTTCGGTCCGTGTGGTCAGATACTCGCAACTGGATCCACATATGGGGATCTCAGGATCTGGGATCTGGCACTGAATCTTCTTCAGACTGTGAAGAACGCCCATGATCTTGGGGTGGCCTGCTGTCACTTCTCTCCCAAAATGCAGAATGGTATGTCATGACCTGGGTTTATCTACTCTCGAAAATTCAGAATACACAACTGTTTTTAGTAAATATATTTTAACGGTTTGAATTTATTCAGGCATCCATATTGGCAGGGCAGTAGTGACTATGATGTTGAACAGTTGTGTGTGGCCAAAGTGTTACCAAAGCATTGGTTTTTATTGTTTCCCTTACGATAAGGATACCAAGCTAATAGAAGCCTTGATTAAAACCTCTTATAATATAATAATAATAATAATAATAATAATAATTACATTTTGCATTTGAATAATAATTTCTTGTAAGTTTCAGATAATAGAAATAGAATAATATAAGTATAGGTACCCCATTTGACAGCCAAGACTTGGGGTTGAGGATGGTTTGCTTATTTTCAAAAGAAAAGTAACTCTTTGGGCATTGTAAAAGATTGTGTAAATTTGCACAACAATTCGACCAAACTGCATAACTGACTAAGACCCAGTCAAGATCTAGTGAATATAATGTCAGTTGCAGCAGTATTGGCACTTTGAATGTAGGCTCTCTTCTATCGCATTGAAGATTCAGCCAATCCTCTGCATTGTATTCCCCTGTCATCCACATAAGGCTCTGTATTTCCAAGACTGAAAGGATTAGGTTTTTTAACCGTTGTGTCCATGTATTTGCATAACAAACAATTATCCATTAAAAAAATCTAATAAAATATTCCTTAGAATAAAATTTGGTTGGCCCTTGCAGTTCATTGCTCAGTTTTTGTCCATTGTAATCCATTGTAAACTTGTTTTGAACACATTATCTTAGTGATTCTTGAAAACCTAGAGTAACAAAAAACATTTTTTTCTTATTGCCTCCTGACATGATATCTGATATATGATATATGAAATGATATCTGGTAAAATTCACCCTGTTTCTCATTTTTATAAAGGTTTATGGATTGCATGCAGGCTCCGTTCTGTGTGTTTCTGTAGGAAAGATTAGAATGTACTTGTTTGTTGCCTTCTTCCACAGATGGGCATATGTCACAGCTAAGACTGGCCTCTTGTGGGCAGGACAGCCAGCTGAAGATATGGTTGGTCTCTAGGCAAACCACAGCAGGTACGCTGGCCCTTATTTTCTCCTGAACAAACCATAATGAAAAACACATGAATATAAACCATATCTGCTTTAAACAATGAAGCACTGGGAACTTGTATGAATGGCTTCCTTGGATGTCCAGTGAACCCCTCTCATCCTGCAATATTGCACTTGGTAATGGAAATAACCAAGTCACTCTATAATTACTTTATCCGATATAATTGTGTTAAGAATAACTATTATAATTCCGTTGACACATCAGCTATGATCTAAGTAATCTGAACTGCAAAACACAATTAGCAACTCTGTGCTTGATCTAAGCTGTCACAAGAATAAAAATAGTGGACCATTTAACTAGCTGCTTAGAAGGTTTTGTTTTTGCCCTGTGTGAGCAAAATGAAAAGACGAAACAGAACCTTGCACAGAACATGTGCAAGCTAATGTCTAACCTGCTGCTGTTGCTGTGGAAACAGGAGTGTGTGACGAAGAGGGCTGCGTCCCATGTCACATCCCAGCAGGATTAACGTAGGGAGTTTGTTTCATCCCGCCGCCAGCTGAAGGGCGCATGCACCAGGCGAAACCACATGAGACGAGAGCGCGTGTCACTCATGCATCGCGGAACAAGCACGTCGCTCCATTTGTTTTGCATTTATATTGCTTCACATTCGTTTCAAACAGTGTTTGAAGATAGGCTATGAGTGAATTGAATGTCACGGTTGTTGTTTTTTCCTGCATGCCTATTTCCAGACTCAGTAGCATTCACATCAGCTCACATACATATTTGTCAGATTGCATATATCAATATAATAATTTTACATTCATTTTAATTGCTTGTGATTGCTTATTGTTTATAAATCAGCTAAATGATGACTCCAGTCACAGACATTACTCTAAACTGGCTTATTTTATCTTAAATATTTGAAGCATTTCTGTCATGTAAAGTATTTTAATTGGAGACTATGCATACAGTACAGTATTATGGCACAACAGGGAGCTCGTAATTAATGTTCATTCACTCCTGTAAGTGGTGTCAGCTCTGGCTTTAATTGAGAAAAGGTGTAATTACAGGCGTTTAATTGGTATGTCAGGACGATGCCCGCTGGTGAGGGGGAAGAAATGCAGAAGACACATAGATGCATAGTTGCACAAAAAAAATGAGACAACCAAAGGTGACAAAGGCTGATAAGTAGAACTTCTGTAAAAATGAATTCTAGAAGTCCCTGTCACAGTTGCATGCTTTGAGCCAGAAAATCTAAATTGATAATCAGTTTTGAGAAACGCTGCAAGATTCAACAGTCACTGATTGTGGTGTAAATCTGGAGGTATTTACAAATTTGATTGTGAATAATTGGGAAAGTGTTGTTACTTTTTCAAGTCACCATGTATTTAGTATATCTAGTAGTAGTAACAGGATACTTTCAACATGTACCACTATTACTAATGTCAGAATGTTTTACACTTATTTGTACTGTTTCAATCGCCTCGTTGACTGCCGATGTACTTGAGATTGTTTTCTGATCAGTAGATACAACATGCTTCCACCAGGGGCCCCCACAAAGTCCAGCCTTGAATGTGACTAGTTTTTATTTTCAGAAACCCTACTGTAATAGTTATTGCTGTTGATTGCTCTTCAGGGTGTAAGCTGCAGCTTCTGTACACTTTGGTGGGTCAGTCTGCCCCTGTGCTGTCCTGTGCATTCACTGCTGATGCACAGCTGCTTGTGTCAGGGTAAGAAGGCTTGACTTTTCCTTGCATGGCTCTGATCAAAGCACTACAGTTAATAGTAAGAATACTAGAGGGTGTAGGGTGGCCTATCAGTAAACAGAGCTCCTCTGACGTATTTATATCCTTTAGCTTTGTATTACCAAACATGTTATTGTGCTTGTGTTCCTGCACTTATGAATTGAATCCTAAGAAGAAGTTTAAATTAGAATAAACATCTGTCTTGTAATTTCATAAACAGTATATGTTTTCTTGAGTTCAAATTAAAGATTGTAATGATGAGTACAATTTATGATTATAAGATGATCAGTTATTGTACAGTTACAGTTAATATTTATTTCATTACCATATATTAGCACAAAGCTGTAACTTCAGTACCTTCTTTGGCCACTAGGTGGACCCAGCTCTCTTTTTTAATTCTTATTCTTATTTCTTTACAACTCATTTTTAGATTCAGCCTGTTCATCTACCTGTTATTGAGTGTAGTAGTATTTATTTTGCCCTTATATATCTTAACCTTTGCCTCAGATGTATAAAGTTCTTTCAGAGACAATCTTCTGTTCATGTAAACAAAGTATTTTCATATCGCAATGTCTGTTTTATATTATGTATATTTATCTAACATGGAATGTAATTATGCTGTGTAATTAAAATAAATGTGCTTTACTTGGCCATATCTTACTGCATAAGTAGTTGGTCTAGTGTTGGTGTTGTGTGAGTGGTATTCAGATAAAATATACCGATATCTCTTTTCGTATGGCAGATCAGTGGATAAAAGTGTCACAGTCTATGATGCTGTAAGTAAAATAATAAACTAATATTACTGTAATTTTTATGAACATAAGTTTTATTTGACAAATTTGAGATAACTCAATTGCTTTTTATTTGAGTCAAGTTTATTTGTGGTCACTCAGTCCTGTTTTGCTTTATAGAACCAGGGAGTCCTACTTTACACTTTAAACCAGCACGAAAGGTAAGACTCCTCCCTCATCATGATCCTATGAGAGCTGGTAAGTAACTCAGTATGGAGAGAATGACTTTGTATCATCTGTGTTTCACCAGATATGTGACGGCCTGTGCCTTTTCTCCAACGATGCCTCTAATCGCCACAGGATCCATGGACAAGACTGTGAACATCTGGCGGCTGGAGGATGGGATCAGTGTTCACGGTACGTATGCATCTCTGTTTCACTCATCTCCTCCATAAGACTACAAACCCTCTACAGTGATGGCATGTCAGTCACGTTGTCATATGCTGTATTGTGTATATCACAACATAAACATCCTCTACTGCAGTATGCGAAGACATCTGACTAGTTTGCTCTTTTGAATCTATAATATACAAGTCTTTTTATGTAATGGTGCTTGATGTATTGTATACTCATGTGCTACTTTTTTATTTCAACTCTTAGTTACACAGTATGGTGTATGCATGTTAGCTGGCAGGAGATCCTGATTACTTTTGCAACATTAGGCTATTAGGCTAACACTAGCCTATTTTTAAAAGGATACTGTTAAAAATGTCAGCAGTGTAAGTAATGAATGCAGTCAAGAAAGGATTCAGGTTCTGAGGGCCGAGTGGCCAAGGCTCTTGACTGGGACCCAGGCAGTTGGTGGCTCAAACCCTAGCGCAGCCACAAAAAGGTCAGTGCAGCTGTCAACCACTTTAGCAAGGCCCTTAGTCCTGCCAGGGGGAATTGGCCCCTAGTTAGCTCAGTCAACTGCAAGTGTTTTTGGAGGAAGGCCTAAGCTATGTAACTATAGATAATATATTCTTTAAATCAGTGGATTTTGACACCACTTTCGTCTTCCTGCCTTTCTGGTGTGTATGTGTCTCTGAGGCTCTATTTATTAAGTCATGTGGTTCACATGAAATCACACACCCTTTACTGTATGGTTTGGGATAACTTACCTACTTGTTATAGCCCATGTGGACTGGTGTGTGAGTGACGTTTTCCTCCTCCCTCCTCTTCAGTAAGACTGTGAACCCCCTAAACGCAGTGACAGCTTGTCAGTCAGAACTCTATAATGCATGTAACAGCATAACCAGGCACAACAAGAGCATCTGTAGAAGAAGCTAAAGGACCTCATCGCCTGTGGTGAGCTGAGCTCTTGGGTAATGAATAGCAGTTGGAGAGATTTTTTTCTTTTTTCCTGGCTGAGGTAGCTGGATTGGAACAGGGGAGGGTTTTGAGCGTGGCGCTTGGTTACCGTGCTCTGGTCCCACACTGACAGATGGAACGGGGGCAACAGCCGGGGACAAGGACCCACCAGGGGAAAAGGCCTGAATAGAAAGTTCTATAAATATCACCTGAGTATGCACCATGATAGACACCTAGCTGCAGGCCTTAGCATTTCCAGGGGATTTCCTCTCCCAAGTAGCTTGTGTCAATAGAAAAAAACGCAAAATGCTCTGTCTTTGATTGCTGTTGTATAAACAGCTCTCTCTGATAATTTTATAACATCAATGAATAAACTCTGTTTTTCCTTCACATGTGGTGTGGAGAATTTTGTCCCTGACCGCCTTCCCCCGCCATCCCCAGTTCCCCCCACCCTTTTTTCTGTTAGCTGTTAAAATGTGTTTTTCCTTCCTTTTAATCATTAGGGGATGAAGGGAAATCCTTACCGGGTGAGTACACTTCCTCATCTGTGATTCTGTGTGCGGTGGAGGTCACTGTGTGTGTGTCCACTGGGGGAAGGAGCTCTAAATCCAACACTGATCAAAGGATTTGGAGAAGAATAATACGATAAATCAGACACACCGAGTGACACATTTCCAGCAAGGGGTTAGATACACATTCGGTTCATGAATAACATAAAATTGATGCTCACATTGCCGTTATTTAATTCAAACAAGATGAAATCATCCTCTGTTCCTCTCTGTTACGGTTGTGTAGATCCAATTTCACATGCAGAATAATCAGTCAAGCATGAACTGAGATTCAATACCTATTGATCACTCCATTTCCTTGGATTTGTGTTGATTGTGTATTCTGTGTATTGAAGATGTCTTTGCTTCATTTTGAGGAATACATTACTCTGATATGATATAGTCAGTACAAGCAGGTTTTCTGAGTCATATGGTTTGGGCTAAAATTACCTACATGCTTTCGTAATGAACAGAAGCACTGCAGTATTTGGCAAAATGCTGATAGCCTAAAATACTTCTGCAATTTAAGTATTTTGATGGCATTACATAACAGATGTAATATACATACAAGCGCAATAGATACTAGTACTACCTAAGATTTCGTAATACATTTAATAGTCAATAGATGGTTCTTCTACATCATATTCTTGTTTTTCTTCTGTTTCTAGCTGTAAGCAGTACTGATGTCCCTGAAGGTAAGTTCTCTATACCAGTGTGCTATGCTGCCAGTCCTTGTTCTTTTAAAATTCTAAACTTAGCTAAAAGCAGAAGGGACAGGAGACTCATCTTTCATTTTCAGAGTTCTTTAGGTACTTGGACAGTAAATGGATGGGACAAGACTTGTGCACATCAAAGATGGGTATATTCTGACGTTAGGTGCACTCCCACACAAATCTTAAATGGGTGGACCATCTTGGTTTTTACTGAATATCATTAAATTGGCTCATTCTGACACATGTCCACAGAGGGCCAGGCTAGTATATAAGTGTATTGCATGTCTTGTTAACTCACGAGAGTAAAAATAGGTTTTGCACACCTAAAAAAAGGTATTGAGCACAGGTGCATAAGGGAAGAAGATAATCATGCAGCACTATAAAAGGTGGTCAATCCCACCACCCTGCACCCCCCCCCCACCCCACCCCACACACTCACTGATAGTATTTGACAGATTATTTTTTTAGTACTTCTGTGCTGATATTCCAGCTTACAGTCTTTCATTATAGCACTGATTAGTAAAAGCCCATATAGTTTATGGTCTTCACACACATATCCACATCCTACTGGTCACAAGGTGGTGGTCTGAGGCGGAGGTCATTAGTGCCTGTCTAGGAAGGGTTGAAACATAGTACATAAGACAAGACGTTACTTAGATAATGAGAAATCCCGTCAGCCTCTAGTGAAATCATTCATCTGCTTTAATGATGGTGAATGCACAGGGCTAAATCTCCTTGTAGTGTCATTAGAAAGCCCTCCTAACACATGAGTGCATTTTATATGTCTCATCTTGCAGTGTTTTGAAAAACGATGGCCCACTTAATGTCATCAGGGGGACAGTTTTGATGCAGAGAGGTCATTCCAAGGCTAGCGCTAATAAATATTTACGCAACATGAAAATGTGACTGAAGAATTGTTGACGAATAAAGGGCATGGCAAGGTAAACAGCTTAGATAGCCGTGTCTCGCCTCGTATATTTTGTCACTGTGCTGTAGAAATGAAAAACAATTTGTTTTTCGGGGCAGACGGAGTGTTTGTGTGAGGAATGTTGGGGGGTCTTTGGTGGGATAAGATAAGCAGTGCGTGGTGCCTGATGGGAGGGTACTTCCTGTTTTGTGCACTCTCCAGACAGGAAGTTGCCAGGTCACTCGAGGCTGTTGGTGTGCGACTGGTCAGAGGAGGATGTCTTGGCCTGGCTCTGCAGTGAGGGGCTGGAGGCTCTTGTCAGCACATTCAAGGCCCATAATATTGACGGAGGAGAACTTATCTGTCTGACCAAAGACATTCTGGCTGCTGAGATGAACATAGGTGAGGCTGCAGTGGTCAGAAGCAATACTCATAAAAATATGCACAGTGGAGTTGTGCAAGTTGGAATAATTGCAGTCCTGTAATGCAAATGAGTTACTCCTTGGAAGACTTTATTGGGATGTACTTGCTTAGTTTATGCTGAATGCTGAATACAGTCACTGCAAATCCTTAATGCTTCTTTTTAAACGTGGTAATTCAATGAATGTTTAATGTAAAACTAAATGAGAAAAGACTAATGCCAGTTTTGGAGAGATGATACCGTGCTATCTATCATTACAAGTAGACATTCCTCTCACACACAAAGCAAAAATGGATGCAGTATTGCATACAGCACAGATTATATTATTTAATATGGGAGACTTTACAAAAAAAGTGTATCGGCATTGTGACGTTCAGAGGAATTCTGTATTACTCAGTAATATAGTTGTGTTGTAGCTATAGAGGACTACAAGCGAAGCAGAACTTCATCTGTTTATCAGTGTCTATACATTTCTTTGCGAACCTACATAGAAATGGCCAGGCCTTTACATACTTCAAAAAGTTAAAAAAATGGATTTTCTTTTGGCAGCTGGTTATTGTCCACTAATGTAATAATTGTGAGGGTATGGGGTATGGAATCCTCTCAGAATTCAGAGAATACATAATCTGTCTGGAAACAGGATTTATGGATTTGGAATTATCAGGGTCTAATCTTTAATTTACTTCTACATGCTTTTTACTTTGACTATGCCTGTGAGCTTGGCTCTCATTTCATTTAATTTTTAGTGTCTTGTTCTCTGCTCTCCCTCTATCTCTTCGTTTGTATTTATATATTCCTTTTAAAATGAATAATTCATGGATATGATCTGTTGCTTATTCTTGGTATCTGTGGACTGAACACCTTCATAGTGTGTTTTGAAGATATCAATGCAGTCTGATTTGAAATGAGTAACTTTTTAAAATATTCATCTGACTGAAATGAATACTAATTCCTATGTTTGTACTTTAACACCTGACATTTTCAAGAACCCTCATTATGGCCTATAAATTAGAGGTAAAGTAAGTAAGACGTTTGCTCATCCATTTTCTGATATCCTGAAAGACCGTCTGAGGCTATAGATAGATATCGAGAACTATAGTTAACACTACAGTGTGATAGCTGCTGATTTATGGCTGTTGTGTCCTTGAGAAATCCTGTGAAAAGTCATTGAAAATGTATTGGTGCATGCATAAATGTAAATGATGCATTGTCCAAATGGAATAGCGGAGACCAAGATACAACCTTCAACTTTAAATTCAAGCAAATTTTGCTGGGTATTATTTGTACTTTATCTTCTGTTATCATCGTTGTAGTTTTGGTTCCATGCTTGATTTAGGTTAATTCATCTATTTTAGGACAATTAAAGCGCTCCAGCTTATGCCAGATTTCATAGCTTTACATGATTATATTTCATACAAGGTGCCAGTATTTTAAAAGGAATAATCCTAGCACAGCTGTTCTGTCTACACTATTAAACTTCACGTCTTAAGGTCAAGGGTAATGTCAGTTACTGATGTCAGTTGAAATGTTGCTAAGACCTCGATCATTGATCATCAAGAACCTGATTTCTGCTGTTTCCATTTTAGCCCTCTTGCATTGTTGTCTTGTTTTTTTCCCGTATTTATGTCTGAAAGCCCCATTTTTGTCCCAATTAATTTCTCTTATGGTTGACAGTATAAACTTCAAAAGATCTGCAATGTTCTTCTGCACTTGACGGGTGTGTCATTTTTCTGTCCCAGCTAAGATTTGAACCAACAACCCTGATGGTCCAAAGCCCATTTTCATGGCCTGGTTTCTGCTAAATCATATTCTTCATTCTTTATATTGCTCCCTTCACCCAGTTCCTGTGGGACTCCTGAGTGTTTGCCAGAATGCTAATTAATTAAATTTGTCAGGATGCTGAAGTCATCATAACACAGTCTTTGGGATGAATGATGCTGAAGTCATCATAACACAGTCTTTGGGATGAATGATGCTGAAGTCATCATAACACAGTCTTTGGGATGAATGATGCTGAAGTCATCGTAACACAGTCTTTGAGATGAATGATGCTGAAGTCATCATAACACAGTCTTTGAGATGAATGATGCTGAAGTCATCATAACACAGTCTTTGGGATGCTGAAGTCATCATAACACACTCTTTGGGATGAATGATGCTGAAGTCATCATAACACACTCTTTGGGATGAATGATGCTGAAGTCATCATAACACAGTCTTTGAGATGAATGATGCTGAAGTCATCATAACACAGTCTTTGAGATGAATGATGCTGAAGTCATCATAACACAGTCTTTGAGATGAATGATGCTGAAGTCATCGTAACACAGTCTTTGAGATGAATGATGCTGAAGTCATCATAACACACTCTTTGGGATGAATGGAGGCTCGGCTTGGCTCTGGCAGCACAGCTGCTGAGGGAATCAACAGTATCAACATTCTGGCCTCTGGTGATGGAGGGTCTCTATGGACCAGATAGGCAGCCACTGCAGTCTGCATTTAGATCAGCCGAGCACCGGAGAGCATTGTTGCTGGTGGATGCATTTTGCAAATCACTGTAGAACACTAGAAATTAGACCACTGCCTGTGTTGTTCTACAGAAAGGGTAACTCATTTAACATCAGTTAGTGTCTAATGTCTGAGGTCGCTTGCTGCACAAGTGGTAATAGTTTCATTATTTGATAGTGGTCAGAACTGTTTAGTTAATTGTCACTGTATTTGAGTGTCATCTGAATCGGAGGCGTCCAAAAATCCTGGCTGAGCAAATGTTACTATGCATAGCATGATTTGATAAATATATTTAGTTTCTGTGCCATTTACAGAACGAGAACAACCAGACCTCAAATAAACAAACTTTAAGGGCTCACACAGTTCAGTCAAAACAAATTTTACATTTTATACGTTTCTATGATTTTTTTCTATTTTATTGAAAACAGACATGTCTTTTGGAATTTGCTCTTTTAATTCTACTCTAGAATACTGCATGCCTCATTTTGATTTCAATTTCATGTGCCTGGTTGTCACTCCAGGTCTTGGAGAGATCACCAAAGACTTCCCCTTTAAGATACTCATAATAAAATACATCCCTTGGGATTAATCTGTTTTCTCCTGAAATTCCACAGCATGTTCAGACCAAAGAAATGAGGTGAAGTGAGGTAGCTGTGTAGTCGACTGTTTTAATTGGTCATTAACTGCTGAGGAACAACAAAAACATTCATACTCTGTGGCTGTCCAGGGCCTGGAGTGAGGACCACTGCCTTACAGACAGTGTGTTTGATGGAATCCCAGGGGATGCATTTTATGTAAGTATTTTAAAGGGAAGTTTTACTAGTCTTTGCTGGATTTCAGTATATTTTCTATTGTGTGCTCTCATCAATACAGAACTCCTCACTGAATAGTCTAAATACTAATGAAAATAGGTTTTTTTTAAGGTTTGTATAAATTCAGTGTAATCTCTCGCTTGCAGTATTGTGTCTGTCTGCCCTCCAGTTTTCTTTTGTGCATTTTTCAAAGGCACTTGAACCAGAAGATACCTGTTTCAACTCCTGTGCCTTTGAAGTATCACAGTCTGTGTTGATTATAGCTCCATGCACTTACATTCCTCTGAAGTCTGCATCCCTTTGGTAAATTATTTTTTGCATTTCCACACTGCCTTGCTTTAAATTTTTGTGTTTGTTCCTTAATTTAGATTCAGTGGGCCTTCGCAATAAGGTGATGAGGAAGATTGAGGAGCTGAAGACGTCGCTGGTTTGTACAGGGGTTCCAGATGAGTTCTTGTGCCCCATCACTAGGGAGGTTATGAAAGACCCTGTCATAGCTGCTGGTAAGTCTTCTCGGGGTTGGCCTTGAAATCTCAACTTCTGCCTTTCCCTCCAGAGTGACACTGTAAACCTAGAACACTTTGGTCATAGATTGCAAGAACTGATACCACAGTACGGAGCTAGATAGTGTTTTATATGGAGTGAGGTATGTCTGAAGATGTTTCTCCATCTACCATTGTGTCTGATGATTTGTACTCATGTGCAACACAACCAGGGGTGAAAGTAAATTTTAAAATTCTTTTAAAAGTATTTAAAAGTATTTTAAAAAAGAATTTAAAAGTTTTAAATTCTTGCCAGTACTATTTGCCAGTACTTTCGGATGTAGACGCGCATGCGCACTCACGTACTGCTGAGTGAAATCTCCAGTCGTAATCTTTTAGTGGTATGCAGTTCCGGACCGCACCGGCTTACTTTCACCCCTGAACACAACTGACAAATCTCTACCATGATTTGTACACGTTCGACATAAGCAAATATGAGCCATGACTTTTTTGACTAAATTTTGACTAATTTATAAAAAATTATGGTCTATATATTGAATTTAGTTCTCCTTTTTGGAAAGTGCAACAATGTTCAAATAAACATGTATTTTTGCATTGTGCTTCTGTTTTAAACAGATGGCTATTCCTATGAGAGAGAGGCAATTGAAAGTTGGATCAACAGCAAGAATCGTTCCAGCCCCATGACAAACTTGCCTTTACAAACAACCGTAGTCACTCCAAATAGAACCCTGAAGATGGCCATCGGCCGCTGGAAGAGCAGTCAGTGATCAGCAGCCCTTTTACCTGTCCCTCTGAATTGGTCCAACATTTAGGCTTACAGTGAATTGTCATTGCTCCCATATTTTTTCAACTTGCATATTATACCTATTCATAGATCATGCTATATCATGCACCATTATTTTTAAATATAAGATCTTTGTTTGTAACTGCATAAAAGTGTATCTACATGTATATACAAACAACTCAAGCATTCAACAAGAATGCTCACATACTATATTTCATATGTGAGCATGTATGTGTGTGTGCATGCATTTATGTATGTATGTATGTATGTATGTATGTATGTATGTATGTATGTATGTATGTATGCTTGTGTATGTTAAGGCAGCAATCAAAAATTAATTGAATAATTTTTCCTGTTTGTTGAAGTAATTACAAAATTAATTGGGATGATATTATTTTCCCCATCTTAATCTGACATTTAAAATAGCCAGGAACAAGAGCAAATGGCTTGTCATACTGCCTGTGATCAAAAAGGTGTCATGATACAAGCAGCTGAGTCTTTGTCATGTTGCCTTTTGCATCAAACATGAAAACAAAGTGTATATGTACATTTCCTTGTTATGTCCATTCGTTATTGTATTGTTGCTTAAACAGACTTCTAACTATAGTACAGGACATCACTATAGAACAGGTTCTTTGTGACTTGACTTTTAGCGGCCTTAAAATTTACTAACTTAATACTTCTTTGATAATTCCTCTGTGTAAATATGACAGGTAATGTAGCTCATATAAGCATTAGCTTACTACAGATACAATCATTTGAATATTTTAGTTCTTCAATATGGCTCTTAGTGTCATACACCTTGTTCTGTCACTTAACTCAGATTAAGAATTTACAAGTTTTTTTATCCTCAATCATCTCTCTTGATCTGAGCTCAAGATCACCTATTAGTTTGTGCAAAATTAATGAAAAACTAGTTATGTTCTATATTCTGTGCTCTATAATAATATAGAGAATCATACTTGGTTATTAAAATGCATCTGTTTGGAAAAAAGTTTGGAATATTTTTATTTATGAAAGATGGCTGTCAAAATCATTACCTCTCTGTAGCAAAGGCATCTTTTTCATTTCAGTTCTAATGATAAAGACAGAAATGAGGTTGTGGCAGCCTGTTTTGGTGACTTTTCCATTTTTCTACTGTTTTGCTGGAATTGTTAAAACAAGATGTGGAATTTCCTTAATCGTTTTTCATCCACTGTGCTAGAATAACATTCAGCTATAGAGTTTTTTTGTCATTTGAACATTCCATGAAATAAATGTGATTAATCACAGCCAATCATGGACATTGTCAATTTTACTGTAAAAATAACTGATGGACAGGGTCAGGTGTGACTGGTTTATTTCTGATGGAATGACCCACATATATATGTGTGTGTGTGTGTGTGTGTGTGTGTGTGCGCATATACACATGCACATATATACATATGCATGTGTGCATGTATCTATGAAAGAGTTGTATATGTACATGAAAATGTTGTTCATCTTCAGTATGACACCATAGTTTCCTGTAATGATGTCTTCCTCAGTAATGAGCCTGGGGCTTCTCAATAACGGTTTTGGCTGTCTGGTTAAGGTCTACAGCCGCTAAAGTAGACATTTATTCCATGCACTGCAAACAATTCTAAACATAATCCACAAATGTCACTGCCCCTTGACTCCACCACCTCTTTGGGTCTGTGGTGCTTTGCATTTTGATTGCATCAGTACACAACTGCATTGTAAAGACGCCTGTTTATTTTTACTTAGTTTGTTCTCCTTCATGATTTCAGTAATGAGTTTTCTATTTAAAGCCTGATTGTGATGAATGGTTGTGTACATTGCTAGCAATTTGATGAGATGAATGAGTGCTACGCGAGCTGGCTCGCTGACTCGCTGACTCGTCTTCAGATTGAAGTGCTGACATTTATAGTCTTTATAAACAGGAATAGCTCAACAATGTTCCATTCTCTGAACCCTGCTTAGGCTTGTGACACCAATTGACAAGGCAATCTCCAACTTCGCTTAATAAAAGAACTGAGCGTAAGCGGTTCTGATCATTTCCTCAGGGGAGCAGTCCCAGTGTGCTCCTGGTATAACGGTATTGGACCCGTTTAAAAATGAGATAAATGTAACTGCATTTTCTGAGTGGCATAAACTGCATCGTTGTCTACAACATGAAATTGTCAAATTAATTAAAACCTGTCATTTCAAAGGTTTAAATGATATAGGATGCAACATTATAAACTTGCAGCAAAATTATATTGGAAGTGGAGGTACTTTATAGTTCCTTACAAATAACTTATTCAAAAACTTCAATCTTTATCTCATCCGATGGTATCCATTACTACATCTAAAATGCTGTGTGTAGCCAAGAATAAGACCTCTAAATTACAGAACTCTAGATGCATCTCATCAGAATCTATGGGGCCCAGACAAAAAATCAGACCCAGCAGATATTACCGAGGAACTTTATTGGCAGTAATGTTCTATTACAGTATGTGATAACAGGTAAAACAACTCACAATACTGGAAACAAGTCAACATTTGCAAATGACATACATAGTAAAATATAGCTGATGGCCCCAGCCCACAAAAACCCTTGAATATATTTTGTGTACTTTATTATAAACAGCGACTGTAGCAACCAAAAAAATCTCGGTAAAGCTCATCGAAATCTGAAAATGTCTGTGCAGCTGTGCAAAAATAACTATAAAATATTGCTTTTACAATTGACTAAGCCATAGTAGCTGTAAATAAGTGAATCTAGACAGCAACATAAACATATAGATACAATGTGCAAACATACAGGAGAAACAAATTTCTTCTATGACAGTGGCACAGACTTTCGCTGAAAATGTATTTGTGTGTGTACCTGTGTACAAAGGACAGGCAATAATTATCCGCAATTTATAAAATTTATTACAACAACAACGAAGAGTTACAACGTCATCATTTCTCAACATAGTCCATTCCTTTCTCTGAGCACTTGGTACAACATTTCACAACCTTCTTTAAGCCATCAGAAACAACTATTTGGCTCAGAGACAGCCCATGCACGCATTGCTTCCTTCACTCCTTGGTCCATAGCAAAGCGACTGCCTCTTAAGGCATCTTTGAGTGGACCAAGCAGGTGATACTCCAAAGGGGGCATGGTCAAGATCATATGGAGGATGCTCCAAAGTTCAGTCGCTGGAGGGTCTCAATATTTCATCAGCAGTCATCAGCGTTTGCTTTGAATTTCAGGTTTAACCTGTCAATGTAGCATCTCACTGTAACATGCACTGTTGACCCTCAGATGATAATATTGTGACAAAAACAGGGCCATATTGTGGATAATTATTGACTCACCCTCATCCATACACATACATATATATCTTACATTTTATATAAAATTTGTGTATACATACAACGGCTTAGCAGTATCCTCTTCATAGCTTAGAAATGCCCGATTCCAGTTTGGTCTCCCATCTGTTCCTGGACTTTACTTTTTTTTTTAATCAACCCAACAGTGTAGCCCAAGAATCAGACCCCCGAAATGTTCTACTTCAGTTGAGTAATATTGAAAATGTTCGTAATCGTAATGTGTAAGCACCTGAAAGGTATCGATTGACCAATTAGCACTGCATTTTTGTCTGTGTATACTGTATTGTACATGCTATGTGAGTTTCTCAGTGCAATGTTGAACTTGGCTGAACTGTAGTAAATGTGCAGCCCTTCCACAGAAGCACATGAAGCACCATCTATGCCTTGGAAAGCGCAAAAGAGTGCTAGTCTCAACATTGCCTGTGGTCCATATTTACTTTCTAAAATTAAAAAAACTTCACACTGACTTAAAATTCTAAGTGGAAAAGTATTTTGATAAATGGTATTCTTGAATTTCATCCACCACTTAAAACAGTGCATTTCAGGGAATGTGGGGGTCACACTGAAATGATAAATTACACATTGGACTCTACAAAGGATCGCTTTGGTTTCATTGAAGCCAGGTGAATGGAGGGATTATCTCGGACCAGGGCAGACGGCTTGGGCTTACTGTCAGTGAAAGAATGCAAGATGGCTACAGCTGGCTTGGATTCCTTGTAACAGGTGGCGGCTTGGCAGAACTTCTCTGCAAATTCCCTGGAATGCATCCCGTTGTGAAGGCTCCCCGTGATGGCCTGAGATGGAGCTCTGAGCTGGTCCTGGTAAGCGCTCACAGTCGTGGCATAAGGCAGCTCGCAGGTCACTGTCTGCGCGCCTGCGGTGGACATGGTGTGGCTGATCAATCCCTCAAAGGAGTGGCTCTGCCACCCGCGGCTGGCGAGCGGATGGCCCTGGTGCGTCGGCTGCTGTTGGAAGCGTGCCGTTTTGTCCATTACCCCCATGAAGGGACGAGGCTTGTACTCGCCTGTGGCCCTGTCTTGAGTGGTCTTGGCACGCACGTCCGGGCCCTGCGGCTTGCAGCCATCAGAGAGGCTGCCAGTGGATCCCAGGCTGCTTGTGGAGCTGGACACCTTCATGCTGCTGGCCTGGGACCCTGCCGTGGAGATGCTGCTGGCCACCGACTCCTTCCCCAGGTCCTCTGCTGCTCCCCCAGCCAGCGCATCTAGAGAGCACACTGAGTGGGCCGACAGCCTGTCCACAACCATCTTACCTGTGCTGGAGGAGTAGGGGGGCTGGATGGGGTGATAAGAGGGCTGGGTCTCTGGATCACAGTGGTGGGGAGCAGGGATCTGGTGCTCGCTGAGCCTGGGGTCTTCCACACCCAGGGGCAGTGGGCTGATGTCGATGCCTGGGCCTGGCTTTAGAACACAGGACACGTGTCGACTGGGCGGGGGGCTGGAGGAACTGTACTGGGACTTGCTTCCAGGTCTGACCCCAGACTGTAGGGAGTTTAAGTGCTGGTTGGTTTTGACAATTTGGGCCTGCTTGCTGGGCTGGTAGACCAGTGACTCCCGGTTAAAGTTGTGGTTCAGTTTTTCGGGAGGTGACTCTGGCCTTGGGTTCTGTTGAGAGGGCTCTGCTGTGTCTGGAGGCATCTGGTTCAATGAGCAGCCATTCTGTGGCCAGTCCCCTTGCCCTTTGTCATACTGAGAGGTCTCTTCCTCTTCTGGGTTGTTCACCGGTGGTGCTGGTGCACTCTGGCTCTCTGCTGTATTCTGCTCAATGGGATCCTCCTGCTTTTCTGTGCATTCTTCATCATGGGCTGGTGCCCCCTGCTGTTTCTGCTGGGCACGTGGCAATTGCTTACATTCATCCTCCACCCGTGCCAGAAGTCTCCGGATCTCCCGGTTGGTCGGGCAGAGTTTGGAGGCCTCGTGTAAGTCCGCCAATGCAGCCGCAAACTGCCTATGGGAAGAAAGAGACCAGACAGTCAGCCTTGTTCATCTACCAGAGGCAGGTCCTCACAATTTGTAAACTTCTGAATGGTCCATTGGGACGATCAGATCAGTGTAGGAATGGCTCTTACCTGCTGCTCCTTTTGCCCTGGCCCTGGCATAATAGGCCTCGTACGATTTTGGTTTCAGTTCTAGGGCCTTTGTTGCAAATTCCTCAGCCATGCCAAAGTCCTGTTCAGAGGAATTACAGCACATTGATCTATGTAATCAGCTCAAGGCACGCTGGGAATGCATGCTGAACAATGATAAGCTTTCCATTTCATGGCGACACAGAAATCCACCATTACCACGGTAACGACTACACATGGATCACTGCCATGCATGTGTTGTAAACCGCCTTTATTGATAGTGTTGTTTTTTATTAATGACTTAATTGAATAATCCTAAGAATGTAGTATAACTCAGCACGCTTTTTTAGCAGTCAAATACCGAGAGCTCTGTTGACACAAACAATGGCATTCATTTTTGTAGTTTACTTCCTCTACATTTTTCTACACTCCTGGACAATGAAAATACATTGATAATTGTGTGATTTATCTCCCAGCGCACTGAAATAAATTACTTACAGGCCTCCATTCATGTTTCACTAAAATTATTTAGTAACAGTAAGAGCGGTGTCTGTCCTACAGGAGGTGCTGCAGAAATTAGCAACATCTCCAGTGACCATGTCACTTCATTTGTTTATGCTTTCATGGCATAAGACTCCCCTGAAAGATTTATTTATCACACCTTTTTGTGCAAATGTCAACCCTTACTAAATGCAACTGTTCTTCATATGGAATTGAATGGCACTACTATATATGGAATTGAATGAGATTCAGTCAGGAAGTACAATATTGTTTTCATTATTATTATTTTTATCAGTTTTTAAATTATGCACATTTTCCAGGTAAATAGATACAGCTGGTATAGAAATGAAAAGCCCAAGGGGTTCACTCAAGGATGTATGTGTCAGTAGTACGCAAGGGATTATATCCAGTTCATCATTGGTTTTTTGCACTAACCACACAGAACCAAACCACTTTACTGGATACTGATTAGGGAGGGACAGATGTGGGAAATTACACTTATAAACAGCAGGCTGCAGCTTCAAATCTTACAATATACACAGATGACAGATATAACATGGATCACTCTGTATTTGTGTTTTGTTTTACATCAGTTTCACACCTGGCAGTTTGACTCAGGGCTCTATAGTGTATAGGACTCAAACACAGAGGGAGAGCAGGGAAAGACACTCACGTTGGTTTTCCTGCGGCAGCGGGAAAGGTTGAGGTACAGTGACACTCGTAGCTCTTTGAAGGCCTTCAGGTCATCCCCAAACCCGTCCCTTGGGAACTTCCTCAGAGCATACTGGTACCTCTGTGCTGCTTCCTTCATCTTCCCCTTCTGAAAGAGCAGACAGTCATCATGGCTACCTCTCCATCATTCACATGCTTGTCTCCTCTGAGCTCATGTTGGTCCATGTTTGAGCTCAGTGTCTACATCCTGTGCTAACACGTGGGAAAAGGCTTGTGGAGGTTTTTTGGTTGGTCTGATAAAAATGGCTGACCATTCTATTCCAATGTTACACCATTGAGCCTCAGGTTTTTCACACTGTGAGCTTTTGAAGGTATGAAAACCATTCTGGAAATCAAGTATAAATAAATCACATGTACAACCTCCATTCCTTAACTAAGTATATGTTAAAGTTCTGATGGAAACTACATTAATGTCTAACGATCCTCAACTGAGGCCCAGGCTAAGTAACAGGAGCTGCATGCTGTGTACTGTAACTGCTGTAATACTTGAGGTGTCTGTTAGGTGTGCGTGACCGTAAGAGTAGATGCATAAATGTGTTGAAGTAACACTGCTCATCTGTGCCAAAGCCTTTTTGCTCACAAACCTTATAGAGCAGGTTGCCTTCCTCCATTAGTTTCTGCAGAAGGATGATGAGGATGTCTGGCTTGGACGTCGCCATCGCCCAGGCAGCGTTGCCTGTGGAGGGTCAGAGAGGACACCGTGTTACCCTGGGGCCACGCCCACATCCTAAAGTAACGTTCATGATTTGATGGGTACGGAGTAAGTTACCTAAATTTTGTACCTGATCGATCATAGGGAGATGTTCTGTAGCCTTAAGAGGGCATTATTGCAAGCGTTTGTGAGAGAGAAAAGGGTCAGATATTACAGACAGCCAAGAAATTTTAAGCAGATACAGCAGAAGGAAAGTCACACACATTCGGACAGAAGCATCTGCACACACACAGTGCACACATTGTAAACAAAACAGCACATACACTCACTGTATACATTCATCGCTAATTCCATAATCTAGGTAACCCTTTTAGATACCCCTGTGTTTTCTACAGAAATGAACTTTGGGGGAATGGAAAGAACAGAGACAGACAGGCTTTTAACGAATATCACGATGAAACTTATCCGAACAAGAATGAACTCCAGTATAAAAAAGGTGTCATTTTAGAAACTTAGAGCCTAGAGTCCCTGTTTGCTGCCGATGGACTAGTTCCTTTGTAGAAGTTTCTGGGGTGAGCCAGTTCCGTTATGTCGTCCTTATTATCAGGACACCTTTTCACTGCAGTGGTTTTGAAATAGCAACTGAGGTGCAGGTGCAGCTCTGATGAACTCAAGGATCTGCAGTGTGAGATTTTGGAGCACACACGTCAGGTCCTGTTAGGACTTCATCCCTGCATTCTGTCAATGCCTCTCCCCTTATTCTGCATAATAACATGCAGGCCTTGGATCGGTGCTTTTTAAATTGCCGCTGCATCCATTTTGTCATTGATTCTTTTTTATTTATTCATCCTTAATTTTACAAGGACAGTCCTGCTGCGATGAAATATCTTTTGCAAGATTGTCCTTGCCAAGATGCAATGTACAGTACATCCATTTTAATGAGGCGCAACGATTAAAATGCAGCAAAAAGGAACGAAAAACAACAAACTTTCAGCTCATGGTCTTGATTGTTAAAAGCATGCATATACATCAATTACAGTGTTTAAATTGATCTTTGAAATCAGCTTAAGTAACAGGGCTATCAATCCTTAATTGTTTTTGCAGCATGTTCCATGACCCGGGTGCGTTATAAATAAAAGCCATCTTTCAGAATTCAGAAAACGGATGAGGTACTTTACGAAGCATCATTGAATTGGAACATAGACTGTTATTGCTATTAGTCCATGTCAAACAATGAGGCTATAGGCTCCATCATAACTGGATTGCTCAAATGACACACATAAGTCAGCCAACAATGACCTTTGTGTTGAAGTGCTGAGGTCCTGCACAGAGTCAGTGCCTTAGACCTGACACTATGGACTGCTACAACAATCCATAGTTCTGTGTCTAGGGAAAAGTTAGTTTAGTTTTTGTAGAAACTGGAGAAACACATTTTAAATGGGTCCAATTCCCAGAATGTTCTTGTGCAGAGGTGTATGCACATGTACAGAGATCTCTGTGCTGTCTCATGTACACAGAGATCTGTGTTCACCGTGCAGTCACATGTACAAAGAGCTCTGTGCTCTGTTTGAAGTGGCAGAGAGCTCAATGTCTTGAGTGCAGTGATGTGTGTATACATATAAAAAAAGTGTTTTCACCCAGCTTGGCCCCCTTCTTCAGCAGGGTCACCACCACCGATGTGTTCCGGCACCCTATGGCCCGGTCCAGGGGCCTCATCCCACTGTAGTCCATGTGCTCAATCACTGCACCTCTTTCCACTAGATAATGGACCTGCAAAGAAGAAATGTCACACAGTCACATACACACACGCTCCCTGATATTAATCACAATGAGCAGGGAGATCCCCGGAGGTACTGGTCAAATTTCTACTTCTGCGTTCTCTAAATGATCTCTTTTCTTCTGCTCATTTCCCTGTCATCTTCAGCTGACATGTGGGTAGTGTTCTGGAATAGAATGGCTAAAGTGCATCACTCAGTTGTGTGCCACATGTTGGCTGGAGGTTGTGGTGAGTCCATAGCTTTTAAGCATAGATTTAAGCAGCCCATTAGCAAAGATTTATATAGCAACCTGACAGTTTCTACAGTATTTAAATCCTTAAATTAAGCAAGTCAGTCAGTAAGTAAGTAGCAAGCAATAATTCATGTAATCATTCATGTAATCAATCTTAAAAATGAAGGCTTCTCATGGGCCACACAATGGCATGTGCTCCATGTATCCCATGACCCTAGAGGAATTCTGTGTGTGCTCCATGTGTCATTCAAATTTCACACTTCCAATGAGGAGGAATTTAATCACACTCACTATCTCGGCATCGCCATAGAAGGCAGCCAAGTCCAGCGGTGTGCGTCCGTTCTTGTCTGTGTGATTTATGATGGCGCCATTCTCCACCAGGAACTGCACAACATTCTTGTGTCCTTTCAAGCACGCCCAGCTCAGAGGCGTCAACCCCTCCTTATCCAGCGAAGTCAATACAGCTCCTAAGAAACATGACCAAAACCACAAACCGCTCAAACATTCATCAGAACAAACTTTCTGCAACAAAGCTGAAAATTCCTGAAGAGCTGGAACAGGAATCATATGGCTTGGCCGGAAAAATACATACTTAAACTCTAACAGGCCTGGCCATAACCCTTTTTGACTTCCTCAAAGAATGTCTTGGACATTGGCTCTTTCTGTGATATTTTGAGGTTTTAAACATGCAGCAGAATTTTAACCAGGGCCCATAACCGGAGAGAGGCACTTTGTGTGGAAAGCAAGGCCTGGAGATGTTAGTCGGTTACCGCAAATGTAGAGCTCACCCTTTGAAACCAGGACCTCTGCGATACTCAGGTGGCCCTCGCAGGCCGCCACCATCAGAAGTGTGCGGCCCTGCTTGTCGGTCGTGTTAACATCCGCACCATGCTGGAGCAGCATGTCAGTAATCTGATCCAAGAGAGCAGAGCAGAGCGATTACATCCTCATACTGTTTCTCCATTTCTGTTATAGATTAAATAGTAAGTAAATACTAGAAATGCTTCCAAATGAAATATATTTCCAATAGGATTTAAGACCAGGATCAAGTGATATATTATAACGCAAATCTCCAGCGAACTGTACTCAGTTGCCTCGCTTCACTGTTCCTCCCAATTTCTCTCAAATCTTATCAGTTTGTCCCTAGCCTTCTGAAATTCATGCCCATGTCCTCTCAGTTAGTCCACTGCTCACCTTAGGTTGTCCAAAATTTTTCTGTTTATCTCTACCTAACATCAGTCCATCCCTAACTTCCCTCAGTTTTTCTCTGTCTCCTCCCAGTTTGTCTCCAGTTTCTCTCCGTTTCTTCCAATCTTCTGAGACTGTCCTTCTCAGTTTATCCCTACCTTCTCAGTTTATCCCTGTCCCCAGTTCATCTCAATTTGTCCCTTGCTCCTTTTGGTTTGTCCCTAGGTTGTCTCAGTTAGTGCTTTGCTCCTTTTGGTTTGTCCATCATTTTTCTGTTTGCCCTCTCTCTTTTCAGTTTGTCCCTGTCTCAGCAGAGTCTTACCTGGCCTTGGCCCTGCCTCACAGCGCTGAAGACTGGTGAGACTCCTTTCCGGTTGACTTGTTGCACCATGGCTCCCTGCTCCAGCAGGAGACTGCACACCTCCAGCTTCCCCTGTCCTGCAGCTGCTGTCAGAGCTGAGGAGAGGAGAGGACAGCATCAGAACTCTGCAAACTCAGCCACATCCACTACTGCCCCTACAGTCAGGAGGTCAATATTAACAAATATTAACAACAGTGCAATGAAACTATTGACAAAGTTAGTATAATTCATTAGGACTGGAAATATGCAGCTACATTCCACCCATGGAGTGAAAGGAACACAACAATGGGATATTACTGTTCCGCATTTCAGCATAGTAAAGTCTGAGTGCTGGATTTGATGCATACAGATGAGATACCGGCATTGAAGACTAATTTTCAGTCTTCCCTCTTAGAAATCACCAGGTAACCTAAATGTGGATGAGCATGCCTAAGATCATTTAGTCATATTAGTGTCATTTGATGATTGGTATGCTGTTTGTATATGGAAATGTAGGTAAATAATGGCTCTTAAGCAAATATGTTTTAACTGTATTTCAGAAAATTGTGAATAAACTATATGATTATAGGACTGCTGCTAGCTGACTGCTACCAAATGATAAATGCTACTTTAAAATGGAGAATAGTGTCTCATCTTGTACAAGGATTTTATGTGAAGTGGTCAAATTGTTTTGACCTTGTCTAACTTGTGAGTTACGTAACATAAAGTTCCTTTAATTCCCATGTTTATTTGAACAACGATCACATAAAAACATTGTGAACTGCTTGGGTGACCTGTAAGTGGCACTTTATGAATGTCTCTGTCTTTGTTTGAGAAAAGCTTGTATACTTTTCCCACCCAAACTGTGTCCTTGGCAACACTCCCAACATAACTCGTGGGTTATCTGGCACTATACCGACTGAATGTCAGGGAGACTATAAAATGAAAAAGAAAGCTATATTCAATACTCCTGCATTGCACTTCATTGAGGACCTGTCTAAACAAATGCATTGCAATGGGAGGGCTGTATTCTGAAAGAGGCTGTCTGACCTCAGCATACAAGATGCACAGCCTTTTGCTTTCCCTACAAGGCTATTTATTCCTGTTTGCAGCATAATTCAGTTTGTACCCTTGGCTACAACAGTAGCACAGTGTTTGAAAAGATATCCTGGTACTGCTTTACATTGAAGGTTGACGATGAGTTCAACCAATTATGTTCCACACTGACATTTTCCTCACAGTCCAAAACGCTATCCTGGCCCGTTATCTGACCTCTTTTCATTTCACCATGGGTACTTCAGCTGCAGACAGAACCATTTCTGAAAGCCAAAACAGTTTTGATTCTAATGTTTTTTCTTTTGTGTCCCTGTGGGTTTAAAATGATTTGAAATACCAACCATGCTGAGAGACACTGAATATCTGGACATGTGGGTGTGTAACAAAAATTATGATTAGAACAAAAAAAGATTTGTCAAAACTTCATACACTGTGCATATGCATGTTTTCAATTATGAATCACACCACTCCCAAGGGTCACGCCCACATTTAACCATATATGGTATTAGATCAGTACAACATATGTAGGACGCAGAAATAATATGCTTGTACAGTGACTCTTGGAGAGCAAAATCAAGCTTACTGGGCTCAAGAGTAACAAAATAAATTATCTTTCATAGCTGGGGGTTACAGCAGATATGAATGCTGCTGCCTAACAATATATATGAAGTAGTCCAACATTAAATATGATAATATACTGAATCCATAAAATAATAAATATATTTCAGTCATAAATGTCATTTGTGCATCACATATCAGTTGCTTTTATATGGACTGGAAATTCTTACAGTTGACATAAAGGAGTATAATTAATTCATGATGAACTTATTGCAATATGATTACACAAGGACAGCTGTGCTTCACCTAGCCTGACAGTAGTGGCAGACAGGTGGATATCTTGCTCTTGTTGTAGGTTAGCACTCCACCTCTCATCTTCCTTGTTCACCTCTTTCAGCCTACTATGTCCTCACTCTCTCCCCCCGCCGACACCGCTGGCCTTGAGTCAGTTAGCGGCTCATCAATCAGCTCATTGTCTGATAAAAACAAACATCCTGCGCCAAACTGAGCCTCTGCATCACCACTCCCATTCTCATCACAATCATGCTTCAGTAACGCCTCTGCAAAAGGACAGGACACTTTATATTACTCTCTATATCAGCATAATATCTGGACCTAAAATGCCCCATCGTCAAACAAAAAATAGCTAAACCTGACTTCATTAGTTTTATTTACTAATTTAAAAATTCATTATAAAAATATAATAATCAACACAAATCCATAGACAAATATCACTATACTTTCTGAACATAGGTTCAGTTAGTTGAACATATTCTCTTGAAAATGAATTGATTAAAAATGATTCTTGCATGCCTTGTTGAACAGGTGATTTATTATATTTATGCTGTGATTTAGCAATTTAAGTTAAATTTGCATTCTTCATTATGATTCTTTTTCATGATTGATTCCATGAAATTGAAAATCTGCTTTTTAAATTAAATTCCGTAATGTAGTATGGTCTTCTATGTAGGTCTAGGGTGCAACACACCACTTTATTTCCCACATCCACATAGAATAACTATGAAGAAGTTGCAGCTTCTTACTTCACACTTTTAAGTTCTCTACTTTGGAATTCATCAGCCATGTGCACCAAAGTCCTCATTTTACTGGCCCAGTGACTGGCCCAATACAATACCACTCAACTCACTCTGGACAAAACTGACATAAATAGCAAAAAACGAAAAGCCATAACTTTATTGAATGTGTTCGTTTTATTTAAAATTACCACCCAGGACCTGGGGCAACTAAGTAAACTTTTTTAAACTATGACAAACAAATGTACAAACTGTATGCACCGGCACACAGCAGTGGTATTATATATACACAGCAGTATTATAAGCAGCCCTATGGCAGAGTTTTTCACCCTTGGGGCTCAGAAATGACACATATCATCAATGGTGAATAGCCAGGCATAGTGCAAATTCCAATTTGCAGAGATTATATGAAAACGTGCACAATGTTAGGAACAAGAACAGCTACCTTTATTCTTTGCTGCAATCATTGGACAGAAAATAAACATGTAAAATCACACAGTCCTCTCCCATATCAATTTGCCTAGCCCACCAGGAAAAAAGGTAAAATAAATAAAAATGACATCTAATGAAAACCCTGCTTCAGCTTTCTGTGATAAAACTTATTTTTAAAAGGCTGAAACTGTCCCTGAGACATCATAAGGGAGACCAGCCTTTGACAGTTTTAAAAAGAAATGTATCTCCTAAAGCACTAGAGAGCAGGCTGAAGATAGCACTCTCCTAACGGTTATAGCTTGACATCTCAAGTCCATTTCCTACTGAGTGAGCAATAGGAAGGGTACTGAAAGGAAGAGAGCTATTGTTCAGATTTACATTTACACAGCCACTGTGACATTTAAAGGGTCTCAGAATCTCACAGCTAGGATTTCACTTGGTGATATCTGATCGCAATGGATGAGTATAACGCAACCAATGCAGAGGAAGGTGTATAATTACATTTGTAGAATGCTACTCCAAAGAATGTATTGCAGTAATGCTAAAGGTTGTGAGAGTGAATGGCTAAAAAAACTGTACAAGAGAGAGTAGCTAAAGATCACATTGCTGCAAAATCAGATGTTCTGAGTGACTGTATTCCTCTCCTGTTAATGAAATATCATGTCCGTTTGCATCTCTTTTTATCTCCACTGTCTAGATATCCACTTAAGGGGGTGATAATTATACTCTAACATGGAAAGAAATTTCAAACATTAAAAAAATTGTGCTAAAACTTCCATAAGCAAATGAATGCACTTGAACTGTGGAAAGACTGGGCTTCTCCTTAGACACATTGTTTGTTATTAGAAACACAAGCTTATAATTCTTGTGAATGATGTACATTCCAATTACTTTCAAATGTTCAGAGTAGAAAAAACCCACACACAAAAGTAAAGCTGTTTGTTTTTTTTTCATTGCTCTATTTGTTTCTGACCCTACTTTAAGCCTTTTGCCACTCTTAATATCTTGGAAGCACTACCAGTGCATCCATCCTTACGTTCTGGGTAACTCTAAGAATATTCCAGAAAATCCATAGAGCAAACATACTGTCTCTCCCCAATGCTCTGTCACATGGGATGGTGCTAATTCCACATGTAACCTGCCAATAACCTGAAAGTATTAATACGCATTTATCATTTTTACCTCTCTTATCTGAAAACAACATTTCTGCCTCCTGAATAGCTGATTTCCAGTTTGAACTTAGTGCAAGGAGCACTGAAACTGATATATTATGTTTGCACACTCACCTACGAGCCATTACCCACATTACATGAGAGCCACTGCTGAGCCGAAGATAGCGAGAGCAAAATGCAGCAGACGCTCTTGGACCCCAGGCCTCCATAAACCCATTCTTCTCCAAATCACTCTCATGCTGATAGAGCCATGCTAGGTTTACTGACTCATCACTGCCTGATGAAAGCTGGCCCTGGCCCAGATGGAATCCTTTTTTAGTGTTTGGAAAGAGGTGATGTACCTGTGGTTAATAAATCAATATCGTTTTTTTCCTGAAAGTATAAAAAGTGTTGTGTCCTGTTCCGCAGACATGTGCTTTTGTCTAAGTCTGAACACCCTACAGGATACTTCTCCCTTGTCCCATTAAAATCTGAACTGATGGACCTATACTAGAGAACTCAACTATGGCGGTCATTAATGACTCACAGAGACCACCACACCTACACACAGATTCTGGTCTGACCCACTGTGGGCCATATCCCAGTCCCTGACTGAGCAGAACTGCAGTGACCTAGGTGCTCAACAACAGAAAACTAATATCTGGCAGGATGCCCCAACCTTGACTTTACCAAACCAGTTTTGGTCAGTGAAAGGCTTTATCACACTCAGCTTTTTCATCTCAGCTGCTGTTCTCACACTGTTCAAAGAAACTAGTTTTCCTGAAGGCCCCAAGGCATCTTGTGACATTTTATTTACCTCAGTAAGTGTAATCTAAAGTGCATTAGCTAGTCTTGGAGGTTTCCTGGTATTATCATCAGTATCCAGAGTTTTTAGAACTTTGAAGTATTACAGGGTTCTATCTGTGGACAGTATGGTTAAGAGATGTCTTTGCACAGTAGATGCAGAATGAAGAGAAGTAATGGGTGTACTGAAAGCATTTTGGAGGAGACGGATGTGCCTGAATATCAAGAGGATGTTCCATCAACAGAATTATGGTTGGGAATTCAAAACTGGGGAGTGATGGAAATAAGGATAAAAAAAAAGAAAAAAGCTAGAAAGATTCTCAATTTCTGTTACTCACAAAAAGTTTTAATCTGGGGGGCCTCAGAGTGGTTTACGGGGTAAGATGTTTGCCTGAGAGCCCTGAGAGGGGGCCCAAAACTTGGTCTCACCATTCCAGAGCTCCCCCCTGGTGAGGCAACATCTGGCCCAGCCTCGCCGGGGATGATAAAGGCAAGCAGGCCAAAAGTTGGCAATCTCATCGCTATAGCGCCCACTCTGGTCATGCTGGGCACCCGTGGTGACACAAACCAACGGTACGCTGACTGCGTCATCCTCCAATGTCATAGGCAGTGTGTGATTAGTGGTGCAGCTGCTGTGTGAATAGAGGCGAGAGCGTTGTCACGTGAATCGGAGGAGTAACATGCTCAGCTTCTCCTCCCAAAGCCGTCAGAGCAGGTGCTGTGGTGAGGTCAACTGGCTTGGGTAAACAAGTTCAGGTTGGGATAAATTGGGGAAAAATCAGGGTCAGATAAAAAAGATTTAAAAAAGGAATTATTAATCTGTATTATTATTATAATTACTATTATGAAAGGCACTAGAGAATTCTTATTATATAAACTTACAAATTACATACAAATTAGCCTGACAAACTTGAGACTTTCATATAATTTTTTGCAGACTGATGGTGATCTTGTTTTGGTTCAGAATAAATACAAAAGGAAACATTAATCTCAAGAGATTTTTTTCCACAGTGGTATATGAATACTGTAGCGCTATGGAAAAAGACAGATATTGGTTGCTACTGGGAGAACTTCAATCTTCTATCTAGCCCTTGTGAGAAAGAGGCTTATATGTCCCTCCGAGATGTTTAACCGATAGGGAGCTCTTCCTGCATTGGCACTGATATCAATGTGGGCTTGTGTGTGGTTTGATGTCTGCAATAAACCAGGACAAATGGCTGAGGCTGATCGTAATGGGCACTCTGTAAAACCAAAGGTACACTGCACGAATTGATAAATCCCTTGAAGAATTCTGTAAAAAACACACACATAAAACTACTCAGACTAGCGAGGTGCATATAGAGCTGATGACCCTCCATCAAGATAAAAACAAGCTGGCTGAGGGCCCATTCCCAGTCACGAGAAAATGAGAAAATTAGATTTATAAGGAAATCCATGGATGTCTGAGTAAAGGAACAGAAAACAGAGAAGAGCCAGCCACAGCTACATATACCCCAGCAGCCACATACCTTGTATCTGCCACATAGCTAAAGCTAAGCATGTAGGGGGTTGGTCAGTGTTTGGATGGGACACTAAATGGGAACACTTAGAGCTTGGAGCACTCCAACTTCAGTTATCACTACAACTGGTACTAGTCAGCAATATCCCTCCTTCCTAATTAAAATTCACTAACCATTTCTAGATGAGGCATTAAAGAGACATTAACCAGGCTCTGTCAAGCTGTTGCCTAGTCATCCCCAGGTTTAACTGGCACTAAAATTAACTTCTCTACCTCCGCTAATGTGTGGTTAGTGGTCTGGTGCAGAATGGACACCACGCACCACATCGAGGTTGATTTTCCCTCTTTATTGTTAATCACCTCAAAAATCATAGATTGCAATTCATTCTTCTTATGTCCCAGATTTGCCAGTTGATAATACTTGATTTACTCCACGGATATGAGTCACAACGCAATCACAAACTGAAAAATGAGGGACACACCTACCTGTCTCACCCCACAAGGAGTCATGGCCATCAATCTGCACCGTGTGCTCGTTATTCAGCGCCAGCAAGCTTCTCACGACCTGCCAGACAGGAATCTTTCATTAACGACCCTCGGCCATTCCGTAAAAATAAACTAAACATAAAGATTTATATTGTGTTGCTGAATATATTGCAAAAGAGCTTGAGCAATGACACGGCTTGAGTCCATCAATAAAACAACTCCCAGGTAAATCATATTCCTCTTGCACATGATAAATGTACTCACTGTGAACCAAAGTGCTGATGTGCAGACTGTGTAACACAATATAACCAGGGCTCTTCTGAAAACTGCAGGGCTGATTCAATAAATATAGGTTTACCTCTCTCAACCTCCCTTCCTAAGTTCCCCAGTGCCATGGCTTGATAGTACACACCCCGATCACATATATTATTTTTGGCATTCGCAGCAGGCTGCCTAGGATACCACTGCTTTTGATGCGCTGGTGAGGTTGCGCAAGGCCCTTAACATGCTGTGTGGAGCTTTCTGGGGCTGGGGAGTTGTGTGGCAGTCATCAAGTTTGTAAAATGGCAGAAAAATAACTGTGGACTCCTGGGAACGTCGTTCCCCTGCTGCCACTTCTGCTCTGTGGAACGGAACTGCTGCATGACGTGTTTAAAACCGATGGGGCGGAGTAAAACGGCCCTGTGATAAGGTGGGAGGGGCTACTGGATGGCGATCTGCAAGAGATGCAGGGTATGACTCTACCCCTAAGCTAACGCGTGAGTTGGTCATGTCTCAGTGAGTGTGTTGCAATGTGTAGGTGAGTCTGCCAATGTGAAGGTGTTGGACCCAGGCTGTGTTGATGTGTGTGTTGGTGAGTGTGAACCCGTGTGTGTGTGTGAAATGCAAACATACTCACCTGTGTGTGACCCATACTGGAGGCAGCGACTAGGGCCTGCTGCAGGGCCTTGCTCTTTTGACTGGGGTCTTGAGGTCGGCCCTCGGGCCCCCAGTCCAGGTCCAGCAGGAAGCGGACGATGTCGGGGTGTCCCCTGAGGGCTGCGTGGACCAGGGGACATTGACCAGTCTTATCCACATGGTCAGGCTGTGGGGTCAAGAGCAATTTCCATTAACAACGTTCCACCACCCCCAAGATATCTATGAACTAACAGGTTTATTTAAAAAGCCAATGTAGCAAACTAGCTTGTCATAATATAGCAAGTACATACAATTTCTTGCCACCAAGCATCACCACAGATATGGGGGTACTTTTAAGTACGGTTTCTCCTGGCTGGTTTCCTACTCCTAATCCCACTCCATAGAACCCCCATATCTATGGTGGTGCACAGTGTAACGAGGGAGATGGTTTTAGGCTGCTCTCTAAGAGGCTCAATACCATTCACTACATTACTCAATCGTGTAGCTCACACTTTTCTTGATTAAAAAAATCAAACCTTTCCATGGAAAACGTCATAAGTCTAGATGTGATGCTTATAGTTGATTTATTGCACTCAGTTGGAATGTATTCAACCTTTTTTCAAAAGAAATGCAATGTATTTATGTATACAATTTTACAATTTTTTTAGAGCAAACAACACAGTGCGTTACTAGCATTTTCTATATCTTGAACAGCCCCATTTTAGCAAGGGTGCCAATAGAAGTGAATATACATTACATAAACAAAGTACATTTTAAATATTTTAAATAGTCCATGTGAGCTCAAGGCCAGACTGACCTTGGCTCCCCTCTTGCACAACAAGCTGACCAGCCCCATGTGACCGGCCGCAGCAGCATAGCACAGCGGACTCATCCCATTCTCCGAAACCCCTTCCACAGGGGCTCCGAAATCCAGCAGTAGGGCCGCCATCTCCTGGTGCCCCAGGTGAGTCTGCACGCTCAGGATTGGTGCGTTGTTCAGGACCTCTGTGCGGTAATTCACACTGGCGCCCGCCAGAATCAGCAAACGGCTCACCTGGATGCACACGTTACAGAATATTATTCCCAATGCAGCTTAACGTGAGATAAGGAAAGATGGGTTTTCTCAATACTGCAGTCAAAAAAAGTAACGTTAAACAAGAGATAAGGTATATAAAATATATGGATGGTTTTAAGCCTTATAATAACAAAGCTGTTGTTGATACACTTAAAGTTCACTTTGCTGAACACTTCACAGGTGGCACCAGATATAGTGTAAATCCAAGCAAATCCAATTTTCTAGAGTGTTTGAGGAATAGGGGAAATCGAAATGGATGCTTAAATCCAACAAAAAACTACACCAAAAGTACATAAAAAGCTAACAGCCACCAGCTGTATTAGCCAGAGAGATACATCCTGCTCTTTGACTCTTTCTCAAACAGCTCCAAAAAGCCAGGCCTACAAACATTTCAACTGGATGGAGGTGCAGAACGGTCTGGATATTTATCTGTATGCAATCAGCAACGAGGGTCCAAAAGCAAGAGCCTTCTCTGAAGTAGTTATCTGGTATTATGACCCACCTTTGGGGTGTTATATATAACATAAATGTAACAAAGGGGAATGAGAGTCCACTGGGAACAGATGAGAGTTGTGCTGACTAGCCAGTTACTCAAACTCCTAAACCAATGAGACCAGCCAGACAGATCCATCCGCCTCTGGTGCAGTGACAAATTAAGGTACTGTTTAAGAACAGCACTCGAGCAGAACACAGGCCGTTTCAGGATGCAACGGTGGATAAATTGATTCAAGACATCGGTCGTGGCAGGGAATTCCTTGAATTGCAGTAGAAAGCTTCAGAGATGTAAGCTGTTTTTCCCCAGTCAAAAGGATTTGAAAATTGTCCTGAGGTAGCTTGTAATTTTATGGGTACTTGTTTATCAGGTGATCATTTTCGTCCATCTTAGAAGTCACATATGATTAATCAAAGTTGTGTACAGAGAGGATTTATCCAAATTGTCTGCATCATGAAAACCTTGTACCTCCATTTTTGCCACATTTTTGATGTATAAATAAGCTTGCATCATCAATATCATATCAATAGCTTTTGATAAAATTTATGATGATAAAAATGGTAAATCATAATGGTCAATGATGAGTGTGTGCACATACTAGGATACAAAGTATATAATATTCAACATTTTAATGAGATTTGATAGTAAATTATATACTTACATGTATACATCAATAATAGCAACAGCCTGTTTTACTAAGGCTACAGTAATGTAAGTAACAATTCTGATCAACACTTATATTTAATATTTTTTATATTGTACAGTTTGACATCACTTTCAAAGTTACAAATATTTAAATTCCAAACATATGTAAGTTCCAAACAACCTCATTCGCAAATCATATATATCTCAGATGCTTGCATTACTTTTGCAGTTACAGGGAGTTTACGTATCTCCACTTTGGATAGCCTCCAGCATATACTCATCCTGAAGGTGTGGTTTAGACCTGGCCAAACAGAATAATAACTGATATGGGCTTTAAACGCATATTTCAATAACCACCAGCCACCTCAGAGAACAGAACTGGGCTTGCTCAGGTCTGCCACTCTGTTGGTACAAAATCCTCCATCTTCCTTGACTGAAGCGGAATGAAAAAAGTCATTTATCTCCCTCTCTAAGTAAACAGCTTTGAAACATCTTATGTAGGGAAGTGAAATGCCACACTTTGCAGGGAACGGAATAGAGGCCCCCGAGGGCCTGCAGTCCCAGTAAAACAGAGCAGACAATATGGGCAGTAAATGGACAATTTCAGGCCAATGTCAGAACAACCTTCACAACAACACCATTTCCCACAGCACAAACACTAAGCAAGGAAAGTAAGTCAAGGAATACCTTAGGGATCTCCATAAAACCAGTCCTGTATGGCCAGGACATAAGACTAAATATTATCACTGCAGAAAATGACTAGTTATGTTTGCTCAAGCCCAGAGGTGCCAGATTCAATTCTTCTCATACCCAAAAACTCTGTCTTCATTTCTAAACAGCACAAAACTCCACTGTTGGTCCACTCTTGTATCAGTCCACTGAAAAACATTTTCATGCAAGGATGGACTTGCTTAGTCTGCTGCTGTAGCTCACAACTGTATCAAAATCGTCAGGAAAAATGAATTAGACTGATTAAATAAGTAAGAGCAGGAGCTCTCATGAAATCCCAAAATGGACTGGTCCTCATTGTGCACCCCTGCTCAAGGCTAAAATGCATCATTCATACTATTATCAATTTTAATCAGTGCAATTCATTTATGCAAATTTGTTCTCCTGACCAAATTATTAAGATGGCCCTTTTCCTGCTAAATTACCACTGAATCATATATACCAACCGTATAACAGTGAAAGATTTTATGTAGAATCATTGCATTTATAAACCAAGAATAGATTAATGGTTACCTGCTACATCATAAGATTATGCCTATTAATTAAAGATTAATACAATTCTGCCTATTTCTGCATTTAGTTTTTACCAGGTACAGACATCACGATTTTGTACTCAAGGCAAAAATACTCAGGCAACATACATAAATGGACACATGTACATGCATGCCAGGTGTTTACAATATTAAATGCAAAGTGTGCATGGAAAGGAAGCTGTCAATATGATCAGTTATGGATCAATTACATTAGAGACACAAAGAAAAGACAAAATGTACATGTGAATTCACAGAAAGATTTAAACAGTAGATGTACATTACAAAAACAAATGACTACATGCACAGTAAAATAAGGAAAGGCAGTTGGACATTAAAATCACAGCAGCTGTGTAGTATGTTGCTTTCTTGCCTCTGACTGTGTAAAAACTGCTCACGGCCCTTGGCTTTCATTTGAAGTTTATGAGGGCCCTCACCTTGACATTGGGGGTATAGAGGTTCCTCAGGGACGCCAGAGCGGCCGACAGCCCATCAGTGCTGGAGCTGATCCACAGGGCCTGCAGGACACTGGAGGACACCCCTGTCTTCTTACTCTGACCCTGGGAACCAAAAACAACTTGAGTATCCTTCACCCACCAGCTTTATGTTTATCTGTACAATGATGGAATGTCTCTTATTTCATTGCTTGGTGTATTTGCATTCATCTTGAGCAATTGTATTAGAATCAAATAACATGGTTCTCATACATATTTCCAAGCATAAATTAAATAAATCACTTACTTGTGTTGTTTATTTCATACAGCCATTTACTCAGGGTGAATTAAGAACTGAGTTTAAATTCAACTAAAATAAGCCAATGTTGAGGTCAGTGTTTGCAGTACCTTGAAAATATGAGCTTTTAGGATGTGGTGGCCAAGCTCCATGGTCTGCTGGCGGTTCAGCTCCCTCTTTCCGCGACAGCATGAAGGCCATGAGGGCATGGCCACTCCTGCAGAGAGACATCCATGACAAATCAGGAGAGAAAACACATTAAAGCCTTGGCCTGGACACCCTCACAGACAATCTATAAAAGAATGAGAGAAAAGAGGAGCACTTCTGAGAAATCCCACTCCATTCTATGACCTGTGAAGTCCCTTGTTATGTGCATGTGTTTGTGATAGGTGTACATTTTTATACATTGTTGACTGACCCAATATTCCCACCTATTTTACCTCCCCCTATTTTAGTTTCTGCAAGTTAGACACCATGTGCAAAATCAAATACCCCGATTCCCTCAATTCATTCCCAATTATTCCATCATTGTACTACCAAATGTGGATGTGGAGACACCAGGTGCAATATCTAGGCTGTGGAACTGTTTCTCTATAATCTGAATTGTCCATACGTGTTTGCTGTAGGAACTGCATGGAAGCATAATTTTACAGTCCCAGATAAGGGTATCAGCGTATAATCGCGTTCATTCCACAATCTGCTTCAATCATGTTCTAATACAGTACAAAGTTCTTCACAGACTTCATATCTCTACAACCAAATTACTACAAATGCACCCACAGGTGGGTACTATATGTGATTGATGTAATACTGCTCCAGCCTCTCTTTCACAAAATTTTTAGGTGTGCCCGGTCGAGAATTTTGGAATTGCGATATTAAAATGTTGTATGGGGCCACTCTGCTATTACCAGTTATTAAACCTACCTAAATGGGTCTACACTTGACTAAGCCACAGCTGGGATCTGCGGTATTTATACTACCACTAAATTATCACATCACCTGGTGGTGTTCCACTGTAGGGGAACTGCCTCTCTCCATCCTGCCAGTTCAATGAAAGATATTATGCAATTTCTTAAGTTGAAGAAAATTCAATTTCCTCTCAAAGGCTTTGCTGACAGCTCTTTTCAGAATATGGAAACTATACATCACAGATAATTTGTTTTTTCCACTCCATGGCTAGAATTGGGTGGGTGGAGACAGTGTTTAGGAGGTGATGTAATAATGAGGAGATAGGAGTGGGGTAGGGATTTATGGGTGGAGTTGTGTGCTGGGAGAGGAGTTATGCAAAACAGGGTCCAAAATCAATACAAATATTTATATTTGCAAAAAAGTCAAAGTGGACACTTCTTAGAAATATTCTCCCTCTAAACAGGGAGAAAATGTAGCAACACCTAGGGAGATAATTTGCAAAAAAAAAAAAATTCAAATGAGAACATGCTCATGTTGCCCATGTTGGGCACAAAAATATTCTTCACTGATTTACAAGTTTGCAGATTGATGTATGCGTATAAGTTGTTTAACTAATGTGGTCCAGTGGCAGTCTCCTATCTGATTAGGCACCATCTCGACTGCCTGCCTGCCCAACATATGAGGGGGACGGCTGAATGCCGGTTTTATGAGCCCCATGGTGAAACGGCTCGTTCTGGTGTTAATTACTGCATAACATAATTAAAAGTCCATGCATGACCGACGCTCGCTTTGATCTCGATGAAAGGCGCTTTAAAAAAAAATTCTGAATGATTTTACGCTCACGGTTTTTAACAGACAATAACAAGGAGCTATGAGGAGTTTTTATTCTCCTTTAATTTATTTTGTGCCACTGTTTGTTTTTTCTTTAGATTTTAATGAGGGCGTTCCTTTGGTTTGGGACTGATAGACTGAACCAGGGTCAGCCGCTCCAGGGGAGGGTACAGCGAGGTGAATCACTTCCTTGTTTTATACACTTTAGAAATCAGACACAACCCAAGCATTCATTCTAATAATGGGACGCAGCATTAGTCACTAATGAGTTCACAATCAGTCCTGGATCTCAGCTGGGCCTTCATGCCAAAGCCACCTTTTCCACCCACTAAACTTAGCCAACACAAGGGGAAATAATATTTGTCCACAGTTTCCTTTCCAAGTCCATCTGAGCTCAAACAAAACCTAAAACAGATTGCCAGTTAATATTTCATTTAAATGTACATGCATTTTTAATGCAGTGATTCTCGTTTCTCTTTAAACAGCATCCAACAAATTCCCCATTAGAGCTGGCATTTAACCTCAAGTGCCGATTGTGAAGAACAAGTTCTCTGGCAGCTTTCATGTTATGGATATTAAAATTCAAACCTAGCGATTAGAAAGTCTGTCAATATAACCCAATGTCAAAATGGTCAATATACATAAAATCTCAGCACCCCTCTTCTATTATTAAGGGTCACTTCTAATGGAATATGCGGAACAGACTAAAAATGCCCTCAAGGTACATGTGTCAAAACACAAAGCATCTATTTGCAACATCAGTTTGGATTACTCAGTTTTCCAGGCCTTTCTCTGTGGCTGGTCAAAGCTCCTTCCCACACATTGTAAGCTTTGATGACATGCACGAGTGCAGACCTCTGAAAGGGTACAGACCCCCCAACTGAACCCAATGCCCCTGGGTCTGAACAATGGACTGCATTATTGTCCGCTAATTCAATTGCTTTGGACATGGCTGTAATGTATCTTGAATGAAATTTAAGATCGTTCCATGACCTGTCAATTCACTAAGGATAGATGACATTTGTTGTCTATATATTTTTATGTTGTGCACTGTGGAGTGCCAGATCTGGGTCAAATACAAATGGTAATTACATATTTATTATTATAATAGGTGTTCTTGGGGTGACTGTTGTATTCAGTTGTAGCCCTATGAATAGTGCAGGTAATTTATACCCAGATGATACCCAAATCTGGTCCTCAAGGCTGTCAGTACTGCTGGTTTCCTTATTTTCTTGGTAGCTGACCTACGTAACTGATTGGTAATTCCAGGTTATGTTGCATTGACACATATTAGTGTGTCTGTGTATAACTGCACTTTTTTATTCTTACTTTTTAGAAAGAATATTATACTGTCAGGCCTGCTGTGCCACGCTCATCATCTGCTGTGGCCAAGAGGAAAACATATGATTCCTCCCATACACATCAAGTGACTCAACTGAAGTGTACAAGCCTTCAGGACAAAGACATGGCAGGACATATGTTACGTTAAACTCTCTCAGAGAGATTCTGCGCGAGGCTAAACAGTCGTCTGAGTCTAAGGTGGGAAAAAATACACAAAAAATCGTGATAGAGAGCAGCATCATGTCCCATCTGTAGTCATAAACATCTGTCTGCCTTACATTTGATCTTTGATCTATTCATCAAATAAAGTTCTACTTTGGAGTGGCAGGGCATTTCTTTCTGAACTGGACTCTTCACAATTTCATGCTTTGATGCAAGCAGTTCAGATTGTGCCACTCCAGAGAAAACATTACAAGCAAACAAGCAGAAATCTTGAGTCACCACAACATTTCAACAAAGATCAGTACAGTAGTTACTTGACAACTCAAGCAACACAGTTGCTGCTTTTTCCCACTTTGATGATTGTTCATCTGCAAATTATGAAAGAGTGATAATGACGAAGAAGCAAATCTGCAACCTGTATACTCTACTAATATTGATGAAGGCTTCTCCCTCAAGCAAGAAACATGCTTTGCTCACATTCTTCAGCAGACTATCAAAGATGACCTAAAACTGGCCAATTACCATAATAAGGTCATTTTGTAAGCATCAAACTTCATCCCTGAGGTACACAAGTCTACTATCACACAAGAGCTGCTGGAGGGGGCAGATCAGCTGCAGCCTACAACAATCACAAGATGAAACTCCCAGCTAAAATGATTCCCTCTGTTTAGGAAGTTGAGGACAGGACGTTGGACCAGTTGAAAGTGACTAATCTATTGTTTCTTGAGAGGAATGTGCTTGGTTGGTCATGTCCTTTGCACCATCAAGGAGGTTACCGATTGTCTGCAAAGGTCTAATATTGTTACAGTCAGCCATGCGATTCCATGCATCAGGGGACTGTCCGTCTATCTCAATATTTCTCTTCCCGATTCAATAGTAAATTCAATAACAGCTTGGAGGCATCAATTGACAAGCAAAAATATATTAATATATAAAGAAAAAAAAATTGCACCAAGTGGCTTCAGTCTTACACATACACCCACGCTTCTAATTAGCATGGTGCGCTAGCATTGAGAGGGCTACTCTCATCGCTGATGTTCAGCATCATAATGCCAAGTTCCCCAGCACTAGAAAAGATGAACAGTCTGGAGAATTATGAACCGACGAGGCTGGATGCAGCTGCTAAGCTCCTCCAGTCAGCCAGGAGGGGGCGCCACCCATTGGGAGATTCAGAAATATTACAAATGCATCCGACAGTTGATCTTCCACGATTCTAAATCTCTCAAGATAGCACATATTTAACACAATTTTTCTAAAGTAACAATGTCTATTTGCAAAGATTTTGAGATTAAATTGTTATATTACATAATACCAGCAGTAGATGCTGTGGGAGGGTTTGTCTGCATTAAGGTACTGAGAGTATTTGCAATTATAATGATGCACTTAAATACTTAGTAATTGCTTTCAAACAGCTTTTCAAATGCTTTCCAATATTTCAAATAATCCAACAGATATATTTATGAATACATCAAATATTCAAATACTTGGATTTGTAAATAATCTTTTTACAGAAATAAATTACTCTTGAGGAATGCCTGGGAGCAAGACCCTGTCTACTGGTGACAGCTGGTATAACAGAGGTTACACAACAGAGCTCCAAACACAGTCTTCTCGTGTCAGCTAAGCCCCAATGCTTAACACTTACTTTCATCTCTTTAAGCATTCTCTCTGTTGGAGCTTCATTAGAAGCCCTGTCACCCAGCAGAAATGTCTAAGGAACCATGGATTGCTATTCAATTAGTCTCTGTTGTTTGTGGAGAGGTCCAAGTAAACAGCCAGCCTCATAAGGCTCTAGGAAACCAATTTCACTGCACGTTGCTTAAGTTTCCTGGGCAATGAGGCTATCTTTCTGATCCCTCCGATCCATCCAAACAAGATCAGACAGGTACTGGGCCAAAAGGCATTGTCATAATCCCTGCACTAACAAAAGAATGTGATTTTCTCCATCCATCCAGATTCCCCTGGGAATTCTGCTGTAGACTGGAGCAGGGAGAAAAAGAGGCTTATCGACTCAAGTTGCAGAAGTATTGTTCAAAAACATGTATATCTGTCCGGTGGAAATGGAAGATACTCTTTGCCCTATGACTCTATAGCCAAAAGAAACAAGTTACTTACAATTAAAACAAAAATAAGTAAACAAATGAATGCCACATAATATCAACTTGCGTCTCTCCCTGCCCCATACAATACATTACATAAATACTAAATAACATAAATGAAATGGGAGTTATTTCTGTTATGTAGTTTTAAACTACTTACTAAGTTGCATTCATTCAGCTGTCCCAATGGCAAAAATCTAATCTTGTTTCTCCAAACACCTTATGAATACCATAATGGAATTTTCAGAAAACTTCAAATGTCAGCTGTTCACTGTACAATATTGACTGCTCTAAAACTTTTTCTTATAAAAAAGTTCTCTAGCATTCATAGTGCATGTCTTGTACATTTTATAATGTGCTCATTTTTTTAGCTTGTTTATTTTTCTGCAGAGGAATTCTGTGCCGTCTGATTCTCCCTGTAACCCTGGTCCATAAAGATTAAAACAGGAAATCGATGGCAAATTCTCCAGCCGCCAAACAATAGTGTTATTCCACCCAGACCTGAACATAAACAGTTGATGTGTTCCCACTGCTTTATCTCTTTCTGGAATCGCTCAGTGAGCAACAATGAGGCCAACACACCAGCATGCGTTTAGAAATCCCAGAAATAGCAGTCTGTCACAGGAATACAGTGCTGACCACTGGAGCAGAGCTAACATTTCCTCTTTATGAACCTCTCACAAGGAAATCATTCAGATTTAGAGTTAGTTAAAACCAAAATGATGCTTCATTTTCACAAAGTCCAACTCAAGAGCACTTTCTACAAGTTCAACTTAAAGTCTATAGGTGAAACATTATCAAAAGCTATAACTGGATACCTGCAGCCATTGGACACAATTGCGCTAGTTGGGATGGGTTGGGTTGAAAATGACCAATGCTCTAATGGTTATAGTTGCATTGGCTCCTCCCAGCAATGTACCAGTAGTTCAGTGGCTGTTACTGTAACCAGTCAGAGATAGGTCACATTTTTGGTAAGTGCAAGCTGACTTGTTGTTATGTTGTAGTTGAGTAACTGATAAGCACGCACACTGGAGGACTGCACAAGCTTCAGCTGCAGTGATTCCTGCGCAGGCACTATCCAACCCAACTCACGTCATCCAACACCAAGCCAGCACCAGTCCCATTTGTTCCAGTAGAAGTGGCAGTTCAGAAATGGTCTTTTACAGGGAGATCTTTTTATCTTCAAGCAACTGCAGCAGGGAGGGACACTCACCTGGGCTCGCACAGGAAGTCGGTGCTCTCCCCTTCTGCCCTCCATACCAGCCATTCCCGGAAAGAGGGGTGGTAGAACATGCGGGTGTTATCCCGCCTCCTGATTAGGAAGTAGGAGAGCGTCTCCATCCGCTGCTGGAAGTCCTCCCTTTCCAGCTCGCCCTTGACATGGCCCGCATTGACCGCCTGGTACAGCTGCTCGTCCGTCATCGGGTGCAGCGCCGCCAGCGACACGTTGAGGATGGGCAGGGCGCGCTCGAAGGCCGAGCCCGTGGCAAACCTCATGCTGCACTGGAGCTGGTAGAGCTCGGCCAGCGAGACGGGCAACGCCTCGTAGCTGGTGCTCTTTATGGCTAAGTGGCCTCCCTCGAACAGGTCCAGGGTCAGCTTCAGGTACAGGTAGGATCCTTGGCTGTGTGCGATCAGATGGCTGCTCAGCTTGCCGACTGCAGCGGCGTCTGCCTTGCCATCTGGCAAGATGCTGCTTGCGATCTCTTTGCTGCTGTTGACGCGGTGCTGGATGTAGGCATTAAGGTCATTGTCAATCTCCTGGTTGTCTGGGAAGTCGTCCAGTGATATCTTGGAGAAGGGCAGCAGACTGGTAATCTCCTGAGAGAGATTTGGGTGAGATTTCACTTCAGCACAGTGACACAAGCAAACAGACCAGGCTATTTTGAACCCACTGTGTATTTGTATTTATGCTGAATGAATACTTGCATATTGTAGTTAAAGGTAATTGCATCTCTAAATATACATTAAATACCTAAACCTATCACACAGTACAGTCTGAAAGTGATGGGAAAATGAGCATTTAACACCAAAAATGGGCAGTGCTATCACATGTCAATTAATCACTGATTTGAATTAACCATTACATTTTGTTTTAAAGCACAAAAACTCTTGATTGGTTTAACTTCCACACTATCAACTTTCATTGGAGGAGCATTGATAATTAACGACTAACAATTACGAATTGGACATTGGATTTAAAAATATATGGGGAAAATAACATAGAAAACTTAAACTAAAATCAGAATTATTTCCAGTATTTCTTTAAAAACATATTTTCTTATACATCACTGCAGACCTCACAATTTAAAAACTCAGCTGTAGAGAGCCTTTCCCCTAGATTATGGTTATTTCTTTCTGTACCGATGTCTCCCTCCAAAGTCACTAACCGAGAGGCGTAATTTTTCTCTGACACACAAGAAACACACAGCTCTGTTTCATAAACAGGGTTCAGAGACCCAGAAACTCTCTGCCATCAGCAACACCACCCACACGCAACATAGCTCTTCACAAGCTACAGCCTGGCATACAGGGGTGGAGGGGAGGGGTGGAAGGAGGGGGGTGGGTCTGCAAATCCATGCATTACAATCCTGCAACCCCTACTATACCGCGGGTGGGGGAACACTGCGACTGAGAGATAACTCCATCTCTTCAACTCAGCGAAAGGTGGAAAGAATAAAAACAGTGAGTAATAGAGGAGACCGCAGGAGTGCCCCCCCGGCCCCCGTTCACCCCCCAACCCACTCACATGGCTCAAAGGAAATAAAATGTCCTGAGGAGCGCATCATTAGTAAGTCGAATAAAATAACCAGACTTTTTACAGCTTTCTCCACCTCTGGAATACAAAGCACTGACTTGCTTTCCCAGTTTCTCCAAATGTCATTAGGGATAGGTATACTTGCACTGAAGCCCATAAATGCAGTCCCCTGAGATCCTAAACCCACTGTCATTGTTTTCACTGATGAGCCTGGAGTGACAGCTGACCGTAAAGAGACACACTCGCCCTGCTAACAAATAGGGCACAAAGCGACACTGCTTCATTTCCACCTTTTTAACTGAATGCAACTCAGACCCCCTGTCACTCTGTGCTCTTCAGCCAATTGTTCGCACTGTATAAAACAGCTTTCCACATCACTGTCTAGCACCATAAAAGCGGAATTAATGCTGATAAGTTTAAGAAAAGGTCTGACAACTTCAGTTCCGTTTGGTTGGATGTGCGTGGAAGCTTTCCAAAACCGAGATGCTGATTTCCCTGTAAATTTGCACAAAAGCCATGGTTGAATGGATCAACAATGGACGGCTGTTCTTTCCTCTTTGCTCCTCCCTGTGAAATTCTCAATTTGCATAATAATTGCTGCCCATAGACAGAGCCCAGAAATTAATTGGCCACCATTATACTGATATTTCTCTAAAACATCTGCCAAATTACCCCCAGCCTCAAGCCTTGAGACAACATCTGAGCCATGGATCAGTCATTTCTGTGCATTTCACACATAAAGCACATTAGTTCACATACTGTACACAACCATACATAAGCTCTCTCCATGCCCTGTTTGTATTGCACTCCTTAAATTTTAAAGTTGAACTGCCCTGAAGTCTGCTCTCTCAAGTCTCTGCTGTTGGCCTCCATTTGTTAGGACCTTCCTGGTGTTCTTGATGACTGCTTTTCCAAAGTTCCTAATTAAAATATCAGGATAAATATTTTAAAAAAATATTAAAATAAAAAAAAATTAAAATATTCAGCAGGAGCTATTATCCAGAGTGACAGTATTACATGTTACACACTATCCACTTACATATCTGGATATTTGATGAGGCTATTCAGGTGAGATACCTGGTTTAGGGATACAATGACAATGATTAGGAATTGAACCTTCAACCTCTGAGATTATACAACCAGCACCTTAGCCACTGTACTGCACTGCCACTCCACCCTTGCCCCTGCTGTTCGTTTCACCAGGGCTCTGCTGTTCTTGTTGTTGTAGTTGTCTGCTTCTGACTATCACAATTTTTTCTACTTTATTTCCTGTATACTTTGAAGTGCCACTTCTGGTGTTGGGTCTTTGAATGCTGTCTGACAGTGTATGAGGGAATTACTCTATGTAGAGATTGCTGTTCAGCCAGCAGATGCATCGATTACCTGCACCTTTCCATCTGCCACAAATGTCAGACAATGACAGCCAATCACTCTACTGCAGGAAGTTATTTCCTACAATTAATGCCAGCCATTGGTCAAGGAAGAGCATCTGCCTTTTCTAATTTGCATTATAAATTCATAATGTGCCTAGTTTCAAACTGTAATACAAACAGAAACATACATTGTGAGGGGGGAAAGGACACATTAATCCGTGTGGTGAAAACGCATTGCAGAGGAGCCAAAGCCTCAGCCAATATCTGGCTGTATAAATGGATTGTATGTAGAGATTGTATGTAAACTGTAGCTCTGGATAAGATCATCTGCTAAATGCCTGAAATGTTGCCATAATGCTGTCTGTTTAATAGGACACCCTACAGAACCTACAGTAGAGCTTTGATTATGGACATGAGTACATAAAAAACGTAACAAATTTGTTGGTAAAAATGGATTTTAAGCAGAGGTGGTCAGTGGCATTCATGTATTCACTAGCTGTACGCAAACGTTCGCCTCACCAGGAGGTTGGCCCGCACTGTGACAATCAGCTTCAGCCACACAGGAAACTTGGAGATAATTTTGGTGACGAAGGAGGCGATGGTGTCCCCGTAGTCTGGCTTATGGAACTCTGCCTCGTTCAGCCCATCGATCAGAATTATGTGGTCCTCCTCCAGAATCTTCCCCTCTGAAAGTTCCGGGAAAACAGATCTCTTGTAAAGAAAAGCCACTCAATGGTGAGCAATGCTCCCTGGTTTTTAGTTCAAGGTTAGCCTCTTTTAGTTTACTGTAGCTTATGGCTGCAGCAGCACCATGGACAACAACATGGTAGAACTGATCCATAAAGAACATTTTTGTTTTGTCATGAATCAAATTCTTTGCATGATTTATCTCCCAATTTAAGACTTCAAAAACTAAACTTTTACAAAACAGTTTTCATAAATTACTGTTACATACAGAGCACACCAAATACCAGCTACCAGCTACCGATATGCCAATTCATACTCATATAGACTGAATTATGTCATTTCTATATTATCATCAACCTCAGTGAATCATTTAAGCTATACTGTAATGACATACACAGCTCTAGATTCTAACAGTGCTACAGTGTTTGAACAGTCTCATAATGAAGGAGTTTGAATTGGGGTGTCACTGCACTTCAATACCTCAAATAAAATCTCAGCAGTAGGACATGAGGGATTTCTCCTCATACAGTTGTTTTATTTCTGCATGATGATCAGAAAAGCTTGTAAAAATTTTATTACAGAAAGGGAAAGAAATCTGGATAATATTCTCAATGGGACCATGGAGCAACGAAAAATGGAAAACGTCAAAAAAGGCAAGAAAAAACTTTCCATTTTTATCATTTCTAAAATCATGGAGGCTGCCAAGTCCATAAAGCCATCCATCCATGTTTGTAACATTTCTACACAAGACAATCCCCGACTTTTATTCATATTGTGTCCTGTCTTGGTGACCATTAATTTCAATAAGATAGATACATGAAGCGTTTGAGGTGAGTCTGTCACAATTCTCCTTGCCGTTCCTGTCTGTGGAGCCTCATATGAATGCCTGTTCTCCCACATCATCCATTTCTGCTTCAAAGATCAAAGGCGTTATGTAACCGCGCCTATTGCTCTGGCTCCACCCACTGCTTGCAGTATTTATTAAATGTATGTCGCTCCAAAATACAGGGCTGTGCTATGGGTGAAATAATCCAAGCTGACCTTGAAATACTCCAGCACCTATCATAAAGCATTCATGACACACTAAGAGCCAGCAGTCCAGCGATTCTTTAAAGAAGAAAAAAAATCTTTTACCTTGCCAAGAAAATAACCACTTGAAGAATGATTCTAATCAATATTAAATGTACAAGAACAGATTGAGAGACTATTCAGAAATTAATGAGGTTTACAGTACATTTTTGCCCATTATCAGGGCAGCCCTGCGATTGGACTTAAAATTTTCTGTTTCTTTTCTTCAAGGATACAGCTCCACTCATCTGAAGGAACACAGCTTGCTGAGGGATAGCTGTGCGTGCAAGAGAAAGCACTGTTCCAGCATAAACTAGTTTGCTTTAGAAGCAGGAAAATGCAATTTTAAAGAAACTGTCAACATCATCCAATTAAAGTGCAATTCAATATTTTTGCTGATGCAATTAAAATATGTCCCAGGCTGGCTAATTAGGTAAGATCGCTTGACTTAATAGGAACGGGGACAGAGTGAGGACTTGTTCTTGCTTTCTCACTCTCCCTCTGAGACTTTACCTTTACGGAGGGTGACCAGCGGCTCCAGGACGCCTCTGCAGAAAGCTCCGGCGGGGTCCTGGACGCAGGAGCGCAGACTGAGCATGCTCTGTATGTGCGGCTCTTTCAGTAGTAGCTCCTTGTAGGCGATGAGCTGGCGTGCTCTGCACAGCAGGGCGGCGACGCTGTGCACAAACTCCGGAACCAGGCAGGTGTAAGTATTGTCTGCCTGACAGTAATGGTATGCCACCACCTAGCGGAGAGAGGAAAGAGGGGTCTGTGAAACTGGTCCAAACAGATGTGCAAATGACTCACAAATGGGTTAATCAGCAATGCAATCATTTACAGCCAATGCTTTGAGTGTCCTTTAACCTAGACCAGTACTTCAAGCTTCGGCCATGTCAGTATATGATACATTACAGGTACTTAGTAGATGCTCTTATCCAGACTGAATTACAACAAGAAGTGCATTAGCGACCAGAATAATAACCATAATGACCAGAAGGCCATAGTGGAAAAACACAAATGGCTTTGCAGGCAAGCGTATGTGAGATGTACATGCAGTCTGCTGTAGCTCCCTGTGTGGGTGCAAGTAACATGGATAGAGTTGGAAACTGGGAAAAACAAGCAGATTGAAAAAATGCAAGAGTACAATGACACTTTTTCAGACCTGGGCCCATGTAGCAGACACTCATGGATGAATGCTGCTCAAAGAATTCCAACTAAAAGAAAAAAAAAATACTCTGGTCCCCTGGCCTTATGGCGCTCTTAACAGTATCTAACCAAAGGGTCGAAAGAGAATTTGAAGTTATTTTTAGGAGCAACACCAAAGTCTGGGTCCGGCTACTGTCCTTTCATGCTGATGTACATTAGACAAATAACCCCTATGGTTCATTTTAAGGCGCTGGAAACATTTTCTTCTTAGTTTGTGGTCATCAGAAAGGGAGAGAGGAAGCAGAGTGGGGTGGGGGGGTTGTTTTGGAGGGCCTGGGGGACCCGTGACGATCTCTGTCCTAATTCAGCTCGAACCTGGAGGAGCTGACACACTTACAGAGGACGGGAGGAGGAGGTGAATGTGAGACGAGCAGTGTTCCCGCCCCTTCCGGGTAAAACTTGCACGATTACGGTACTGAAGTAGCAAAGTACGGACATATGTTGACAAGTGCTGCACCAGGATGACAAAACGTTTTTATTGGAAGCCATTGGACCCTTATAAACTAGTTGATTACACATATGAATTTTAGCTTTTACAAAACAATACCCTTCAGGAAAAGATTACTGTTCAGCACTTGTGTCATAAAATGAGAATAATGTCACAGAATGGGGCAGAGTCTTCCGGAAAAGGACAGAAAGACAGTCTTATACAGCTAGCACCTTAGGAGTGGTGTTATTTCAAACTTTTCTGAGCTATTTGCTTGAATGATTATAAGATTGTCCCTTCTGACAGCATGTCTTACATCTCTGGGTGGGCTTTCTGCTCCAATAGAGAATTCAATGATAATATGCAGTAAAGAGACCATTCAGTATTTATAGGATCCCTTTCGCAGGGTAACAGACCAACTTAAAATCTGATTCTAAGCAAACACATTGAGACTCACTATCTTGTCTCTGATGATAGTCACATTAAAGTAAAGAAGCCCATATGGGACAATAACAACAAAAACAGCTCTTCACTTTTGTGTAATGAAAGAAAGCTGCTTTTAGATTCATATTACACTGCCATTAAAGCTGTATGAGAAACACATTTTTGTTGGGATATTACTTCAGAGATGATGTCTGCCTCCCAGAAAATCTGAGTGTCAGGAAGGTTTTTGCAAAGCACTGTGGGATGCAAACATGCTGATATGACCAGATGTCCTACATTTGATCCGAGAGCATTTCCATCAGCGCAAGCATTATGTTAATTAAAACCTGCTCCAAGTTCTTCTTAGCGGCCCTTCAACAGTCACTTAGAGGATTGACAGTAAGAGTGAGGTACTACATATAAGGCAATATTGAGCTGGGGTAGACAGCTCCTTCATCAAAGAGAAGGATATTAGGTGCTGAACCCCATCTCTGGACATCTACTGAGTGACAGGCAAGTTCTATATGGTCCCTTGTCACGTCGTCGTGGATCAGCTAAATGACAGGATCCAGAACTCCTGCCACTGGCACCTTTACACTAGAGATTCTGCATTCACAGATTCTTATAAATTCATATTTTTCTTGCAGATAAAGACAGGGCCCAAAGCTTTTTTTTAGCATTCATTATCTAAATACTTGTCAATGTTTCAAAGTTCATATTGATTTTCAATTGGCGCACATGTTTTATTTCTACTAAACATCGGCCCATTGTATCTTGCCAGCTGCATCAGCTATTTTTGGTTCATCAGACAGTGCGGTAAGATTAAGGCTCTCTTTTCTGCAGCAGCAGGCTGTGTTTCATTACTGGAATGCAGGCCCGATTGAAGAGAAGGATGTGACGGATTAAATGAGGCTCCAGGCTGCTTCAGCAGTGATCTGCTGAATGCCACAAGCACCTGTTTCGCAAAAACGCCTGAATGACACCTGTATTATCCCTTATCATAGAACTCACTTGTGCACCTTATGTAGATGCTTATGTATTAAAATCATGTGTGAGGGGGGATGGGCCTGCAGCAGTTTTAGAACCAAATATTCTCAAACCGCCTCTGACGGCAACAGATATGATTAGCCTTCTAAGATCCCCAGTGAAAGCAGCTAACAACACTCACTGATTCTCCAAGTTAGAACTTGCATCTCTGAACTCAGTCTGAAATTGATAAATGATACATTTGAAAAAAAATACATTTCGGAATGAAAGTAAAAACTGGGGTACAGAAATACATAAAAATGTGTGTAATAGTTCCTGGCAGATCAGAGCATATTTCCTTCAGCTAAGGCTGCCTCATGCACAACAACCTGTATTACAATGATGGATCCCCAGAGACACATATAATTGGTGATTTCTAAATGGGAAGTAGAAAATAAGTGAAGAGACTGTTCAAAAAGAAGAACAATCGCAAGTCACTGAGAAAGTAATGAAAGGTACAAACAAAGCACATACCGGGTAGCTCTAACAAAGCGGAGTTATTTTTTAATAAAACCATTTTCCCATGGTGATATTTCCTTACAGATCCATCCTTGTTGCATTTAAAAAAAAAACTCCATAAAAGCTCAAACTTCAAATTTAAACAATGTTTCCTGATGTCACTGCACAGACACAAAAGAGTTTAGGAAAATGAATTGGACTGAAAAAGTATTTTTGTAACAAACGCTCAGCAGGACTTCCTACAATAAGAGCATTTCCTTTTGTGTTTTTAAAAATGGCTGACAGCAACCTGAACAAAAATTCCCATCCCATTAATTGCATCACCTCCTTTTATTTCTCTAATTTATCCTCCCTACGCTGACTCATATATAGCAGTCAACTGTCATTAGTAGCTCTGCTCTTTGGAGATTTTTTTGTTGAGGTCTTTGGCTTTAGTCTATGCTGGCTTGTCTCTATGGGACAAAACATGCTACAAGCGAACAATTATAAGTGGAATGTAAGTACAACAAACAGTACAAAATATTACATCAAGAGTAATTAAGTGTCAATATCACTACTCACAAAATAATACCGAAAGATACCAAACATTAGTTTCAGCAGCGATTCACAATTTTTTGATACTCAATGCAGCCAAATCAAAATACAATTAAAATTACATCCAACATTTTATCCTGTGTAATGATAAATATATACATATGTGCTATGATATGATATGATGTATGTATCTAATACATGCAAGTCATAAAATTACATGTAAACAACAGGACGGTACTCGTTCTGAATTACAGGCCGCTGTTATCCCCTGCATTCGTCTCAGTGGGATACAGGTTTGTAATTTGGGCAATTTCCTCTGCCCAGAGCCTTCCTGACCAACCTGATAACTTGTCCCCTTGGCAACAAGCAAGAAGAGTCCTCAGGGTGGATGAGTCGTACGTGTTGTTTATTTCTTTCACTGGGATACGAGGGCGATTGCACCACGACAAGGGAGGCAGGGAACAATGCACTGGCCTCTCCATCTCTGCAGTGTTTAAGCCGTGAAGCTGAGAAACATATCGAGCGGCTCCTGCTTTAAATGCTGGTTTAGCATTTAGGTTTCCTATTTGAACAGCGAAGGTACATCTTTCTGGCTGATTTGTCAGAGAAGGTTGCGTGGGGATGCCTGTGTGGAACAGCTTGTGGAACTTCTAATTAAGCAAACCTGTAGTGTGATGAGCGCATTGACAATGCATGTGTTTGCTTAGCTGGGAAACAGCGTTACATAGCCCAGGGGACATTTTTAATTCATGAGACTGTTTAAAAGAAGGAGGAATATCCACAAATGTAGATCCAAAAGAACCACTTGTGCATGCAGCAACATACCTTGCATTCTCAAACTTGCTTTTTTAAACAGGGCATTTCTTAAACTTCATCATTATGCATATTGGTTATATGCAGCAACCAGTGCCAAAAATAATGACAGGATATACCAAAGCAGAACAAACTGCATCAGGAAAGAGGAGCAGTAGTTGCAAATTGAAGTTCACTGACAGGGATAAACAGAAACGTAACAGGATATATGAAAACAACACTATCAAAAATGACCAAAGAACTAAATCTACCTCTGCGACCCAGTTTTGCCAAAAGTTGTACATTGTAAGCTTCATTTATGATAGGGCTGCCATTTTGAAAATAAGAGGAAGCCTTCAACCCAATTTGCATGTTTCACACAGTTAAATTTTGTGGTGGATTTGTTATGGTATCGGCAGCCATCTTGTGGGAGCAAATGGGCTTGACTAACCCAATAGATATGATTAACCCACCATAGTAGAATTACGGCCAATGAAACTGAAACCATTTTAAATGACCAGGTACACCCTATGGTGTAAATGTTGTTTCCTTGAGGTGTTTTCACATTTCATAGCTATAATGACCTAATACAAGCTGCTAAATATAGAATTTCCATAATTGATGAAAAAACATTGAGCAGACTGCTGGTTAGCTGCACTACATAACAAACTCTTATACCAGCGGACTCCCACATCTGGCTCTGGTAGCTGGCATTTAGGTCTATGGCAATGGTAGAAGCACTTGGTTGAACATGCAAGGTCAAACAATTTCCAAAGGCCTGTATTGTCTTGCTTAGACTTTAATTCACTATTGTCTTAATTAGATGCCAATTCAAATATTATACCTTGTTCAGTTAACCTATCAGTCCATATCTCTGAGCTTTGTATCTCTATGGTTCTAGTGTACAATGGACTGAACCACACTCAGCCATTACAACACTGGTCCAATAATTCTAGTTTTTAATTACACAATAATGCTAATTTAATACAAGCAGCCATAGTACAGTAGCTGGACGGTGGGGAGAAGCAGAAAGCATTCTCATGGGTACTAATGCCATGGGGCATGGTGCCCTACCTTAGCAGCCAGGTTTTTAACCGCCTCTTTTCTGCACTTCTGCCCCTCAGGTGTCCCAGGGCAGCTGCCATTTGGCGAGGTGTTAGCGGCACTCTGTGTGGGCTGGGGAGCTTGGCTGAGGGGCGGATCCGTCTTGGCACCCCCACCTGTGGAGTAAAATATTATGGAGGAAGATAAACATCTATAATTTGTTTCAATCAATACATGTGTATTTCTGGGCATGGGAGCAGAACACCTCCACTGTGCATGGCCACTGCCGATCCAAATCTGTGTTATTATAACCAAATGGTATGTTTTCTGCCAGTGCTGCATTTAGAACCTATTCCATTCAAAGCCCTGATATCAAAATAGCACAGCAGCCATCTGTAACCCAGCTGTAGCTTTCTGTGAATAGGACAGTTTTTCAAGCTCATAACCTCCTTCCTCAAAGGTATGCTTATATAAGTCAAAGAAGCCTGTACAGTTCTTGTTAAATCTGAATGTCTTATATATGATGATTATGATGAGAGAGCCACACGTATTCACAGCAGGTTAACATGGTGCTAGTTAAAAAATATGTTTTCACATATGATGTAAGTATGTAGATCTTACAATGGGTACTGTGTCACACCTGTGGCTGCCCTAGAAGCTCTTTGGAACTATGCTCTATGCTATGAGATTAGGAACACATTCCACATGATCATTTTTAACACGATACATACTTGATTCATAGCATTGCTATGAGCTGCATGACTTCTTCCATTACCTTCCTTACTTTTTGGAGATGTGCCGGGACTGTTGGATGCAATCTGCCGCATCCTGCTGCCATGGCAGCTGAGGGCTACAAGTCGGGAGACAATGGCTGTCTTGCCGAAGCCAACATTGCCTACGATGATGGTGCCGCGGTTCTCGTCAGACTCGCTGTTGCTCAGGGCGCCCTCGATCATCTGAAAGAGCCAGTCCCGACCAACGAAAACCGACTCCGTGGTGATGCTGGGGACTTCGAAGAGGAGGGGCTTGAGCATGACGTCCGGCTGCTTGTAGGGTGTGAACCAGCCTGGGAAAAAACATCCCATTACATTACGACTTATAGCTACTTACATTTGTGCCTAGTTATTCTGCACCCTAGCTGACTTTTTTGCCTCATAAAACTGATTTATAAAACTAACCTTTAGGCAAACAGTCTTTCGCTATTAAGCATGTTAACTTTTCCAAACACAATCATTTTGCAATATTGCCAAGACATGTCCCATTTTACAATTGTAATTAAGAATGTTAAATTTTTTTAATAAAAATTACATGTAATTGTTTTTCTTAAAAACACTCTTACTTTTGAGAGTGAATATAACAGGGTGTAGTTATTAATGCACTTCCAATTACTGTGACATCTGTGAGTTGGGTCCTACATGTGTCCTTTGGGCACTGGGAATTTTTACTCTAATATGGGTGGGAATGGGCAGTCACTGCAACCAATGTAGGTGCAGGTAAGTCTCAGTGGCTTTCATATGTATGCAAAAGACAACTTGGTCCTACCTCTCCCCTGTTTATACAAAACATTTTATCATTATTTGGTAATTGTCATGATCTCACTTCCCATCACCAAATGCAACATCCCTAAACAATGCGCTAGTCATCAGTATGCACAAAAACAGAGCCGGCAGATGTTCAGAAAGCAATTAAGACAGGCCGGTACACCACTCAGAGAAAGACAGGTAGCACAGAAATTTGGAAAAAAAAAGTTTAGCATAGCTGTTGATGCAGATGGAAAAGAGCTTAACTTTCTGATCAATGGCAAACATGCTGAGATATAATGGACATAGATCAGATCCCTCTGGGCTGCAGCGACATGCATATGTTAAGCTTCCTGGCCGACCTACATTGAGCTTCAAAGAAAAGCTTGATGCGCTCTCTGCCAGCCTTAAGCAAGACACAACAGAAAAACGTGTTGAACTTTGATGCCGTGACATTCATCCGTATGATTTTGTTGCTGGTAAAGGCTTTGTGCGGCTTGTTCGGTACTTTGTAGACACAGCTGCTAAATATGGCACATTTGATGTCTCTAATGTATTGCCTCATCAAACAGCAGTGTCTAGACATGGAGGGAAAAAAGCAAAAGCCCCTGCAAAAGACTCTACTGGAAGATATTAGACCCATTCTAGCAAGATATGGATACGCCAGCATCACTAACTTGTGAATGGAATTGTAGTGCTCACTGCAGTGATGAGAAATTCAGTCACTTCAAAGGTTGTTACTCGTGAGCCCAATCAAGGATGGCATTGGTGAAAATCGTTGCCGTTTGCTGTCTCATAGATTGTAAGCATGTGGAATTGACAAAGCACTGCTTGTGGGACAAGTTCTCTTTGTTACTAACTATGGGACTAAACATTGTTGATGCCAGTAACCATGTTCTGTAGCTAAACTTCCTGTTTCATGCAAAGCTCATCCATTGCCACTAGTTGAATGATGAGAGTGAAATTCGCCAAATCAGTTCAGCCAACTAATAAGAAATTTTGGCCTGTGCTCAATCAGTTGAAAAAACCCGAAAACCATAAAAAACACAATAGCAGAAAAACATGTCCTCATATGACACCCTAATATATATTGGGGAACAAGGTAACGTCGGCTTTCTTAGGACATATAAATTCAGCTTAACCCCTGAATGGTGGAAGCTTCGCAAACAGCGTTGCCCTATTCTGTCCAGACCAGCCAGACACATTCTCTGTATCCCTGTCACCAGGGTCGCATCCAATAGGGCATTCAGGATAACCTGTTATAATTGACCTATAATTCACCTGTTAGTGAGGCCTGTTAAAATCTAAATTCATTGCTTGGCCAGCTGTTAAAGCCATTAAAACCATTATTTTACCACAAGCAACTCAACATCTTAATAAAAATGTTTATTGTAAAATGTTATTGTAAAAATGTTAATTCTGTCTCTATTTATCTCTATTTTTTGTTTGTTTTAATTAAGAATCTGTACACAGGTTTGTTTCCCAGGATCAGAGTCGGGGGTGTCTCGGGTATGGTAGTTGTACCTTTGGAATTCTGCGGTGCCCTTCCCTCTGTGCTGTGCCAGGGCAGCCGAACGGATGTCCGCAGGGGATTGCTGCGATGTTCATCAAGATAGCTCAGATCTTCCAGCTTGGTGCAACTTGTTGCTGCAGTGGAGACAGAGAATTTCAGAGACAAGCCCTTGCTGTCAAAAAAAAAATTATATAATCACATTAAGCTTTTATAAATAAAAAGACAAAATTGGTTCTTTTTTCCTATTAAACTCCACAGCGCAAAACTAAAATGATATTCATGATTTTGAAATTCATCAACACATAGTCCTCCAAACCAAAAACACACCAATGATCCCCGTTTCTTCAGTTTTGAGAAATGTTTTAAAATGCCAGCCTATTTCACAAGTCATTTGAAAGGCTACACTTTTCTTTAGGTGATATTACTACAACCACTAACTTTTTAATAGTAATTGGGATTTTAAAATACTACTTTAAAATGTACTGTCATTCCAGAAAGTGTAAGACTACGTGAACTGATTTGACCTGTGTGCAAGAGGAAGAGAGATACATAGAGAGAGAGAGAGAGAGAGATACATAGAGAGAGAGAGAGACAGAGAGATACATAGAGAGAGAGAAATACATAAAGAGAGAGAGAGAGCAAGAGAGCCAGTATGAGCAACATGAGAGAAAGTTCTGGCTGGATTAGGAGATAGAGTGCCTCGTGTCCGGCTCACAGAAAGTGGACATCCAAACAGATAATGGTTCTTACAGGTCCCATGTGATACTGTGCTCACACTCAACACCCTGGCGGAGGAGAACAGCATCCTCATAACAAACCCCAGTGCCCTCCCCAATCACCCATCACCCGTCACCAGCCATGATTTAGACTGACAACAGGCCAGAGAACCACCTCACCACCCTGTGCACCTATGACACCACATACACACACACCAAGACGTTTAAGCACGCTATCTGTTAATCCAATCTCAGCATTCTGATACAGAGAGACTTACAAAATAGTGCATGCACTATGGTTAGACCAACACCAGCACATATTCCAGAATCTGATCTATAACACAACTGATGCAAAATTGACACTATAACATAAATGATGCAAAACATCAATGTATGAGACTATGCTACCATAAACAATTTTCATCCAACTGCTTTCATAAGGTGACATGCAGTATTTATAAAAGAGTATTGCTAAGAATGTTTTAACATTGATGTCAAGGTAGTCAGTACCAGTAATTAAGAAGTGGCGTAAGATCAGAAAACTCAGATGACAACCTGGCACAGATAAGGAGGACTGAACTGTTAAAGCAGAATGAAAAAACTCAGCACAGAGAGAATGGGAACTGAAGTCAATACTGTTAGAGTAATGGGTTAGGGACATGACAATAAAATCTATCTGAATTTAAATCTAGCAAAAGCTCAACACTGTCTCTGGACAGAAGCCCAGCATTTCTGCAGTTCCTCTGAACAATGAAAGCTCCGCTGGGACCTGACCCCTTTACTGTGCACAAACCCCTGCTCTTTACTTCACTCATTGGACAAGCAAAAGGGCAAATTGTGTCAATAATTTTGTATCTTCTTGGTCAACCCTTCCTTCTGAATATTTTCTGGGACTCCTTCAGCTTTTGAGCAGGTTTTAAAATGCAATTGAAGTGTAACCATTTATTTTTTCACAAGTGCTGAGTGAAGAAGCAAGCACACAGTCTGCCTGTAGGAGTAAGCCCGCCTTCATCTTGCATAATGAGAGATCACACAGCATGACCAGCACCATTAATTACCCATAATCCTCTCCATGTAACACCAACTCATGTGCACAGGTCAACTCATGTGCACCAACCCCCCCCCCCCATTTCTCAGACAAGCAACTACTTACAGTTACCGAGAGAGCCAGAGAGACGGGCAGGGAAGCAGGCACGTAAAACCACTGTTCATTACCAGGACCAGCGGGGCAGACGCTGCTTTGTAAATCCTCAGAGAATTTCCTTCTAGAAGCCCATCACGGTACCTAAACGAGTCTTCCATGGCCGGCACCGATGCGCTCAACTCTTAATTGGACCTGGCAGAGACCAGGCAGCGATGCCGCTGCGTATGCAACATTGGCACTTGGCAAATTAACTGCCGAGGACAGCTCTCTGCTTCTTCCCACAGGAGAGAAAGACAGAGAGTGAGAGAGATAGAGTTAGAGAGAAAGAGGGGGGAAAGAGAGAGAGCAACTGACAGACACCGAGAGAGGACAGAGAAAGAGAAGAGGGAAAGAGAGAGAGAGAGAGAGAGACTCTCAAAAGATTAACAGGTAGAAGAAGGGGAGAGATAAGGAAAGAAGAAGTGAGGGGAAAAACGTATAGCCTAATATAAAGCTGGAATAGCTTTAGAAAGCTCCTTCAAGAAGGATGATTACAGTTTCCATGGGTCAGACCAAACTGAATTAATCAATGGCTATGCTGACACTGTTACACTCCCCCTTGCACTGGCACTATTATGCTTCCCTGCTCTAACAGTGAGAGAGGGAGAGAGAGAGAGAGAGAGAGAGAGAGAGAGAGATGCAGAGGGGTGAGAGAGTGAGGAAAAGGAATGACATGTGAGTCCACAGCGACAGAGCTCTGGCACATCACTAGGCTGCTTGGAGACTGCGCTCTCTCTCACACACTGTGGACTCAATGAAATCCATACCCCTCCCCTTGCAAAATCACCGGGCTTGCCGTCACAATCTACACCTTTAGCTTCAGATCATATCATGCTATTGCCCCCCTACTGAGAGTATAGGGACTGGACGAGGCGGTGGTGGTGACGGTTGCTCAAAGTTGAGTCGTTACGGCACAAGCGATTTCATGTCCCAGGACTCACAGTGTGATTAGATGCACTTTGAATACTGTTTGCCAGCGAGCTCCTTTGTGAAGCACAACATTTTCCAGTGCATGAAACAAGGAAATTCTCAAGTTTATGGCTTCTTTTTCAAGATCCACATTTTCCAGGGATTGCAATTCCTTCCAGCAGTTTTCTCCTTTTTGTATTTCAATAGTATGTCAATAAGTGACAGCATGGCATATGAGCATTTGTAGCTGCACAGATTTTTCACATTTGTCTTTTATATGATAAAATCATACGCTAAAATATAGTTTTGTAAAGATTGGGAGTGGAGTGGCACAGTAGTATAGTGCTTGGTGAACTGGACTCACAGGTCTCTAATCATATGTGGGCCAAGTCCATAGTTCCACTAAGGAATGTGCTATAACAGAATTTCTTCTGTGAATATCCAGTTGTATGAGTAAAAGAGAGTTTAGTTTGGGGGGAGGGGCGAGTGATGATATTGTTGTATTCAAATGCAGACTCATTTGGCCAGTTCTTTGTTTAAGAAAAGCAACAGAGGACTATGATTAGACTAAACTGCTAAGTCAGACAGCAAACACATCTATGAACAATTTAGCTTGCAGCAAGCTATGTAGCTTCCGTTGGTACAGTATATAGGGGTTACCAGAATACTGTTTAGCCATATATAGCCAAGAAGTTGGAGGAGTGAGGAAGGTGTGTCATAATTAATGTAAATTAATCACAGATATGTAAAAGCTTAACCCACTGAAAAAACAAACAAACAAACAAACAAATAAACAGGGCAACAGATTTACCAATACTGATTTACCTCAGTGCAGAATAGCATGCATCTTTAAAAAGACTGCTTTATTTGTTCAGACATTGCATTATCACTGTATCTATTTTAAGGACCGGATATTAAGCATCTGATCAGGCGTAGCAAAAACATTTTAAAACCAGACACCCGAGTCAAAATCCAGCCATCTGGACAGTCCCTTCTTCCAGGCATTTATAATACTCTGAGCTGTGCCGTGCTGTACTTAAAAACCTCATCCTGGAAGATTCAGTCCTGTGGATATTAAATCTCAGCTCCTCCTTTGTAGAACCAAGGTTCCATACAGAACCATAATGGTCTCCATCACTAGAAACGCTTAGCTAATATGAGTATGGGAGGCCTAAGCTGCCGACTGCCTCCGTGGGAAACACCCATAGCAAAGAAGGAAAACATGCCCTGTCTGAGGTCTCCTACAGCAGAGCAGGGGCAGTCGGACTGCCCAACAGAGAGCTAATGAAGACCCTGCCTCACTGACCACCACGTGCACCAGTGCAGAAACAGCTGCATACAGATTATAAAAGCTGGCAAAAGTGTGCAGAGACAAATATATTTCCGGGGGATACACCTGGTACAGACCAATGCCCCTATGGAACACCCAAGAACTCACCTCCACAGGCTAAAGCTTCCCTCACACACTATGCCCAAAGCCCTTTTGGAAATTACATGAGACATTTTTTTTTAAAGAAATCAAAATTATTTTTACACTTGTGCTCACAAAATCACACATGTATATTCAGACTACTGCCACAACAGCAATGCTGAAGTTAAGTACATTCCGTATTGACGGTTTTGCTGTGCCATAAGTTTACTGAATCAGTAGCTTACTAAATATATAGCTAGTCTGAGATTTACAAAGATTTACTTTGGTAGACATTTCGCTTCATGTTTACTAGCTAGCTGACTTAACTACTGACTGAACTGGGCCTATGTTATTGCTAACTGGCTGTAGGTCTACATTCATCCAGAGATTACCCAGGTATGGTATTTGCCCATATTGTGTGTATCCAATGGTCTTTATCTGCCTACACCAAGTACAAAGATGCTTGTTAATCTCTAACTAAAATAATTGCAGTGTATGGTCTGCTACATAGTAGCTGGGTAGCTAACAAAGCTTGTTGTAATGTGCATGTTACACAATAACCAGTGTCTCAAAGAAAACTGCCAAATCAGGTCTAGTTACAGTAGTCCCCTAATGGATGTTTGTTTATGCACTGCCTTTCAAGTATGCATTAAAGCTGACATGGCGCCATTCTGTCAATCTTGATTAGAAACTGATCTTAACATTTACAAGAAGAGTATAAGTTTATGTGGAGAACAGGGCAGTACAGGTCGTTGGGAGCATAGGAGACATTTTCACTGACTCAAGGATATTTAATTATAATTACAATGCCTCCAAAGACATCGTCAAGTTTTCTTTTAATTTTCCAAATCCATATTTGAAAATGCTAAATTAATTGCTGGAATCAGGGACTGATGCCAACCATCCCGCTGGCAGCATAGTCACATACAAAATGGAACAAATTATGTTTTCCATGTAAAAATCTTTACATAAATGAAATTAACAGAACAAATGCACCAGCAGCATTTCATCTCTCAGAGGGTTGCTTCTCATCGCTAATGTATTAGGCATTACATGAATTTATCTGTCATCTGTATTTCTTGCCATACATTAGAGTAGTAACAGTAATACATATGGTTTGAAAAAATAACAGTTTAGGATTCAGACCCACAACCTGCTGGTCACAAGTCCTTTGCCATACAGTACACTCCTGTAGTTGGTGTAATTAGCATTTTAGGCTCGCGGAGCAAACTGAGGCAGATGGCTCAGTCAGGATGTATGCAGAGAGTGTTTCAGAGATTATGGGCTCTGCTGGATCTCCCTGGGTCTGTATTCATTACCGAGCAGGGCTGAGTCACACGCTAATTGGCTCCACCGAACCCAACCCGATCGATGGCAGTGGGACTCCTTATCTTGCACCTGCTGTAAACTTGACTTATCAGGGACTTTCTGAAGAGAAGCCATTTCAGCACATATCTGGAAGCTTTTCACAGTACTACGTGAATGAAAAGAGGCAAACCTGTTGCTCCTGTTTTATAATGGAAAGGAGGCAGGTCTTGAGACATTGCTATGCAAGGAGTCTATCAATATGTATGTTTATATATACCTGGTGGGAATGGAGCAGAGGGGTTCATTTTAAAAGTTTTCTACAGTAAAAGGAGAAATATGATCCATGCATTACAAATACAAATCTTACAACAGAAGTGCAATTAAGACATACATATAAGATTTAGTCAATAGCTATTGACTGTATACTTTTCTGAAAAAAGGTTAAGCATTAGAAAATGATGTCATTCAAAAAGTTGGTGGGTTTTCTCATGACAAATTAATCAAATGTAAGCTATAGGCTATATAAAACTTGGTTTGTCCAACAAAATGCTTTTCCCTGGTTTATCAATGCAGAATAAAATGAAAACTGCCTTTTGAGAAATACAGCCGCAAGGAGAGTCAGACCACAGGGATGTGAGAGAGGTAAATGGTGCTTGATGAGAGAGGTGGGTCTGGAGAAGCAGTCAGGCCAGTGAGAGTTGAGAGTATGAAAGCCCCTGCCATGAGAACAGACACAGCCGTGAGACTCGTACACTGTCGGGAATCTGACAATCTGAGTCCCAGCTCACAGCTAAAAACAAGTCTGGCCTACTATGACATCTGGAAAATGAATGCAACAGTGTCCATCCATCAATACATCCTTCATCCATCTATCCACTCATCCTTCCCTCAATCAATTAATCAAAAAATCTATAAATCTTTGTTTTTGTTTAGTGCAATTTACAAACCGGTTGTTACACAGTGGTCCACAATGGGTTATTTTTGAGATGGAATCAAAAGATTTAAAAAACCAGTTTAATACCAGGAAAACATCAAAATGACATATGTGCCGTGCACCTCTGGAGAGATAAGTGCTGGCAAAGGAAAGGAAGGAATTCATCTGTCACAATTGAAGGAGCGATTACCACGCCGTAAGGGAGCTCAACCGCAGGAAGGAGCAGACACCAACAACAAGGGCCACCTGCACGTCCCGTGCGACCCCTGTGTGGAACACAATGCCTCCCAGAACGTTCCCTGACACGTGCTGCTCACCGCAGACATGGGGGAAAAGCCCATGGGGGCGGGGGGGTCTGAGGCACCTCTCCAGAGCATGATTTATCTGGGCGGAAGGCCATTTCTTTCTCTAATCTGGACTGGAAAATCCTTCAGATGAGGTTTTTGAACATCGATGGCTTGCCCATCCGATCCCCCGGCTCAAAAGACCTGCGATTTAATGTTATGCATCAAATTTACAACAAAGCTGCCAACACAGATGAATCGTGTGAGTACCACTGTTTCCTCAGTCCATAGCGTGAATGCAGATATATAATAATAATTACATGACAGAAGGATAAAAATTCTAACAAATACCATGACACAACATAGCCTATACAAGACAAATACAGGATTCAGATAAAACCCTGAAGACCTTGATGATATTTAATCTGTACATCGCCTTATCCTGTGAAGAAGAAACAATGGTACAATAATAACACTTAGTGGTATCACATGCAAAAATGACAGTATTCATCCTGTGTATAACATCAAAACACAGGTTTACTGGGGTACAGAACATAACATGATCTTTTTTACTCACCCGCTCTAGTCCCACAGTAACCCTGAAACTCAGTGATACCGATGCTAAAAAACCTGTCTAACAATATTGACATACACTAATATTGACAGTGCAAAGAGCAGTTGGTTCCTCTGTGGCTACCTCATTAGAAGGCAATGGAAGTGGTGTTTTCACTAAAATTTCAATGAAAATGAACATTCAGTGAACATTTCTGGCACACAGACTCAACAACAAAGAATCATCCTCCAGAAAGACTACAATACTTATTGTCCTTCACAGAGATACATCATACATACAGTGATGTAAATTCTGAGAAATTCTATATGTCTCTCTCTCTCTCTGTATACACTCACACACAACAATGAAATCTCTTTAAAATGGGTCAATATAGTGCTTTTGCAAGGATAGATCCACAAAACCACATGTAATTAGACTTCCTTTAGTCAGATTCAGGGGGTGTTTTCCTTTTATTCAGTCAGATATCTCCCCTTGGCCCTGGAGCTGCACTGGTAATATAATACTCTTCTGGAGGTCTTGTACAAGATATTAGCGCTGTAGTCAATAACAGCCAACACTGTGTTTGATATTACACTTGTAAGCCTCCCAGGTCTAATTTTCCATGGCACTGAAGCTTTACATGCATAAAGCTGAAAGAATGTCCATTTGTATGTCATATTCAACTTTCACAGCCCAATAATTCAGATTTAAATTTATACCAGTAACACTATCCCTGAGATTAAAACCCAACAGCCATGAAAAATACCACATAAACCAGTATGAGAAACACAAAGCATGCTGAGATATAATGAGACTGAAAGCACATTGTTGTTCTTTTTCTTCTATTTTTTGGAAGGGTTTAACAAGCATTTACAAAGAAATTGATGGCAGAGAGCACAAGTACTGAAGAATATTCTCTGAGAGAGACCAGTCCCCCCGAGACCAGTGACTGCTGCAACTGCAGATTCAACATACTGAACTGTGGAGCTCCAGCTGTGTTAGTGTGTGTATCTGTGTTCCTGACTGTATGTGTTTCTGTGTGTTAGTGTGCATATGTGTCACAATATGTATCTATGTGCTCCTCTACTGTGTTTGTGTGTATTTGGGTGCACATGTTTGTATACACGCATGTGTGCATGTGTGTCTATGTGTCAATATGTATACGTGTGTATGTGTGTGTGTATGTGTGTGTGTGTGACTGAGAGAACATGCTGATCCAAGTCTGTAATTATGATATAGCTATTGATTTTTCATGCAGTTTATGTGACTAGGTTTAAATTAAGAGGCTTTTTTATTTGTCTTTCTTTGGCAGAAGGTGTATTTATGTTGACACAGTCATGCCAATTTTGTGGAACCCTGTGGTTTTTTGTAAGCGTGTCTGTGACAGTATAGTTATGATTTTTTTCTATACTAACTGCTGCGCTCCGAACACTGTAACACTTCCCACTGAAAGTGGTTATGATTTTATAGTAAATAAATGTAACATGTAGTTCTGCAGAGACAATGAGAAAGCGTTAGCCTGAAAGAACCATTCAGCTGGAAGGAAATTACAGACATAAGCGTTCAGGGTTAGTCAAGGTCAGACCAGAGCTTCTCTGAGCGCTATCACTGAAAGACTTTAATATTTCAGGTCGGATTGGTTCTAACAGCACCATCCCAGTATATTCTCAGTTAATGCACTCAAATACGTCAAGCTGTGTTTTGTTTTCACTTTCATCTGAGTAAACCGAGAGTACAAACAAACAAACAAACAGATTTTCTATGCAGCCTTTGAAAAAAGAGGGGCTGGGAGAATTTAGCACGTGCTAGTGTTTGTGCTACATATCTTGCACAATCCTGAAATATCATTCCCAACAATAAGCCACTTATAAAGGTAGAACTACAAGAGATCTCCCTCTCTGTGTTACATTTGAGAACACACTTAAGAGCATCATATAATATATATATATATCAAAAACCGAGTATCTTAAATCCAGTGATACATTGCCCAAGACAGCTAATAAAAGGTAGCCATGCTGTAGCCATAAGTTATTGTTTCATTCAAACCATTCGTTTAATTAACAGGTGACAACACAAAACTTCAAAAACTATCCACTTTCAAATACATTTTTACCATGCTGACAAAAGACAATGTCAGGTTACCATTACATATGAATGTTAGATGTGAATATGACGTTAACTGTTTATGCATGGTGTACTGCTACAATACAGAACATTATTGCTGCCTCATACACAAACATCCATTTAAGTGATCAAAACATTCTTCATTTCATTGAAAGCTTTCAAATTGCATATGAAAATAGATTTTCTTTGTTGTCAACTGAGAGCAAATGTACAATTACAAAAAGATGTTTGAAAATTGCCAAGGACATTCATGTCTATATTCCCAGCCATACAAACAGGGAATGTTAATTTGTGTCGTAACCTAATTTGTCTTGCAGTGCCCTTGTTGTCTTGTTTGGAGGACATTTTAGCCAACCAGAAAATTAGAAGTGCAAACATTTCAAGTCCTAGGGGCAACACAGCATAATTATGACATCATCACACCATGCTCTCTCAGTTAAAGTCTATACTGCTCTAGGGCTGATAGGCTTTCAAAGCTACTGATCTGAGTCATGTTTTACATCTTACTCTTCTCTTTACATTTCTTCCCATAATTGTTTAATTTGTACTGATACAAATTCCAAAAGCATGCAAATTATTTGGGATTTGTTGCATAAATTTGGAGCTGTGTCATTGTTACACCAAGGTTACAGATCTATCAGTGGGCACATCTGTTCTGTGCTGTCATCAGAAAAATAATTTCAGTGGATGAGAGACACCTGTTGTTCTTTTTATTACAGAATTTTATGAAAAGACATGCACAGTTAAATGCTGCTGCTCATTTTCCGTTTGTTACACTGTTCTGCCTCTCTGATAATGCCAAATAAACAATGACTGCATCAGTCAGGCAGATCCCCTTTAACAGTGTCTGAAAGAGAGTCACTTCACTGTGATAATCAAAACCAGGGCTGCTTCCATTCTGTTCTTTCCAAACAAACAGCTACATGGTAGTAGCTTTGTCTTTATCGACCAACCATATGATCAGTCCCACCCGTACTCTTCAGGAAGGAATACATAAACACGTCTCTCTCAGAGCTGAACTTTGTGACAGTGAAAATCGTTATGTTTGAGAGTTCTGTTGGTTTGAGTGATGAGATGATCCTTGCGGATTACGATAATACTCCACAAAGCAATGGCAATGGGCCCTACCACTTTGGAGGAAGGTGCGATCGATCTCTCCAAAAACCATTTAGTGGAAAATCCTATTCTGGAATATAATATTAATCAACTGCACTGCTGAAAAAAGGATTTTCTTGATGGCCTGTTGCACTCATACAAAATGTTGGATGCAGTCTTCTTCCCAGTAGTTCTTGTTATTGTAGTTCTCCATTGGCCTGTACTGTACTGCTTACAATTGAGCCAACAGACACTTGACTTAGTAATAATTTCACCAAAGAATTACTGTCAAAAGAAAAATGTACCATAGTCCAAGCTCATTGAACCCAGGGTATGTTAGAATTTTGGACCCCCATCCAAACTGTTCCTTGGGACAAGGAACAGGAGGTCATTGTAGGTAGACACGCTCACCTGCAACAGAGTTTGGGCGTGGCATCACAGGGCCTGAGGGGTTCTGCACAGGGTGAGGAAGGGGTCCCTGTGTAAGAGGCGCTGTGGTCTTGTCTGAGGAGCCTATCCCAGGCGGAGACTCAGGAGGCCCTGGTGAGTCCTCCTCGGCCACGGGCGAACAGGTCTCCATCCGCGGACTGCGGACCAAGCCATGGTTCTGGCCGTCGCTCAGGCCTCCATCCCTGCTCCACTCCAGACTGGACCCGCTGCGGTCGTCATTTTCAGAGGAGCTGGTGATGGTTGCTATGTGGGTGAAAAGGGCCCTGAGGTTATCATCAGTTTCAAGACCAAACCTCAGATGTATTCTTGGTATCTGTTTAACAACTCCTTCTCTCCTTTAAGCATTCATTATTCCAGCACATTTGCATAAAAGGTAGAAATGATACTAAATCTGAGGAAAGAAAAAAATCCCACAGATTAGAGATAAATAAAAATGTCTTTCTAGCGGATTCAATGATCCTGCCCTATAACTTCTTGGCAACGTTTGAAGCATCAACAATGGAACCAGGGCAGTTTTACCATTAACACGAAACCAACTTTAGCCAGTGTAAAGAGACATTTCTATCCAAATCTACTGTGCGTTGTGACACTTTGTAACACAAAATAGGGCCGGTCTTCACTGGTTTACTGTTGTGACCGTCTCAGCACTTTTTAATAACCAAAGGGCTGAGACAGACTTACATTGTTATTCACTACCGCAGTCCCCTCATTCCATGCCACATCTCTTTTTGGAGATGAAGGTGCTCTTATACCAGACTTAAGGTAGACCATTAAAAGACAGTCAAGGACAGTAAACTAAAGCAAAGCAGGACTCCTTTGAAACCACAGACTGATTGTGGATGAGTTGCTGAAAGAACAATGCCTCTGCGACTCAATCAGTTTCTAAACAAAGGCATTGCTACCCTGAATAAACCAGAATAATTATTAGTGTTGCTAAGCAATCAGAGAGTTATCTACAGAAAAAGTCTTTGTAAAATTTATAGGGTTGATTTCCTAGCTTTGCCAGGTGCACCTCCGCATTTGAAAGACAGAGACCTGGGTGTGACCTGCAGTTTATTCGCTTGATTTACTGTTGTTCTGGGCTTCTGGCTTCTACAAGGATAATCAAGGTAACAGCTGCAGGCTTTTACCTGTCAAAACATACTCTGTGCACTGTGCCACACAGGTGCAGTCTCAAAGCAGGCAGATTAAGACGTCTTTGAAGCAAATGATTTGTTTCCTTTCACCCCCTCCCCACACCTCCGCCCCCCTGCCCCTCTTCAACGTCGGCCAGTTCAAAGGCACCACGACATCGATCACCGCCCAGATCAGCTTTGTGTACAGAACACGGCTTTTCCTGGCCTTTAAATAACCCTGAAATCAGGACAATGTTCACCGGGGGAGACATTCGCAGCCATATTTTATCACGTGTCCTTTGCTTTCAAACAGGAAACGCTCTCAGTGCTGGAATCCTGAATCACCCGAGGCAGAATTGTTCATTGATCTGGTCGTGTAGCCCCCCCCATCCCCCGCTCATTTCATGTCTTTGTGGACTTTCTCACTGATCCCTTCCTTTCACTATCTTCTCTGTGCCTTTGGGTGGCCCACAATTTATGGACAACATCTATGATCCCCAGGTAACACTTTGCTAATAAATGCCTTGAAGGACCTGGAATACACTTTAAACAAAGTTCTGGGCTGATTGCATAACTCAGTTTGAGTGGGAAGATGTAAGGAGGTTATCTCCCTTACCTGTGCGTATTTTTCTGCAGTACATCTAAAAGTTTATCTTGGCTCAATTCAGTTATTTCATCAACATGTCAATATACAAATATACAGCTATATATTGCCAAAGAACAAACAATAATCAATATAATATAAAACTGACAATTGCTAACTTGCCATCTAAAATGGAGAGCAGGGTCATGACCAACGCACTGCTGTACTGTTGCAAATATGCATTATTTGTCAACTACTGCACTAAACTTCATGAAGATGACAGTCACAAAGTTTCATATTGTCAGTAGTGGAGGGTCACCACATGAATGCTACAAGGCAACGCAAAGGACCAGATCTGTTTAACCACCTTTCTCCCTCACCTGGGCAATATTTATGAATATGCAGATTAATCATAGTCACAAGTAATTTTATCTGTAAGAAAAACTATAAAAAAGGTGCATGTGTATGTATGTTAGAGATAGAGAGAGAAGAGAGCACAGAAAAACATCTATTTTCAAAATTTCCCATCCTACATATTTTTTCATGCAGAACAACACAATCTAGACTAGAGCTCCTAATGTCCTACTTTTGATACCTCAGAAGGAAATAAAAAGGAAGACAGCAATGTCCTAGTTTTGTCAAAATGAATAGGAACCATGAGCAAAATTAAAGGCACTAAACAGACAGAGCCTTGGGAGAAGGGGCCGGAACCTCTTTATCAAATATGTCTTTTCAAAATCAAACAGTTTTAAACACATAATAGGAAGCTGTTTTTTGCTGACCTTTTTGCTGTCTGCTGATCTTTTTTTGGCAAAGAGAATTAGAATTGCATTAAGTCATCTTTCTGTCAAAATCAGAAAATCCTAATGCCTTGTTAATACAGGGACTAAACTGATGTGCACTTGCTACTGTTGAATACTGACAAAACCCGCTCACAAGCTACAGAGAGGAGAGGTACACAGTGTCTGACTGAAGCAAACAGGAGAACAAACCAGACTCCAGAGACAAATTGCCTCTTCAACATAATGTGCACAAGGATTTGGGCACCAACAGGTAAATATGTAAAACACTATACAGTACCTAAGCACTAGGGGTAATGAGGAGAGAATGGATCATATCAATGATGAGGTACTAAATGTGGTACGTACAGAGTGGATGTTTGGATATATGAGCCATACAGTCAGAAAACCACCTGGAACAATATGTCCCCATCAGTCCCTCTCAGACTTTCCTTATGTTTTTGTACAGATACTACTGTAAACAACTCTGCTGTGTATAGATATATGACAATATTAAATATTAAGGTTCTAGGTTTAACATCTTTTGTGTTATCTCCCTATTTTGGCATCTTTAGTCAATAACACATGTAGCCATTTTTAAGCTCTTACTGATAGGCATAACATTTTCAACACTGAAACAATGGTTCACATAGTTTTACATTAAAAAAAATTGCCAACATCTTTTCATTATGCCAAAGTCATGAGTTTTAACAGTACATATTTTTGGGGTACTAAATTGGCTGATCTATGTTAGGATATTCTCTTTCTTTCTGCATGGTGCTGGACTATGGTGTTACATTGTCTCTGCATTCTAATGATAGTAAACCAGGAGCATGGCATTATTGTGGTTTGTGACCACAGATTTTCAAAGCTGTTTTATTCTTATTTGATTCTGACAGCACAGCAGTGTGTTAGTAAGGTGGTAATTCTTCTCTTCCCATAAACAGCTGTACACAGTAGTTTGCCTGCTAGATAAAGAAATGCAAATGATTGCTATCTCCTCTCATACTTCAAGGACCTGTTCAAGTAAGGCTAGGAGAGCCGATAACAACTTTTTACATTCGCTGTTGTTTGCAGAGTCCTGAAAGATATGATTGTTGTAAAAAAAAAATCAGGAATTTTAATGCTGTCAGAACAAAGATCCCACTTTAGACAATGTCTAATCATGATCAGATGTCACTTTTTTACCTGCATTTTCAAAACAAGCTGTCACTTCATATTGATTTTTTTGTTCAGAAAACCTTGATTTCCTCTATTCTTATTTCACAGTTTCAGGTATGTATGATGCTGAATTATATGTCACAGCACATATAATTTCAATACAAAATTATTGTACCATCTGCCAGATTTTTGCAGAGCAACTGCCAAATTTTGCAGAGTGAAATCGTGAAGAGAGATTGTATACATTAAATAAATGGTCTGATCCTAGATCCCTTTCCTCTCTGCTTCCTAATGACAGGAGGTTCCAGTTGGTAATAGCTTCAGGTGGAACCATACAGAACATCCATTACTACAGTACTGTGCTTGGTCCTGCCACTTCAAGAAATACAGCTGAAAATTGAATTCACTTTGAATATTCTTTAAAAACTGTGAAAAGAAGGATAGGTTTGATAGCAGGAAGTACAATCAATGAGGGTGCTAATGCGGGTAGGTTAAAAAACAGGAAGTGGCGATAATTAGGGTAGGGTAAATGACAGGAAGTCTTGGTAATGAGGGCAGAGTAAATCACAGGAAGTGGTAGTAATGATGGTGTAAACGCCAACTACTTCACTCACCTATGATCCCACTGTCCCTGCTCTCAAGGGTGGAGCTGGGACTCGTGATGGTTCCACAGGGACTGGAATGGCTGGGAAGGGGGCGGGTGGTGCAGCTGTGAAGGGTGGAGCAGGGGCTGTCTGTGCTGGGGGAGGCAGTGCTGGTGGTCAAAGTGGAGCAGGGGCTTATTCCTTGGCCAGTAATTAGACACTGGAGGGAACAACAGAGTGAAAAAAATATTGATGTTCAGGTACTTTCTTACCAAATAAACCTGATCTCACAACAGATGTAAAACAATTACAGTGAAGATGGTGTGTCATAGTAAAGACCCAGTGACAAATATGGCCCAACAAGCCCTAAGCTCTCTGAATGTGTAAAATTCTCTACGCTTATCAAAACTGTAATATCTCTTACTTTGATTTCATCTGAAAAACCCCAATACAACTGTGAGTCAACAACATCATTGAAGCAATGTGTATTCTCAGATATTTGTCTATCCATCCATCATGCTTCAGTCTGCTGCCAAAGCTGCATAGCCATTGCATCACATGTTTACACTGTCTGTACAATCAGTGTAGACAGACAGTGGGTATCAGATCAATAAAAGGATTCATGCCTCCCCCCCTTCCCTGGATAATGCTATAGCCATTTATATGTTGCAGTATGGGATTCCCACAACAGTCAGTTCTGGTATGGACAGGATTCAATTCTTGGAGTCTTGGAGTCCATGAGTGAGAACCAAAGCTTCAGCTGAATGTCTTACCCAAAAGGCCTGCAAAATGGCATTTCATGCACTACAGTCTCGCACAAAACCTTCATATTAAAATTCCAATGCATGACATTGGGCACTGTCCCTGAAACTTTGCCCGTTTACATTAAATATTTAAGCATTCTCCTCTAACTGATGGACATCAACTTGTAAAACAGAGTCACTTGGACAGATCAAGCTTGGCATAGCCTTTTGCTTCTGAAAAGGCCAAAATTATTCTTTTTGGTGAAAAAACTTTAAGTACCAAAAAAAGGATAATCCATCATGTTATGATTAAATATTCTCTTCGTTTAAAAAGCATCATCCAAGCAAAGTAAGCTTTGATCTGAGCAAAGAGAGGACCCAAGAACCCCAGCACGGTTGTGAAGAGAGTTTTTAAGCCAGCTGAAAACTTTTACTGCGTGATAAGCCTGAATTTTGCAGGTATTTTACATCACAATGGAGTGAGTCAGAACTGCAGTGAGAAGACACAGGTGGGTAAACAAAGCTTCATTATGGAAACCGCTGAATCATCCATCAGAATGATCTAGCTCGAGATAAACAGATACAATGATAGCTGTCCTGGAAAGGTCATAGAAACTGTACAAAATGACCTTCTGACCCCTAATCCTGGATGATACAGCTGTCTTTTCAGATGCAGTCTACATTTCCCCAGATCCTGGATTTCACACTAAATCCCCCCGTCTTTACCTTGCGACGTCGTGCTGTTACCTGTGCCATCGTTTAAGCTTGCTGGGGATTCATCACTTTTTTCTCATCATGTGATGCTCTATTTATGATTAGTTGAGCAAAATAAAATTATTCAAGACATTTACTTGCTAACTTCAAAAGTGTTGAACTATTTAACCCAGTGTTCCTTCCACCATTTTAGGATGGCACCTTAGTGGATTTGTAGGAAAAAGGACTAAATTGGATATCTGAGATTACATTAGCCGTTGAGACCCCTTTGACCTTGACCTTTGTATGTGCATGCCGAATTCAGTGGCAGCTCTTGATTTTCCTTGGCACAGCTAATTGAAGGTAATCTGAACAAGTCTTATCTGTAGCTGTGCAGCTGGGCCAGGGCAGTCAGGGCAAGTCCCATTGTTTATATGCTATTTGACAAAGTAGGCATTTGATTTATTCAGTTTGATATGTGCATTGGTTGAAGATACCAAGGCAGCACTATGGCTCAAACCCAAACACTCTGAATCAAAAACATCATTGCAGAATTCCTTTTGGTACTACTGCTTTTCACAGGTACTGACAGAAGAAGTACACTGGATGGGACAAGCTTCCAACCAAAATTTTGAATGCAGAACTTTGTTGCAATATAACTATTCAAATATACACAAAAATGTATACAGGGCAGAATTAAGTTGATTCCTTTGGTAATTATGGCAAAAAGAGCACTAAAATTCTGGATGAATCTTGAATCAAGTCCCAATGACACACTGTAATTTAAAGTGCTCAAATCCCAAAAGCTAAGTCCAAGAACCCCCCACCACCGACCACCACCACACCTCCCCAGTTTTCAGCTGGTTCTGAGATTTTCTAACCTTGCGAAAACATACACCAGTGCTGCTAACTGAAAGCAACACCGGGACATTGGTACATAGAAACCAAAACGCAACACAGATTTAAATCAACAAAAAACTCCAAGCTTCCTTCTATACAATGATAAATATTTGGAAACCAGAAAACAATCCATGTCAAAACATAAAAATATAACTCATTTGGATAGAAGGGAGGAAATAGCAATAATTTTGCAATAATATTGGGAATTTTTTTTTTCATTAAGTATCTCATAGCTCTATAAGTATCTAATCTTTTACAAGTACATATCTCTTTTGTTTGACAATGCTATTGTTGATTTAAACTTGTAAAAGACTGCTTTGGCAGGACTGTGTGTGGTCATGTCAATAAAGCTCATTTCAATTTGAATAGACTGAGGCAGCATTGAAGGCTATGTGTGGCTCACATTCTATCACCTGCAGATACAGATTGGCAGAAGAGTGACTGCTTCCAGCAACAAATATGGTCATGCAATTTAAAAGACAGGTTGTGAGGGAAAAGTTTCCACAAACAATGCTAGTGGGATCACTTTTTAGGTTTCTCCTTGAAAATAGCTGCTTTCAAAAGCATTATAAAAATCAATTTTAGTTATTTTAGAATTGTGCCAGAAAAGATCAAAGCATTACATCCATCCAATGAAAAATCAAACAGCACTCACATTCCACACCAGACTAACAGATCAAAACAAACTGAAAAGAAGACCTGACCTGACTGCCTATTTCAGGAGTAGAGCTTATATCCTCATGTCACACAGAGGAGAGGTTCTGCACCAGCATCCAACTTACTGAGACACAACCAAACAGAATACACACAGTAAGAAATCACTGCAGCAGCCTGACCCATAAAAACAACTTACTATGTCAAAAAGTAAAAACCAATATCCCTTTCAGAGAAAAATCTCAGTAAAAAAAAACAGGAAAAAAGTTACCCTTCTAAGCGGTAGTTAGGATCAGCTCATCTCTGATTACATTTTACATCCGTATGTGACGGGAGGAAAAAAGACAAGAGAAGATTGAGGGGCATAAAGAGGCATCCTTTCTTCTGTCACACACCTCCTCTCTCCTTCTTCTCTCTTTCTGTCTCACTCCCTCTTTCTCACACTCTCTCTCTCTTTCTCCTATTTAGTACTGCAGCTGTGGGCTAAAGTGAAATACCTTCTTTTCATCCTTGTCTTCCATTGGAATGCGAGCCGTTCGCGGGATTCCTTCTCCGAGCAGGAAGCCTAGTCTTGTCATCAGCTCCTGAGAGGCGGGGGAAGGGACTGGGTCCTTCTCAGCTCGTGGCCCTGCAGGAGAAGAGGCACCTTGCGTTTACATTCCCAGGCTAGTCCATCTCATCTGGTCCCACTCATCCCTGGGGTCTGCATAGACTGACTGCAGAGGTCTGCATGATTCTGCAAAGGTCCTACTCCCAGCCCCCCTGGTGGGAACGCAGACTCAGGTTCACTCCCCCCCCCCCCCCAACACGCCCATGGTGGCTGAGAAGCCCGTCCGTACAGTACGCCTGCAGCTGGCGGTCGGACTGGGCTGCGAATTTAAATGAGGTGAGAATTGGCTTCTCGCTGTCTGCGAGGCGCCCCTCGTTTCCCTCAGCCCGCTGCGCCGGCCAGATTGCGCGGGCGAGGCCATATGGTGCATCGATACATCAATGAGCAACGCTCAGTGCGTCGGCCTCCTAACTTTTTTTCCCCTGAGCACAGAAAACCTGCAAGGCATTTCAAAGGCAATAGCTGTTTCTTATCACTGAGAGAAAAAAACAAATCCAGATACAAGCACAGCATATCTGTTTAGCTCCAACTTTTTTTAACTGCCTGAGCAGAGACAGTATAACACACATCATACTCATGAAACAGTGAAAAATAATAAGGCTCAGCAAACACTAACATAAATACAGAACCCATCTGCAGCACAACAGAAACAAAATTTACTGTATAATGATGCCTCATAAAATGCCTTATTACATTCAAATGCAAATCTAAGATAAAGAGAGAGAGTGATACAGAATCAATTGCAAATTGAGTCAGTAATCAGAATTTACTGAAATTGAACCAATCCTGAAAAGTACTAGGAGGGAAAAGGGTTCTGGGCTGAGGCTGTCAGTGGTTATGGTGGCAGACACTATGATGCTGTATTTACACTTTCATAGAATGTAAATATAGTGTAGAATCAACCGTACCAAACGTGAATGTTTTCCCATATGCAAAGACAAGGCAGGCAGTACAGAGTTATTATTCAGTGTTCTGTCAGCACCTCTCGCTCTCTCTCCTCTACAGTTATTAATAATATTTGCAGCCAATCTGATTACACACAAATCCCTGGAGTCACGTGTCACAGTGACAGCTTGAAATGAAGTCAAATGTAAACCACCCCCCCCTTCCCCCAAAACTGCATTTATATGCTGAGCCTGCAGGAGTGCACTGTCCAGGGAATGGCCGGCCGCTTTGTTCTGGAATCTGTTGAAGCTGGGAGATAACACAAGCCGAGACCCTTTGAGATCTTTCACCTTGGTCTAACCTTTATACCTGTGCACTGGCCTCCAATGACATGGTGCCTGCTTGTTTTCGAGGTCCCGGAGCTGTTTGCACAGCATCTCAATTTGGACGCTGCACAGCTCCAGAAGTGATAATAACATGTCAAAATGGGAAAGTTTCCAAGCCAACAGAACGTCCCTTTTTCCCTTTTCCCAATGGATATTGCGGATTGCAAGCAGAAGACAGATGAGGAATGAATGTAGAACAAGGCTGGGGGGAGGGGGTGGGGGATGGGGTCATTACATCGCGATGAAGAATCTGGTGACTCACCCCCTTTTAGGAATTAACGACTTTTCTCTCGCTGGTCCCCTTCACACATCCAAAACTCTCTGTCCTCAAACATAACCCATTTTTCATGTTCTCACATTCGTTGTTCCTTTGCTTGAAATGCTGCAACCTATTTACTAAAAAAGTTACTTCCCTCCTTTGCTTTACACTGGGGGGAGCATGCAGTAGACAGGAGTTTAAATACTCCCTTTGTAATTATGCATAGTGGCTCATAATCAAGCAATCTGCGGTACCACAGAGCCAGCTAGCTTTGAGACCCATCTGTTACTACTGCAGTCGAACCCAGTGAGCCGATAACAGGTGCTCTCTCGTCCTTACTGTTCTCACATTAAGCATTCAGGACGCAGTAAGCAAAGCAGATATTTCATATGTGGTCACCGCGCATATGCAGCAGACTTGTAAAATCACCCCTTTAATTTACTTGCTTGGAAGTAGATCTGTAAGCGTTCGCCTGCATATTAATACGGTACAACTGTTTTAACTGCAGGAATTGGGTGCGCAAGGTTTATTTTAATATTCTGATTCATACTGAAGCAGCAGAACTGCAGGCAATTAAAAATACATTTCAGAACCCAATCAGTCGTGTAAAAAAAGTCCAGGCTGAAATAAATTAGTTATGATTTATTTTCTGAAATGGTATAGAAAATAGAAAAGTATTCAGCTAAAAAATCCTCTGAAACAAACCTGCCACATTAATATTAATTAAATGTCTGGCTGCCTGAAGGTGAACTGAGCTCTTTCTGATAGTCTCACCTTAATTTAAAATGTTTGAAATGCCTAATCATTGGAAAATCCTCCCTGTAGTTTCTTCATCTTACCAGCAAAACAAAACACACCAACATCCAATCAGAAAAATACCTCCGTGAAGCAGTCTCTCATTTACACCTATGATCAATATGCCCATGCAAAGTTGTGTATTTGTGTCAGTGTTTAGGGAATTAATTAAGCCCGATGGAAGAGAGGTCAGCTGACTTGTGGGTATTCCTTCCAGACATGCTCCTCCACAGACCATGGTAATCAGGAGAGATGAGGGGTTCTGGTGAGCAGGGCCCATCCATCCAAAAGGGTTTTTTATCATTGAGGCCTGACAGCTCCTTCCTTCAATGGTTTCTATTAAATCCTTAAGCCACCAACGCTCCCCCCCGCCCCCGCCTTACCGTTCCTATTCATCCGCAACCATCGAGCCGAGGAACAAAGAAGCTTGCAGAGAGAATCCTCGATCTGAGCTGCATGCTGCATCATCATTACCCAAACCCTGTGCAGGCTCCCTTGTGTTCATGTATGTTTCTTTTATTGCACTATCCTTGTTTCAACTCACACACACCATATGTGTGTGTATTCATCCTTAGTACAACATGGTGGTCCACATTTCAAGACGTCTGCTCAAATGGACATTCAGGCTCACTTAAGGTGCTTGTCTATACTTTTGTTTCATTGACTTGTGCATCACTTCACCCTTTGATGTGCATCAAGAGAGGAAATTTAGTGGATGAGATAGATGTTCTCCTAATGCGGGCAGCATTTAAAATCATTTAACCCCTGAAATTTTATAGGAGAGGAGACTGATCATTTAACCCCTGACATTTTATAGGACAAGACACTGATCATTTAACCCCTGACATTTTATAGGAGAGGAGACTGATCATTTAACCCCTGACATTTTATAGGAGAGGAGACTGATCATTTAACCCCTGACATATTATAGGTGAGGAGACTGATCATTTAACCCCTGACATATTATAGGACAAGACACTGATCATTTAACCCCTGGCATTTTATAGGAGAGGAGACTGATCATTTAACCCCTGACATTTTATAGGAGAGGAGACTGATCATTTAACCCCTGACATATTATAGGTGAGGAGACTGATCATTTAACCCCTGACATATTATAGGACAAGACACTGATCATTTAACCCCTGGCATTTTATAGGAGAGGAGACTGATCATTTAACCCCTGACATTTTATAGGTGAGGAGACTGATCATTTAACCCCTGACATATTATAGGTGAGGAGACTGATCATTTAACCCCTGACATATTATAGGACAAGACACTGATCATTTAACCCCTGACATTTTATAGGAGAGGAGACTGATCATTTAACCCCTGACATTTTATAGGACAGGAGACTGATCATTTAACCCCTGACATTTTATAGGACAAGACACTGATCATTTAACCCCTGACATATTGTAGGACGGGATTGTTCATTTAACCCGACATTTTATAGGACTGGAGGCTGATCATTTAACCCCTGACATTTTATAGGAGAGGAGACTGATCATTTAACCCCTGACATTTTATAGGAGAGGAGACTGATCATTTAACCCCTGACATTTTATTGGAGAGGAGACTGATCATTTAACCCCTGACATTTTATAGGACAAGACACTGATCATTTAACCCCTGACATATTGTAGGACGGGATTGTTCATTTAACCCAACATTTTATAGGACTGGAGGCTGATCATTTAACCCCTGACATTTTATAGGAGAGGAGACTGATCATTTAACCCCTGACATTTTATTGGAGAGGAAACTGATCATTTAACCCCTGACATTTTATAGGCGTGGAGACTGATCATTTAACCCCTGACATTTTATAGGACAGGAGACTGATTTGCCTGATCTATTAGACATGGTATTAATGCTTTGCGTCTGTTTCTATGGACCTCAGGGCAAAGCACTGCATTAAAATGGGTCATTGCACTAAAAACACCAGTTTTACTTAATGAAATTTTATAGCTCCCAAACATTAATCATTCACTTTATGTAAGACAAATTATCTAACAGCCAGGGGAGTGACACATACCGTGCCAGACTCTTTTGCATTGTTGATTTAAGTATGTGCATCTTTGCCACACCACGTGTGATAGATTTGAAGCACTAAGTGCCTTAAGAGTGCTCTCTCACTGCTGTCCCTGTAACTATTTCAGCCATGTTTCTGGTTTCAAATCAGCCAATAACAAAACAAACACCATCAAACTATCTTAACAGTGTTAGAAATCTCTTCACATTAAAACTCTTCATTGTCTGTATGTGTTTAACCTGATATAGATTTTGTTCCCCAAAGAAAATGTACTGGAATGTACAGCACATTCTCAGCAGAATTTATCAATGATTTTGAATTCAGAATTGATTCAGAAAATCTGCTCCCCTCATTTTTCTAACGTTGCTGCCAATTAAAGCACAGTGTTCATAAGCTGTACTTCTTAATTCTGGTGACTTCTCATTCCCATAGGTTGGTGAGGGGGAATGGGCATTGGTGGGTCTGTGTGTGATTGTATGTGTACGTGCATACGTGTAGGTCCTAGGCAATGGGTGCACTCACCAGTCACCTCCACCACTCTGTTAATTAGGAAGCTATTAAAATAATCACTCCGTTATGGGATCAGCCTGTCGCTGCCTGTTTCTGGCCGTGCAGCAGAGCAGTGCTGTGGGTGCTCAGCGTAATCCCCGTGGGCCCTTATGTTGATTAAGTGACAGGAACCAGTGGAAAAAATTCTGGGAAAAAATATTCATCATCCAATAATGGGGTGGTTTGGCCTGGCCTAAATGTACCGCAATTACTCAATGGTCCCCCAATCCAGTGTCTATTCCAACCCAGTGCTCCGCAGGGCAATGCGGTTAATTAAGCCATATTCATAGGTTGCAACCGGCCTGTCTGATGTATATTTAAGTCAAGCATTAGCTACCTATACATTACCCATCGAAATATCCAATATGTGGTTTAAACCACAGGCATGGAAATGCTCAGAATATTTTATCTACAGTAGAACAAATTATGTGGGAATATTTATTATTTAAGATGTCTTGGAGGAATCATGACTAAATTATTAACTGAATTACATATCTCAAATAGGTACATTTCCCATTATTATGATTTAAGAAACATAGGCTCAAAGGTTGTGATATTATGTAGATGATGGCATTGAGAAATACTGCATGACCCAATAAACCTCTAAAGTGCTGGGTAGAAAACTGGAAATTGTACCCATAATGATTTGTAACCACATTATAGGTTAGGTGAGATAACCGCTGTTCCATGCAGGCAAAGAAAAATTGAGGTCATCATACTGGACAGAATGGTTTTCCATACTGATAAATCCGGTCGATATGGCAGACAACTACGCTATTTACTTGTAAGTAAAAATGACATGCATTACGGTGCAAACATCACACTCATTTCATTCCTATGACAACAATTTCAAATCATCACCACCCAAATGGTTTAATATTCTCTTTCCTCCTGAGAAACAAGTCTGGAATCATTTGTACAAAATATTCCTTGAGGATGTTATTACAAGTCTAAAAGGGTGCCTGTCAAGGGAACATAAGAGAGCACAATCCTTACACAAATTCCTATGCCACGAAATGATGGAATAAGCTAATTATAATTTCTTGTGATAAATGAGTCTGAATTGAACACTCTGTAAACTTTCCTTTGCTGAAGGAAAAAGAAAAAAGTCCTGACAGTTTTTTGTACTGCCCCTCTGGACTCATGAGTATCTGATCAAAACCTTCAGTCCCCATCTAAGCCATCCTTCAGAAGTATGAGATCTGTCCTCAGATCCAAAGTTTTTGCCAACCATCCTCTCTGTTCAGAAGATTTAGCTGGATTTCTGGTGTCTTTGTCATGAGATAACACCATCTGGCCAAAGCCATTAATAGGACAGCCGATGAGGACCACGAGGTACACTCGTGGACAATGAATTGTGAGTAGGCCACAGAACTGAGCCACCTTAATGTATTAAATTCAAGCGTAAAAGCCTGGCCTTTTCACACCCCACATTAATCTCCACTCGGAAAGAAACAAAAGGTGGTAGCTGGTGTCAAGCAGGTGGAGACTTCAGACGATCTAGTTAACCATTTTTATGTAATTCAACCCGAAACATATTTAAGAAATGGAAAAACCTGTGACAAATGTGAATCTCTAATATGTCTAAGTGGCATAATCACCAACACCATAAACTACTTTTCTTATCATAGAAGCCAGTTTTAAACTTTCAAAGTTTTTAACTTTAAGCCTCCCTGAGGGGCTTTGGTTCCCACAGGTTGCCACTTTGATTCCCAGCTGTGCCAATACTGACTATAGCCAGAGGTCCATATTGGCGAGGCGACAATTTGCTCATCCCCACCAGGGAAGAACAGGGATTAGCTAAACTCATCGTTAAAATAATCAGTCTTATTGGTCTTTAATGGCACATCATAGCTGGCAGGATACCTGCAAGATTTCTGATACTATGTTGACTTGGTTGTCTTCCGACAGTATAATATGGCAATATAGGATTGTAAGAGCAAGTTGCTATGTGAATCGCTGGAGTCACATGTGTGCAGCTTACTTCTCCGATATCTGGGGGAGAAGTCACTCGGAAGTAGGAGTAGATTTTGAAGCAGGATTTGAGTCAGCAGGGTATTCCCAACTTCATAATTCAAATCCCCAACTCAATAATACCTCTGCTGGTCATCTAGGGGATTGAGGTCTATCTAAGCTACCTGAGTAAGATTCTTCAAGTGGAATGACTAAGCAGCTCAACTGGAGAACCGAAGCATGAAAAGAAGCATTGTGGTGAGTACCCTTGTATTGTTATATATCTGACAAAGAACATGGTGTTATACTGAACAATAAAAGTCAAGCTCTCAACATCATTCAACTTGAATGAAACAAAGAAAAAACACAACTGGCAAATGACATTTTATAACAATGTAGTCACAAAGCACATACAAGTAAAGCTTTCTTTTCTGAGGAAAGTTTCGATCTTACTATTTCAATGGATGTATCAAGAAGAAAATCAAGATGGATCTTCACACCCACAAGTCAGTGACTATTCCACCACATCACTGGCTGGTCAACAAAGAAACATTTTCACTGGAAACTTGAGACAAACATTTGCTAAAATGTGTACGTGCCTCATGGAGTTCAATAGTATTTTACTGTTTCATAATTATTTTAATAGCAGCAGGGAAGCAATGCTGGCCATCTAGATGAGAATTTTACCCTCTGGAAAGACAGCTAAACATCACCAAGTTTCTCCACAGAAGACACAGAGACTTTTGGGCAAGGCTGGGAAAACACAGACACCATTAGCACAAGCCATGTCTAGTACACATCTTCCAGAGCGATCTCACATCAAGTGCTTTGTGTACATTTCAGCTACCAGCACACTTACCATTACAGGGGGAAAATGAGCTCCATGTGCTCAATGCAATTACAGCAGGATATCTTGAGCTAGCCTCAAGAAATTGCAAAAAAAGCAGTTGGGGCTAATTTGATTTTCAAATAATGGAAGAAGGAAGAGATCAAAAAAACAAAACAAAACATCATTAATCTTGACTGCAATGGCCCTTGCAGTAAACATGGGGAGAGGGGTGATGAGTTTGCACAATCTGGCCTCTGTGGAGCTATCTGTGGGCTCTCTCTGTTGTGAAAATGGCACACTGGGCATTCATTAACAGCTGGGATTACATGACCAAACAGCTGAGCTCATTTAATCAACTCTTTAGGAAGGCACATGTCTCTGGCACAATGGATACAACGGGGTGGGGGAGGAAGCTCCAGCATAAACCAGCATCTGAAACGTGGAGAAGCTGTGACAGACAGCCACTGGCCACTTATTTGTTTGTAATTGGCAATATACAGTCCTCATTGTCAAGCAAAATGCATCCCACCAGGGATAAAAGCAGTTCACACTCCAACATGGCTTGATATACAGTAGCTGGGTCAATGTTTTAACAAGTTGACAATCTGGCTTGTCATTCGGCCATCTTTTGACCAAACCTCTATAAAGGTAATAGCTGTGAAGACGTACCAAGATGCATTGCACCAACATGAATCATTACATTTTTGTAAATGAAGTAGCATTTAAAGTCTTTCCCAAAAATGGTAATAAAATCCAATACATCAGACTTTATGGGTTCTTGGCACAAATCTGTTCCCTATGAGATGGGGGGACTTTGTACCAGACCGATTAAGTTAAATTAAATCCTCATCAAACAGGGTGCAGGATCTGGGTCAGTCAATGTCAAAATATTGTCTTCTTCTCTATAGCACCACCAGGTGGCTCAGCTGTGGTGCATTACCTGCCAGTATGAGTTCACTTCCCCTTATATGCCAACCAAGATTGGTTGTTCTTAGGTGTACTAGCTAAAGGTTATTAAGGTCAGAGAAAAAATCCTACAAAACCCACGGGGTTCCAGCACCTAGAGAGCACAAATCCCTAAAAAGAAAGATGGAAGCGATGTCTTTAACATAAAGCAGCAGCAGCAGCAGCAGCAGCAGCTGGGGACACAGAAATGTGTACACAAGAGATTATGTTTCCCTTCATAATTAAAGGATTCAGCTCAAAGAGAGTGGATGGCACTGAAAAGATTCAAATATTAATGCTACAGATAGCCTTCATTACAGCTCATCTGTCTTGGCTGTCACAGCGAATGCCTTGAAAACTGGCCTCTAAATTAGCTTACCCCAAGTTCTTCAAAGCCATCTTTGTAGGACAACATACAAAAAAGGGCTCTTATTATAGCCTTACTGTGAACTGCCTATAAAGAGGTCCACCTTTAAAGGCAATGTGGGAATCAAGAGAGAACTTTGTGTTTTTGCACACCACTGTCATGCTGCAGGCTTGTGCAGCACAGCAGTAGGTGAGCACTGTCACATCAGTGAAGAGTGCGCAAATCTAAATGGCAGAATTTAAAAAAGTGTGGAGTAGTGGCTAGCTGAAGACTATCTGAAGTTGCATACTACAGTTGTCCCGATGATTGAGGTAGCTTCCTGTTAGCTACTTGGCCTATTTTGATTTTGTACATCTCACTTATTTACATCATGCTTGTTCTGAGTGTTCCATACATGCATTTTATGCTGCTCTGAATTGCCCAAAAGTGATAACAAAGTTTAACTGAACTGAGCTGTTCCATGAAAATATCCAGCTGCCATTTTTCATGGAAAATCTGAAATATTAATATATTTGATATAAGAAAGAAATAATCTTATTGTCTATTGACGAGTCAGTTTTGTCCATGTCAGCCATACGGATACTGAACAAACAGGTCAGGAACTCTGTCGTGATGTTAATGGTAGCATCATGAAGCTAATATTAGCATCGGAACGTGTGAGCACTGATATACATTATGATGAATGGGGCTGTGCATAGGTGTACATGTACTGTTTCTCACAGCATTATTTTGTATGAATCCCATAATTTGTGAGGAAAGGATTAGACAGGACTTCCTTGTCACAACAAACTCATCTCAGCTGTCTGTGGATTGGGCCATCAGTTCAAAAATAATTCAACTCTGACACAGTGGCATGAAACATGGTAGGACAGAGATTTTACTACTGAGGCTATGACACATTTCTATTGCAATCCGAAGCTGAAAAGTACATTTGTTTTTCAGCTACCCAACTAGCATTGGCAAGAAAATGCTTAGCTTGCAACTGATATTTAAAACATACACTGCCTGTTTATGGATTGAAGCTGTACTTACAAACAGTCAAACTGTATTTTTCCTGTCAAACTGCCTTCTGCCAGTACCAAAGTCAACATGTATATTTCTCTTATGTTGCTGCTAAAATGAATTTCCAATAACCATATCATAACACCAGATTATTATATTTACAATTGATTATTTATGTTTAAAAAGGGGTTGTTTGTTGACTCTGTAGCCCATTAGTTTAATACGGATGACAATAATCTTTTATCACCTTTAAAATAGTTAATTAGATAAATGCATTAGTTGATTATTTGCTACTTTATTAAATGTTACTTTTACAGTTTTAGTTACGGGTTCAAACACACAGCATAGCCATATTTCTTTGTGAGAGAATCCAACCACAACTTGGGGGAGGCTGAAGGGAAACCATTTTTTCAGTAATCTAGTAAGTCAAAATACTGAATTTTGATGATGCAATGGTGTTTACAAACCAACACTACACTGGAGGAGAGTTTGTGCAAGAGACCTGCCAGAGTCTGTTCGTTCATCTGGTGCTGATTCCTTACTTCTGCTTGAAGAGAGGTTGGGCTGAATAAAATTAGAACCTGCAGGAAGGAGACGGTGCAGTAAACCCTCAGCCACGCCCCTCTGGCAGCCTGTCGATGGACAGGTGGGGCTTCACACCGTTTGTTTAACACCAGCACCAGGCTGGACAATGAGAAGGACAAACTCACTCACACCTTGATGAAACAAAAGAATCACTGGCTGCTCCTGCATGAAACCGATATCAACCCATTACCACCATAATAAAATATGTTTGGTCGCCCTGAAAAATCAGCTACCATCAGCCATATTAAAAATAGAAAATATCAACATGCTATGTCAATATGCAAATCCGTTTGCTTGTCTGGTTTTTGCCAATACAGTTAACTTTTTCATGGAGTGGACAGGGGAGGCACTACACTGTTTTACAATATGATGATCCTAAATAAACATGAGCTTGACAGTCAACCATGATTGAAGAGCTTGAAGAATTCTGGTCTCTTTAATTAATTACATGCAGCAAAATAGCTATTAACACCCCAGCATAAAAGAAACTTAGTTTTGTTCCTTTCAGTCATAATGATTAATTTTCTGATTTCATTTATGCACCTGCAGTGTTAAGAGTATGACAGCACATTTGGTATATTCAACTTTCATACAGTGTTCAGAAAGTTGATGTAGATGTAGGGAATCCAGCGAGCCATTCTGAGGATTACGAGCCCATATCAGCACCTGTGATGCGCTGTCAGCCAAGCCAAATATATTCTGTCATGTCACAGGGGTTTTAAAAGGTGACTGACTGCACCTTATTTTGCCTCTTACTAATACATTCCAGATGGTTCCTCACACCTGTGTTATTTCTCCGTAGTGAGAGATCTTCTTTTCTGTGGCGTGCTGAAGGAATTCTGAGAGAAATGGAAGGCAATGATGTACAACGCAGACAGGAGCCGCCTTTGAGACAGAGCATATAGAGCCGTCAGAGTTTATAGGAACGCCCAGGTTTTAATGTCCTGCTACCATGCTGTGTTTTTCTAGCCATTCCTCATAGTCCTGTAGTATAACAGGGATACCAGATGGCTCAGTCTCGCAGACTGAGATGTAATAATGTCTAGAAACAGACTGCAGATCTGATGCAAATGTGTAGTTTTATTCAAAAATGTATTTCATTATTGTGTCATTTTCTGTCTGATGCTGTATATTTAACCTGTGAACTTAAAGGAGTCTGATGCAAGTACAGAAATGACATGGAGATATTATTATTATTACTTCCTCTCTGTAACACGTGGGATACTCTGCTTACCCTGCACTTTCCACACATCAACTGGGACCAGGAAGGATTAATTTGCCAATTAGACTTGGGGATAATTAGAGGCCTAATTTGAGGGAGCTAGACTTGAAATTTTGCCAGGAAACCTAATAACCCTCTACTAAGCAATAAGTGCAATGAGACCTTTAATCGCCACATTTAGTCAGCATGTTTGTTTCACAATTACGTTCAAATGATGGCACCTCACAGAGCACAGTATCCCTCTCGCTGCATACTGACCATTCTTTTCCCCTTCAAATACAGAGGTTAAATTGCCCATACTGTCCTACCAGCAGCACTTGAACCAAACAGCAGCTTGTTTTCCCAGGAGATCTCCAAACAACACTAACCAAGCCCACCCCCACAAAGACCCAGCAAAAAGTGACAGGACAGAAGTGCCCAAAGGTTAACCATGCACTGATAACAATTCTGGTGAATGGGCTCGTCCTGCTAGGAGAGGTGGGCAGGGAGGTAAAGGACAGGAACCTGAGGGCTGTGAGTTTTAAAGACATTGAGGACAATGCATGCTAACAGCAAATTATTTTTAGAATTATATTAATACCAGGAACCTAAGGTTGACCTGGTAGTGTCTTTAGAGTATTGCAGATGTATGAGCTGCTAGCTTGCTCAGTGGACATGTCTTGGATCCATAAAGCACAAGGAAAAAAAGGAACAGCCTGAAAGCAGTCCGTTTTACCTGGGGAGGGCAGCCACACCTGAGGCAATGGGGGTATGTTCCTGGTCCCATCCCTTTCTCTGTGTCTCCTGTAGCATCCTCAAATGTGATATTTTAAAATGCCACATCTACCTTACAATAAAAAGGTCCCACTGTCTCCATTCAGATTACACAGATTATGCTGCATTTAACCTATTAAATAGAAAATAGCTACAGAGATTTTGTCGTTACAGTGTAATGTCTATACCATTATACACATAGGTAACTGCTGTGTCTCTTCAATTTGTTTGGTCCATTAATTTTACTCACTGACACTGTATTCTTATCAGTTTTTAATCTCTCTGTCTTACCGCAAGGCACATCAGTTTTCCTTTTGCATTTTAAAGTCATGTCTTCCTTTACACAAGAGACCCTGAATTTAGCAATAGAACTACAGTTGCTGTCCCTCAACAAATACTCAAAAAACATACATATAATAATATATTGCCAACAACGAAGTATGTTTATTGAATGTGCTCTGAGCATCACATTTACATATACAGACTCAAACACACTTCCGGATCAATGCCAAAACACACAAATTTAGCAACAAGATTACAACATTATGCACACTGACCACACCTCATGATCGACATCAAAGCAAACACACACATGCATACTAACACGTGCATTTAAATGCAAAAGCATGCACACGAACAGTACAGCAAATTTGCAATGCCGTGAAATGTAGCTTGTTAAAAATAAGATGAACGGTACCATCTACTGGGAAACTACTATGTTAGCAGCACTCCCCCTCTGGCTCTCTCCCTCTGCACTGAACAAGCGCTTCCCCAAATAAACACAGGCTCACCATTCCGGGACGATACACTGCCGTTAGCCTTCCTCAGCGCTGAGACAATGTCATCCTCGGGAATGTGAGAACTGTTCACATACTTGGGCAATCTGACTGGACCTTCAGGCAGAGAGAGAGAGAGAGAGAGAGAGAGAGAGGGAGGGAGGGAGAGCACGAGAGTGTTTGAGAGGGGGAGAGAGGACAGAGAGAGGAAAAAGAGGAAGAGAAAATGTTGCTGGATTACTTTTCTTTTCCAGACGGGATTTGAGGTGAGGAATTGGAGCTCCTGCAGGGACTGGCCGAGCTGAGCTCGGAGACAGACGCAGCTCCCTGTTGCTAGAAGAGCTGCCTTCTCCAGACTCTCTGGGCACAGACACCACACTGCAGGCGGAACAGCCACCAGGCAGGCGTGCTTAGGAAATGTCAACTTCAACAGGAAACCACTGCAATTAGCTTCCCAGGAACATTTCTGCCATGGCTAGAGTTAGAGGGGATGTGTTCACAGGATAACTCACTAACTGTCCCCATCTCCTCTCTCATAGAGGTCTCTCATAGCCTGCCCCATATAAGAATTCTTAGCTTAGCCAGCACTGTATTCTGCTATCGCTGCTGTCGAACGTCTCTGCTCTTACACAGGGATTTGAGTCAGGAATGAACACTCTCAATCGCCCCCCTTTCTCTAATCTGCCTATGAGAGGGTACGCCATCAGATTAGACAAACTTTCAGAGTTGTAGCATCTGGTTCTTGCAGCTGTAGCTGTGCTTGGGTGCTGTGTGAGCCTGGCTTTCTTCCACATGCAGAAACTAACACACCCCTGTACCTGGGTCAAGGAGCTGAATCTGGGGCCATCTACAGAACCTCCAGCTAACTCCTCTCTCCCAGTCGCCCATGGTGTCAATGTGCAGCACCTACTCATACTCTTTGTGCAGCTGCTCTGGATAAACTCAAAGTGAACTTGGCTGTTCAAAAAGCTAAGGCTGCAAATTGCAGTCCATTCAATTATTCATCTTGGAGACTGACAAAATGCCGCTTGGCTAATTTTCATGTACGGAACGACATGCTACAATATGTTTTGTCTGTTTGTAACGTTTTAAGTATTTATTCTAATTCATATTTATTGTATGATGCAAGCAGTAGTACAGTAGCACAACAACTATTGTTGTCATGCAGTTTTTTCACCATAGTTCTGGGGTTAAGGGTATGACATTCTTGTCAACGATCCAGTGCCATTGCAGATGCTAGGGACAAAGACCGGCCCATTTTCAGACTGCGGACACAGCTAAACTCATAGTCCACAGCAAAACAAAGATGCACATAGCACATATGAAGCACATATGAAGCCCGAGAAGAGGAGGAGAAGGGGGCTGAAAAGCACACGAGTGCAGAGTTTATTTTCGGATGAACTCCAGGTCCAGGTGTTGGTGTCATTATGTAACAGCGACCCAGTCTGTCTGGATAAGCATGCATAAGAACAGTTCACCTTCAATGCAATGCATGTACAAATTGAGCTGGTTGAACTGTGAAGTGGCACATCTCAGCTGGCCCCACAGCAATGCAGAGGTTTAATGGGTACAAGGCCCTCAGGCCTGTGAAAGGCTAAGCAAAAACTCAAAAATTATTACTATTTTTCTCCCTCAAACCACAAGTGACAGCTCCCAATGACTGCCGTTCTGCTGGTCATCAGATTTGGAGGAAGGGAAAGAGGAGCAGGCTATAGTCTACTGATCTGATCAGCTGGCGAGAGCTGCTATTCTGTCATAATTTATCCTTCTTTTTCTTAACTAGTGTTTGAGCTCTTTACAAGACCAAGATTTATTTTACACAACAGTCACAGCAAGCCCAAGCAGTGCAATATTCAGTGCTAACCTCCCATACCCACAATGTATGAAAACCAGATATGTGAACAAATGTAATATTAGACAACAGATTTATGGCGCAGAGGCCTACTATAATATGCAAAAACTTGACTGAAGTATTTATTTTATACTCCCATGATTTATCAAAGTATGTTTTGACTACCTTACTCTGTGTTTTAACCAAATGTGTGCAGTGTGATGTCCAAATCATGTTGTGTTAAACTGTATATCCTTGTTCAAATTGATGGTGCATATCCTGCATTAACTTTGTGCAGTCTGTATATAAATCATTGTTTTGCTAGTGCAATGATAACAAAAGACATATCTAGTAGTATCTTATGCAGCCTAATTTGTCTTCATTGAGTCTGACACAGTATTCAGTAGGTCTTAACATTCACAGCCAGATGCAGGCTATGACAAATAGAGCTGACACTTTGTTATTCATCCTGACTGATCTCTTCTAGACAGTACATTTCTACCTGAACATTTTGTGAAGTTATATGTGTTTTTGAACTGGCCCTGGTGTACAGACCAGTATGTAAGTGTTGATGTATGCAATGGTTTCTTGTTTATTGAATATCTGGGTTTTTAATTTCCTCAGGTCAGTGACTCTAAGGTTTATGATTCAATTGAAAGAGACTGCATTATCATGATTAGGGCAACGGATCAAACGTTCAGCCAAGGATCTTGAAAGCAAACAGATAATAAAACAGAACACCAGATTGCATGGTTGACAATGTCGCATGTTTGACCTACCACACGGTCTTATAGTCCACAAATTCACAAATTCATGGTCACCTTCAAAGAGCCTGACAGTGACAGCACTAGGTGGTGTCATTTAACCCTTGAGCCAATAGTTAGACTTCCATCTCTAGCCAGAGGTGTAAAAAATTCCTGCTTACTTAGCAAGTACAGAGTATAGTGTTTTATAATGCATGAGTTGCTTGCCCATAAATAAGGAACGGTTTTGTCAGCCTATAAATGAATAGCCTCCATGATAACATCCAATATTCATGAGACAAAAGGATGATTTTGCAGAATGTAGTTCACAGCAGCACCCTTTACCCAAAGGACTGTTGGCTCATCACTGATCACTGTTAGTAATGAGTGATATATAAGGCCAGGCACAGAAGGAGAAGCTGTTCTTTCCCAAAAAATGAACGGGGGGGAAACTGATTAAATGAGTAGGGGAGTGAATGCTAAGCAAAAGAAAGGTGGAGGCATGCTGCTATGGGTGTAAATAATTCAAAGGCTAGGAATGATTGGCAGTTTAAGAATGATTGGCAGTTACACTTAGAAAAGTTGAAATATTTTTCATTCACAAATGAAATGACCACCAAATGAATTCTGGCAAGTATCGCTGTTTCCTCCCTGAAACTAGAAATTTCTGATCCGAGAAATGTGTTGCTTCAATGAATTAATATAGACTTCAAGGTAACATGGATAGGAATGTGAATGCAACCATATCCTAACAGTTAACAATATCATGTTTAAAACATACTCAAAATGTGCCTCAGGTTTTCCATAGCTATCATTTGGTCTGCACTCCAAACCTAAACAGTGTGCCTGAAAGAGTTACGATAATGCTGGAAGGTGTTTTATCCTAGGCTCCATGTTAAGCAACACAAACTCTTCGGACTTACACTAACAACTTGATTTTTGCTGCCCTCTATAGATACTCTGCTAAGAATTGTATGCCTACCACATGAAACCAACAACAGTCCATACCATCTCTTACTTTCTGGGATAGATCTTGCAACAATGCTCTGTGGTCCTTAATAAATATGGATATTTTCTCTGGATGCTAATTTGAAAAGATAAAAAAAGACAAGCTTAAGGCTGATATCTGGAACAGAGGGGCTATAAGCGTGCTACTTCTGCGCTTGAAAGGGATGAAGAATGAGATTGTGTTTTAAAAGCACAACCCTCATTCCCAGCAGACCCATATAGGTCAAACTTGATCGATCTGGACCCATTTGGGTGACCTGCCCTGACAAAACAGGGGCGTTCCGTCATATGGACAGGCTGCGCATTCTGCACAGTTTTCTGAAATGCCACAAATTCTGTATTCTGTGACTGCATCTGTCAAGCACAAGGATATTATGGACGGGCTCAACCTTATCGTGAGGGTCACAAAGACCCAACTAAAAATGGGCTATGACCTGCAGAGAGGACTGCAGGCACACAGTGACCCAGCTGTCGTTTAGATTATAGAGTTGGCCAGATGTGTGTGTTTAATTCAAGAGGTGCTAAAGAATATCTGAGTATCTGCTTGGCATTAAATGCATATCTCACTGGCAAATTTCAGCATAAAAAGTTGAATGTTACGTTTAATTATATGAAGTATTTTTCCAGTATTTTATTAAGTCAGCATTATAATCATTACTGCAGACATGTCAGCTTGTTTGCTTTATTCATCAAAGTACGTCATATTACAACAAACAGTGACCCTTTCTGGGTTTATCCCTGTGTATTCCTATAATGAAGCATCACCAGACCTAACTGGTCCCTTCACTCTAAGCATGGATAAACATAATTAAGTGGTACAATGTGTTAATCAGTTTTACAATGGATTGTATCATTAACACAACTAACAACAATCAAGCAAAATTATCCAAATGGTGTTGCTAGAAAAAAAAATCATTAAATTTAAATGCATTTTCCATATAAAGCCTATATCAACAAATGTTTCCCCCTGAAAGCTGTTACAGTGTACTCATGGGAAGTGTAGCATGTGGGGAAAAAAATTATTTGACAAGCATGACAAAGCTGAGTAAATCTTATTTTAAAGAACAAGCAGAAAGGGGAGCACCACATGCAGCTTGAATGCTCCAACACCTTTGTGTCTGAAATCCACTATTCAACACAATCTGCTTCAAAACCACCACACGTCTCAGACAATATTAATAAATCAATGTTGATCAGTGTGCTGAGATTTTGCAGTCTAGATGAAAAGCATCTCTATTGCCTCTCTCTTTATCTTTTGTGCTCATAGGGCTGAATTCAGACCTGTGCATAAGTACATTTTCCATTGGAAGTCTCTCGCTCTCACAATGATGAGTTACGTAATGCACTTAAGTGCATATCTGAAATCAGCACATATTTGCTATTGAAGTAACTGAAATTAAGATGGTCTCCAATAGCTAAGTTTTCAAAAGTGGTAATTCATACTAGTTCATTATGATTGCTTTATATGCAGTTTATCACTTGTAGACAATGGGGACATACATTCTGCTCATAAAGGCTGTAAAGAGATTGAAAAATTGTGGTGTATTGCACTGCATCAATGTTGGCAAATGTTATTAAAAACATAATCAAAAATAGTCCCCCGGCATTCTTATTGTGTGTAAGAGGATATCTGGCACAAAATCTCTGCATCCTGCCACTCTACTGTTCCACCCTTTCCAAGGAAGATAGAGAACCCGCTTGACTGGCAGTGTGAGCCTGGCGTTCCCCCTCACTGCCGATATGACGTCCAATCAGGACCGGAGGACAGGCAGGGCGAATAGTCCAGTGTATTCACACCATTGTCAAGAGGACTGTTTTTTGACAGACTGAATCCTTGGAGGGGGCTTGTGACAGTGGGTTCGAGAGACTGCTGGAAAATGGGCTTTGAGGTGGGGGCGCTGAGAAGCTGTTGAGCTGATTCTTAAGCAGCCTGAGTGACAGACACTCAGTGTTCATGGACCCTATCAGGGGACGGTCCTCCTCACCCGAGTGTGACCCACATTAATGAGCGAACGCTGGGTCCCTGGTCCGGCCCATCAGAATGGTCTATCACAGCCGAGTAAGGCTGATCATGGAGCTATGACCTGCAGTTGGTTAATGATGATGTGTTTTGAGATGATGTTATGATGCAGAATTACTGGCAAAATTATCCTGTGGTAGGCTGTGGCCCATCAAATATTATGCTGGGAAACCCCCTAAAATGTCTACATAAAATGGTATCTGCATGAATTTCATGAATTATGCAAATGACCTTTGAAAATAAAAGTTATTTTCAGCATGGAGACACTGTATGTACTGCCAGGACCCCTGTTATGGTGTATGCATTTAGTGAGTGGTGAAGAAGAGGATCAGGGTCTCCTGCACCACACACAGAACAATGCTAACTTTAATTCTAATAAAATCTGTGGAATTCTTTGAGGAAAATTTTTATGCTAAATTGTGTTGAATTTAGTTCCCCCCCATTCCAATATTTGGATGCAGTTCCAACCAATCAGATGTCAGAATGCAAATGCTCACAGTGAGATATTGCTTACTTCCATTCACGGATAATTACAAGTTCAAAGCAAACCAAAACAAACAGAAAACCTTAACCCCAAACGGGATCCACTGTGTGCACTGGTGTACGGTTGTAGGTGCCACTGGAGATGACTAATGTTTTGTAAAAACAATCAATACCTTCAAGAAAATTGTTTTGCTTCTTTCTGCAGCAAAAGGAGAACATAGCTGCTCCTCTTCCAACACTGGGGACACAATTTGCCAATTCAGATTTCTAACTGAACGGAATCCTCTAGAAATTGCACATACACATAGGGCAGAGATGGCCATAGAGAGCTGTGAGCCCTGTGCCAGTCTTATGCTTCTAAGCCAAACTCTACTCTGTAACTGACTCTCTCACACCCAAAGGGTTCTGGGCCAGGCTGGAGAAAAGAGATACAAAAGTTCAGATTTAATCTAATCACCATGTGCTTTGCCCTCAGCTTTGAAGAACCAGATCAGACAGAACTGTCATTTCTACAGCACCTGACACAGACCAGGGCACAAGCCAGATGTCTAGCACTCACAACAAACAGCCTTAAACTTGTTTAGCAGAGTCAAATGAACATGAAATGCTGTTCCTGCAACAATATATTATGCACGGTGAAAACTTTACACATTACTTTTTAAAGTAATAAAAAGTAAAGTCATGCGTCACGACTTTCTGCTTTGGGTTTATGACCTGGTAGAGTCAGAAGGTTGGTTTGACCAGAGTGGGGTACTCAGCAGATGCAGCCATGGTCTGGTGTTGACATTTCACTGCGCCAGTATTTTTCTTACTGTCTCTTAAATATCCTGCCATATTCTCATCCTGCTGGGGTTTTCCTTACTTCACTAAGGCTTTCTTGCGTCTTCCCTCTGTTGTCCTACTCATAGTACCCATCATTCTCCATTAATCACGTTCTTTTTCTCTCTCTATGTTCCAGGCTTACTGCCTGGATCTGTAGCTCCAGCATGCCAGTCCGGCTTCTGGTTCAGCTCTTGCTGATTCATGTCTGACACCAGACCTCCATAACAGCCAATGCTGACCAGACATGCAGCATGACATACACTCTGTTGGTATTCTCCCTGACTGCCAGGAGCCCACCAGAAGCAGATGGGCTCCCCCTCTGCGCAGGGTTCTGCTCAAGGTTTTGTCTTTTAGGCTGGAGAGTTTTTTCCATGCCACTGTTACCCTAGGCTTGAACAGCTGGGGGTCAAGACTTTCTATATAGACCTTTTTTCAAACTATGGTATTGAAAAAACAACTACAAAGATAAAAGTGGAATGAATTTTGTGAGAAAAAGATATGTACTTTTCTTAAAAAAAGGCAATAAAAGCAGAAATGCTTCTGGCAGTGACATTTCTAATCTGTTCATGTTCAGCCTTGATTCACATCCATTTCAAAGCACTGCCTTGAAGCACAGCAAGTCAGAAAATGATTAGCATAACAGTGACCGACAAGGCCTCATTTGCATAGGCAATTGCCTATGATAATGATTAATTTGCCTATAATAGTGTTGCTTTTTGACATAAGAGCTTTTGCTTCACAAAACATTACAAACATGGCACTTACCAAGTTTGATGTTGATCATTCCTATGGTTCATGAGGACATTTTTTTTTTGTCTTTATTAAAATAAATTTAAATATGCAGAAAGGAAAATATGGAGCAGTCTTCTTCCAGGAGGCCATTTTATTCATCTTGATGGGAGTCTGTGATGCAGGGACCACCAAGCTGTCAGGTACAAGGACAGGCCCCGAGGAGAAACACACCAGAAAGGGGAAGAGAGGGAAAACATCATAGGGAGCTGTCCGGTGCTGGACCCTGGGAACATCTGCGCCCATCTCATCACACAGCTGCTCCCTATCGCACAATCAAAGGAGGACGGATAAAGGAAGAAGCTCGACCAAACTTTAAGTGCCATTTTCAATGTTCGATAGTTAACACACCCTCTCTCTCGCTCTCTTTTCCTGCTGCAGTTAGCAACTTTGGAAGAAGTAAAAGTCTATCAGAAATTTGGTGGGACATTTGGCCAGATCCAGACTGTACTCCACTTCCAAAACCAAACACTAAAACTGAGTCCAAGCAAGACTTGCTCACCCTACAAAGCATAATACCTTTCCATTCCTTAGTTAATGCCCTCTTTATTATGCTTTGAAAGAACAGTATATTCCCTGTGAACCTGCCAACCTTACTTCACTGAAAGCCTTCATTCCCCTGGGGAGCGGCAAGGCCTTTGAAGAGAAATGCAGACGGCTGAAATTATAAAGATACCCTGGAAAAATGAAATGTATGAATGAATGAATGAATGAATGAAAGGATGGCATTAACGTTTGTTTGTAATGTATAATTCTCAGAACGGAAGAGCAAAGCGAAAGGGATTTGAAAGGCAGACAACAACAAAAAATCTATAGCAAGGACATCTCAACAGAAGGAAGTAAATATATTACAAAAATGATGAGATGACAGGATGTAACTCAGTCTTTCCTGATCGGATTTACATTATGTTACGTAACGGCCGGGCTGGAACTGACAGTACTCTATATCTGTTTAGATATCATACTTCAAATGTAATTACATCTAGGCTAATTTGATTACTAATGGTACATGGTATTATTGCAAACAACACAAAACCATTACTGCTTATGACAGCAGGTGCCATATAGCATACTGTAATGCTTACTGAAGGGACCTCTTCGTTGACATTAATCAAATTTCTGCACTGCCAACTGACAGACTCATCGCATCCCACCCTCTTTAATACGCTGGACTACTGGACTCTTGAGCTTTACTCTTCTCACATGGTTCTCCTATACTTCTTCTGATGAAACTGTGCCACAGAGCACATATACAGTCATTTATTCTTCAGTTAAACCAGCTCAATGGGACTATTTTTTCTAACATGACAAAAGGATATTCTGGACTTGTCTCAGCAAGTCTATGTAAGAAAGCAAGTGACAATATAATACAGCCTTCCTTTAGAAAACATTCTTCACTAAAAGAAATTACACAAAACATCTGTCCTGGATTACTTTTGCCTTTTAAGGTTGATAGAACATTGTCATGAACTTCTGTCAAAACACATCAAAGAAAAAAAAGGAATAAAATAGGTTTCAGGGCAGTTTGTGTTTTTGATCATGTGGCTTTCAGTCATTATAATAATCACTTCTTGATGCAACATGCAATAACATGCAGCTACCAGTCCTACCACTTGAAGGATTCGTGTCAACTTCAATACAGACAAACACAAAAATATTGATTTGGCCAAATACAAAAATGTCTTGGTCCAAAAAATGTTCATCCCAAAAAATGAACAAAACACATTTGAGTGAGAAGGATACCATAATCACCACTCTCAGGGACCAGCTGTACAGGACTCAGCAGTTATTAGGGAGGCAGTAACACAGACTGGCAGCTTTTCAAGCTGGAGTGCTCTCCAGCCCCAGTGATAATGTGAGATACTGCATCTCCTGCCTGGTCCCTTCACTTACAGATACTCCCTTTGAACTCTGAGAGAAGCCTTTTATTCAAACTGCTGAAAAGAGAGGACATGTGATGGGAGTAGCTCTGAAGTGAGAATCTACAAAAGGCTTCACTGTGACTCAAGTCCGGCCAGAAATGTGTTCCCAACTACTTCTCAGTCACACAAGGTACAAAGTTTGGGACCTTAAGAAATTTTATGTAGCAGCAGAGATCAATGAAAAAGACACACTTTTTAAACAAAATGAGGTTATATGGCACTCTTACAAAGAAAGGTTCCTTAGGGATTCTTCATTTGTTCCCCCGTGAGAACCTTTACTAGTTTTTCTTAAATACTCGTGTCTCTAAATGGTATTATGTAGAACCTTATTTTGAGGGTTCAACGAAGAAAAATTTACAAATAACAGAATTTAAGGATTCCCTCAGGGGGAAAAGTGAAGAACCCTCAAGGAATCTTTTTATGAGTGTCTGAGGAACCGTAATTACAAATAAACCATCCAGAGTACTCCTGATTAGCGTAACTGATTGAGTCCATTGTAATATCTAGCCTGCTAAGATCAGCCATGCATATTCACTGTCACTCATGCACTGCATGGCTAAAACTCACATAAAAATGTGCTGTACCTGGCTGAGACACTCATGAGTGAAGGTCTGAATCCTGTGGACTACAGCAGACCCTGACTCTGGACTTCATTGAGATAATGCAGAACTGGCGAATGTGTTACCCTGGAGGCACACTGTTTCTCAGGCTGTAATTCCCACCTGTGATTAGCCTGGGACGGCTCAACTGCAGCCTTTTCAGAATGCTGAAATGAAGCAGCCACACACACACACTTTTTTTATAGCCACTGACCATTCTTTTATTCAATGTCAGTTTAACTGACACTTTCAAGGTGATGTTCTTAAAAAGGGAGGTAATTCATTTTGTTATCTCAAGAAATATCTTTTCAACTGACAGTGCCAGTGAGAATAACGCTCCACAGTGTATGGGTCAATATTTAAGTAGTCTATGAAGGCCTTATTTCTAAACAAACAAAAGTCTATGTATGAACTCCTACAAGTTCAAGTTCCTACATTACAAACACTTTGAAATACCAAAAAACAATGCAACAATTTATAAAAACGAGTCACTCACATGTTCTGTTACAATTAATGTTATTACAGCTTACAGCTTACTCACTGTCACTGCAAAGTAGCTAAAATGCTAAGCTAAGCCCAGGTTACCTCATCAGCATGCCAGGTCAGGAACAACTCTTGTGTGTCTTCTCCTCTCCCATTTCCAATGCAGCAATCTTACCAGGTAATCAATCACTGTATGTAGCACCCTTCACATGGATTCACGTCACCTCTGGGCAACGAAGTAACTAACGCAAGACAAACTCTGTGGTTGTACCAACAATTTGAGGAAAGCATGCCCTTTTTCCCCAGCATCTGATGAGGTAATCTGTGGGTAGCTTAGAACGTGGGATCTGACTGAATGTGTTTGATCCAGCGTCTCAACCAGGAACCAGGGGAAATCAGCAAATGAGCAGGATTTGTAAACAGCATAAAGCTTGTTGGAAGAATAAGCTGTTGACTGAGGCAGCCAAAAAAAAATATGCAATGGGCACCATTCAGTACAATTGGTGCAGTAGGTCCATAACTAAATCTCTTTCGTGTTTTGATAAGTAGTTTACAAAAAAGCGCAGAATTGTTTTGTCTTCCATAATGGCACATCTGTTTTAATCATTTGATAAAGATTAGCAGTACAAGAAGGTTGTAGTAGCGTTGCCCCTCAGTAAATGAATCTAGATCACACACTGCGCAGAAGAATATATATTCTAAGTCATGACAGCAGATTCAGATGGCAAAAGTATTAACATACAATCATTATTAGAAAAATGGAAATTTGGGTGGAATCTGCCTCTCTGGTGAAAACTGTTTGAGGTTTGGTGGACTTTTACTTAAAGCTGCAAAAGTTTAGGCTGTTAATAAAACAGGTCATTTCTGCATTATGAAATGAGTGATTGGTTTTCCGGCGGTGCATGATTCGACTTGAAAGGATCAAAGAACTCAATGCGTTCCCAGCTGCCACAATCATTCCACAAAGCTAGGCTAATATCAGCTAAAACCTCTCAAAAACATTTGCCAGTCTTCCATTACCACCTCTCATTTTCAAAGTCTCCCTCAGGCAAAAATGGGCAAACAAATACATACCCACAGCTGTTTGGTATGTTTCCACCCTCTACATAGCAGTTGAGCCACAATGTCCATATAGCAGGTTTAAGTATCTCAGTGTCCTTTATTGTCAATATTTGTGACTGGCACAGGCTCGGCCTTAGAGGTTACTCTGGGGCTGCACCACCCTTTTACAGGTGCTACACCCTTCCTCCTCCTCTTCTAACAGGAGAAAATGGCCGTTATTATTCCCCTCCTTCATCTCGTCTGAAACTTACTCAGCTACGAGAAGATACGCCTTCTTTTCACTGATCCAGTCGGCGCACTTTTAATCCTGGCTCTCTTTGATGGCTTCGGGAACGATGATGGCGACGCCAGCGCGCGCAGGCTGTGGTTGGTGGCGCTGCTTTTGGAAGCCGAGTGGGAGAAGGACGTGCTTGGGCATGCTCATGCAGCATTTGATTACTGGCCACTGCTGCGTCTCATTTCATCTTCCCTCTGTGAAGTTTGTTTTCAAACTGCTCAAGTCAAATTGTGCTCCATAAACTATGTGATAGCGCATGCAGTTATGATCATCATGTAGGTGATGACCAAGACCTATACTGCACCTGTTTTAATGGTTAAAACATTAGCTTAAGTGACTGTGTTTATTTCAAAAGTATGCAGTGTCAGTTTCTCACAATTTCAATGTGACAGCATGGCTGAAACAGTTACATTCCAAATTACTGCAAAATGAACTTTCCTGACTCAGATACAACACATTTCTGGAACAACAACAGAAGCTAAACCAATGTAACATTGTCACCCTTCTTAGCAGATGTCTGCGTAGCAAATTACATTACCCTAGCACACAGACAGCCTTTAAAAGTACAGAGCCATGATATTCTATTCTTGAAAGATAAATAGGAAATAAAAACAGGTTTTGCTTAATTGCCTTATGGCTTCATGGGTGAAGAAAACCAATGCACCACTAACCTACGCCTCAGCCCTACCCTGCAGCTTACAGTCACAAGCAATGACAGCACAATGGAAACCATATAAGTGGATATGGGAATATATCAGCTAATATTGCAAGTTATGAAAATGAATACATTTGAGTGCATTTGAAGCAAATATTAACTTCAAATGGCAAAATCACTTGTATGTGCAATGCAAAAATAAAGACAATTCGGTGAATGTGAGTCCAGCTTTCCTGTAGATTAATGGAGATTGACATAATATATTGACTAATACACCAGGACAGTAAAATTAATGTATTGGAGTTCTCTTGAAGACATACATTAATTTAAACTGACAAAAACACTTGTGTGTGGAAAACTATATTATAGAAGTGGTGAAGATGATACGAGATTTTTTGTAGTGTGACAGAGATCAACTTGAGTAAGAGAGATAGCAGAGAGTGGCTCACAGTACCTGGAGACTTTCGGTCGGAGCAAGGGGCCAGTAGGTAGTTGGGACGGGACAACTGGGGTGACGTGGGCACAGATATGGACGTGCCCTTGGTCTGACTCTGGCAATACATATACACAGGAGAAAATGAGTAGGCACCGCCCACATCCTGGAGCGTGGTAGACCCTCCATCCAGGCACTGTCTCTGGCCACCTATAGAGAAGAAACAATTCACTTTTCATTCCAAATGATTTGTATCAGCATCAATTCTCCTCCAGCAGACCATTTGTGCATTCAGAACATTTTTTTGAAAAACGTCTTTTTTCACTTATAGAAACATTTTGAGCTCTTGAATATCTGTTCATCTTGAAAGCATTGAGAAAGAAGAATAAATTCACTTTGTGAGGTTTACCAATGTCATCTAACTCAAGGACCACTCCTTCCGAAGACAGGCCCACAACGAACAAGAAAACCATTCAAACATATCAAGGATACAAAGCAGAATGACATCTGAAAATAAATTAATAATTTACCAAATAGAAATGTAATCTTCAGAAGGCAGAACAAACTTTTTTACTGTAGAAGCAGCAAGAGAAAATGCACTCACTACAATCCAAGAGAATGAATTAAATCAGTGAAAATAGAAATGTATTTAATGTACTAAAACTGCACAGCCAAAAAGCACTGAGGAACAGTACATTTTACAGAGTAAATATGAACACCATCAAACCATTTGGGGGGAAAGATGGAAAAATATTTCTTAAACTCAAGTGGTCATGGCACACTCCAAGAAACAAGAGGTATATAAACAAAATGGTAAAATTATAGACTATGGTCAATGTAATATTTGTGAATGAACTGATGTGTATGTGGCTAAGGGAGGTCATTGGTAAAATATGAAAAGCTGATTTGGAGGCTTGTGTGGCCTCTTCTTCTAGAACTTGTGGTAATGTTTCACAGTGGGCCTTATAGCATAGTTCAGCTTTGCTGGATTTAATTAGTCTTACTCATTAATTACATCTATATGAATGCGTGCTGAATAAATGCTCAATATTTTGTGGCTAGTTCTGTAGATTTATTCTTATAGTGGATAAAACAATGAGCAATTGCATTAATTCATGCATAAATTATTATTATTATTATTATTATTATTATTATTATTATTAAGACTTCACATATACACATTTCTTCTTTAAACCATTAAGGTTTTCCATTTACTTCATGCTGTGGTATCAAAAAAGGGAACATTTTTTTATGAAAATAAAAAGGTTGGGACTTAAAAAAAGGCATGCTTTCAAGTTCTGTTATGGAGGATCACATTTGGGAGGGGAATGTTATCTATCTCTATATAATGCAGAACATTCAACATGACAGCTTATAGCAGATAACCTGTGGAAAAAAGTGCTTTACAAATCCATTCAGAGAGCCTGCAGCCAATAAACAAACACAGGTGGCCACCATAGCTCAATTTCCACATGGAATAACACTCAGTTTAAACGTGGATGACAATGGGTCCCAGCTAACACACAGCCTCTTATTCCAAAATAACACAATTCACTGACTGTTTTTATGCTCAGATGTTTCCAATCAATGTTTTAAAACATGAAATTATACTGAAATTTGTGAAAAAAGATGGCAATGCATCTTGCATGCAATAAATACAGAGGTGAATGGAAAAGAAAGAATCACCCCAGTGAATTGGAGCTACTCAGTTTTCATTTTATAGCTTTGTAACTGCAAGATAAAAAAGTCATCAAATCAATTACCATATACTATATTACACATGAAACCCCATAGGGAAAAAACAAGGGTGGTGATTTACATTAACTTTGATTTGAAGCTACACTCTTTAGAGGAAGCAATCCACAACATTAAAAGTAGAGCCTCTTCAGGTAGATGATTGCTGGTTCTCCCTGGGGGTGCCGGGCTGCAGACATTGTATTTTACCGTCACCCATCACAAAACCTATTTTTGCTCCTCCACTAATGTGTCTGAAATGTAATTATGACCTTGTCAGTGTTGGCAATGGCAGTCCCATGGGCTAAGCAAACAAATGGCTGTGGCTAATGGAGAGACATCAGAGAGTATGAGTCAGAGGGGTATAGCCTGCCTCATTTCACACCAGCACCTCCTCTGGTCACTTGGGCCACAGTCTCCTTGTGCCCAGTGATGTGAAAATTCAGGCTGTTGATGCAATAACCATGCAGCTTCATATGAAGCTGCACAGGTTGCAGCTTTTGGATTACTCACAACATGGTTTCAACACAGGAAATAATTAGCAAGTACGAATAGGCACGTCCTCTTAGTTGTTGTCATGGCAGCACAGCAGACAGTAGGATGGACAGAAATGGTGAATGGTTGAGTTTGTTGAACTTGTGCTAGCCTGCATTCTCCTGAAATGATAGGTGTCCTGTAGTAAAAGAATAGGCTTATAGTTCTGGTAAGATATTTTAAAATAGGAGGAGTATAAAAATTAAATAGAATAGAAAAAATTAAAAATATATATTCCTGCATAGTGAACAAATTGGAAACTGGGCCATTTCTAAGGTTTAAAATTGATACAGAGGCCTTTCCAAATTTACGATTTGATTTCTTGCCCAACAATAAATGAATGATTATCATTTAGCTCTTGACAGACATTTTGTTGGACAATGTATAAAATGACTGAAAAGCAAATTAAATCCAAGGGCACCCATCTGTTAAGCCTCGTATTTTCGATTTGTGGAGCAGAATCCATCTGCACGTTGTCAACAAAGCTAGTGTTTTCAACAGAACTGTTTGCAACACTGGTGTGTCTTGTAGGCCAAATGGAGAAGGTCAGGGTATATGGCCATACTCAAGGACACGGACCCAATAGAGTATTAGGCAGAATAAAAGGAAAGGAGTTTAAAAATAACAAAACAGAGACCAGGGTTCAATCAAATGCACTTAATCTCTTTAAGGGCATATGCAATTCAATTAAAACAGACTTATGGTTGTATTCTTGCTAGAGATGCTAACAGTTAATTGGTTAACTGTTAATCATTTATAAGAACAATTTTTGATTAATTTTAGCAAGTAAATGTCAATAAACAATCTCAAGGAATAATATAATGTTGGCTATTTATCATCTACTGTGATAAATATCAACAACCAAATGTAAAACTCTTACATTTAACACATAGCACTTCCAGATGCTACTTTTCTCATGTGCCCTGGGAACGCTATGTTACATGGCAGCAAAGAAGCGTGCAAAACAAAACAACACTGGGATCATTTTGTCCAAATAAATGGGCAAGTTCATTGTTATGAAGGCTGTGTTGCTCATGTTACATTTTACATACAGATTACAATATGCTCATAGCGAATGTGTTTCACGTCACATTTTATTTAGGCCTAATACACATTTTTTGTTTGTTTTACAACCTGTATTCCTGATCTATCAGTCTGTGAGGCCATAATAGTTTATTTTTTTCTTTTGCCATCTTAGCCTTCATGCTATCCATGATGCTGTTACTGATTGTTGGCACTTGTTAAATGTTCACCCTAATAAAACCGCTCTGATAGCTACTAAGCTATACAACTAATTTAATGGTATTTAGAGTCATCCATCAGTTCATGTGTTTATTACAAAATGAATTAGCATTAATAAGAAATGTCTTTTGACACCATCAATGTGCGAGTTTACCCAGCCTGTAATAAAAATGTCAATGGTCCTCATCTTTCGTGCAGATTTCACAGTCAGCGAATCTGTGTTTGTAATTTTTTATTTATGGCCTTAATGCACAATGCAAATCCTGTTTTCATGATTTTTAGGGCTTGTCTTCATAAGTCATCTCTTATACTCATATACAGCTCATTTGTTGATAGGCCTATTTTGAGTCATTCGTTTCATAGTTTATAGTAGATATTAAGCTTCTTGGTTAATCGTTATTAATTGATTAATGGGTTTCAACTACTGATTAAAAGAATTGCATTGTGAGATGTGACACCTCAGTGAAACAGTCATCATTTTCAGCTCACACAAATCCACTTTTTATTCAGTGGGTCAAACCTCATTAACTATCAATAACTTGGTTATTGGTCAACAACAATGATGTCATATTAAAAAAATCATATTAAATGCATTAAGGGAGTAGTGGGTTTATGTAAACATTCTATTATATTCTCAGCACTTCCAGAGAGAACATTGTTGCTATCCTTTCTTGCTTCATTTCATTCAGTTGAGCACTCATTGTAAAAATGTCAACAGTTATCAATTAATATCAACTCCATGTGGCTGGACCACATTCTGCCAGTGAACTAAGGCCAGCTCTCAGAGGTCAAACAGTTCAGAGGCCGAGGAGACTAAGATGGGGCAGTCCACTGGTCAACCAGGCAATGAAGCCTCTCAACAGACCTCTCTCTCTGGCTGTGCTTTTCGTCTGGATCAGTGTGGATGATGGACCAGAGAGACCAGGGAGGAACCTGTGAGGATATTGTGACAGTGGGTGTCAATAATGGCAGGGCTTTTGCTTTTGTAGCTGAACAGTCTGTCCTAACAGCCACTACAGGAAGCTCCCTGAAAATAGCATCATTAACGTCTGTCTTTTCAAGCCTTATCCTTTAAAAGGGCATTTTTTAATTTAAATGTAGGCTTAAAGAGATAGGTGGGGCATTGGTCTGTTCATGGGCCCACTTTTAACATGCAATTACCAGAACAGAATGACAAAATCTCCCCTTGTATGTACAGCTGTTGGAAATTCATATAAATGCATAAAATATTCAGATGCAGACACTTTAAGGGTAGCGCTATTGTTTCAATAACAAATCATTTTGAGTCCTGACATGCAGATTAAGTCGATTCTGAAAAGAGAAGAAAACTCCTGGCCATGTTGCATGATGATGCATTTATTTTCTTTTGTGTTGCACTGATGAAAAAGCGAGCTGAACAGGGTTAAAAAGAAAGCACTAATGTAGAATAACTGGGGTTTTTAAAGTTAATCTCGCCTAATTTTTAAAGAGGCCTGCAATCTTAGCCCCTTCTGAGGCCTGGTAAGTAAATGCTTTCATATTCTACTGCCCCAAACAGGAAATAAATTTGATTACAGTCTTGGTTATGGACTCCAAATGGTTGATGGTGAGGCCGCAGAGAGCCATTCCATTCCTTAATAATGTGAAACAACACTCTAAAACACTGATTACATATTCAGATTAAAAATCAACGGTTTACTCAAGGGATTTGGTCATTTCATGTCTGTGCAGGACAACCTCAAGAGAAAGCTTCCTTTGGTTCTCATTTCACTGATAATTTTTGAAAGTTAACTGCTAAATTCCCAGCAGGAAATTTTACAGCCTTACTGGGTCTTCTTTTTCTTTACCTGCCCTATTTCCATATTATACATGCTGCTTTCATGAATTACCTGAATGACTGGGGAACTGAGACAATTTAACTTCAACCACAATACATTCATCCCATATGGAAAGGACTGCTATTTAATTTGCATGATGCCAATGAATATTTTACTTGTTTTATGACGCATCAAGCTGTGTTTCTGTTTAGGGTTGACTGTAGCCAAGCTGAATCATAGAGCATAATGAAAATGTTACCAGTTTCTGATTCTTTGATTATGCAGTCCATATCACCAGTTTATCAGAACATTATCAAGTAGTACTCCCATCACAGAAACTGTCATGTTTTAATTCAAAAACATGATGTTCAGATATGCATACCCTAAAATGGTAATACCTGCATTCTTCATTGATAAATCTAATATATTTTCAGTAGGATACTAGTGATATTCATGTAGAGTACAGGTATTACAATTTGATCTAGATAATATTCCCAGGTAATAGCTATTTTTGGGTTGTTAAGAGTTGGGTTTTATTTAAATTCACCATGTCCATGCTGAAATTGTGTATCAGCTAAAATATTATGTATTGCAATATTATATGTTTAGTAATGACAAACAACCATTTTATCTGAAACTGGGACCAAACTGGCTGAAGAAATACACGATATTTAGGGTATGGCTGTTAAAATGGCCCAGTTTTTATCTCCTATATTTAATGCGGGTTCAGAATGTCCACAGTGAGCATTTCTCCAAGGAACATTTTCATGGACATCGAATGAGCTGATGCGAAGCAGCCATTTTATGATGAATTCCGCATGGAATAACCTGTAGGTCTCACATGTCACTGCACCAGATAATTAACTACTCTCTCTGCTATTCCTCTTCTCTTTTTTCAGTATACTCATTCTCCATTTTCTTCAACAGTAAAACACCAGACATGGCTACGTGTACATTTTAACAACAATACACTTGGACTGACCCTTAATAATCACATTATAACAAACAAATATGGAATTGGGGTGTTTTTTTGTTTCTGTTACTAAATAGAGAATCAAGCACCTGAAAGTAGTTAATATATTATATATTGATCAATATTCTATGGCAATCAGTAAATTGGGTTCATGATAACTTTCCACAGAGGCTATTTATAGAATTTCTTTATGTATTTTGCTCAATGTGGGTCAATTTTATCCACTTTAGTGAGTGCAGCTACCATTTGTGTACATTTGTATGTATGTGTGTGTGTATGTATTCACATGTAAGTATGTAGTTGTGTGTGCACACGTGTGTTGAAGTGGACAGACCTACGCTTTTGATGAAAGGCTTCAGTGACTATAATTACTCCAGACACTTTTTGAGAAAAAATCCTGAAACCCTTGGGCTCTGAGAGAGAAATCTTCTCGCAAGACTGAGAGCCAATGGAATATCCATGTACGTGTCACAGACCTTTGTGACATCCACACAAAGACAAACAGCCAGCCAGAGAGAGGGAGAGGAAATGGTCTGAAAGGGTCAGTGTTCAGAGATTTAGAGCAACTCCCTCACCTCTGCCCAAACTCACTGCACTGACAGAAGCAGACAGCGCATGTAGATATTCCAACACCTGTTCCTCCCCACACTCACCTCGGGGCCAGCAAATATCCCCATGGCCCATCACATGTTTGTCAAGGGATATTCCTCTCTACTCCCATTCACTTTACTGTTGTCTAGGTAATGTCATAGCAAGGATCACAATACCAAGAAAAAAAAAACACTGAGTAATACCTGGGCAGCTAATATCAAAACAAACACAGCCTTTTTGATAAGGACCGGTAACAATCCCTAGCAGAGATTAACGAATGAAAGGGAGCAGATCTCATCATTCTTTTAAAGGCCCATTTGACTCATTATGGCATTTTTAGCTATATATTGAATCCTGTAGTATGAAAATGGTGCTGAACAAAAATCCAAGTCTGTAAATTAGCATTTCAGTGAAAATCATGGAAATTGTAAAAGTATCATTCTGACTTCTGACTTCCTCTTGAAATGATTCCCCATGTACTGTGACGTACGTTTTTTGTATAATTACAGTTATAATAGTTGTCACATTTCTACCCTGTTCATACAGTAACTGGGCAAATAAAGAGGCCTTTTTTTCTTCTGTTCAGTAAAGTCATGTGTCATCACTCCCTGGTTCCAGTTTATGAATATTTCTTTGTGTAAAATCAGGAAGTAAGTTCAGCTTGACTGGGTCTTTCATACCATTCCAAATGGAGGAAAATGTAGGTTTTGCATTATAATCCTCTTTCATTCTAACCTGTACATGGTAATCTGTACCATGTTTTTGTCTAAGGCATATGTCATTCAGTGAAAACAGACTTGAGTCTCTTTAACCATTATCTTACGTTAAGGCTCAAATTGACCCAATTCATGTGTTTTACATCTTTGAAGTTCCATTTAACTTTATTTCTCAGCATCACACTTCATGATATGCTCAAGGGACAGGAGCCATGGAGCAAAAGTTAAGCAATCATCTTCATTCTGTTCAAATGTGTCCATATTAGCTTCTTTTGTGAATTAGAGGAATATTAAACCTGTCCATTTTATCAGAGACTAACTGTGGTACAATATTTGCTAACACATGTAAGCAGTGTTCTAATTCTTTGATGTAAACAATCCAGAGTGATACAGGTGTGATGAGGTCCCCATTCATACACAGCAGTTATTGGTGTGGCTGGGAATGTCTTTTAGCCAATCACAATGTGTGGTCAGAACTTACTGTTGTACAAATAGTGAAAAATGATACATGTATGGTACAGGTATCTGCCCACCTGTGGTTTTTGGAAGAGAAGAACCTTGTTTAGTCCATTTATTTACACTTGGCAAACACATATATGCTTAAATCCTTCTTTTGCTATATTTCTTGCATCTTATTCTCTTACATTACAGGCAAGAGGTGGTTTCCAAAAAAGGTACAGTGGGTAGTATTTTAACAATGTCAATATAATGTGTATCCTTATGCATGCATTAGTTATTTTTTATTCAAAACTACTTTAGTTTCTCTACAAAACTGGAATCCTTACAGGTCATATATCTCTATTTATCTATATGCTATAATTTCCAAATACTGTGTTTTATAATAATTTAGAACTTAAATGGTTGGCTTCGCCTCGGGGCCGCAACCACTCTGTAGTGGTTTATTTCCACAGAACTGCACTGCCAGTCGTGGCTTATTGCTTACATATTTTAATGATATAGTTTATAATGCCAAGAGTTGCAACCCAACCAAACTGGATTTAGAAAAAAAGGTGGGATTTATACAATAGCCCTATCAGATGCTATCTGTGGTGTCAATCTCCTTGGTGAGAGATTGGGAAAGTACTTCCTCCTCTACATCAAGTTTAAGACTGTTTAATGCTCATATCTTCATAATGTGTAATGTTTGCAGATCTGGAGACTTCTGTCTGTATTAATAGAATTTTATATGGCTATAAAGACACTATGTACATTTTATTTAATTCTGGGAGTATTTAGGCCTCCTCGAGACTTTGCTTTGTAATAATCGTATATACAACCATTTCAAAGACTTCACCCACAAAATAATTACGGGATTCAAACTATAGGTTCAACCTATTTATGAATTCAGTGCCCCAGACTATTTTCCCACAATGAATCACTAAGACACAAAGTAGGTCAATCAAGTTTCACAAGACAAATCTTCATTTTGTCATATCATAAACAGGTACACTGAACCAATCATTACCAGTGCAACTAGCATTGTAAGGAACCTTGGTTATTGCTGTGGTATACAACAAGCAAGGCAATCTGACCAATTACTGGCATACATGTTTTACATAGTTTGTACTCTTCTGCTCACTGGATTGTTGTTTTCATGCAGACTGTGGAGGAAGAGGGAGGTATCAGGGGAGTTGAAAGGCAGAGGGATGGTGGACAGCAGGAACTGTGACATTCCTCCTTTTTTATTATAAATGCAGAGTTTATGCTGGTGTGGGAAAAATTATCTGGGTCAGGCAAAGTTTGGCTGAAAAGCAGGAAGGAGAGTAATATTTCTTAGGCTGTCACTCTAAAACAAACCCATTTATTGAACTGCAGATGAATGAGACTGTGACTGCCTGTTTTTCCTGAAGAGATTTTGAGCAGGAGGAAAGAGGAAAATGAATTAAAGCATAATTTACTATGGATATACTAGCATTAGCAATGCAGATATATGTCCCCAGTGTCAAAGCACAGATGTGCTGCAAACACCTGAAATGTCAACACCTGTACCTGAAAGAGACGTACACATGGTACACACTGGGATTTGTGGTCAGTCAGTCTAATAATGGTAGCAACTAAAAGCTGCAGGGTTTGAAGCAGGGTTTTCTGCACTCATGCCAACTTCAGTGAAACAACTTCAGTGCTTTGAAAAATCACAAAAGATCTTATTTCCCATATGTCAAAATCATATCTAATCTTGTGCAAATGCTTTTGTGGACATTCAGTATCAAAGAAAGTTGGCCTTTAGTTTGCTTTCATAATATTGAACAGGGTAAGACATGAGAGGAGCTCACTTTAATGTTGACAATGTTGACAAGTCTATCCAGGAAGTGAGAACAAAATACGATGTTCTTAGATACACAGGAGCATTGACACTTCCACTGGGTTAGGTGTTAAGTGGACTGAGTTATCCACCAATTTGACAGAAAAAATAACTACCATGGGCATCATGGAAGAGCAACTTGTTTATAGATCTCAGAATGCTGTGATGACACCAATGAGGTTGAAGAGACTTGTTATTAAGTACAAACAAACACACACACACACACACACAATCATGTGAACAGGCACATACACACAAGCATAACATATTCTTCATATATTATTATTTTGAAATTAAGTATAAAATGGAAAAAGAAAAAAAACCCATCCATGTATGCATTTGTGTGTGATTGTGTGTGTCTGGGTTTGCCAATAATCTCTAGCCTAATAACAAGATCTTCAACCTTGCTGGTGTCATTGTAGCCAATCCATGCAAATCCAACTTCTGCTGCTTATCTGCTGGATGGCCAGACTTAGGGGGATCACAGTCTCTCTCTGGACCCCGCATTGGATCTTTGGCTCCATGGTTTGGGACTTTATGTTCAGTCTCTAGATGCTTTCTTGAGTTTGATGTGGCATTTCTGTCCATAGAGTTTGTTATTAACTTGGTAGAGTTTCTATTTGACTAAAGTATTTTCCTCTTTCTCCTTGATCATATCAAAACACTGACTGTATTTCCAGGAGGGAAAGTTTAGGTAGAGTGACAATAAAGCAGCCTTTGATCTTTTATTTTGGTGTCACAGCAACAGTAAACGAGTTACAGCATGAATTCCATTAACAGAAGACAAGGCTTTTTAAAAATATATAACTAATGATTGTTACTTGCTGGTAGAGATATTTTTCTGAGAGTAACACAACCCAGCATATGTGATGCTTAAAAGTGTAACAGTAATAATATTATCCAATTACTGTGTTACTCATAAGAGTAATATTGCTGCTGTAAAACCCTGGTCATGAAGTAGGTATATGTTCATACGTTTACCTTCAGTTAAGACAGAGAGATTTGGGGGTTCAGTCCTGTTGGACGGATATGTTACGCCTGGGAAACAAGGCTATTTTGTCTGTAGTCCCCCAGACAGCTTTCTCCCATAACTCAACACATCAACAAATCTTAGCACTTCCCACAATATCCTAACAACTCACAACTTGGTTGTTTATAAAATCTGCAAGAAACTGCATGAACATTTCATGCCAAAGACAAAACCCAAGTATTGATGCAAAGCAAATAAAAAATAGCAAGAAACCTATCAACATAACGTAACCTATCAACATAACATGTCCAAAACGCCATCACAGTTATCAAAGGTGTCTGTTTTATAACTGACACATTGCCATGACAGCCACAATCAAAAACCACAGTCCGGTGCTAATGAAAAGGGGGGCTTCTTCCCTCAGGGGGTGGAGGAGAGATTATGTCACCATGAAACCAAGCAAAAGCAGGATAATGCTCTTCTTTGCTCCCTGGGAATGGGCTGGAATGACATCACGCTCCATTTCTGTCTAGTTCTTAGGGAGTTGTTTTCCCACTACACAGCCAGTTCCAAGGTCGCGGCCAGAATGAAAAGCCTGGGGCAAACGAGGCAGGAAATGAAAAAAGGTTTAAACCAACGAGCACTCTGGTAGTCTGAGGGCCAGGGGGGAAAAGAGGATGTAGCAAACACCAAGCGGGCAATGGGGTACAATACTTAAAAATTCCCCTCTGCACACGGGGCCCACATCCCACAGTGTTAAAAGGAAATCTGGAATGGAGCCGACACCACAGCTGAGCCTAATCTTATAGCCATCTTTGTCTTAACGACAATTTGATGATTTCATAGCGCTGGAATAGATCTGTTGTGTAACAGCTCCTCAGGTGTGCTTTAGATCATTGCCACAGTACACAATGACTACTTCCTTTCAGTAACATATGATCATGACCTAAGGGTGATGTGTGTATTTTCAGAGCCAGCTGAACTATGTGACCTGATATATTTAATACCACTTCACTGCTACTGGGGTATTCTCCTTAATATGTTAGTGATGACAAGGTTGAATATGAATCACGTGTAAAAATAATTTTAATAAACATGGAAGTAGACTTCCATGACATTTCACCTGAGATGAGGAAAAACAACATACAGGCATTATGTAACTGTGTCACTAAGCTTTGGGTTATGTAAAGTTAATGAAAAAACACATTTGTAGTTGCATGAAGAATACATAAACACAGAACAATGGCCCAGGTGTTCGGGGCTTTCCATAACAACCTTACGTTTTTTGTCTACATCAATGGAAATCACAGTGCAACCTTCACATGGATGTCCTCAACAAATCAGCAAACATGTATTCCTACTGGTAATTAATCTGGCAGAAAATCAGGTATATATACCTAAGTGTTAATGAAAAGGAGTAGTCACCTCAAGGTGGCCATACCCCTGTATACCTCCCTCTCTGGAAGACACATAAGTAGAATGTGGAATGTAGCACTTAAAGTAGCTGAGCTTTGGAATCACACCCCAGAGAAGGCACTGCCATTATACCCATATAATCACAATACATTATAAAGCACTTAACTTGAGGTGCTCCACTGAAACATCCTGATGCATAAGTAGATGATAAATGAAAAATATAAGCTGTGTATAAATCATTTGTATAAGGACGTCTCCACAGGAAAGAAATAATATGACGTAATGCAGAATAAGCTTTTAAAAAAAGCTTTAACTCATCGTGTCAGATGTTTCATGAAAACAAATCCATTTATAAACTGTTATCCCACACTGCGGTGACAGTTGAAGGAGAACGGGGGAGAGGCCCACGGAGACACGATGGAAACCAGAAAAACCAGCCTTCTGGGCGCATTAGTCCTCCCCAAATGCTCAATATTTCGCAGAGGGTTCTGGTTTAGCAGGGAACTGTGCCACATTTACAGTGCTGTACACTTTGGAGAGCCACGGATTTCCAATGTTCCCCTCAGATACATAAAATCACTCCAGATAAAATCTTTGGCCCAAAATTAATACATTATTAATTATTTTACCCTTTTAAATGTCAAATGCGGGGCTTTGAGAAAAACGCCACCCAAACCTTTCCATAAACCTCAAGCAGCGAATGTGTGCAGTTATGTGTTACGGAACCATAAGCATTTCTTTGTCACGTACAATCACCCCCCAACTAGTAACTGCATTTCATTTTAGATATTTTACCATGCATAAAACCCACTCCCACACCAACAGTTATTACTGCAGTTCTGGAAATGTATTCAATATCCATTTATATTATGCATTTGGCTAAAAGAAGAGGACAAGAAAGAATCCTTTCAAATGGACCCCTGCAGAGGAAAAACAGTCCAAAGGGGTTTAAAATAATACGGGGAGCAGCAGGGAACCATGCTGTCTGTTTTAATAACAGTGGCATGCAAATGAAATCTTTCCTTTCATTTTGTAATGACATTTTTTTACCCCCTATCGGCCCCTCTGCTTGAGTTGGCGTTCTGTGGGTCCGCAGCAGAAACTACATGCGTCTATAAAGTCAAAACCAGATTACCCTCCCCTGAAAAATACATTTCCTTCACGGACCGGTTATCTGCCGACAAATCGACTCATCCGTCCAACGGTTTAAAAGGTTCCAACTGCGCCAGACTGTAACAGATATCTCAGCGGTTGAAACAACATGCATTACCACCCACCCCACCCCGCCCTTCCCAAAAATGACCCCAGCAGTCAAAAGCTACAACTCCCTTTTTTCTGTAAATGTCTTTAAAGAAGTTCAATCATTCATATCAATTTGCTCACGGCATAAAGAGCAAGCCACCCTGCAGTGTTTGACACTTTGAATGAAAGGGCATTGGGCATATTCTCTTCGGAATTTAGTACAACCACAGAAACTTCAGTGACCTGCATTCCAATTACTGCGTGATTTTGATGTGCGGGGTGCTAGGGTGGTTTTGTTTGTGTGCATGATACAAAAACTCAGTAGGCGGACACTGTCTTCCTTAAAGGCATCTATGGTTCCAAAGCCAAATTCATGATAATTACCATTTCCCCCTCACCACTAATGAGGCAAAAAGGCCAAACAAATATAACGGCGTTAACAGTGCTAAAGTTAATATCACAACATTAGCAAAGCACCAAAGGTCTTGGAAACCCCACTGGAAACACGGCAGGTTCACTGTGTCTCTCTGTAAAGAGCATGCTAATGTATATCACATGTGCTTATTTTATGGATATTTAGTTGTGTGTTACAGGAAGCAGAGAGAAGTGGCAATGCATATTCCAATCTACACGATGTTAAAACAAATAAAACCTAATCCCTTGTACTAAGAGAGGGCCTTGCATATCATTCATGGATCCAAGGGAGTACTTATTTATGCAGTGGCATACCGAATGAATGGAGGGGGGACTATTGCACAAACATGTAGTTCACAGTCAAGACTGTGGTCTGGTAGTAAGTGCTGTACATTGTCTGAAAGAAACTCATTTAGAACATTCTCAGAAGGGAGATGGTGGTCTGGCTGGGCCTGCTGTAGATGAAATAACCGATGAAAGCACTATGTGTGCTGGGCCTCTTCTCCTGGCAGTGAGGCTGGTAGATCAGTCCAAGCCCAGAGGAGTCTCGCCAAGGTCCTGGGAGACGAAGCGCAGAATCCCAGCAAAACAGTAACCGCAGATAATGTGAAACGTTACGCGACCAATCTGGTTGATGGCTGCCATTCACAGAGGACAGCAGTGACTGTTTTTTTTTAAATCATGCATAGTGGCTATATTGGCTGGGGTGGGGATTCTCCACTTAGTAGAATCCACCGATGCACTTGATGTTGTCAGTACTAATCCCAATCAATACAGAGGGTCTTCGGTTTCACAAAAAACTATCCTCCCATTTGTGCCTTAAGGCTTGCGCCCCAAATCTGCTAACACCAGTCAGGTGTTGCAGAAATGTATGAGGGCTATAAAAGGGTTGAGATCAAATCACCAGGGACTACCTCAAACCAGCACCCCTAATCCGGGACAGTCTAACGTTATGGCTGGAAAACAGATTAGCTAGTGAGAGAAAACAGAAGTGAGAGGGGATAAAATCCAGGAGCTGACTGTCAGGAGCAAGTGACTGTAGTGACTGTGAGAGAGCGTCAAGGTGTCTGGGTTCCCCAGATTTTTTTGAAGTTCCCTCCAATTGAAACCATAGATGTTCAGGAAACACATGTAGGAAAAGTCATGTAACCGTAGAAGTTTTCCTCTGGTTGATTTCCATTCTGCTCATTGAGCAATTTGTTCTGTGCTTCTTGATTTTAAATTCACTGTATTGGCTTATCTTTAAGGAAAAAGGCAAAGGTAATCACTTTCAAAAACTGCTCAATTCTGGACCCTTTCATTTTAAATATGAAATTCAACAAACATAGTTATTGCATTACAACAGACTATACAGGTAATGGTGGACACTTAGTGATAGTGTTCCTATGGTAAACAATGAATAAAAACCATGTTTTAAAAGTCTAGAATACAATAAAATTTAAAGTGCTGTGGAAGTAAGGAAAAGGCTTCTGAAATGGCATGTTTTTCCTGGTCTCTTCAAATGTAACATCCACAAAATACCTGTGGTCAGTAGATGCTTTTGGTCTACTTGTCTCACTTCTTCAGATTCAGGTATATTCAAATAATCTCAAAACATTATACTGCTTTGGTACCATCATATGCATACATCGCGTCATATGCACATAGTCTCCCGTACACATGCATATACACTGATGTTCCAACCATAGCTTGTGATGCATGCACAGTTCATATTTTTGTCATATTATTCCATGCATTTTCTATCTTTTTAAATCTTTTTGGGGATAGCAATGGAAAACAAAACCTAATCAGGTGCTTCCTTGCACTTGCTGTAACCAGGCACACCAGATTAAATGGGTATTTTAGACACTGTTTATTGGCTGTTTATTTTATTCATCTGGTTTCAGTTTTATTGAGTATGTTCTTGTAAGTAAAAATGTCATGCAATGTAAATTACTCATCCTTCCTTGCTTGTTTTAATTATGGAATTGTGCCTCTGATATGGTGCAGCATATTTTACAGCTTTGGCATCCATAAGTAATTTCGGTCACAACAAAATGGAGTATGAATCAAAGTGACATAGTATATGTCTATCCTCATTGGGACATGATGAAATTTCATTTTTTCATCCAGCATATGGCTCATTGAATATTTCATATACAATATTTCTGTTTAACTCAGCGTCCTCAATCTGATTAACATCGAGTCTTCTAGTAGGATATCTGAGATGCTAACCTACCTTTTTTATGGTACGGAGACACATTGCAGATTTTACACATATGAAGTTATTTAGCAGAATAACACAAACAGTTCTGGTGAAGTTTTTTTATCATAAGTGTAAGCTACCACCCCCTTAAAAAGTCCTGTCATGCTCAGTCTTCAATACATCACATAATATCTTCCCTTCATCAATCTAGCCACCCTTATCCCAGCTAGCCTTACCTCAGAGGTAAAGCGAACCTGTGAATCCTAATATAAAATGTCTTCTGGACCTACCAAATCCTTTCACAGTTTGATCTGCTTGCCCCTGCTTTCCAGATTTGAATGTTGTAACTGATATACATTCTTTTAACATTGAAAAGTACAGTAGCCTGTTCCACCAAAGATTATCCATGAAATAACCTCTGAAGTAAGATCAGTTGATTGATAATATACATGGCAAAAAAAATTAACATGCAAATATGCAAAAAGCAGCTGATACTCAGCTAAGTCTTTCTCACTTGTTAGCACAAACTTGAAAAAGGAAGCTTACGCAGATGTACTGTGAGTAATTTGGCTTCTGGTATTTTAAAATATTTCCTCGTCAGCATAATCAAATCAATAATAAAGATTTGCCTTTATGTCCTCTGTGTTCTGAAGAGTCTGGAGAGTGAACTCTGATGATGACACTCAGATCATGTGACCTCTAAGTCAGAAATGCATTTAGCCTTCCCCATAATGACTTTGACTGTTGAGCAACACTGAATTTATTTTCTAATCTGAGATCCAATTCCCACGGTTATAGCATGGGAAGGGAGGAGGAAGCAGAGAGCTAACCATACATACTAAAAATGAATCTCCAACTAGAGAAAAAAATCATACATCTTATTAACCAAGGGAAACCCCCTGTGGGCAAAAGTTATTTCATTAACTTGAAATACTGAAGTTCAAAACTTCATCATCACTGAAAAAGGCAGTTTGGATGCCTGAAGTAAAATTCCTCACTGTACCAGCAGGAAGATACTATGTCTCCAACTGCGAGCAATGTAGAAAGGGAGTGCGATTTGTATCTTGGCATGTAAGGTAGCCAATGTCTGGGCAAGCCAGCCGGGTGTACCCAACAGTGTTCACAGAACGGTGAACAGTGACTGTTAGCGGAGACAAGTCCCAGCCTGACTGGCAGTAAAATGAGAGTGAATGACAATCACAGACGCCTCCACACAATGTCGGAGTATGAGTAACACGCAGCTGTCCGTCAGACTGCACAGATGTGAGCGTGCACCTATCGGAGCTCCCTAGGGCAGACTAAATCTCCCCTTTGCACTCTGAGATTGATTGCACTGTATCGCTGAGAACATTCACCACCAAGAAGCAAAGGTTTCGCCTCCAATTCGGTTATTTTTCTGAAATCACAATCATCAGTATTATTGCAGACAAAGTCCATTCATCTGTGAGCATGAATAGTCATTTTCTGCACCAGAACTAGTTCAGGTTCGCTACAGTAAGGGAGATGTATGATGTAAGATATCTGTGTATATAATTTGTCTTTTCCCATGCAGAGAAGACTGGGTGGATCATAAATAGTCATTTATATTTAAAGGCCCAATTGACCCATGCTGATGTTTTATGGGCTTTTATCACATCCTGTGGTTTGAACATTGCATTGCACAATGGACATGTCATTAAAAGTATGAGTATTTTGATCAGAAAAGTTCATTTTCTGACTTCCTAAAAGAATGTCCAACATGCAATTATGGCTCCCTCAGGGGTCAACAGCAGTAAATATGCTTTACCACTAAAGGGTGAGTACAGATCAGCATAGTATGATATTAATAAGATATCAACAGTAAACAGTGATGTCACAGCTCCTGCCACAGCACATACCTGCCACCTTCTTGCTCCCCTTTCCTCCAGAGTCTCTGTTCCTCTTCAGGACTGACTTGAACATCCTTTAATTCCTGGACTCTTCCATCCACTCCCTGTGATAACAGAAGCACAGCTTTCAGAAGCAGGCTTAGGCTGCTTTTTGAACCACAGGCATGATCACACCCAGTCTATGGCACAGGAAATGACCTATCAGCCAGTGAGAAGCACATCAGATTATCACTTGTTTTGTAGCAGAGTGGTACAGTGTGTGTTAGAGGGTTTCAATGGGAATGGGGTCGGGGTCAGCGCGTTGCTGGCCCATACAGCCATATGATCACAACAGCAAATGGGATAATCAGTCTGATCAGGCTATCAAAAGGACATCCACCAGGAGCCTCCAGCTGGCTTATACTGTAAAGGCACCTGTGTGTCATACGGTGGTAAGTCCTGCTACTGTGTGCTCAAGTCTCTATTGCACCATTACCAGCTATGGCCACATGTTTGCATTGGCTAGGCAGCAGTTGGCTCAGCATTGCTGGAAAAAGGTAGGGGGTAAGCCCATTAAGGTTCAGCAGTCTCCTTACCAATTATGAGACATTCTGCCAAATTTGTCAGGTCTCCATCTGACCAGAAATATACAATGTACACATCATCTTTAATACCACTAAAACGCTCTGGGTTATGATGTTTATCTCATAACCCAAATACAGTTGTCGGACATAATCCAATGTCTCACTCCATCTCCATAGCGTTTGAACAAGCTAAAATGTTTTTAAACAAAGGAAATACCATCTCATCAAGTATATTGCAGTTTATCCTAGAATTGAGAATTTAGACACTTTGCTGGGGCTTCCTATATTGCTCAAGTTTCAAGTGAAACAGACAACTTTCTGTGCAACAGTCTAGGAGGGTTTAATTGCAATAGTAACTGACTTTATTAGTGCTTCGTTCACACATTTCAAGTGAAATGATTTCATCAGTCAGTCTGAAATGAACTCATCACTCTAGGGAGTCATGCAGTGATGGCCATATGTTCCTCACCCATTTCCTTGGGAAATGTCTCCACCAGATTCGCTATTCTAGCTGCATCCTCCGGCTATTGATAGTATCCACTGAAGTCACAAACATTCCCTGTGCATTTACTGCTAGCTAGATACCAGCATGCATAAAAATGGAGCAACAAAGGTATTGAATCATCCAAAAGATGTAAGTAACTCAGCAAAGTAAGCAAATAAAGCAGACAGCAATAAATGCAAGAGTTTTATTCACAAAACCAGTTCACTGCATCATGTTCCTGATGAAAAATGTGTTGCACAGTGTGATCTCTTTGTTACCTAACTAGTACACGAGGACCTAATTCCCATCAGAAACTATATAATAAGCCTGGAAACATTCCAGCTTCACCCAATTCCACCCCAGGTAGACTAATTTACAGTCATATCTATAAATCAAATTAGCAGACTGGGCTCTTAATTAGTCTTGATATTTATGGAAATTGTCATTTACCAGTACAACCTTGTCATTCTCAACCCATTAGCATTGACACTACCAGGAGGTGTACTACACAGGTATTTCACAGTCATATAAAACAATATTTTAAATGTGATTACTAACAGGTTGAAAATACTACATCACTTACTGCAATCTAGCTATCTGCCTAGTTTTTCTGCTTGTTGCACTCAAAAAAATGATGTTCTCATAGAAAACTCATGGATGCATTTTAACTTAAATGTCAACCTTGGACAAAATGATCTGAATCTACACTACTGTGTGTGGGGCTTAAACTTGTCATTTTTTTGTTTAAAGGAGAATAAAATTTAACATCACCCACTGATCCACAAGAGCACCTACCCATGAATAACACAATAATGAGACAGACTATTTTGGAAGAAAATAAATTGACATTTGTGCTAGAAAGGTGCTGTCATACCAATTCTAACATGGTAGGTGAATAAGGTTCCAGCTCTTGTTTTATGGATGGCACAGATACAGCGTAGCTTGCAGCTGTTAAATGACAGACCAATGATAGACATAGCTTATTTCTATTCCTGGACAAGGAAAAGTGGATCTCACTCTCCTATCATTTCTAATCTATTTTACAAGCAACATTATGGGCTCTGTCTCCTACCTGTTATTAGGCAGCAGCAGCACCAACACAAGTTGATTTGCTAGTTTCAGACTGATGCAGTTGTAATTTTTGGCCTATAAGGTTAGCCTTAGAATGAGGTGTGGCCAGGTGCATTGCGGTTTTGATTCAACACCAAGAAGATAAGTTACTTATCAGCCAAAACCACAGCCTCAGTCAAGTTTCAGTTGTTTCACTGTGATTTTAACAGCACATCTCAGTTTCTATTTGGGTGGGTGCATGGTTCACACACACACCTTCTCTGTTTCATATGCAGAGGCCCTAACATGCCTGAAATGTGTTGTTTGCAGAAGATTATCAATTGATCTAACAGACTGGTACATAATCGTGTATGTAAAAAGATATAAAATCACTATGGTTGCTTGTCATAATGTTAATCCAAATGAGATCATTTGAGTAATGTATAGAACAGGCCATTGGGTAATGATGTGGACATGTCATCACAGCACTTTTTGACCTTGCACCTTATTTATTATACAATTTTCATATGGAAAAATGGGGTTGATGTCAAAAGAGCCATTTCTCAACAATGACCACACCCTACCCTCACAGGCAGCACCATGCCCTGAGTATTAAAATATATATTAAAATGTGGACCTATGCATCTTTACAACAATATTTACAGCTAAAATTCAGGTTGTGTATTTTGGCATATGGTACCAATGGCAGTTATGAATACAACCTGTTCTGAAAACAGTGGCTCTGTAATATTCCACCAAAGATATAGTCACTTATCGCCAACCTACACTGCTGCCCATCAGAACACAGTGGTGGAATGTATATTCACACAATGGTGTGACACACATGTAGCCTAATTTGTGACAAACATGTATATGGCTTCACATGGATTTGCAAAATGTAATTTAGAGGAAAAAAAAGTTTATGATTCTCTAGCGTGGGCCTGCAATGATATATTATTCTGGCTCTCGATGCTAAATTCTGCCATGTGAGAAACCAGGAGCAGTCATCACCATTGTGAGAGAACTGTGGCTGAGACAATCCCTGTCCCTTCAGAGAGGTCACCAGAAGGCCAGCACTGAAACCTGCTTTCTCTCCAGGAACAATGTGCTGAACACAATAAGAGGGAAGCACCACTAGGAGCCAAACATGTACATGGTCCTTGTCACTACCTTTATTTTCCTAATAGGGCTTAGGCCTCATGGCTAATGGCATGCCCCGCTTTGGACACACCTGGCTAGCAGAGCTACAGTCAACTAGAGAACTATTGGCACCCTTGATGATGTCAAACAAAAAAGGCTCACAGAATAAACACCACAGATAATGCGGCGAATTGGATTATATTTTATTAGATACATGTCCTCTGGTTCTAAGCCTCTCTTCTGTATGCAGAGAGTTAGCTAATTTCGAGCTCACCTCAAATATCCTCACAGGAGAGCTGAGGGTGAGGGCTGGATTGAGAGGCCTGAGCTGACTGTCTGCTTTTTTCTGCACAACATTGCTGGTATGCTTTATGTAAACATTTGACTTGACAGAGCCAATGCCAGCTACAACAGCCAGCTACAAAGGAGAGGTGATTTTTTGTATGAATTTCAAAGAGTTTCCACAGTAATTCTATTATGAAATTCAAGGACTTTTCAACAACCTTGAGAAGCCTTCAAAAAGTTTTAAAAGAACACATCTGAAAAAAAAATATTACAGCCTACATTTAAAAAAGTTTCTAGTTGAAAATGTTGCTCTCAGGCTATAAGAAATGTATGCTAAGAGAGTGTATTCAATATGAAAAAAGAACGCTGCATTCACAACAGAGCATTTTTTTCTTTGTACAAAATAAATATTGCTACAGAAACGACAATTCAGAAAAAAATGCATCCACCAGACTCCAAGAACTTTCACAACTTTAAATGAGCCACATTCAAATTCAAGCATCTACAATCTGAAAGGTCCTGTGGGAGCCCTGATTATGAAATATAACCTAAGAACAATGGCAGAGACAGAGGCTACAATGACACTACGATTATATTCAGATTCAGGAAAACATTGAAATAAATTATGTCATATTGTGAAATGCATTCATGTCATCCCACATTCCAGTCTCCTCCTGTTATGCTGTAAGAAATGAGTTAATGTTCCTTTTTTCTTCTTCTTAATAATATAATTACAGGATTAAGGAATAGGAAGCCACAAATACCATACAACATGTTGGAGCATTTTATAGTTTTTAAAAGCATTTTCATTCATAGAATTAACCATACTTGGATGCATGAGGATTTAAAAAGGTACAGACAAGTTGAAAGACAAGGAAGAGGCAGCCCCCCCAAAATCTCATCACAAAGTTTTACTTGAACAATCATAGGGGTCTAAAATGAATAATTCACAGTAATGACCAGTTTCAAAAATGATGCAAGGAAAAAATTGGACACTACAATAAACTTTCTCCACTACTTTGTCCTATGAGGTAAGTGAGCAGTGAATGCCATCTCACAGTTACATCTGTGAGACATGTCCCATGCTGTTTCAGGATTCATTTCAGGTTACTACCTCCATGGGGCAGACCCTCTATTCTAGCCCAATTACACCATGGGCAGTCATTGTAGAAGAATAGTAAATAGAGACGAGAACTCTCCATATTCAGCACAGTTCTGAGGGTCTGTGAGGTGAAAAGAACTGTCAGAATCATTCCAACCTGTACATGGGCACGCACACACACACACACACACACACACACGCACGGATGCACACATACACACACACACACACACACGCACACAAATACTTTGAGCAGATTGCCTTAACCTCTCCAAAGGACATACAAATATTGAATATTTTTTTATAAATATATTTTTCTTCCTCCTCTTTTTACTGCAAAACAAACATAAATCTTCCATAATTTTGGCACTGGCATCAGTGCCCTTTGAAATCAATCTTTTCAAGCAGCGGTCCACCTGGGCTTGTCAGCTATTGCACCAGGATTGCGCTTTTTTACAGCCACTTCTGGCCAACCACAGACATCGCAACATGTGCTGGGACTCTCATCCTCAGTCCACACGAGTTATAGAGAACAATCAACACTTAACAGTGTTTAGAGCAATGGATTGAAGAAGCATGTTATAATTGTTCTCTGAAATTACATATATGACATCACACTTGTGCATTCCTGCACCTTTGTCCCTCCTGACAAATCATGCCTCTTCCTTTAACTTGGTATTATCTGAAAACTGCAAATATGATTTGAGCACTCAATAGTCCTATCCTATAACAGCACTGCCCCAAATACACATAATGTTACATTGTGGGAATCAGGAGAATTTCAAAGTGGGCAGGTACTGGACCTTGATCTCCAAGTCCACAAAACAGTTAGCCTACTTTACCACATTTCCAAAAGGCTGGTGCCCTTAGAAAGACAGTATCCTAGTGCAATACCTTTCATAGGGGGGTTACTCTGTCTAAAATGGATGAATGCTACTCTGCCCTCTTTTTTGATGAAGTGCATTCCCAATTTCCAGAGCCACTTTGGCACATTCGCACTTCTGAGCAGCAATTGTGTGCAGCAGAGACATAGTGGGCCCATAACCAAACCATCCTTGCATTTATATTGCAAGGACATTTTCCCATGATGTTTGAACTGATGACAGTGGAAATTGTTCACAGATGAATGGCCCATACAATCATAAAATTTTGACATCTAATATCATCCAGTATGCATCGCTATAAAGCAACAGCTTTCTAAGTATTTGTAATGATTTTGAAATCGTTGAAATGGTCAATATGGAAATAGGCAACTAAGTAGCCAATTCCCTTTTAAGTCAGTTCCATAAGCCAACTGAACATACAGTAGGCCTACCTCAGATCTGTCATTCAGTCTTCAGAGCTGTTCAGTGGAGGCAAGCTGGGTCCATAATCAAACCATCCTCTGATATGTACAGATATCAGATATGAGATCCATATGAGACAGGAGTACAGGGAGGACACACTCAGTCAAAGGGAAGGTCAGTTTGGTGATCAAGCCTGTTAGGCAGGGAGAGACAGATCTTTGCAGCAGGGCATTCTACTTCATCAAAAGGCCCTGCCTTGTGGGAATGTAGTAATACTGCAGCATTGTGAGGGAAGACCAGGGCTTGGTTCCCACGTCCATGAAATAAGCTTTCTGCCACCTGGAAAACCCCCACTGTGGGCACGTCAACTGTACACAGCTTAGCAACACTGCCACATTGCAAAAGAAAACAATGAGCTTCCTTCAATAAGCACAACCTTTCCAAGTGGTGTCATCCTGCAGAAAAACAGGATCACTGCAGTACTGATACACCATGAGGAGATTGTGACTGTTTTTTTTCCAGGTAACATTGCGACTTATGAATTTAATCAGACAAACAACAGGCTAATGTACAATTCCTGGCCTTGTTTTAGATTACCATGAGAAATGTGTATGCCTATATGATAGTAAGATTCTGCCAAACCTTAACGGTGATGGCTGGCTCACGTGACAACGCAATTCAATTCAAACTGACTTCATCTCCATGAAAAGCAGGTGTACGCTAAAGTCAAGAAAACACAACGATGACAACATAATGTTTAACACAGCATCTTTTGTAATCACTAAACTGTATTCTGACTAACCCAATGGCGGTGTCTGCCTAAGCCATTCAGAGAGAAAACACAGGAAGAAAAAAATCAAGGACTTTTGTTCTTCTAGTAACCGTGCCGTTTCCTCTACGTACAGTCCACACCAAGATGAAAAATAGCAGTCTTTAAGTGTAATCATACGATTAAAAACAGTAACAAAAGAATGATTCTCAGTCCGTAGCCTCGACGTTAAATCATATCCATTTGCCAAGTGTTTCAAAATGGCAAAAAGACTATTTAAATAGGTTTCTCTTTGATACAGAAAACATCCAAATTCTAACGACAATAATAATTATTATATTACACTAACAATTTGCATGTGTTTTACAAATAATAGCACACTAATAACACACGCAGTCGTGGATGCGCCAGGCTGCTTGGACGAGGTTAATCTAAGGTAAACCAGATGAGATGCTGTGGGTCATGTGGAGAGAATCCCCCCCAACAAATGTCGTTTTTATAATTGTGTTTTCTGGGTTTAATGTGGTTTGCATTCAAGGTTGTGATATTACGCGCTAAAGTCACAATCCTACAACCAATGCTAAGTCCAGACAGTTGCATTGGTTGGTAGCTAGTAAGTGTAATGACACTGAAGTCATTCGGGTGAAGCTAAGCACCATAGTTCTCTTTCATCTAAAGACACACATTAAGTTATGGTGTACATTCTCACGTTCAAACGTTAACACATCTAAAAACGAAAATAACAATAGCTAACATTCGCTGGTTAGTATTCTACATAGACGATACAGTTAATGCAATTTGGAGTATCAAACTGAAAGGTAAATGACACGAATGCCGTTGGAAACTAATTAAAAACTTTTATATCTTAAAACCGCCTCTCTTCCCTAATTATCCCCTCCAAAAGAACTCTTCACGACAAAAAAGCTCAGCAACTGCCAAACTTGTGCACGAGTTCCCAAATGCGAGAGTATGCGATAAAGTAAACTTGTACCTGACTTAGGACATGTTTTCCTCCGCTGAAAAGTTTTTCATCAACTTCAGTAAAAATCCCGAGCAAGATTTAGAAACGCTGCGCACTTCCTTCGTAGGACAAACACCACAGGGGTTAGCATCAGGGAATCCCAGTAACTGCGCAGCCAGCTTTAAACGATCAACACTTGCAGGAATAGTCGCCGTGCTTGTGACACAAACTGGTTACACTAGGGGTGGTTGACAAAGACTGGAAAATTGGAAAGGAAGACACATTGCTGTATGGAAATGCTTACTTCCAAGCGCAGAACGTAACATTAAAATAACTACATTGGGTTACCATGTTTAACTCGATATTTGACCAGATTAACTAATTACGCTGATTTTCAGCAGTTTGTGCGCGTGCGTGAATTGCAAGATAATACTACTATGGGCAGAGATTTCTATAAAATTATTACAGTGGAAGGTCTTCTGTTATGTATGGCCCATAACGTGTTATATTTCTTGTCATTCAGTATGCAATACTATATAAACCCTCACATCTCTAAATACATGTTAAGATTTCATTGTTTGAAACGGTCTTTACGGAAACGCTCAACTTAGTAGCAAATCCCGTTGTAAGTCGTTCCATTCCTGTAAGACAATTCAACATACAGCAAGCCTACTTCAGACTTAAAATTTGTGTTAGGTTATAGTGACACCATGTGGCCAAAAAGGATACTGTCACACATCCTCCGATATGGCTTGTCCCCCCCTCCTGAATTATTCCTGTATCAGCACCTGCCTTCTGGGGTTAACTCTGTCTCAGTATATTTGTGAATGCACAACTCCACCTGCAAATTAAAAAGATAAATAAATAGAAATACATATAAACTGCATGCGTTTCAAAATTTTGCGACATCACTTTTATTTAGTTCCGTTTAAGCACAGCCATATGTTTTACACTCGGAAAAGTCAATCTTCAATTTTAGTGGAAACAGTATCCTTATCCTCATTATGCACTATGCTACCGTCTTCTGGACATTACTCACCACAGATAATTTCCTGTTGACTCCTTGTTCTCATTCATAAACTCCTTGCTATTGTTAGGAGGTGTTTGAAAAGAGTCTGCTCAAACTAAAATGAAACAGAGTACTCACATTTTGATGAATGAAGTGAAATGAAGCATACACATAAGAACTAAATACCTTACCCAAAAACAAAATATCACAACATTACGGAGTGGAACTACATATTTATTTTCACTAGGAAGAATGAGAGAAGCAAATGTTTTCCATATCCTGAAAGTTATGGTCTGACACTGCACAGATCTGTATAGTATATGGAAAAGGCTGACATCTGACACTGAGAATGAGAAAAACCCATCCACATTATATGTTTGGTGAATCAGTAAAGCTCTGATGCTGATGAATAATCTTTGATTACAAACATGAATGACAAAATGCCATTTTCTGTGTGTCCAGTTCAACGCTTTGATGTTTTGTGTCTGCCATTTAAAACTCTGGTTTCCCTTACATGGTCATCTTCACCATCATCCAGTTCTCTGGTTATTAACAGGAGGCTCCCCTATTGCCTCTTGTGCTAAAGCCAAAGTACATTAATGTGAATGCAGTTTCCCCATAGCAGGCAGAGTTCTCTGCGCATAACTCCTAACAGGTGCCATAATAAATCCATGTCAGCTGCACATGCTCTGTACACAGCACCCTCTGGTTGCTTGGGAGTTCCTCCTTGCTGATCCAGTGTGTCTCCAGACTCACCTCATTTCCTAATCAGTCCCTGGTGGCAGAATTAGCAACTGGAAACTGTCAAAGCTGCAGAATCACTGATGTTTTTACTGGTACAAACTCACAACACTCTTTGTTCTTATACAATGATTAGCTGCAGGTGCAAGAGAACCTATTACCTCAAAATGGTAATGTTTTTTGGTTAACCATTGCATGATAGCAAATGTCACACTACAGACATTATTTAAATTATTCATGATAGTTTGGGTGTATGCTTTTATCTGAGAATTAGTTTTACCAGTTAACTGTGTTAATTGGTATCCTGTAGCCATATCATTGTTGTCACAACTCCAATGACATCTGCCATGTACATCTCACAGTGACAGCAGTCCCAAACACATTAACCAGCGTGCAAATTACACAACCAGTCCATAGTAATACAAAATTGTTTTCAAGCATTGTTATTTTTGCTTTGTGGACTACCAGCATTATTTGTACACAGGTACAAATGCACTGTCAACGGTTTGCAATGGAAAAAAGAATTAGCGGTTAACAGTTGTGTCATTTGGGATGGCTTTCTATCCCCTTGCTTCGCTTTAGGGCATGGTAACAGCAAATATCTGACAAGGAATAATATATAACAAGGAATAATCATCTGACAAGAAATTTAGATAGCTATTTGCTTCATGCAGTTGTGGGAATAACAGTACGGATCAGTAAGTTCACCTGAGTACATGGGCTCTGGAAATGTGATGTGCGGTTCTGTGTTTGCTGGTACAAAATGGCTGCTGTTCATCATGGAGGTTGCTGTTAAATTTGTTTTGGTTTCACTGAGTTACTTTTAAACTTGCACAGTTGAACACTTTGAAACTAATGAAAGTCGCTACATGAATGAAACTCATTACTATCCCATTCAGCTTATTAATGAAGATCGTTATTAATCCTCCAGATCAAGTGACTTCAAAAATGTTATTTGTTCAAAAAGAATATAAAAGTGAACCTGCAGTGACACTAAACACAAGCTAAAACCTCATAAGGTGGACTCAGTTATGCAGTTATGTAAAACAGCCTGCATGCAGATAAAATATGAGGAGTTTAAAAGACTTTCACAGACCAAATGTTCACATTTATTTCCTTCCATGTGCATAGAAAATGGCAGTGAATCATTTCATGGGTGATGCTGGATAGAAAATTGAAAAACAAAGATAATATCTCTGATATGTCACAAAATGTCTGAAATTAAACCATTTGTTTATAAAAAAGAAGTGTCACGTAATTAGTTTTCAATGTATATGTAATGATGGCAACTTTTTCCTCATCTAAATTTGTACATTTTCATATCTATACTTTTAACATGGCACAACTCTTTACCAGTGGTGATGAGCGTAGACCAGGTGATATTTTCTCTGTATTTACAATAAAATTAAAGGTATATACAAGACTCATATGTCATACACACTATTAAGTACAGCAATGAGACAAGGAGGGAACATGGTTTGCACCCACTGTACAATTTGAAGTCTTCAGACCATTTTTCACATATTTGAAATCTTTTTTGGCCAACATACATTTTCTCATGTCTTGATTCTCTACCGCAATCCTTTTCTCACGTAACAAGCACCTTCATCATTCTGCCATGGGTACAGGCTGAAAATAAAATCAACCACGCTGCCAGAGCAAAAGGACGCTCACATTAACGCCAAGATTCTCCATCGAACACAAACAGCACAGCAAAACCCGATCTTCGTTTAGACAAACCAAAAGGAAAAATTCACAATCCTCAGTTGCCTTCTTTGGCTCATATGTCATCTTTACTTCCAATTTCATAGACTCACACTCAAATGAATTTAAACACACACATAGATTAACAGTTTGTGGAAGAGTCCGGTGTTGTCCAGTTCTACACCCAGGAGTCTGGGGAGCCTGGGTATTGCTCTGCACGGTAGGAAGGCCTCCGGGTTGTGGAGTAGAAGTCCACGTAGTTGGTGTTGGATTTGAGTCCTTGTGCCTGTGAGCTGTAGTCCGCAGAGGAGGGGAACTGGACTGTGTCCTGGTAGTAGGAGTCCTCATAGCCCTGGGGAGACTGTAGGTACATTCTGTAGGTTTCGTAGTTCCTCTGGCCTGTTGTGTCGGCATAGTACAACTGCTGGTATGGAAGGAAGCAAATAAGTAGATTCACTGCATAAACTGCATACTGTACCAAGGAGTTTGCCATCATCTTATAGCTATACTGATAATAGATTAAAACACAATGATACAAGTCAATTTTTATATATACTTGGCACTGGGATCCACTGCATACTTTATAGCAGCTAATTAGGGTCCTTAGTCTCAAGACTGGGCCATAAAGTGAGATGAGATTCAGTTCTGACAATAATTGGTAGATAGTATTTTGTTGATCTTGGGCAACTTTTTTATGAACAGACAGAAAAATGCTCTGTATGTTCATTTAAACTTGGGAGAGTACTGACATTCAAAATGCTCATGACATTATTAATCTGAATAAGTAAAAAAATGGTTCCAAGACAGTCCTCTCACCTGCCCTCTCCTGGATTCTTCTCTTGTAGGGGATGAGTAAGAGCCTATGAAATATTGGGATGGCTTTCCAGACCCTAAAAACACACATACACATTTCATTCAATATAACAATCTCTACTGTATCCATTTATAATTCATGCTACGTCTTTCAAAATGTTTGAAAGAAGTAACATAATGTCATGTGAACAAATCATGACATCAACTCGTATGATAATGATTTAGTCATATGTTTGAAATATAACAATAAGACCATTTTTCAAATGGGTTTCAAACACGCTATATTACCTATTCACTCACAATCGTCACACAGCCTCCAACTGATCACCACATTCACATCACATTTTAAAATGTTTCAGATTTTAGATGAAAGAAAAAACCTGAAACATTGCTATAAGTAAGAATATCAACACTGTAAAAGGTTATTCTGTTTGAAATGCCAATTTTAGTGATTGTTCAAGAAAAAGGAATGCTTTTAAGTCTGGTCTCCTGGCACCTCAGTGCCAAATCCATCTGAGTGTATAAATCAGTGCCCCTCTACCTCTTGGGCACAAAAAATGGCAAGATCTGAAAAGGATTTCAGTGGAGGTCACCTTGTAAATCAGTCCCATTGCTCACCTAAACTCACTTACACGCAACAAACGAATCTGAGTGCTCCTTTGGCCTCGGTGGACCATCTAATACTACATATGGAGTATTGGGGTAGAGAGGGACATAACATAACAGAATACCTGAGGCCAGAAGTCTTCCTCTATACTGTTGAGATGTAAATTAAAGCCTACTGGTACACGGATTCAGAAATGACCGGCTGGTATGTTTCTATGATTAGATTTCAATAATCGTGAATGACTTTTTAAATTTGAAGTGTCACACTTTCCAGGGCAATTTCTTTGCAAAATGATGAAAGGTTGTGAAACCATTACAACTGCTGATCCAGATAGAACTCTGTTTTACCTGTGTGCTGGCTCTTGTTTGCATTGTTGTCTCCTTGGTAGTTATAAAATTGCATAGATGACTGTGTTCTTTGATAATCTGAGTGGTGCTCTTTAATTCCCAGCATTGCAGGAGAGGAAGTCGCACTACCAGCTGCAAATCAAACAAAAGAGAAAGTTTGACTCTTCAGTCTATGGTGAGACCAGAAGGTGTGGAGCACCCCAGAAAGCTAAACCACTTGCAATTACAGCAAGGGTCAATATAAAGCTGAGGAAAATTCATGAATTTTGTCCTTTCCGGCTTTTGCCAGCTTTTACAATCAACTACAGTATATTTTTTGACAGAATTACATACAAATATAAAATTATTGAAACATTACTAGAGTCACCATAACAATACAACTTTCAAAGACTGCTGTTAAGCTCAATTACATTTCCCAAGTGGGACCTGAACCCACCTGACTGGTTAACAGGTGACATCTGTAAAGTGCTGGTGGGCAGGGTAGGTTGAGACCTGTACCGGTCCCGCTCTAGTGTGGAGACTGGTGTGATGAAGTGGTTCTGGTTCCAGCCATCCTGAAAAACGAGAGTGCCATTACAGCCCTTTTTGAGACCAAGGTGTCAACTCTCAGCTCCCAGTTTAAGCTCTTGATATTAAGAGTCGCCTTCTGGTGGCATCAGATGGTGGTACAGATGGATGTTGAATTGGAGAAAATCGATCCCTACTATGTTACACTATAATAAACGTGTGGACGGTCCATAGTTGCATAAAATCCAGCAGAGACTACTTGCAAGTCTGTCTGTAACCTTTAATAAATGACAGTCAACAAACAGACTGCAAATCTCAAAGAATTTAATCAAAGTTGAAAATCTTTAAATCTAAGAAATCCAATTACTGAAGAGAATAACCTAAATGCAACCATGTCTTTTAGTTGATTTATAAAGGCTATTTCATATTAATCACAATCAATTTTATGTGTGAGGGTAAAACATGGTATGTTATTTGATTAATTTGGCTGTCAGATGCTGAAATTTTACTGAGATTTTTAATGTCAGCTTCATAAAAATGAGACACTGAAGTTTGATTAGGGTAGACCTAGGCTCAAACCCTCCTCTATATTGCAGTGCTGTTTGCAGGCTTTGAATGCATATGTGTGTTTCACATACTAAAATACAGTCAATACTAAAATACAGACAGCAAACATTCTCAGGATCAAAAGGGTAGTGCTTTAACCAAGGACACAACTGAGCATGTCAGTTTAGCAAAAGTCATACACTTCCTGGTTTCTAGTGGAGTTGTTGTCTATGCATAACGCATTCTCTAAGGCTGGGATACACAGAAAGCCAGCATGGGGGCCAAGGCCAACCATTCTTACCTTTTTATAGATGGCACGTAGGTCTCTGTACTGCCACAAGGTGTTTAGTACCTGAGCCGCTGCTTTTACAACCTTCATCGAGTACCTGGGACATGATGGAGTATGTTTGAGTAAACAGCATCGTAAAGCATGCACATTAATGTAGGAATCAATGAAAAAGTGTGCTGCTGCCTGACTGCAGGTCTGGGTACACTTTCAGACAGAGGCCATCCATAGCATTACCACAGAAAAACAGCAGTTACAAACTGAGCAGGACATTTAGAACATTGTGATTGTGCTCAACAGAAAGTTGAGACCAATCAGGCCTGAAATGCAGTTTTTAGTCAACAAAATGACACTATTTCTGTATTTTTTTAAAAAAACATTGAGTTTCAAAATGGCAGTTGAAATCAATGTAAAAATTGTGGTGTAAGATGAAATTGAAAAAGTGATTATATTCCATGAATTTTTTTGGCTGAACTGCATTGCAGTTGTACACAAAAAAATCCTGTCTGTTAAAATGCACACCTCTCTCCTCTCCCCTTGGAGATGTTGACAAGCTTCTCAATGCCGCCGGTGTCAGCCAGCGCTTTGGCGTTCTCCATGTTCTTGCTTGTGACCTCGTGGAGGGTGCAGCAGATGGCGGCCACAGTCTCGTCGGACAGCAGGGTGGTGTTCCCCCCGGGCAGCCTGTTCACCAGGTCCCGCATGGCGTACTTCCCTAAGAGGAGACATTCACACCACGTTTCCTTTAGTATGTTAACACAGGAACTTGGCTTTCTGCATATCATTTCTGCATGTTCGGTGGAGCTATTTTAAACTAGTCATCCCATTTTACTTAAAAAATATTAAACGATTCAAATATATTCTGAACACTGTTTAAAACCTAGGACTGCTGACAAAAACAGATTTTAGACAGGTGGCTGAGCAGCATCCTTTCAGTTAATTACTAGTTCACTGTTTGCTTGTACCCAGTTCTGCTGCTTCTGCTCCACTTAAGTTTTGTTTTCTTCCCAAACTCATTTCTATATCTTATGTAATTTCATCAAATGGCATCATATTTATATCTCTGGGGGTACAGATATGCCACCAGACAAATTACAGTTTGGTGCGATGTACGCCATATTTACACTTAATTGCTTTTTTCTAGAGATGCATGACTTCTGTGGCTAATATATATTAATGCACATTAGTGATGTCACTCAATGACAATTAATGAAGGACATCAAGAATGCAGTTAGGGACCCTGTATATTATAATAATAATAATTGCTCAGTTTTAAGCAACAATTTATTATTTATATGAAAAATGTGCAAAATCCATTGTTGTGAATGCACTGTTTTCTAACATCAAATTTACACATTCATATTCAAAAACATCGCAACCTTTTCTAGAAACTTCCATACTCTTAAAAAATGCAGCATTGCTGACCTCTGAATTTAAGGGTACTCAGCAGCATATTAATTCAGTGAATGTGATGCACTGAATACAAAAAATAATGCCACTACTCAATTGTTTTAAGGGCATTACAAAATGGTGCAGAGACTGGTAAATCAAGTAGCTAAATAAAGCGTTCCGATTTTTTACAGGTTTAGATAACTCTGCTCATGCTCCACTCACATGCTCTCCTTCCTATGGTCACATTCTAAGAGAGGCTGTGACCAACATCATAAAGCCTGACATTGTGCAAGTCACATCAACCACATAACTGGCATCAGACAGAATCCTGGATAGTCAGCTTGCAGCTCTGCATCAGTTAAAGATTAACTACCTCTGTCACTCTGTGGCTTCCACTTTGCTCACTGGTGGAACCCTAAGGTACCACTAAAAATGAACCAATAACATCTGCCCGCATGATTGCCCACCGATCAGTTCCTTGTTCCTGACATCCAGGGCCATGTTCCTCAGTGCCGTGGCGACGGAGCAGACCACGCGGTCATTGTCCATCCGGAGCAGCTCCACCAGGATGGGCAGCCCCTTCTCCTTCCGCACTGCTGCACGGATGTAAGCGGCAAACTGTGGACCAGACAGGGGAGAGAGAGGACAACTTAGCTGTGCGCACAAAGGTAGATGAGAAAACTCTCACTGTAGATACAGGCAACAGTGCTATAGAAATGTACATTAGTGGATTTATGATTAAGTTTTATATTCCTCGCACCTGCCAATCAAAGGTCTTATGTCACATTATTTTAGTAATTATGGGACACAAAAAGATTTAAAAGACTGAAATACATACCAACTGGTGTAGTTAAGTTAATCCTAAGCCAATACTATAGTATTGTGTTTAAAATTAGACAGACACTCTCTATACAAAGTCTTTATATAGTATGATCTGAAGATTATCTGCAGCTGATATTTTATTGTTAAAAAGCTTTCTGTAAATATGCAGAAATCAGGATCCTAAAACTGAACAGGCATGGGGTGAACCCGAGGTGGATGAGTTTACCTTCCAGTTCCCCGCAGAGAGGTTCTGTAGAGATCCTGCGGACCCCTCCAGTGTGGCTGGGTTGGAGCTCTCTGCCAGCAGTGTCAGGTAGGGCTTCACAACAGCTGGGTGCCATAGCATCTCAGCTCCCTTGGGTGACTTGGAGAACCCTGGGATAGGGCCCACTCCATCCCACTGAGGACACATTGAGGATGGATACATGGGAGATCTGCTAGTGTCTGTCCCAAAACCCCTCCCTTCTACCCACCTACCCTCTGCTACCCACTATGCACGAGGTGACATGGTTAGGGCAGAGGAATGGAGAAAAACTGGCAGAAAAATGGAAGGATGTGTGCACTCCACTCAAACCTATAAGCCTAGAGGTGTGGGGTTCAAGGAGCTTCATGCAGTAGTCTTGAGAGAGGTACTTCACCTGAATCACTTTGCTTATTACAGAGCTGAACAAATGAATAATGCTCAAAACTGCAAGCTGTATTCATTGCTCTGGATAAGGACAGGTTAAGTATGCAATGTGAAAATAGTGAGTTTTCAAAATCTACATGTATTCCTGACATTTGTGTGCTCCCGGAGGGTTTGAGACAAGCTGGCCACAGAAAGCTCACCTGGTCCTCCTGTAAGGTCCTCTTCTTCTTCTTCTTCTTCTTGCCCCAGCAGCTGTAGTCAGCCTCCTTGCTGGGAGACTCGCAGCCCAGCAGGCCATCCAGCTCCTGGGTCCCCAGCAGACGGGACTGGGTGATCTCCAGCTCCAGGCGGTAGGACAGGTTCCTCAGGGTGCAGATGCAGTTCTCCACAATCTGAGAGGGATGGGAGGGGCTCTGTGAGAGAACACCCATGCTCCAGGACTTCCTCAGTGCACCAACACAGCCCGCGATAAGCCAAGAGCACCCGGCAGTCCCAGCGTGAAGACCCACCATTAAAACCATGTATTAAAGCCGGCAACGGCCTCACGCTGTGATAACTAGCTAAAACATCTGTGCCTCGGAGAAGAAGTGTCAAGTTATACCAGGGATTTTAGTTCCCTACTGTTTGATATTAATATTCTCGCTTGAGTTTTCCTGATTGATTAAAATGAACGGAGGAATAAAAACACACATAGTACAAGTATGGTGATGAGTCAGAGCTTCAGAGCATCTGTAATACACAGAAAGTCAATGACAGGAATTCTCAGATGCTTTTAATTACTGTCTTTGAGCCTCATTTAGTCCGGCTTGATGATGGAGAAATTCAACTATTGGACACATTAAATTTCTCCTAAAAACTTTCCAACAGACTAATCACCGGTCATTTGCTTAGGTCCACTGCCTAAACTACTCTGCAAAAGTGTATTTAGCTAAATTGAGCTCAGACTATGTGATTACCTTCAGCTAATAAAATATGTGTTTTCTACAGTTGGTTTCACACCTTCATGGAATTTTTTGTAAATGTCTTAAACTGTTCAATATCTTTGTGAGTAAACCAGCTGGATAGCTGTAATGAGACATCTGGAGAAATGGGTGATTCTGAGAAGTGCGGACCTTGCTGTCGAAGTCTGAGGTGTTGACGCAGGCCTTGATGACATAGAGTAGGGAGTCCACCAGCCCCTCACAGCAACGCATTTGCTTCCTGGCCTCCTCGCCTGCCGAACTCAAGTTCCTGTAACAAACAATACACACCCATGGGTACACTTCTAAAGCATACACAGACTGATTAAGTTACTGCAACACATATACATGCATGCATGAACAGCAAAGGCTCCTGTGTAAAGTGCAAAGTGAATGAAGGACAATCACCATGTATACATAATGTCAAGGCTGCCAAACAAGTGTGGATTATCCATTAAAGGTGCATTAGGTTTGTAATTTGAGATCCATTGCTACAGTTGTTTATAAAATGCAGATTATGGCAGCTTCAGTGACCAAGAAATCTTTACTTTTTGATTTTATCCAAGTCTCCAACAGTATGCATGCAGGACATGTCAGTGTGGAAATCTGAGGGAAATTCATATTCAGCCAAAGGCAATGTTGCGTGGGAAGGAAGCTTGTGCTACAGGTTTGCCTATTCCATACACTTATTTGAAGAGCATATCTATACTGCAGATCAGTTCACTGCAAATTTCAACTTGAGGTGACAGCAGCCAGTTTCACATGAACATGTGGCAGCCTGACGCCCTACAAAAAAAAAATCAAATCACTGTTTCAATGTTTCTGTTAATAGCCTGCAGTTTCAGTACTGTTGCAAAAACCTGCACACACCTCTGAGAGGAAAGAAAATGCCCTTTTCTGTTTGTGCTCCCCTTCAGCATGGTCTTGGTCGTACGTGCTCTACCACTGCAGCCTCATGAATAATGTATGAGAGACAAGCAGGGGCTGAGCGATGCTATTAGGAGAGCTTTAGCAGGTCAATGAGAGAGTAACTAAATACAGATCACAGCTTACTGTAAGTCTGCCAGCTACAGCGTCCAATGCACAACTAAGCATGCTGGGAAAAAGTAAAATCTCCCATTTTGGGCACTTCATTCTGGACTGCTGACTCATGCGTTTATAGTTTGTATTAACCATGTTCAATCATAAAGGAAAGATCTATCGTACATATACCTATAAGAGGGAGGCACTTCCACCAATTGGCTCAGTGGCAGGCCGGTGAGGAATGGTTGACAATAATTGGCTTTTGAATTGTGCCCTTCAAGCAAGAGTCTGCAGGAGGGTATGGCAAAAGGACAAAGAGCCTCACCTGACCCTCTGCGCATTGGTGATTTTAGGGCTGGTTTACTTGACAAAGACACAATGCGGTGTGGGTGCAGTAATGCAGGTTTAGATTGGAGGGGCTACTCAATTTTGGTTCTACAGGTCTGGTCTTGGTTCTGCAGCGCTTGATGGCTTTTGCTCCGACAAAGAGACTGTTTATTGTCTCCAGTGGATCGATTTGGCTCCCATCACCAGCGCAGAAAGCATTAGAGGGTGGCAGAATTGTAACCCTTCGGGACTGTGGCCAAGTTGCCCCGTTGTGTAATTTGGCTCTGGCCCAGAATGCTAAGAGCATCAGTCCAGGTGAGCTGACCGATTGATTATTGTAAAATAAACTACTCTCTCCACCAATAAGGCCACCCACCCAAAGCAGAAGTGGTGTGTCATGTTAAAACCAAACTGAAATGTCAGCTACCACCAAAGTAAACACAAAACCTATTTGGCGCTGAACTGTTCTGTACTGCCAGCACTGTCCCTACCGCCCAAATATTTTTAAAAATAAAATCACAACCACTTTACATTTGCATATGCTCAATTAGCATATGATGAGGGCAGAAATTCTGCCCTTAGCAGATTGCCTGCATTTTTATTATTCCCATTAAGAGACAACAAAAGAATAGCCCAACAAAAAGTATTGTAGTTAATGATACTCATTATATATGGTTGAAGAGCTGAGCACAGCGAGCTAACTTCTGTTTGTTTTCTATGATGAAGACTGGGCTACACCACTAGCAGCAGGAGTTGCTGAAGAAATGCACATGACTGTGGGCCACAGGCTGTCATGGTCAGATTGACAGATATCTCCCTGCTCAGTACTAAACTCCACCACACCCAGCATAATGTCCACTGGCAGACACCCATTCTACGCTGTCTATTAAATGGCAAAATGTAGCTACAGGCCGTGTGGTTGTTTCATATTCACCTGTTGCCGCGTTTCGGTTCTTCTGTGACCCTTTCAGTTCATTATCTTTTCCTTGCACCAGATCGCCAGCGGACCCAATTCTCCCTCAGACAGTCGTACATTTTGCCATAAATTGTCCCATCACTTAGAGCTCCCTCCGTCTCAGCCCGGACCGATGGCTCAGCCCAAATATTAATAAGGTTATAAATATTCATGATGTATTCATAACTGCCCCCGAAGGACCGATGTCCTAGCTTGACACATTTATGAAGTTTATTACAAAGTTAATTAATAGTTCTGATATCTACAAGGTAGGGGGGGAAGTAATTTGCTTTGTTTTGATCACCAACAGGGGAAGGATGTCACACACAGTTGTGGCAGGTTGAAGAGGCCTTGGTGGCAGGCCAATAAACAGTGAGCCTGGGTCATTTTTCTGTGGAAATGACTCCAGTTTACATTACATGTACCTTTTGGCACCATCAGAACCCAGTTGTCAGATCTCAAAAGATGTTACGACACTTTTTAGTCTGGGAGCAGAACCTGTTTTGGTGGTGACTGCCAGCAGCATGGCACATCAGACTCTGATTCACAGAGAGGGGTTTACAGAGCGTGATGTATTTACCACACACCTCTTCTTGGTAATAGTTTATGATTAAATCACCAGTTCACTTTCTTCTGCCTTCTTTGTATGCCCTCCTCAACTGGGTTGAAGTGATTGAGTAGCAGATATTGGCTACACCTTCAGAGTTGGTGCTGCTTTTATCGGACATATATCAGAGAGTTGTCACATGAGGCTGTGTAGTAACAGTAGAATATATTATTAGGGTTTGATAATGGTCAGTACTAGCAAGATTGGCAGTTAAGAATTTTGTAATGCTATTACAAAGAAGGTGTTGGGGAATTATATATATAGCACAGTATGTCCTCCAACTATTCACATTTCAGCCTGCAATGTCTCAGCAAGTCCACCAGGGGGTACAGTAACACTGTTCAGCACTGCAGAGGGAACACTACCTCAGGCAGCCGCTGGTGTTGCGCAACACCAGAGAGGAGTGGAATTTGAGCTTGTGGTCGTCGTCAAAGGAGGAGCTGCTCCATCCGGAATGGGGGATGATAACAGTGTTTGTCAGCGTGCTTAAGGCGTCCCGAATGATTGTCATCTTCACGGCGTCATAGGAAGACAGGTTCCACAGGACCCCTGTGAGGAAAGGCCATTGAGCGCATTAGAGACAGCCCCATAGACCCCCAGCAATGTCAGCTGTCAGTGCTGCTTAGCTTTCCTCCTGTGGGGCTTTATAGCATGACCCAGTCATGATCAAACAGTGGAGAACAGCAGAATAATAATACTCAATGTAAATAATTACAATAATGAAGAGAGCACACTTATGAAAAAGCTGCCACAAATAAGAATAGAATTGTAACAGTATAATTATAACATATGGAATGTAATTAACAGAATGGGAACACAGTTACGTATGTGAATACACAATATGGTGCAATGCAATCAAATGCTACAGTAAATTATGAGAATCTGTAGCATACTATCATGAACATTTAACAGCAAATTACAACTCTAAATTCTGTTGACTTACAAAATCGTGCCATTTTCATCTTCAGCATGTTCATTTACATAGGATTAATAATGACAGTCATCTATTACATTGTTGGGTTATCCTTTCATGAAACATCTGGTCAGGATTACACAGCTTGTGACATGCTTGCAAATTAGATCTGTGGTACCAAAGGGGCTTTAACTCCATGGTGCCCCATACAGGCGGCCTTAACCTTGTCAGAGCAGGGCTCCTGATGTCTGATGAGGTGGTGATGACTGCCTCTCAGATGGAGGGTGAGGTGAAAGAGGTCATTCTGTTTGTGTGCGTGGGTGTGTGTGTGTGTATGTGTGTAGGGGTTTAATTACATGAGAGTGCTGAAGTGGAGTAATAAAGGACTCTATGGAGGGATGGCACAGAAAATCCCAGCGCACTGCAGTCACCTACATTCCAGTCACCAACCCACATCTGCTGAAATGGTTATTCCACAACATCACAGTCTAAATCACATCACTTAGGCTAAGTGGTTGACTTAACTACACGACACCATTAAATGACTGAAACTCAATTAACCACAATGCTATTAATGGTCCTAAACACAAAAAACCAGCACTACACCTGTGGTGCAGCATACCACTAGCAGTACAATGGGAGTATTTATACAGCTAGTCTACAGCCAGCATCCTTTCGCCATGAATCATTTAAGTAATGCATATGTTTTGAGATGCAGCAAAACACAAATATTAATAGGAACCAAATGGCTCTGCATACAGTAGCAGGGAATGTGATGTTCACACTGAGTCGACACTTCTCAGCACAGGCTGTCGGTGCAAGGCAACACTGCATAATCATCTCCGCTGCAGACATGTGTGTTGAATCACACAGGGGGAGAGCCAGGCTGGCAACAAATTCACATGGACACCTATGACAGAATTCACCACAACGGTAGCTGTTTATCTAACTGAACCAGTGAATGCTCAATTATACTATGGAGGATTTGTCAGACTAATGTTGTGGGCATAGGTCAACACAATAAAACTTTAGACTAATGCTACTGGAGAGACAGAAACACTTAAAAATATGATGCAGTATTAACCCAAAAGCAGCATTCTAATGATGCCGTTTCACAGCTTCCAAACCAGATGCAAAAAAGCAAACATTAAACCAAAATGAATCACATTTTCTAAACCTTTCTTTTTATAATTCATCTGTGTTTTCTAAGGAGCTGCATAGTAAAACAAAACAAAGCTACCAACTTGTGTACAATGAAACACATTTGTAGTTAACAGTTTGATATGTTAACGGATTCATTCATTCATTCATTCATTAATGGTGCTCGGAGTAGTTTTAGTACAGCCGAGCAATCAGAGCCCTCCTGCTCGTCTGTGGACTGCTGCTCCCCTTGCAAGGTCCCCTAAAAACACAGTGTCTTATGACATGGCAAGAACATCTCTCACTAACTTCATACCCAGTCAAGCCAGTCTATCTTTCTGTATAGCACTTCTCGGAGACAACTAGTTAATACCTTCCACCAGCTCTGAAATATATACATATGACATCTTTAATGCATTCGGTTTGTAACGTTTCCGCTTTTTTAACGCACAATTCATAGCATAGCATGTCGGTTAAATACAGTCATTCAAAGCTGCTTTTCAATCATTTCTGCTTCCTGTGTTTCTGCACTTAATGAGAGTTGCGGTTGATCCCTTTGCTTCGCTCAAAGATGTAATTACCAGGGCTTTTTAACAGTGGCTTCAATCCAGTGTTATCTGACAGTTAGCCGCCCTTCGGCTGCCCTCCATGTCCTGCTGCCCGGGCTTTGCCGCACAGTTAACGGCTGTCTTTACTTCAAAGCATTGCATGGGAAAGTTACTACAGGATGGAGCTACAGGGAAAGAAATTTCCTCAGTTTAACCTTACACCTTCAGGAGTCTCACAGGGGTGGCTGCTGCCCCTCCCATTCAGGGCATTTCCCATAAAAATAATTTGGTTTCCAGTAAATACTAAACAGCATTTTTTTAAATCAGCAGGGAAGCAAAAGTCTGAGAGATGTCCTCAGTATATGTTTACCAAACTGCACCTGGTTTTGAACGAAAGGTAGGAGAGGAGAGAATGTTCCTAGATTTTCACCCGGCACATTTCATCTGATTTACTTCTTATTAGTTTCAGTACCTCATGCATTATGCTATTTCCAATTAAAAACTCACAGAACAAAATAGAATGTTACCTCTATTTGCCCTTACTCGGAGTAATTTAAACCAATCATACCTCTACTGCACAAAATGCAAACTCCCAGACATCTTATTTCATTGATAAAGATCATCCCATTTCATCAAGACACCTTTATTCAATACTCTGGACTCCCACACTTTTGCAGTGTCCAGTAAATCTGAATTATTTGAATGCCTTTTTAAAGCATTCGAGCAAACAAGGGAAGTTTGCTATGCTGAATGCTGAACAGGAGCAATAAAAATATCCTCGAGATGAATTTCAGAACTATCATCCAATCTCCCTACTCTGACCCAGGTTTGTCAGTGATACTGGTGTTTTCTTTCCTACCTCATCCTTGGCTCGAGCTGCGATAGGAAAGAATAATGATCAGAAATTACCTGTGCAGTGACTTAAAGCCCCCTTAACCCTCTCTTCTTCCACAGTCCATTATCCCTACTCCACACTGCATACTCCCATAATCCCTTTCTCCATAATTCACATTCTGTGCTTCAAAACCGCACCCACACTCCATAAGTTGCACACTCACCCCCCCATGTGACAGAAAGGGTCTAGGAGGCAATCTGTAATCAAAGCTTTGCTCTATCACAGCCTGAGTTCCTTTGAGCGATGAATCAGCTTGGCCTGTTTTATTTGGATATGGGTGTGACTTTTTTCCATAATACACATTCTGTTGCCCGGGCACTCTGTTGGGTGACTAATAGAATGAGCATGTCTGTGAAAGTCACCTTTGTGGACCTACCAGATGGCCGACCAAGCCAAAAACCGGGGAGGCAGACTGTGTATTTTGGCATGGTGTTAAGACAGACGGATGACGGGACGTACCGGTGACCAGCTCCCTCACTTCTGCATCCACAGTCTTCCTCAGAAGCCGCAGCAGCGCCGGAACCCCGCCCGCGTTCCTCACGGCAATCTTGTTGTCATCCGTGGCCTTCCCATAGACAAGGTTCCGCAGCGCCCCACAGGCGTTCCGTTGCACCTCGAGTGTTTTGTGGTCCAGAAGATCCACCAGGTGTTTGATTCCTCCAAGCCGGCAGACCTGCAGAAGGGATTGCGAGGGTCCATCAAAGTTTTATTTGAGCTAATGTTGACAAGATCAAGCTGTATGGCTATAAAACAGTGAATAACAAAAATAGCAAGATATTAACTCATGTTTTAAATTAAAAAAAAAATAAGTATGAAAAATAAAGGTTAGTTGGAATGTGCAAACTTATTAAGCTTCCTTACTGTTGTTGTTTGTGGGTAAGATAGTTAGCAAACTGTGGTAAATGCACTTTTACCACACTGAACCTGCAAACCTTTCATGACAAATGAACTGTTTGCTCGCTGGAATGCAGCCTATAGTTCCAGTCATTCTGAGGGCCATTCTAACCTTTTTTCAGAGAGCTTGGTTAGTTGTTACAGAATTAGCCAGCAAGCCACTGAGTTAGCTAGCTAATTATGAGCTTCTTTGTGGCACATACATTGACAGCTAAATAAATTGAAAGCCAGTCCACTAAAACAGAACATTTCAGATAGCTATACTGATCATATATGCAATAGCTAATTATTAATACTGTCTCTGATGAAAACATATAATTGACCTCAGAATAACTATAACCGCAAAAAACATTTTAGTACACATAAGGCTATTGCCATGAATCTGACACCTATTACAATTTTCTGAGAAACTAATTAACCAGCCAGCTTAGAGGGAATAATTTTAGTGCATGCTAAGTGCACAATATTTTGTGCATGAATTGCAACAACAAATATGTAATCTACAGCTTGTGTTATTTGTGAATGTGACTTTTGTTAATTGCCCCCAAATTTTGAAATCATGTTCTTGTTTCATATGTCACCTTTGTGAACATTATAACTGAGGTTAACATTTATTTGTACATTATAATTATATTATTAAGTTGTTACTTAACATGCACTACTTTAAAATTCAACGGGAAGTCACTGGATTACCTGTGACAGGCAATGAAAATATCTTCCTACCTGCTAAGCTGCCTTATCTTAGACACGTTCCTACTTACCTAATCTACCTAATTTACCCTCTTGCTGTATCAGTTCCAGTATCTCTCCATACCTACATGGTGCAAAAGCCATATTAGAATGGCACCCTGAATGCAGTAATATCTTGATGACTAGAACCAGCACAATTCAACATTCTCCTCAGAAGGAAAAGATTCATCACATTTATTTTCATAAAAATGACTGTTCAGTTCATAGAAATTTTATTAAAATAAAGAACAGGAGCTGCAGAATATGCACGCACTGGCTGTCATGCAAAATGTAATTAACATCAATCAGAAATATTCCTGGTAGCATTCTGTTATGAGTAATGTTTTTGTGTCTTGGGACACTCATACGGTTTTTATGGTGTAATCAGTAACTTTCCCAATAATGACAGAATTGTAGAGTTGTGTCCCTCAATTTTAATGAGATCCTTTTTCATGCACTGCACAACATACACATAACATGCTTTTTGCAAAAGTTAATAATCAGATCATTTCAGTCTGAAATCTTATCTGCTCTTCTCACCGTTGCAGGGAAATTGGCAGTCTGCTTGCCCTCTGCTAACAGTGTGAAATGACACCTCATTGGGATCTGAATTTTGATCAGGTGAGTGTTGCTCCAGTTGGTTAAGCAAATAAACAAAATCAGCCACTATATTTTTTTTCTTCAGTGCCGAGGGGCATTTAACAAAATATGTACGGTGTACCTGAGTGCTTTTTACTGTTATTTCACTGAATGATCAACCATGTTGTGAACCAGTTCAAAGACAAGGCTGTTGTAAACACTGACGTTTAGGTGTGATGCGGGTCTGCGTGTGCAATGAAATTATGTTTGTCATGTAAGTCTACGGCTGTGTGTTTGTGAGGAAAACCTCTGAGTAGTTTGTGTTTCTGTTCTAGAGCTCCTGTGGACATGTGCTGAAAATCATGCTGTGGCGCTTTTCCAGGAGACCACTCTCCATCAGTACCAGCACCCAGCTGAGACAGGACACTTCAGCCTGAATCAAACCAAATGGAGTGGAGAGGATGTAAAGGGATCCTATTGAGAGAGCTCGCTCTCTCTCTGTCTCTCTGTCGTTTTGAGGAGGGTTCTGGCCCTTTGCATGCTGGGTAAGGCAGTACCTCGGCTTTGACTCCATTATCTCCGAAGCACAGGTGCTGCAGGTAGGCGGCGGCGTTGGCCTGCACTGAGGGGAACTGATGCTGTAGCATGTGGATGACTTCAGGCAAGTCAGGGTCTCGCCAGGCGAATTCTCTGGAAGAAGGAGAAAAAAAACAACAGAACTCCTTTCACATAAACTCTCAGTGGGGGAAATTTCAATAAGTCTCAGAAAATGAAAATCATATCCAAGATTTATTAAAATCTATCATGCCGATTTCAGAGATGTTTCCCCCCCCATCCCAAATACAGCCATTTCAGTTCACTAACTTTCATTTTGAGTGCTCAAAAAGTCTCTTACTGAAATTCATTATCATTTACGGTGCAAGATAAATTGCTCACTTTATTTCATAATAAAGAGCTGTCCATAAGAGTCATCAACTGACAATAATACTGTAATAAAAGTGTTCAGAGGCTTCGAAAGATTTTAAAATATATTGCCTATTTTTAAATATGTATTTTTGTTTACATATATATGGCTGGTGAATGATGCCTGATTTTCTGCATTAATTTTTAACACTGAAATGTGAGCATCCATTTTTCACACTGAAAGCTTGAATGTTTGATTACCATGCACACCAAACAAATGGGAGAAGTGCCGCACTTTGGTATGATTTTTCTCTTGGCCTCCCTCTATATACTACTGCAACACAAAAAGCCCTGACCAAATTCATGAAAAATTTGCAAAAATGCAGTGAATCAAACCATGATGAAACACTTTCACGCAGCACTATATTGCCTCTTTAACTTATTATTAACTATTTCTAATCTTATTTCACAGTCTTTACCCAGTTTTATTTAGTATTTCTACATTCATACTACAACCTATGCAAATATATCTGTCTGCAAAGTGGAGCATGACTTACAGTCTTAGATGTTAAGTTTTTTTTTTTTTTTTTTTTTGCAAATGTCACGGTTATAATATCACCCAAAGGGAGATGAGCCTTCAGCTCGAGCCCCACGGTAACTGCCCCTGTCATTCATTTTTAGCATGCCAGACATCTGTGTTTCTCTGAAAAGCACAACTGAATAACTAGTAGGCATTAACATCAATCAGGAAATCGCAAAGAGCAGGCACTCATTTCTTGGGTATCTGACAGAAACAGCTGTATAATTTTACATATTTCATGCTATTTAAATACCCAGGAAAATATATTCATGACATGGTGGTGCAACTGAACGTGTTGGTCCGTGTTGGTTGTGACACCCCAAGACGAATTTCCCACTTACAATTAACTGTGCAAATGCACAAAGCTCACCCTTTTAGCACCGATTTACCATAATGATGTTCCATATAAATGTTGAAAGCACAATAATGATGTTATAAAATGTTTTTATGAGCATAAATAATGAGCATATAAATGTTTTTTAAGCACTCTGCTATTCTGCATATTCGACATATTGGTTAAAAATGCAATGAATTGTTCAGTTCGAAACATATGTCTGTTTACAATCTCTAATACTGAAGTGACCATTCTATGTGCATTTTCTTTAAATGCCTAGTTCTGCTTGCATGCACCCCTAATTCTAAACAGGGTATGTCTGTATATGCTTTGATTAACATGATAATACTATATTCATCATAAAAATTCAATTACTGGTTATTCCACAAACAGAGAAATCAAATAAAATAAATGTAGAAGTCAAAATGTCTTTATAAATAAAAATTATGATTTAAATTGGTGCTATGAAATCCAAACAAAATATTAACTTCAACTTGTACAACCTCACTTTCCCTCAGTGCTATTTGCGGAGATGTTGCTGACCTTGGTCTAATGGTAGTAAGAGGAATAGGACACAGTCTCGATCGCTGTTTTTTTGTTCTAATCTAAAACAGCCCCAAATGCAGCAAACACAAACGAAAAGAAGGCACATTTCACAGTTCCCAAGATACTGGCAAGGCCACTACAGACTGTTTATTGGAAGTCTATTTTGTCTCACTTCTCTCACCCTCCCTCCCTGACCTGGATGTCGGCTCACATTCCCTCCAAAGAGGAATTAGGCAATGTTTAGCCACCCAAACCCCTCCACCCTCAGACACCTGCAGCTGCTGGGATAATCACCCTTAACATGTGTGGTCTTTGGATTCTCAAAATTTGAGGCTGACTTTTTGTTGGCCCCAGGGGATCTGGTTTCAGATCAGGAATATACAGTGAAAACGAGTGTGCAGAAGTCTCCGTAGTGTTTAAGAGGTAAAGAAGGAGATAAAGGCACAGGGAAGTGATGGGATGGAGGAAGACAATTCTCAAAATTTTATTTGGACATGCTATCATTCTGAACAGAGAAGACCAGGCGAACATAGGAACATCCAGCAGTACCGTAATCAGCCCAATATCGACTGCTTTACAATAGGCTGTAGGTTGCAACAATAACAGAGCCAATCCTCTTTGAACAGAAGGAGCAAGCATCATTTTTTTAAGAGAGTGGTACAAATTTTAGCCAGAATGAGTAAACAGTGTGACCCACCTAGGGTCCTTGTGAATGCTGTCTATAGAAGGCGAGCGGGTGGCTCCATCATCCAAAGCCACCACCTGTCGGGCATAGCTGGAGTCCGTGGGCTCATACTGTGCCAGGTGATAGGGCTCAGCGTAAGTGGCTGCAGTGTTCAGGGCATAGTTGCTTCTTTGGTATGTCATTGACCCGCGTAGGCTGGAGGACCTCTGCAATGTCCCCACTCCTGAGTAAAACAGCAAAAAAACAACAATAATAACAGATAACATAGACATAAATTCAACCTACAGCCATTCCTGACTACACTCATACTATTTTACTATTATACTATTAAGCATTAGGGGACTTTGGCACAAGGTAAATAATGGGTGTGTCTCCATTTACACTGGTTCCAACAACAGGCCTTTCTTCTTGAAGTAAACAGCAATTCCTCAAGCCTGGAACCTATTAACTTGTGCGGCTGTAACACAACTCCAATGATTCCAGAGCTAACGTCACAGTCTTTCTGGAAGCTGTCTACTAGCTTCACGAGGAAAAACTTTGGGAGCAGAACAAGACAAGGAGTCCTGTGAGAAGGTTAAGCTCCCAATAGGAGCTGAGGAACCGAGGCAAATTGCCACAGATGTGAAAAATCCTCTGTTCCATATTTACAGGTATCTGTTTTTGTAGATCTGACTGAGGAGTGGGGGAGAGAGGAGAGGAGCCAAAATGAACTTTACATCGGCACTGTTTTATTTTGCACATTTTCTCAGCCAGACACAGCGACACAGTTCCCTGCACAATATGTTAGCTCAGTGCTCAACTACTCAACATGTGACAGCTCCTCTGGGCACCTCTGCCGTTCCTCTCCTTTACAGACGAGGGCCATGAATGAGAGGCACTCATGAGGAAGAATCGTCTCACGCTCGATTCCAGAAATCACATTTTTCACATGGATTAGCTTTTCCGCTTGCCAATTAACGGCTCAAAGGCAGAACAAGGTAATCCATGCTAACTCTATATTACAGTAACTCAATCCAAACTGACACAGGTCATGGGGGGTAAGGAGTTATTTCATTACACAGCTTCAATTCATTACAATGGGCAATATTTTCTCTCTAAAACCAACAAGTTCAACAATGTCATTCAAAAATATTTTGTTCATTAAAAGGCAATTCACACATATAATTATCTTCATAATAACCATTATTAGTATTGTGACACTGTTAATCTTTGTTATAATTTTTCAATCAATCATTTTGATCTTTTCCGTTCACTACATTCACTAACGCCATCATAAGCATGCAGTATGACAATCTTTCAAAAAGAAACATCATAGATCTGTTTCATTGCCTAAGCAATCTCATATTGTCAGCATGACTCTCAACTTGGTGACATGAATTCCACAGGAAAGCATTGATGTCAGCGTTACAAAAGAAACCTCGTAACTATGAAAAGACAATGGCTCGGATTCAATCAAAATTTCTCCTTAACTTTGGCTCAGAATTAAATACAAGTGTTCATTTTTAACTTAACCGACACACTTCAGCAATCATGAAAATGAACTTGCCAAACTTTTCTTGTAAAGGAAATGTTATGACACTCTTTATTCAAATGTAAGTGAAAGTTAAGGACAAATGTTGTCTGAGCTCCAGCCAACTTTTCAGGAAATTATTCCATTACAGTAGACAGCTTTTAATATGGTGTTGTGAGTTAATGATTAGCCAGAGGCCATAGAACATTGACAGAATATAACTGATGATCCAAGTTATCTATTCGAAATGGGGATATGACACTGAAAATAAGAAAGACGAGATGTTTTTCTAGCAAAGAGTTTTCCTGTGCCTTTTCCTTTTCTTACAAATACACACAAAAAGTATTAAATGTGGTTGCAAGTGTGAGAAATATCTGAAATCAATATATCACAAATATCCTCAGACACTCAAACTTGAGGTTTGATACTGTATTCACAGTCACATATTCTATTTCTTTGATCCAAACACAAGGGAGGTACTTAATTACACATCCAGCTTGCTGGCTATCTAGTCTATTAGCAACAACAGATAGGCTTAGTACAGACAGGAATGCCTCTTTGACTGTTGATCAGCTACAGGAGGTGGGCATTGATCAGTTCTTGTTCCAAGGGATCTTAGATTTCCTGCTTGACTGGAGACAGAGGGGTTAAGATGAACAACATGATTTCAAAGCCCATGTCTCTTGAATACTGACACCCCAAACATCTGTGTTCCTCTACTTCTCCTCAATTCACAATATACAAATGAATGCGCATCATACTCAGAATCTGAGGAAATAGCCTGCTAACTGGCAGTGATGACAGCAGCCTATAGGAGTGAGATAATGACCCTTGTGACATTGGTGTAGCAAGAACAACTTGTAGTTTGGAGCATAGCAATTACAAATGGAGGGGGCTGGAGGTGGGTTTCTCATAGGGGTGGAGGTGACTCTAACCTCCAGTCATCAATGGCCAGACGGTAGAGAAGGTGAACATGTTTAAGTTCCACGGTACCACCATCTGTCACACACTGGGGTGAGACGTTACACCAGCATGGTAATGAAGGCAGCTCATCAGATACTTCGCTTTCTATGACAGCTAAAAAAGCATGGAATGACTTAAGTAGCTATGACACATTTCCACAAAGCCGTGATTGAAAGCAATGTCACCTTCAAAATCACTGCATAGTATGATTACACAACTGCTTATGAGAGAAAACACTTGGAAAGAGCCATACACATCATATCAAAAATGACTGGCTGTGACATCCCAATAGTTGCCTCTATTTACTCCACTTGTGTCCAATAAAAAGCTCAAAAGGTATCTGCTGACCACTCCCAGGTGGATAGGTCCTTGTCTGAACTTCTTTCCTCTGCAAAAAGGTTTAGGTACATTGAAACCAGAGCAAATAAGCTCTACAGAGGTACTGATTCTGATTATTATTTTGAGTAGCACTTATTGCTAATTATAAAATGTTTTGTATAATACAGTGTCAGATCAAAAAAATAGTTAGCATACCCCATAGGAAGAGACTTACATAGACCTTTTTATACTCTCTTCCTGAATCCTGACTATTTCCTCTTGATTAATATGGTTTACAGATTACTGGAACAAACTGACAGGCAGGCCTTCAGAACAGCAGGAAGAGCAACAGCACCCATACTTTTCCTAGCTATGTGATCCAGTCTTCATTATGCAGTGATGCACAGGCAAGTTTCATAAGGACAACTGACATTGATAGTTGCAGAAAAACAGAAGAGCATGACATTTGCAAACCGCCAATCAGTTTGAAAGTTAAAGCTTGGGACAATTTGGCTTTGAGAGATGAGGTCATTGATAAATCACTTACTGTTTCTACACTGCCTACATTTTTTCCTTTTTGTCATTATGCCATAATTTACAACTTTGTTCAAACTTGTTCAAACGGAAAAGACCGAGCCGATATTCACCATTTGGTAACAGTGCAAACTATTTGAATGTTCATAAAGTTTGTCATTTCTTATACTGTGCCTGAAAGGCAAGGAGCAATCTTTCATGTTATATTCCAAGTATTTATTTATTTTTCAAATTTATACATTTATTGAGAGTGAAAACACTGAGAGTGAAGACTGAAGTGCCACTCTATTAGACAAGCTAGTCTTACAGCTACTTGTACAGTGCAAGCAGGGCACATAATCCTAACTCTTCAGCTATCGTGGCATTTTAGTATTGTCTAATTTCAACGCACTTGATGTCTGTTTGCAATTGCATAGGTCATATCAAAACATTTTAAACAAATTAACATCGTCACAGTATCACATTGCCAATTATGAATCACAATTGTATCACAAACAACAGATTCACACCCATAGCTTATTTTTAAAATGCAGACACTTTTCCTGCAATACAATTATCTTTCTTATTATATAAAAGGGAAACGCACATTTTCTGGTAGGTGAGTGTAGTGAGAGGAGTGTAAAATGCACACTTGAGGACTTAAACTCTCTGATGTTCAAGTTGATGAAATTGAACAACATGGATGTGCCTGTAAGATTGTGTATATGTAATGTATATTGTGTCAAAGTTGTGTGTACTGTGTTTATCTTGTTGGTAATGTGTTTGATGTAATGATTTGTATAGAGCTGCTCTGTGGAAAATTCTAAGCAACACCTGTTGATATGGCGATAAAATACTAAATCAAAATGAAATTTTATCTACTCAGCTGTCCCTCTGAACAATGTAAGCATCTGAAACGGATACTATTTCATCATGCTCCTTACCTCTGGGAAAATAAATCTTAAATTTCCAACCTGAAAATGGGTGATTACCTTGTTCTATTTATACTTAGACTTTACTGCTCTGAACCAATCATAGTGTCATGGGGGAGTGGTCTAGATTGTCCAGAGGTGGCAGTGATTGGCAGCACATGGCAGCTCCACCCATCTAAGGGTTTGTGAAGGATCATTTTTCACTCATTAGCTCTAATCTTGTGATTTCTTCACACAATAATATCAAAGTGTTTCTAGACAGGTGGCTGGGTAGTTTATCCTTTTAAAGCAGGGCTCCAAACAAAAAATGAAGCCAAACAGCCACTGGCTCCTAAAAACCAAAACAATTAGCCATATATATACATTCTAATGATGATATTGATTCCTGGATCTTTCATGACAAAATGTTTAATTACATGCTGCTTAGACTTTATGAAAGTTTTCATACCCAGAGATCTGGGTACATGGTTTACAACCATAAATCTGTTAAATAAAGTATAATATAAATATGGTCAACCTCAATCTGACATAAGGAAGGAAGTCAGTTACAGTTTTGTTTCGTATACAAAGGTCTGCTTCATACATAATGATCAGGGAACTGGGAATGACAGAATCTGATAACAATGTTCTTATGATGTTTGTACAAAATTCAGATCAATTAGCATACTTCCTGATTATATTTGCTCATACAGGCTTGAGAAAAGCCAATTTTTTAGAAGAACTGAATACAACTTTGAATAACACATACCTACTTTAACTATATTCCCTTTTGAAAAAGTACTTTGTACTCAGCTATGCACTGAAGGATATGAAAGATGGAAGATCAAGCTTGTTGCAAAGCTGCATTGTATTCCTCATTTCTCTGACTTTCTTTGCGCAAAAGATCAATATTTCTGTTTGGCATTACAAAACCCCTCCGTCTTTTCTTGAGCATACAAACCACCAGAAATAAAGAATCTATGGACAATGCAGTAGTTTTGGAGAAAGAGCCATTAAATTTTAATTTAACAACATCACAAAGAGTTCTTTGGGATCAAACCACATTTTTCAAACTAGATTTTCAAAAAGACCTTCAACGGTCCATTTCTTGTCTCAGTACGGCAGAGCATAAACATATTAAAAGTGCTTATCAGTGAAACCTGTTCTGGGCATCTATACAATTTATTATTGAATTTATCACACAGAAAGAATCTCAGGACTGCTTCTTAATCTTAGGGCAGAGACTGACTCCATTGAGTGACAGGATGTGGAAGAGAAATTCAGTGTGTTCAGAATTATAAATACACTTGTTTCCCAAGACTGCTATACCTCATCCCTATTAACCTTTGTATGACAATACTTACAAAAGTGCATTTTCCCCCATATGCACCCTATCATAGTGGTGTCTTCTGACCTCTCTCTTCTCATTGGCCAAGACACAATGGCTACCTTTGCTAGATTGGCCAACTGAGATGATGTGGGCAGGGTGTGTACCTGAAACGCTCCTGTAGAGGGTGCCCTGGGTGCCATGGTTAAGGTCTGCAGCCCTGTGGTTGGGGCTGTTGTAGAGGGGACCCTGGAGTGTCCCATCCTTGTAGATGTGGTGGTCGGGGGACATGGCTAATCTTGTGTCCGGTTCCAGCTGGCTGTCATAAGAGTGCTGAAGACCTGAGGACCAAGACCCAAGTCTCAGTGTAAGACCTTTCCATCTCCCTCTCAGTCAACATTAACACACACCATAGCCAGATTCACAGTGCTGTTCCATTACAGATATGTTAAGAGATATCGGGGAAAAAACATCAAAGGCTTTGGAGAAAACACTTATTGTTTGACAATTCGTCTCCTAAAACTTGATTGAATTTTTAGTTATGTATAATTTTTCAGTGGGTTATGGTGTGTATCTAAATAACATTTGCTCTTCATTATTAATATTTTACAAGACACAAACTGAATCTCCAGTACAAAACTGGACAGCCCTTATTGACTGATTTTCCAGCATGCCCTGCTTTGCTACCTGGTATGGCACTGAATGTGGGTCAACTGCAGACTGCATGCCACTTCAAACTATTCTCATGGATAAAAAATGTAAGTATTTTTTATAAAGTGACCTATATTTTAACTCTAATAATAAGAACTGCCCAATAGAATTATATCTGCCAAAAACATTTTCACAGCTTCCATCTTATAATACATGTATGGCAGTATGTTTGCACAAAATTTTACTAAACAAATAACAATAGGTTCATTAAAGACTATGCAGAAGAGGCAAGAAGCCCAGAGGGGTTTATGTAGGGGCTTCCCCAAAAAAATGTACAACATCAAATATTTAAAAGCAAGTGAAGAAAATAAAGAAAGGGATGCATAACAAAGACAAATCAAATGGACAAGAACACAAGAATAAGAGCCAAAACATTATATTACACATTAAAAGTTGTATTAAGTTAAAAAACACTTAATTTTGTATATACCACAACCGATGAGTCTTTTTCAGGTGTGACTTGATGACTTAAATGATGACAGGTGCAAGTCAATGTTCTTATTTCGGGCATATTTACCACGACTTACTGTCATATACCATCTTATCAACTATGCCAATGTGATTGTAAGGGTCAGCAAACCCTCAAAACACCTCAAAATATCCCTGACTCAAGTGTTGCTGTGTTCATGCAAAAAATAAAGGCTGGATATCTTTACAAGCCACAGATCTCCTACCAAGACACAGTCATAACATTGGTCTGATGTGGCTGTGCACTGATAGGCAGAATAGGAATAACATCACTGTGGTCTTACATCCATGTGACAGGAAGTTACATCATTCTGACACTGACTGAGGTGGAGTGCACAGAAGCTAATCTATGTATGTTTTTTTCAGAAAGGGCATTTGAGCCTATGGGTGACTTTCACAGAGTTAAAAAAAAATCACATTCTATTAGAGTGACCCACATGTCTGGCAAGGCCTCCAGTTGATTCCACACAACTAGCCCCAAGCTATGTTACTGGCCAGCTTTTTCTTCACTAAACCAACTATTGGCTTCCTGTTATAAAAGTGTCTGAAAAGATGTAAAAGGACAGCCTCATTACTAGAGCTGAAAAACAAATAATGGTACATGACATGGTTTAAATCTTTATTTTAGCAAATGGGTTATTTCCTCTTCATGTCGGCCTTGTGACACAGCATGAGTGGTTTATCTTTTTATATCCGTGGCTCAAATGAAGTGAAATTAAGATGACCACTGGGGCATCCTTGTTTTCTCATCTGTGAAGAAATGTTCCAATGAGAATCCTTATCGCCATGGAGACATAGCTAAAGGTGCAGTTTACACTCCAGCACCCATGGCCAATTAGGCTTGGACTGACTAATAGAACTACTTCTAAACAGTCTCAGAAAAACACACATGATTAAAATTTTAGATTTTATCTGAATGTGATTTTTCATAGCATTTATATAACATCTTAACATATGGCTCACAAATGAAATAAGTATGACTCAGGTCTCAATTAAAAAACCCAAAACTCAGTGACAGCGAAAGCCAAATAAGGAAGCTGCCAAGTGTCAGTTTGGCATTTCTTGGTTGTTAAAGACACAGTGATTGGAGAGAAATAGTAAAGTTGCCTTTCAGACAAACATAATCACCAACATAATTCTCAAAACAACATCCACATTAACCAAATAATTTCCATGGGTTAACATTGGAATGTTGTCGTTTCACTAATTAATTATAATTAAGATTCATCAACTGCAATTCTGTGAAATCTCTATAAGCATTTCCATTTTTTATTAAAATGGACAATATGATATGTTTTAAAACATATTTTATTGTAGAAACATATTGGCAATTTACTTTAATATAGAACACGTGTGGAATTTTTAATTGCAAATTCTTAGCTTTTTTTCTTTATCAGCATTATAAGAGACATGTCATCCAACAAGACAGCCGAGAAAGCAAAAGAGGGCATATCTAAAGACAGGGGGACAGTATCTGAGTCTATGCTTTAGATGTCATTTGTCATACACAGTTAGGATTCAACACAGGACTTCCTAATGCAGGGTCCCTGTGCATTTCACCTCCCGCATTGCAGCTAAAATATCACCAGTACAAATCCCACGAGGATAGTGACAGATTGACAATATGGCAGACATCAGTGCAAGGAGAGGTTATCTTATATTGGGCAGCTGGGCGATAGCACTCACAGTATCAGCATACGATCTATAATGGGTTACCGTGGTTAATGAGGACACATATTTGCATATGTTAATGAGGGCAAGCATAGCTTGTTTCTGGGGAGAAAATGCAGTCCACAGCAGAGTCTGGTGATTATTTGAACCATCCTCTTTCAATAAGCCACTGGCTGGATGACTTGGCTTAAGGTGCCAGGCCCCTGAAGTTTGCATCGCTCTCCAGAATTTGAGCAAGACTCTCCACAGTGACAGCTGAGACTGAGGCCGTGAATGATATCATTATGAAAAAGCACAGCTTTTCAGAACAAGAAATTGATTTTTTTTCCCTTGATCTGAGGCGTTTAGTGCAAGAGGATGAGCTGAAATTATGAAATGTATCAGCACAGAAACTGACCATTAGCAGATTGAAAAAGGTCACTTCCAAAGGTAACAAAGTTCCTCATGCATCTCTTACCAACCTGTTTCAGAGAGCACCGAGATCCAGACACATATCCCACAGCCACCCAGAGAAAAGGTTACATTTAATCAATGGTGACTGCTGGAACAGAGGCGATAAGCATGGATAAGGGACCTCTGACACATGGAAGGGAGACCAGGCAGGGAGGAGGAGGGGCAAGCCTTATACTGGAGGGACATTAGGTCATACACACGCCCACAGAGTTTCTCACACACACACACTTAACCACACATGCTATGGAGTACACAAACAGATTTCAGCTGGAATGAACAGGGACTGCAGGGAATTTCACCTTTAAGGTCTTCAACAACTGCATCTTAGGATTTCCAGCGGTTGCAAAAAAAACAAGGAAACGAGAAACAGTTTGTAAACAATGGAGCCATCACACAGCAGCACATACTTTCAGGAAGTTTTCTTCACTGAAGTCTGTCAGGGAATACTTTCAAGACTCTCTTCCTGTGCCTTTGGAGGTCCATTCGAAAACATCATACATTGTTAAAATGGAGTTAAAAATAAGAGGTGGTCACTGCAAATGAAGGGATTTAGTAAATAATTCAAATAAAGAATGGGGAGCAAAGTGCTCTATTAAGGCAACATCAACTACATTTCACATTCCATTTGCCATGATGTTTCCCATTTGCAGGAGGATTATTTTCAATTTATATTCCCCCTGTCTAGCTGCACCAACCCTTTGTCATATTTTATTGTGCCAGATACTTCAAAGTTTAAAATGATTTGTTCTTAGAGTGCCAGGAAGGGAAAAATGGAGTCAGGCTGACCCATTACTCCTATTTTCACACTGATAAACTGCCAGCTCACGACTCCAGCAAATACTGTTTCCTCTTATTCCAAAACTGAATGCATGTTTCATTACTGGCAAGAACATTAATACACACACACATAATGATTTATAAATGTTCTTCGTCTTCTTGCCAAATCTATAGATATAGAGCAATATGCCATAAATGGAAACTATTGGCTCATGCATCGTAGAGAAGCTTTTGCATAATTTTGATCAGATTGAAGGATTTGGAAGGGTAAATACAAGTAAATTCCAATGTAATGCCTACATTTTGCTTGTCACTTTGATAGTCACTAAAATGTGTAGGTTGTCATTCATTCGTACACATTTTTGGAAGTTGCATGACTGCAAAGGAGTTAACTTTAGATCAGGCATGACATTGTGAGTCCGTATTTCAACCCATTTTCAGCAAAACTGTTACCAATCCACAAGACCCATATACCGAGAGGCACTTCCTCTGCGGAATTTCAGTCCCATAAAGCAGAAAGCAAGGATAATGTTGAAGAAAATAACTCAAATAATTATTTTTTTAAATAAGCATGGGCTGTTGATCATATGGACTAGAAAAGTCCAAAGAGTTCCTTTTCACAGCATGGCTATTAAGTTAGCTTGCTAACTACTACAACTATATTTAGAACTTGGATGAACAGCCTTACATGACCAAAAGATTATATACACCAAGTCTCTGAGACTTTTCAAACCATGTGAAGTAAAGAATAGGGACTGTAAGCTCCAAGTACCTGGTCCTGAATCAGAAATGAATATTTACATATAGTTATCAGTATAGATGTGGACAGGAAAAGCTCAGGTGAGATTTGCTGTCAAGTTAAGAAAGTACTCCAATCCCCGAACAACAAGCTGCTCTGCACTGAACATTATGATGCTTTGACAAGACAACTGTCAAAACAGACCACAACAAAGCACTCTTAAAACCTATGACACAAACATTTTTGAAATTTATGATATTTTTCACAGAACACAACTGATATCAATGAAACTGCTATCTCTGTAATGTGGTAAATTAGCAAAAATTAGTATCATTAATGTAAATAATTGAATGAATTCTGTTGAAAATACTCTCTCATTTAGGCCTAATACTTTAACATTTTCAGTCAGACAGCCTGTCAATATAATAAATGTTTCATTTAAAAGAGTCTGGCTAGGGTGATTCACTATCAGCTTCAGGGCAGTGCCCCAGAGCTGATCACAGTCTACATCTTTAAATGGCTCCCTGCCACTCTCCCCTTGTGCATAGCCATCCAAAACACAATCATCATCCGACAAAACTGCTTTGGTGTGCAGATACATGCAAAACCTCATCCAGCCGCACTGAGCTGTTAACCTGAAGTTGCAAATGATTAAACTGCCCTGCTCAGTGTTTGTTAAAAGTGAGTGATGACAGCGGTAGTAGCAGCCGGGGCTCTTGCAGGATTTGATGTCATGGCATGTACAAAACGATGCTAACGCTAACATTGATGCAATTGGTGGGCGTCTTTGAACCAACCAATACTCCAAACAGACAGATGCCAGAACACATAACAGCTTGCTAGAAACAGTAAAAAGCTCCATTTCACACACAGATGATTAAATGTTTAAAAAGTCTCAAACCCCAAAGGTACAAACAGCGTACGTCTGCAGGTGCCCCTGGTAGTAGCTGTTACCCTCTCTTGTTAGCATGTTGCTACCTTGTCAGTGGTGTAGTTGTAACTGAAAATGAGACTATATCGTAACTTCAAAGCCCATATGGATTCATGACAATGAGGTTATAAAGTGGCTATAGCATACATCACTGGAAGTTTAGACAAGTACATTCCATATGCTTGCATATACTCTTGACTGCACCACTGCACCTTGTTGTGCTGTAGTTAACAAGACCCCAAACCAGAGACCATTTACTGTATTTCCACTTATCCAGACCTGAAGTAGACATTATAACCCGGGCACAGACATAGCTACACAGAGGTCTGGCAATTGTATACCCTTATTTTATGAATGGACCAATCAAGGTTATTGAGAGGTGGGACTTTGCATCGGCAGGGGTTCACCAACCTGTAAGGTTGTCCAGGTGGGGGGGAATCATCCTCTCATAGATGTCGTAGGTCTGCTGGCCATAAGGGTCTGTATCTAGGTGCAGCGAGCGGGGCAGTGTGGAGCCGTAGTGCTGGGGGACGGCCGTCATCCCGGGGCGGCCCGGCGAGGGAGGAGGCAGGGCTTGCTGGGACTGCGGCCCTTCCCCCAGCGCCTGGTACGGGGAGGTGGTGCGGGTGGTGCCGCCGGACCCGACACGGCAGAGCGCAGTGGGTGAGCCGGCCCTCTGGGTGGAGAAAGGTGAGCCGGGGCGCTGGGAAGAGGGCAGCGTGGTGGAGGAGAAGATGCTGGAGAGCGGCTTGGGCTCGGTGGTGACCGGCGACCCGTACGCGCTGCCAAGGGGCGTTCGGAGGGAGCCCCGCGAGGGGGAGGCGCCACCGCTATAGCCCGGGGACTGCGTGCGTGATGGCACGGAGCTCACCCTCCTCATTGCTCGTCCCGAGGCCTGTACAGGTACAAAGACAATTGGGTAACTCAGAATACAAACCATTGAAACCTCCAGACACCATCATCCTACTTAGTGTCTTAGTATGAATTAATTTATAACATTTGTTTGAACATTTCATTTTTTTTCTTATTTTTAACATTTTCAAAGTCTCTACTACTTGCTGTTTTAGATGTTGGGAGATATAAATTTTACCAGAGTTTTTTTCTTTTTTTCAAAATTCAAAAACTATTAAAAACAGAATATTCTTTGTTTTCTATTCACTAAATTATAAAACTTAAATTACCTTCAAATAAATTAAAACTGGCATAGATACAACACTAAACAACGTAGAAAGTCAAAGTTTGATATTTCTAGAACATAATTCCTACAAATATAACCTTTTGGGATGTGTTGTTTCTGACTTCTGCCTTTGTGCTTTTTAACACTGAATTATCACAATTTTAAAAGCAGTCTGTTACTGTCATTGGTCAACAAAAGGAAGGGGAAATATTTTAAGTACAACATTAAATTCCTCAGTAGACCTCATTGTGAAAATAAAAACCTTGAGACCAGTACAAAGTTAGAATACATAAGCTTTGATATGGTTATTAATTCTTCATTATTATCCAATAATTGATATACTTCTTACCGAGACTAAAGCGCTTTCCCTGGGGCCCGGTTAAGATAAATGAATTAGCTTCACTAAGCAGCACTACCAGGGTGGTGCAGTACCTGGGCTGAGGCCTGCCCCTCGGCTCGGGAGCCTCTGAGGAGGGAAGAGGTTCTGGTGACTCCCGGATAAGAGTGCTGCAGCCTCAGCTCCGCCTTCACCAGGTTCTGGCCGCTGTAGAAGCTGCCTGAATCCTGGTATCCACTGTCTGTGAAGGAGTTCATCTGGGTGGAGCTGCGCAGGTTTTCGGGTGACCCTGTGGAAAGGAGGGAGGGCAGTGATGCCCTCATGCTCATCAGTCCTAATATGATTAACGGTATGAATCACAGGAGCATGTTGAGGTCTCGCAGCCAGAAGGGCACAAAGTGACATTTTGGGCGAATGTCACTTCTGCCCTTTTGGCTCCAAGCCCAAAAGGATAACTCAAGTCATATTAATTTTTTCCCATGTAATATGTTTTCCTTTCTTCTTGTTATAGTACTAATGTACTGCTCTGTAGTTGCTTTTGCAGATATAACTTGCCAAGGTAAAAACAAAAAGCATTTTTCTCTGCAATTTCCTGTTTAGCCCGCTGAAACTACAGTCTCCACTATTGCATTTCATTCTCTCTTGTCTACAACCATATAGAAACCATGCATTGCAGTTTGGGAAAATAAGGCAACTGGAAAGACAATTGCGTGCACATGCAATGAGACTCTACATTTCAATAAACTCAATGCAAATTTGTCAAATACAATGCAAATGGGAATTTTGATGCATGATATCACATATTTATGAGGGAAATAGTTTACTGGGCCTCACAGTAGCAGAAGAGACCCTAAGGACATTCAACACTGGGCTTGACACAATGCTAGATGTACTCCAGGCAATATGCCAAACGCTGATGGGCTGAAAGACCTGTTCGCATCATTACATTTTCTTATATTCTACATTTAAAACACCACTTATTCCATTCTAAATGACTTGTTGGTTCAAAGGCCCTTACACAGGTACGCTTTGAGAACAGGTATTACCAGGTCATAAAAAAAGAGTCACTGAGGTGTTAAGGAAGCGTTGTTCGACCCTTACTTTCATGGAGAGGATCATGTCCCGGGGAGTACTGCGACACTTGATCCTGTTCGGTTCTGACTCGGTAGGTAGGGGACCTAGAGGTGTCCATCATCCGATGTTTGCTGTCTCCCAGAGTGGATGCATCTAAGGGAGATTGAACACAGGAAAGTCATAAGTGGCAGCTAAAGTGGCAGCAAAAACCTGGTACTAGAAAACTTTTATGAACTGCTTCAGTAAAACACAGGGATGAGGGAAGTCAATCATTTCATCACACAAAATCACTTTCATTCATTTTCATGGGCTACCATTCAAAGCCCACCAAAGGCTCAGCACCACCGATTTGCTTTGAACATAGTGCCACATGAATTAAGTTTCTGCAATTTAGTGGGAAGAATAGACAGAGTAATAACCTATCTCTCTGATTCACTTCAGGATATGAATCATTGTTCCTCAGTCCCATTTACAGAGAACTTCTATATTGCACTGAAATTTTCTCATTAGTCTGTATGACAATACGTATGCATTACGAGACAAGGCTCATCTAAAATGTAAGTGTCACAATCGGGCCAGTGTAGGACTAGTGCAAAGAAAAACGATTAGTCTCATGGAGAGTGATGAATTTCACCACTGCTGTCTGTTGTTTGTCTGGTGGTGCCGCGCGCGGACGCATCCGTTGACAAAGAGCCCGAGCGGATTTGACAGCCTGACGGCTTGTGCTCCCTCCTGGAGTCATCCCATCGACGCGTTCTGCTGCCAAGAGGCTGCCTCCAGCCGCAACTGAGGAGCCTCCATAAATCATGCCGAAACGATCATTGGAGGATTTTCAACTCTTTCAAAAAAAAAAAAGGATTATGAGGAATGAGAACTAAAAAGGTCAACTATTAAATATAGTTAGTGAAGTAGTTACAATAAAATGATGCGACAGAAACCAATAGTCTGGCAGCACGGAGGACTTAGTTACCTCACACGCATTCTAGGAAACTTTACCCATTTATATCTCCCATTTACATTGCGAAATATACCATTCCGCAGTCACCAAAGCCACTAAATGGGATAAACTGTATTATAACTGCTACTGAGCTGGGTTTTAAAACAAACCTGAATTACAGCAAAGAAATTATTCTCTCATATCCTCAATACAGAATAAGCACTGTTATTCAACCCATTTCACAACTGCTGACATGCTAAAAATTTCTGTCTGAGGAAACGGGGACAGAAAACAAGGGACCTCCATTACCGTTTGTAAAAAAGCCTTAACGTTTCCTTTATGTGCTGCAGCTTGATTGGATACTGAACTGCCGACAGGTGTTTACATGAATTCATTCAGTAGATTAAACTGTTGGCAGGTGTTTGCCGTGGTACCCAGATCACATTATTTGAAAAGGGATACAAATTCTTGTTAAGAGCATCTTGATGCAACAAGTACAGATTTTTCCCCCTGATATAGATATCAGGATAATCTGGATAGATTCTATCCTGCAGAAAAATCATGGGCAAAACATAAAGTAAAAGCAAACCACAGTTTTCTCATTCGTGTATGTAAATTAACAATTCACACAAAATAGACATCTTATAAAAATGGAATTGTCACAAAAAAAAATAAATCATTTCATTGATTCTGATCATTTATGGTTAAAACAATTTTAGCAAGTTAAACTGAAAATCCAGCTTATCAGAGGTTGACATCCATCTCCAATACCTATTTGGCCTGAATATCTTGCCAGCAGTGCTGTAAATGTGTTCCATTGGGCCAGAGGACATGCCATATGGAGGTACTTGGCAGCTGATATGGGCAGTGTAGAGCAAAGTGTTTAATCAAGAGCCGTTTGTAAAATGAATGTCCCTTGGGTAAATTACCTGGCATTTCAGCTCTGTTACCTGCTAGTCCTGGGTTGACACTTTCTACCACTATGGGCTTTGGCTCAGATGGAGAGGGACAAAAAGATGATGTCATATGTTGTACTGTGTTGTGATCAGTGACTTCAATAAATATTACAATAGTAGAGACTAACATTATTTTGAACCTATTTTCTAGTCATTATGGAGTTCATTAATCTTCACTTTCAATTACAACATGCTATTCTACACATTACTCTAAAGCAATGAACAGATCGATTTTTGCAGGCCTGTCTAATCAAAGTTTCAATTTTGGGAGAGCATGGACAAGCTTTTTGTAAGCCACTGCTTCTCTTCACTGTCCAAGTGAGTGGGAGGTCGCTGTACCATAGGAGCACACTTTAGCTGACATAGGGTAAGTGTGGGTACCCAGCTGACCAGAAGCGTAGCTAGGAGGGAAACAAGAAAAATCTGCCAATTGAAAATTTACATCAGCAACACGACGGCCAATTATACAGTGCTGCCAACCACAATTGGTGGCATGGCCAGGATTTCATGCCAGGACATTACACTTTCAGGAGCAGGTTAAGAGGCAAAATTTTCAGTGTTTTTTTGTTTTATCATAAGAATTTGAATCTTTCTCTTGATCTCTATCTTTATGTTTAATCGTTTGAATTTCTACTCATGATGACATTCACATCCCCTGGCACTGCAGCCAGTTGCTGAAGTTTGGTTCATTATTTAATTATATTTATGATAGAAAAAATGTCCTGTCAAAGCATTCTAAAAACAATTATCAAGGTGAAAGAAATTCAACAAAACATAAACAAGTTAACTAGAAATATAGCACACCAGATGAAATTCCTCTTTACTTCACATATGAAGTTCAGTGACTCTTATAAATGATTTAAGACATCCAGCTAACTGTATAGTCATTTTAAGAAATGATTCAACTCAAACAAAAATAAGGTCTAAGGCATGTGGTTCAATCACATATACAGATGCTACCCCAAACATAAACCAATAAATATACCTGTAAATTACAATTAAATGCTATAAAGTACCTTGAATTTTATTTTTAATGAAGAATAATACATTGCATACTGCGTGTACATTTAACAAGTGTAGCTTTTATGTATGTGAATTTGAATGTTTTCAAGGTAAAGAGCTTAGGTACAGATGTCATCCAACAAATCTGGAAACCACTTCCTGTAAATGAGGCAGGCTGCAGATGGCTTTGTGCTGCTCATCCTGACTAAGAGCTGTGACTGCAGCTAGCTGTTGGCGGCATCGAGCAGCCTTGGAGAGAACCAAAGCTTGTGGACTGGCTTATGTTCACAGCAGGACAGCCAAAGGTCAGTACGGTGCAGTCACTGAGCTGGCTTTGAATGACTCGGCTTCGGCTAACTTTGCTGGACCCAAAGACCCATCTATACAAGCTGTCCAAGGCGCTCAATGTCTTAAAATCGCCTTATAGACCCACCCTGTAGTGCTCTGTACTTTCCACAAAGGGCCAAAACCACTGCTGTAATAATATAGAGTCCGAGTGTCTCTGTCTGATGGGGTGCTCAACTAATGAACTTTGAATCTGCAGTTCAACATTGGAATGTTGAAGCACAGAATCAAACAATCCTTAAATGAATCCAGTTGCACAAACTGTTCTTCACAGAAGAGTCATATTTTTCATTTTTTGGAGGAATACCCCTTTTTCATGTGTCATCTGCAAGAAAAACACATTTTTAGACTTTCTGAAGTGGTTCAGTATTAAATGGGCCTTTACAATGGATTTTTCAGAGTTAATCAAGTACTGACACAATTAACTGAAACCAATTAATTAAATGTTACTAAAACCAAAAACAAGTGGTGAGGGTGGTAACAAGGTAAAAGTATACAAACTTTCCTCATTAATTACTACTTTGATAACTGTACATCAGCAATCCATCTATTTATTTCCTGACCTGAAGGAAAATTAGTCTGATCGTCCAATTACAAAAGCAACAGATACAGCCAATCACTAATGAGAGGTTAGGAAGGCCAAGGACCAACCGTACTGGGACTGAGGAAAATAATGAGGTATCAGCAACATTTAAATTGCATCAATTACTTTAAAAATAATGGACTGCTTTTTAAGTAGTTATACAGTGGTTCTGTGTTTAAATATTCATATAATAAAAATATCTGCAATGTTTTCCATTAGGCATACAATTCAAGAAATGTTGCTTTTCTCGATCCTGTAAAACTGCATTAATCCCTGGGTCAATTTCAGCTCCTGGGTCAATTTTCTGTGCTGGAAGGCATTGGACCAGATTTACTGAAGGATTACAACTGTTACAACTTTTCAGGCAAAAAAGCAGCCACTAAAATGTCTTGGTATTAATGTGTGAATTAGCCTACACTACTAGCCAGTCACAACGGGTGAAAATTGCTATTAAGATGGAATTGTCAGAGACTACTTCACTTTGCAACTTTCCTCTTGATACATAGTAAAATCTGTTCATGCATATGTATACCTGGGAAGAAGGCGCTAAAACACGGTGGAGCAGTGGCGGTTTTAGGTGGGGTGGCAACAGGGTAGCATGACGTTCCAGCTGAGGGGGCAGAGGTTATCTACTATACATTGATTTTCCTGGGTCGGGTGGTGGGCAAAACCATTTTTTCTTTATTCTGGGGGGCAAAGTGAATTATAAACTGGTGTGTAAAGAGGTTTACACCAACTATGGAGAAATATCATGAACTTTCAACACCAATTTGTTTTTAAAATATCAATTGCCTACAAATAGGGTGGCAACTGCGGTGGCGAGGCCTTTTTCAGGGGTGGCAGCTGCCACCTTAGAACCACCACAGTGGTAGATATATTGCAGATTAGGCCAATTAACTATTCAGTCCAATTTACTAAATTTTGCAGTAACTGTGCCACCTGTCTTTGCGTGGGAATTTTTACGACTTCTGAAAGAATGTGGAAATTTTGCACCATCCAAGAATTTCCATCATTACCGTCAATTAACATACTTCCTGTTTTTACTTCCTTCACTGTTTGTTTTGTTATCCCTTTATGTAACATATATAATAATTTTGAAAATGATATCACTCCAAAACTTTCTCCTTTCAGTTGGTGTTTAATTCCTATGCTGTGATACGGTATTATGAAGCTTTGCCTCGTTGGCCGTTATATCAACTACCTGATCAGTAAATTTTTATTTACATTTTTTTTAAAGTTTCATTTTTCTTGCAGTTCCCTCACTGCTCGTGCCTGGTTGCTCCATATCCATTTTGCATCGCCTTATTATCTGGATGTGTAAGCATGTCATATCTAACCTTTTTTATGGGTGTCTCCTATCGCAATATTGCAGCATGAGGGCGTTTAATTTTTTTATTGCGTAATTAGACCAAGTCTTGGTAAATCGGGAATTAATACTTTGGTGTTTGCAATTGTAAAAGTGTTGACATACAGCAAATATTTTGTGCTATATATTCTATTCCTTAGTAAATTTGGCCCATTGTATTTTGTCAGGTATACTGCATCTCAATGCACTGTTTATTTCTGGAGGATTAGAGCTTTACACAGAGATCTATTCAGTTGAGAACACACTATTATCTAGGTTTAGACAACAGCAATTTCAGCATTGAATCCAGCGAAGAAAACCATATATACAACTCCAATGGAATGAAAAATTAGAATACAATAGTTTAACATTTACAACTCTGTGGCCTCAACAATATTTCAGTGTCTGTCCAACATTTAAATGCATACTGTTTGCTTTGTTGCGGAACCAAAGGTCAAGTCCTTATAAACCGGCTGACGGTTAATTAATATGCTCTTCTGAGCTCCTCTATCTAAATTTTTAAAAAGAACTTGTGGCTTGACACAGTACTGTCAAATTGTTCCTGTTCACAATCAATGGGTTGAGCAAATCCTGAAGTCATAGTAAATTACTATTTCGGCATTAGTTGATTGTTTGTGTTTGCATGTGTGTTTCTGCTCCTGTTTTTATAATCAGAAATACATAATTAATGCTCAAATAGAACACAACAAAGGTATATGTGAATATATATGTAATATCCATTATATAACATTCATGTATTTCATGTTACAACATTAAATCACTGGAAAGCATGACTCTTTTATTCTTTGCTGCTTGCAGCTATATCGCATTTTCTATTGTCCTTGTCATTCTTTGTATCACTATAATATTGCTTTGCAACCTGTTTTTATCGTTACAGTTATTATCATCATTATTGCCCTGTGTCATAGTCATCATTTTTGATGCTAATGGTGATAATTAATCATGTATAGCTGCGTGTTCCCAGTCCTGTGGCAGTGTGGTGCATGACATCAGCCTGCAGCAGGAAGACTGTACCTGCGGATCTCCAGTTGAACGATTTCTCAGAGGAGCTGTGGGGAACAGGAGAGGAAAAGGTTAGCGGGGTTATGTTAGCATGACAGAGCTTGGCTGAGACTACATGCAAATACACCACTGGGAATGTACAGGCTACACTGAATCCTGAGGGGCTTCAGTTTTCAAATGATGGGAGGTCACCAGATGTATTGTGTTTTGAATGTCTTCAAGCTATGTGTGACTGTTTTTTTTTGGTTTTTTACTTTTTTTCAATTTCTTTTTTGAACTGCAAATGAACCGATATTAAACCCCTTCCCAGATGCCCCTTGTCAACAAGATGTGCAACTGTCAGTGTCAGTTCTGAAAACTGCACATTACTAACATCACAGCTAATAACAAGTCTGTGTATGTATTGATGCAAGCTGAATATTCAAATAGATACATATAATCATAATAATCACAGAGAGTAAAAAAAATGTCTGTATAATGCATACCCCATCGCAATACAAAAGCTGTGGTCAAAATTGTTTGGTTTCCCATGACAAAAAGAAAAAAAGAAATCAATAACTTTTCTATAATCCCCTCATGGCCTGTTCGCTTGGCTTGTGCGAATTTGGTCTTGAAAAGTATGTTTTTGAGAACAAATGAAAAGGTCACGCAAACAGATTCATCCTGAGGCCCATACAGACTGAAAAAAGAGAAAATATAAAACGTATTGATTTCGTGCAAACATGACAATGTGCCACCAATAATAAAACATACGGATCGAAACATCGCAAAGGCCTAAAATATTACAACATGATTGTGGGAACAGCTCATAAATTAAGTGTATATTTAGCGTGAATCATGGCGGGTTTGATAAATGGCTGCCGCGCTGGGACGCAGTAGAGAAGGAATACAGGAGGGAGATGGATGATGAGGGTCAGCGCTGCCTGCTCCCAACCTCGACAGGATGTACGTGGGCGGGCGGCTTGCGCTTGCTGTCAGGGAAACAAAAGCCGGTGAGTCTGGGACTACCAAATGAGGCTCTACTGATGAGCTGGATTTACACAGAAATCCAGAACTTTAGCGAGACTGGAATCCAGATCCCATTATATCCTCTAAGAAAATGGGACATTTCTGATTTCTTCACACCAGGCATTGAGTATGCCCCTTTTAACTTCTCAGCCCTCAGTCTTCTTTTTTCCATGAATTTGGAGTGCTCTGCCAGAACTATAGACCTATCCCTTAGCCGCCCAATCCTTCTGTCAGTTTCTGAGGGCGCGGACTAGCATTCGCTACAAAACAAGCGCACACCACTGCTGCTGTTTTTAGTCTCTGCTGTACACTAACTGGCGTAGCCAGTATAAAAATGACCAAAAGAGGCGGCAGCTGTACTCATGAAAATGCCACTGACTGAAAGCCTCAGTTCCAGCCCAACAATTTGGCCAGTAATGTGTCACCCTCCAGCCAGCCACAATCTGCTTTGCTGCAGTTAAAATTTGATCATGTCCACAGTATGCATCATGACATGCATACATGCATGCCCAAGCTGCCTATTGTCCTCTATTGTTAACTGCTATACACCTCTATTGAGTAGCATAGAAACTTTTCTATCTGAGCCACATGGACAAAACATATAAAAGATGTGTGTGTGTCACAGCAGGCAGTTGCATATATTTCATACTTCATTAAACTGCAGCAAGGGTGGCAACAGACGATCCATTCATAAATCAGAATGGCATGATTTTCTTCTTACTTTTAATGTTGCTGATTCATCGAGATTTTTTTTGCAGATCCTCTGATTATTTAAATTTTCACCTGATCCATGAGATTCCATCTACCAAATATAATTGAAGTCAAAAATACTAAAAAAATATTCCACGCTTGAGTTATATGCCTAAATTACCTCTAGCTTCAATTCCTTTTGTCTGACAAAGCAAGCACAGTATGAAAATTAAATCAATGCCATTGACTGAGTAAATCTAAATTAAAAAGAAATTAGACTACTTTTATGAAATTGCAATCGTAGCATGTAATCTGCTACTAACTGAAAAAGACTGTTGACCACAGAGTTCAATTATATATGGCTGATGGGATCTCCAAGGATCATGTTGCAACTTCAGTAATCTTAAAATTTACCAAAAAATGTATTGATGGATCTTGATCCACTGATTGAGACCATTCTGAACAGGCAGGCAATCATTTCATTTTCATTTTTAGGGAGAGTATCCCTTTAAGAAAATAGAAATTGAAAATGAAGTCCTTTCAGATTACTGAAAAAACATCAAAAATAAAATGCAAAGAATTTTAACCCTTTGATCAACTCTGCCTCACTCCATCCATTACATACATTTATCTGCATGGATGTACATTTGAAATCTGGTCTACCAAACCATGGACAAGGAGAAACCATGAAGGACACAACAAGTTTATTCTATGTCTACATTATTTGTGCACAATATACCAATTTCAGGCATTCCTAAACTCCTGCAAGGAAAGATGATGCAACAATGACTCTTTCATAATAAAATAACTCCAGCTAGTACAGTTTTAAAGTCATTTTCTGTACCTTTACCCATTTTTGCAATGCTCTTGCAGCACAATGCAAAGCCACTTAATTATAGGCACTGAGTGAATTTCATGCAGGAAATTGAGCTTCATTATTTTGCATTAATATAATCCTCACCTACACTTGTGCTGGGACTGGCACATGTGTAGGTAAATGCAAAATAAATGCTGCTCTCTTTCCTGAAAGTAAATACAGCATAGCTGCTCTAATGAGTCAGGATTAACGTACTGATTCACCTCAATATTTGATTAATTTTGACATTTTGATGACACATTTTTTTCATAATCTGATTTTGACAACGTAATTAATACTATGAATATTACTCACTGCGTTAAATGTAGGTTTCCAGCAGGGAATACCAAAAATACTTTTCATAATGCTACCTGACAGTTCCTGCTAACTTGCAAAGGAGCAAGAAGCAGGAACGAAGTCACAAAGAGTTCTTCATGGATGAGCACCTACTGTAGCTGACAGCTCCTCTGCCAGGGATTTTTACATTTCTGTCCTAGGAACTGATGCATTGTACCTGAGGCTATGGTTTTAAATATGATCCTTCAGGTAATATCTTCTGCAGCAAATATAGTTCTTTACCAGTGTGTGAAGAAATAAGATTTTCACACCTCATCATTCAGGTGAACTGTACATCAGGAGGCTGGCTACCAAACACTGAGAGTGAATGTGCCTCGGGCTTATTGCAGTGGTGGATCATGAGGGTCATATGAACTCCTGCTCTTAAGTATTCAATTGGCCTTATCATTTCAGTGATCTGACATTTTGGCAACATTTCTTGATAATCTTATGAATGACAGCTAAATACAGTTCTCATGTTGGGCGTATGCAAGGTTTTATCATGGCCTACCCTGGTTTGCCCACCCGTGGTTTAACTCATCACAGAAGTGTTCACATGACAAGTTGAGGCAGAGGTCATTTCTCATGAAAAGCCTGAAAGGGTCTACATCAATGTGTCCCAACATGCCACATGTTCAGTTGATGCTGCACCTGCAACCGCATCTGCACAGGGTGGGCAAAACAGGGAGGCTCACTTGAGGTAGCATTGCAGTGAGCCCAGGTGTAAGCCATTTCTTCCATTAGACCTCCTTACAAAAGCACAGCTTTCCACGCCAAATTGTTTTTTTTGTTTATGGCACTGGGCTGTGCTGTAATTGCTTTTGTGCAAGTCTCTCTTTTCAATCACAATGCTTTTTCTTGTTTACTTTGCCCCCCTGCCCCAGGTAAGGAGGAAATGAAGTGCCACTTTGGCTATTATTTGTGCATTCAGTTATATTTGTTTTCTTCCACTCTCAACCTTGCATATTGGCCACACCAACCACTATATAACAAACCCAACAAGGATTTGTACTCTCTGCATTGGGACTGTCAAGTGCTGTACCTCTGCCCCCCCAAACACCACTCTGGGGGATGAGGGTTTTGGGGGACTCACTGATGAAGTGGAGGTACATGTTACATTCAAACACCATGGTTAAGTCTGTTTACATTCTAAACTTAAAGCATAAAAAATACACTACCTCGTTTAAAAGTAAGTCTCATACCGTGCCTTTGGTGCAGTTCCCCCCTTACTTTAACCAAGCGAATTGGAGGTGTACTCAGAAGGTCTTCAACAGGTCATACGCAGAGTTTAAGCCTATGCTTATGCGATCCCTTCTGGCACTTAGGACTTTTACCCACTCTAGGACTTTTAGCAATCGCACTTTGAGATGTCAGTCACTCAGGATAAGAGTGTCTCCAAAACGCCTACAAGTTGAAAAAAAAAAACCAAAGGTACACATATAAACTGAAGAGGGGGACAGTGCTATTCACTATCCCTTCAGCTGGTATTTGCAGTAACGCTGCTGTCCCTCTCCATTAGAAGGAATGCTAAATGAGCTCAGATTCAGAGGCCAGTAATCATGATGCCAATGGAATGAAAGCAATTAAAAGAGGATGCCTGAAGACCTCTGCTCTACTGAGCCATAAACATCAAGAATTTCCTCCTTAGTTCTCAGTGACATTATCCCTGTCCGAGTTTGGGACACGTAGTCAGTAAACTGCTGATGTGCAGAAATGAAGCTTGTCATCTCACCAGTTAAATATTTTTTGCCTCACCAATCATTGTAATATGGCAAACATTAAACACTCCTTTGTTTGAACTAAAAAGGATTAAATGATCATTCATATCATCTCTTGCAGCAGTAATGATGCTTCATCACTCTTAATGAGTAATACAGTACAATTCAATTATTGTGGAAATAACAAGTTTACCTTGCAGTTGTACATTGAACATTCAGTAAAATTCACAAACAAACAAACATTAGAGTACAGAACCATTCGATCATTATCTTTGGTATTTCCCCAACAGCAGAAAGGTAACAGTGTTATTTGTGTAAAAAGAGGGGGAACCAGGCCAGACAATGAGAAATGCTATGCCAGTTAGACTGAGTATGGCCTAACGGAAGTCTCAGGAGCTGCAGGTTGATGGATTTGTGTGAGGCGCCAGCAGAGCGTGAAGATCTGGGCTGCTAGAGGGGCATGTGGAGAGTCTGAAAAACACACAGGACCCAGGTCCAGTCTGCCTCTAAAACCTGCATCACAGTGCATACCTGCATTTCAAAAACACACACGCGCTCACCCTACTTCCTACAAACATTTCCATGTAAAGTAACAGAATTTCCTGTGGTAAAATATGACATGGTAGAAATGAAATTACTGCAGCAGGAAAAAGGAACTGTATATTCAGTATATCACAGCAGAGACACAACTGCGCTTCTGTTACTCTTCAGTGCTTCAGGCTGACTTGGAAAACTCTAGCTGCGGCCACATACTAAGAATGCATTCTTATGCTAAACTGTAGGACACAAACATTGTCATGTGGTTTTAAACATAGAGTACAGAGCTGCATGGGGTAGATGTCTTTCTTTGAGAGCTTGAGTGGGTTGTTCTGTACCTGCCACTGGCAGCGCCAGGTGACTCCGACCCAAGCCGGCATCGCTCCAGCTGGCTGGCCACAATTTGTCTCTCCACCTCCAGCTCTCTGGTCAGCCGTTCAAACTGGAGCTCCTATGGCAAGAGACAGGGGACAGAAAGGTTCAGAACACAATGTACTACAAAATGGTAATTATGACCATGGCAATGGAAATGGGCGTTAAAAAAGGGACTGCAGTCTGAAAGTTTGAAATATGTGCCTGTTATTTCATCATTGCTCCTACTGCCATGTCATTCCAACTGTACATTTCCAACACTTCTTTTCAAAACAAACCTATCAGCTATTTAAAATGCTTTAAAAACAAAAACCTATTAGCTCTGTCTGTTATGCCGGATGTGAATTTAAAAGCTCTTGCAAAGGCACAAACACTCACACAGCTAAGTAATGCATAGTATTGCAATGTATAATGTATTGCTATCCAAACCATTCAAGCTTTGTCAGCCTGAATCATACAGTGGAATTTTTTTCTAGTCTGTATGATAGTTACAGTCATCCTCTATGCACCTCTTGAAACACAGCCTTCTGGCTGTCATTGTTCTTACAGCATGTGGTGCATGTCTATGGCAGTGGCTCCCAAACTTTTCTCAACCTTCACAGATCACTGTGGCAACAGGCACGTGAGTTTTGTTGTCTCATTACATACATTGTTGTGGAACCCAGTTTGGGAACCACTGCTGTAGAGACTCATCATGTCTTGAATGAGACTCCTCCCCATGCGGCCCTTCACTCCACCTCTCATCCCCCTGAGATGTGGACAGACACACTCTCAGAGTCGCTGCTGGTAACAGCTCTAATGATCACGATCCCTCCCCACCATCCCAAAGGGTAGAGTCTGCAACAGAGAAATGGGAAACCGAGTAGCGTTCAGGAATCCGTAACACCCGGGCTGTTTCTCCTTGACATTACGAGAGGGAGTGAGCCGGGTTTGGAGCCTTTTGAAGTTCCACGGATAAACCGTTTCCTACTTCTTGACGCCAGAGGCGTGTTGCTTGCACTGAAGACTAAAAGTGGTCAGCACACTTTGACCCTGTGACTCATCCACTCCACTAAATGCCCACTTGACTCATACTAATGTTTTTTCAGCTTTGTACCCTGTAGGTTGAAAATGATGTTGCACAAGTCTGGAGATTGACATTTCAATGAAAGTATGAGTATTCGAGCCTTAAATATGACGATTTCCTGCGTGATATGACATATGTTCTTGTATACTTAACAGATTTGATGTAGCTGGTCCTGTCAATTGAGATGACCGAACAAATGCTGGAGCAATTCTTTTTATACTTTTCTATTATCAACACTATCTGCTTGCATTTTACCAGTATTTCTTCAAGCTTAATCAGTGACTTACTGAAAGAATGTGATTGAACTTCATTCTACATATTCAGCTCACTCTCCATTGACCAAAAAATATTTTAGGTTTAATAGGTGTTCAAACTAAGAAACTAACTTGAACAATAAGATGAAAACACATTTTTCCTCATTGATAAATGATGACAGTCTGGAAGACATCTTTTATAGTTGTTAAAACTGATCTTTTAGCTTTCAACTGCCTTTAGTTGACATGATTCTACCACTGAATCCAAAAGACTTAGACGATGCTGTGTTTTCACAGTGCCTTTCAGCACAGTGTGCACTTTTCAGCATTGTAATCTTCAACCACACATCAATCTAAAAACCCATCAGTTCCCATAAAAACCCAACAGTAGCAACATTTGATTTTCAAGCATGGCTGCACTTAGAATCAAACCTAAAGGAACGTCCCTACAAAAGCTCATTGTGGATGACATCACAGAGTTACATCGGCACATTTAAAATTCAACTCTCTTCAAAACAACATGGTAATGACTCACATTCCTTTAGCATTTTGCTGAATGACTCATTCACTACAGAACAAACTGAAAATAAACCCCTTTTATGTTATAACATAAACCAGCTGTCAGTATGTTTAACTCAGTAAAATTAAGTATGCAATGAACCTGTTTTAAATCAAATAAAAATGCATTAGGTCATGTTATATTTTGCTTGGTTATAAAAATAAATCTGACAAGGTAGTAAAAAAGATATTTACCCTTGATTTAGAAATTGCAAGTACAATAGTACAAGTACTTGGGAGGAAAATGGTAAAAATTAAGACTTGCTCTTTTATAAAACAATGGCCCATGAAATGGCCATAAAAACAAAAAATGTTGACTTAAAGACACTCTGGTGACCAGTGGCTTGAGTAATCCAGTGATGGAATTGCTGAAACCAGGCCATTTGGAGCCAACAACAAAAGCCATGCTTAGCAGGAATGTGAGAAGAATGCTGGAAGGCGGTAGTAACTGCACATTAGTTTCAATTGCACATCCATGTTCAAAGGCAGCCATAGGAACCCAACAAACAAAATTGCACATCCACTAAGAAGGATTGGGGAAATTCAGAGCTTAATAAAAACTAGATACGGTGGATCTGGGCCCTTGGGATTTAAGTCTCAGAAGAGATGAGTACGGAGCAGAGCTACAAACGACCTCCATCCCCTTCGCTCTGATTGGTCGCTGTGTAAAAAAGCCTCTTATGCATCTGGATATGTAGATATCAGTGTTCCGATAAACATCTATCACTGCTTTCATGTTACTGTAAGGCACTTCAGTACTTTTAAGAGCATGTGAAACGACAAGCAAGCCTCACTTTCTCCTCAATCAGGTTTCAATGTAAGAAATCAAATAAATACACATCCATAATAGTTGCCTTTAACCTTCAAGTGTTTCCCAAACAAAAAAATTAAACTGTCCTTGTTTAAAGAAAAAGCCCACCAAAAAATGCATATTGCAAAACCTGCTGTTGCCATGAGCCCCCAGACAGGCACAAACTGAAGGGGGTAATTCCCCTTGTAAATATTTGTATTCAAGCTAATCTGATCCACACATAAATAGTCAATTCTTGCTATCTCTTAACAAGCATCTGACTGGAAAACAGTTGCACCTTCTCAACAGAAAAAAACAGGCACTTCTAAAGTATGTCCCAACTCCACCCCACAACAAACTAGTCTGCAACAAGTTCCCCACCTTGTTAAAATTTCACAGTTGGATACCAACATGTGTACATTAACATAGCAGCTGGAGATTGGAAGTGCATCACCACAACCTGCAGGTACAGAAGCTGTTGCGACCGATGTATTGATCAGCGGGTGAAACTAATGTTTCCCACCCAGCAGCTGAAGCTCTCCCAAATTTGTTTCCCGTAGCATCTGTTAGCCCAGCAGATGGCAATGACCAAAATGGAGATGCTTTCTCTGCTCTGCGCCACCTCTTCATCTTCACCTCCTCCATGACTTTACAGCAACCTGTCAAAATGGTGTTTTCCTTTCTCTTACTCAGAGACAGGTGATCTGTGAACTTTCATTAGAGCGGTACATTATGGACAAGGTACACAAAAGGCACATGAGTGAAATGAATTTTAAACGAGCTCATCACTCACATGCTACAGTGAACAACCATCTGCACGGGAGCAAAATGAACACAAGTGGGAAACGAGGACGGTTTCGAGCCTTTTGTTTTGCACCTGTTTTCGGATGTTCTGTTTTTCTGTGCTCTTCTTTTTCACTTGAGTTTTATCAACGGCGCCTAATTTCGCTCAGAGTTGGCAGATTGTTAGTCATCACCATCTGTAAATATATACAAGTCCATTGCTCTAGAACCAAGCAACATTTTCCACACATCTAATATTTAGCAACATTCATTTGTCTCACATGACATTTTTATTAAGCAGGATCTTACATTTGCATAGCTGTTACCATTTGCTAATCATCCCTTACTCCACCCAACCAAAATAACATCCTTTTCAAAAATAGCTTTCTCAGGCTTGCATTTGTTTTTCATAGAGTCAATTAAGTAACTTCACGGTCATTCAAGTATAAAGATATAAGACAATGTAATTAGGAAATCGTTTCAAGATTAAGAATCAGTCTCATTTATGTCATTTTCAGCAAATACCTGTTACAAACTGAAAATGTGATATTCTGCCAAAATGTGGTACCTTGCTTGGGAAATGCTCCTAAAACTCACAAACTAGCTGTCAAAAGCTGACACTCAAAGTTTTAAATGGAAGGTTTATACTAGGACTTCTGACTGCCTTTGTACCCTGTTAATTAGGCAAACATTTCATTCACTTTCGGGTTGATTTCGGGTCTACATGTGTGGATAAAATATGTGCCAAGCTGACCTCCAAACACAATGTTCATGTCAATAATGTCAAACCCCACTCAGTCATTCGTGTGACATTTTGCACATCCATTAAGCAGGGACTTAACTGCAGGTCATTGCTTTTCCCTATACCCAATACCCTACTTTGGCCTCAAGATGCATTATGTTTAACTGTGCTGATTCGATTCATCACATTTTCTATAATTTGTGGAGGCTGCTCTAGATAGAAGCATCTGCAAAATGACTAAATGTAAATGCATATTGACTATGCACTCCTACTCCAAACCTGGCTGAAAAACAATATCTAATAAATAACTGTAAATCAGTGCATACATAGTATATGTATTATATATACATTTCATGCATTTGTCAAGTGTGGAACATAAAGCATTTTATTAAGGCATGTATGACTCTTTATCCAGTGCAAGGGGCACTTCACTCTTTCCACAGGGTCCTTGAATCTTTTCAGCAGAAGAATGACACAAGAGATCAATGCCAAGTGGTGGGCCCATACCATCAACATTATCTGACTAGGTCAGCTCATTATTTGGGATCATGGCCTGTCTTGTCCAGGGTCTAAGCACATTCCCTGATGCCTATCACTGAGTACCAAAACAGAATGCACAAAAAAAAGGTTTGAAAAAGCTGACACACTCACGCAATCATGCGCTTGATCTTAATTTCCACAGTCATGCACCGGGCTTGATGGCCTGCCCTCCCACAGTGTCTGACAGAGTTGCGTCCCAGCATGCGTGCATCAGCGAGGCTGGGCAGGCACTCCCACTCCAATGCACACGGTAACTCACAGGACAGGCCTGGAGTTGTAATTGGTCCTGTGATTGACAACTGACTCCAGTGAACGCACTTTTCAGACGGCGGAAGAGGAATGATGCAAAGGGATTACATTTTTTCAAGCATGTCTAAACGCGAGGTAGTCTCAAAAATCTTTCAGCAGGGATGAACGTAGCATTACGCCTCAGCCAGCAATTGGCTTTACTGTGAGATAAAATAATTACAGAAAACAGGGCTAAGTTGATGAACTGCTTAAAAACGCAAGGCCACGAGCGGAGCTGCGTGAGTGCTTCGAGGTGGCCATCAAACACTGAAACACTAATCATGACTCTCATTATAACACAGTAATACATATCCCAGCCTCTGTAAATATGACATAAATAAATATGACATCACTGGGGACATTATGCTGGTGCAGTGTGGCATCTGCCCCAGTTCCACTCATCTGATTCAAGTTTGCAAACCATCTTCAACAGGAGGAAAAAAATCTAACTACCATCAGAGTTAAGACATATTTTTGTCAGTAACGAACCACAGATTTATAGATTCTAGCCCCTGGCTGAGAGAGTAAGTGATGTGAGAGAAAAGAAGAGTTGGGAATTGAATACTGCCAATCTATTTTCACAGTTTCTCTTTTCATTTGAGACTTGTTTTTGAAAACAACTGAACTCTTGGCAATTCAAGAGTTTCAATTCAAACTATTTGGCAATTCATGCCATGTTGTGGCACTGACTTCAAGATATCTTTACAAATCAAATAGCCAGTAAAATATTACAACAGAATGTGGTATAGTTTCATGTAGTTTTGAAATGTAGTAACCCATAAAAACCATATAGTGAGGCCTTTTCTTAAAACGAATTGACATTCAAAGGAAATGAATATGCTTATAAGAATGCAGTAGTAATAAGGCTTGTTGTTAACAGTATTGCTGCTGCCTATAGTTCAGTCATATTCAAAATATATTTCAATTCGTATATTATATCTCATATAATTCGTAAATATATCTCAAATCATTAAAAAAAACAAGATGTAGGCTTTACACATACAAGCAACTGTAAACATGCATTTAAATTAATCTGTTAAAAACTCCCCAAAAAAGTAATGTGTACATTTTGTGCGTGGTAATTCTAGTGCACGGTGCAGTATCAACAAAGTATCCTCTTCATGAAATTGTGACAATGATACTTGGATATCACAGCTATTTTGATGGAGGAAATTTCAGATCTATGCCTGTTTGAAAACAAGAGGTTACTCTGTGGTTGCACATGGCTAATTTAACTTGATGCAGGGAAATCATACTCCTTTCAGCAATTCAGTTCAGCTCTCCACACATCAAATTGAGAGTGAGGGATTCACATGAGCAAAAATATTTTCTGATTAGTGGTTAACGAACAGGAAAAAAATGCACCAGAGAGTTTGTTTGTTTAGCTTGGGTGCCGACCTCCCAAAGTGGCAGCACATCAGAATGATTCATCTACTGATGATTAATCAAAATAATGCATCACGAAAATCATTTTTAAAAATGACAAAATATGATGTCTAAAAAACAAACTGCACAATGTACAATGGTGACCAGTTTAAAATGTACTCAACATCATTAAAATCTGTACCATTTTCTGAGAGCTCAATAAAAGTGTAATAAGAGACAGTGTATCTGTATTCTGCATGGTTACTGCACCTCCCCAGTGCTACCTAGCAATGCCTCTTCATCTCTCCCTTCCAGTAGAGGAGCAGAGAGGGGCAGCCGTGTCAGACTGCCTTACATTTAAGGACCTGCACCGTGCAGCGTTGACAGTGCAGACAGCCAGGCGAGGCAGCTCCCTGCAAAGATGGTCGTGTCATAATGCGTGACCATGTGTGTCTGGCGCTACTGATCCTGGCTGAAACCTGTTCTCTCTCTGCTCAGATAAACCAGGCTCAGGCAGAAAGGTACGAAGAATAGCTAAATGCAGTCTGCACTTTCCTTGGTTTCTCAGCAGTCCATTTAGTCACTGCCCTATAAAACAACCAAGTGGAGCTGCAACACATTTACATAGCAGCACTCAGGTTTCAACTACCAATTTAAAAACCTGTGACTACTGCCATGGGCTATGGCCTGAGGTCCACATTGGTGAGGCAGTTTTGTTCCCTTTCCCAGCCTTACCAAGGAAAGATAGGGGTTTAGCTGGTTAGGTTTGGAATTACCATCCCTGTCTAGAGTCTACTTCTGATTGGAAGACTGCAGATAAACAACTTTTGTCATCCTCTCACAACATTGGCTGTATTTGATTGTTGGTGCATGTGCAGTGTGGATAGAAGCTTGCTGACAGCTTGTTGTTACATGAACCTGAGGAGTTTGCATTCTTACAGCTGCCTCCTCCAGAGTTGGTGGATGAGGGTTTTTGCTGGAGACTAAACAGTTTGGCTGAGTTCACAGTGGGAAAAATGGGAGACATTACAAAAATTTTGGGGTCCAAAATATTTTCAGATGAGGTTATAGCACGCACCCTGGCTGATTGGATCATACGATTAGCAGACATTCCTTTTTATGATAGCAGGCAATAAGAAATCCAAGGGACTAGTGAACATTTGTAAGATGAAGGGGCAGTCTTGAATGGTTTTTGCATTTTGCAAAAGTAAGATAAACAAGCTAAATAATCGCAGAGAAAATACATTTTCAAAATGCTCATCTAAAATGAATCATATGCCCTTGACAAAATCAAAACCCAAATCAATCTGTGAAAGAAGTAAGTCTACGTGCAAGAAATACAGGCCAAAAAAATGCTCTATGTTCTATATTTCAGCTTTTGTAGGCTACACTGAACTCAATTCAGAGACAAAAAAACTTCATTTGGTGATGCAGTGTTGATGCTATCACACACTGTCAACAGCAAATTAGTATTCTGTTTCGTTTTCCAAAATTGTACTTTCTCTGATGTCAGAAGAAACCCAAAAGTCATTTGCAGGCTGTTGTTTGGACAGCTAAACTCCTATATGTAATGCACTGCAGTGTATTACCAGTGTGAGCAAAAACAATCACAGTCATTAAAAGATGTTTACGGGATAATATTTTGCTAACTTGTGTGTTCCATAAGCGGTTGCTGAACCTGTGTCTTCTGTAACTATTGGTTGTGATGTATGCAGCTCTGTGATTCGTTGGTTTCTTTCAGCAAGAATGTAATTGGTGAGCAGTTGTTGCCCCTTGTTCTCCTTCCCAACATTCCCTGGAGAAAGGCTCAAAACATTGCGCTGATGCTCTTTGAATAATGTAATTAAACTATTTAGATTTGTTGTGCATGCTCCTTTACTTCATTGATATCACCTATGTTGTCATGTAACATCGTCCTTCTTACAAGTGGAGTTCTATTTTGAAACTTGCTGAAACAACTCAATATTTATTTTTTAAATTTCATGCCTATTTTCTCTGTATTAAGAATTCACATTTTTATCTCTAAGCTAAGCTCATCACTGCTGCCTCCCTGTTGATGCTACAATGCACAGACAAGCGCACTTTCCTCCAAAATACTGATGCCAGCCAACTGCTCCTTTTCGCTCTGCAGTTCACCAATTAAGATCCCCAGACACATGCACAGATAGGGCTCTGTTGGTGGCCAAGCACCAGCCCGATCGTCCTCTGAGTAAGAAACTGCCCTGTTTAAGAGTATCCACCACTGCACTCAAGATACAGGGAGACTGAAGAAAATTGGGTTAGCAGCCAAGTTTCACTCTAACATAACAGAAAATTACATACATTCACATAAATGATCTGCAAGCTTCTCGGTAACAGTATAACATTTTTGGTTTTAAGTGGGCTGGAAAGGTAATCATCTAACATGTTTAGGGGAGTCATGACAACATAAATTGAAACAACAGAGCTCAAAACTAAACTGAACACCTGTAACAGTGTGGGATATACACTGAGAGCACTCCTGCTATGTAAATATAATTTGTAGAATATCAAAACCAATATTAATCTCATAAAAGTACTGTTTTAATACCTACAGACTATATGTGTCAAACAATTCAATAAACACTGATAGCACATAATATTCATACACTGTCTGTGACCACAGCCTTCCATGCTGCCCAACCACTACTACTGTAAAAATTGTACTAAAAGGGCAAATTAATTGTGCGTTTAATTAATAGCAGAGCAGATGTAGGTGCCTAGTTTTGTACTGGGTCCACTAAAGCAGCAGCAGAGGCAGAGCTGAGATATCCTTCTATCACAACAGCAGCCGAAGACGGACAAAGGACATTCCTTTTAAACATTCAGAGCGAGGGCTGCAATCTGCATGGATCATTAAAATGCCATTATAGAGGCTGCCATCTCTGCTCACTGATGTGTCCAGAGTATCTAAGCGTACTGTCAGAGATACCGAAACAGTGTGAGAGCGAGTGAGAGAGCGGGTGAGAGAGAGAACATGAGTGAGAGGGTGAGAGAGGAGGACAGAAAGAGTGAGAGGGTGAGAGAGGAGGAGAGAAAAGAGAAAGAGAGAGAGAGAGAGAGAGAGAGAGAGAATACAGCTTGTTCTACATATGATGATGTTTTTAATCTCTGAATACCTTATCAACAGCCATGGAGGGACAAAACAGAAAAGTATAGCAAGGATGATAATCTGGCCAGCCTTTCCCAGTAGTGCAAAAGCAGTGTGAACCAAAAGTCAGTTTCTTCCACATTCCTGCAGGTTCTAATGTACAATATCCACCACCTCCCCCCATCCCTACCACTGCAGAACCACTACATGACCACTATGACAGAATGCTACTAAAAAATAAACAGATATGTACAAACAAAGACTACAAAACAATCAACATTCACGTTTAACTAACAATGACCATGAATGTGATTCCAATCATTACTTCTGTTTTGGTACTTGAGATGTGTGAGTATTTGTGTGGCCATCTCAGTATTGCCAATGCTAAAAGGTTAGTCAATTAATTACACTGATCCAAAAATAATTCTACAATAATTTGGGCCAGGTTGATTCAAATTCAAATCTAAAAAGCTGACAAAACTCACATTCCAATATGAGGATGAATGTTTAAGCCTGCAAAACAAAAAGGAGGAATAAAACAAAAGAAAAAATGCATGATGTCTCAAAACTGCAATCTTCCAAACATCGACCGTCCCATCTGTGTAATTTACAGACAGCAGCTCTGCCTCATGGCAGCGTGTTACCTGTTAGCGCTTTGGTTCAGTTGCCACTGGATGGAAAGTATAGCCCTCCATGTGCAGATCCTCCAGTGGCAGAGTTCACTATCAGTCCAGAGTGCCAGCTCCAGGATGCAGCTGTAGCCTTAGCAGTACCCATGCCCCAGAATTCCCTACACCGCAGCTGCTGCCTGATGTTATTGTTCCCAACAACGATTACGATTATTATTATGATGATGGTGATGGCGATGGTGATGATGACTGAGATTATCCAAAGGGCATAAAAAGCTATTTCTTCAGGCGGTGTTTAAAGCGATATCTGCATGCTGGGTGGAAGCTCTATAATCATCTTCCCCCATCGCGCCATGTCGTGAGCAGATTATCTCCTCTCCTTCTGCCAAGCTGCAGCCATTCCGGCTCTGCTCGTGCAGCTCCCCCCCTGGTAATTGCTTTGAGCCTGGCTTTCGATTTTTTTTTTATTACTACAACTGAGGCTGGAATGCTTATGCCTGGAGTTTTCCCTCCCTGTTTTTATCATGGTGCCCAGGGAAGGCAGAAAGGAGAAAGAGAGAGAGAGATGAGATGAGACGCAGAGGAGAAATGGTGCAGAAATCGGCATACGACTGTAATTAGTGGTGCTATTTCACCTAGCGTAGTTAAACAGTTGCCGACTCTGCAAATTCTGCTCTGTTTCTGCTTGCTGTTATTGCTCCTTCTGTAAGAAAAAAGGAAAGACTACCTCTCTGCTTGGGTAAACCTATAAATCATCAAACGGCAACGAGCCTCCAAGCCACTTTGAGAATCACTTTGAGACAGATCACCACAGGACAGCTCTGATTTGCAGGCCACAGATTCGTCATGACACCTCAGTTTGCAGGTGAACTGTGGTGAACTCTACGAGCCACCATTTTGGCAGGGTCGTTTCAGCTGAAACACTCCAGCGGAGGGCGGTCAGAATCAAGGACCTGGTACCAGCAAGATGTTTCTACACAGGCCCGTGTTTCAGGCACTCATCTCACCCCCTTCATGGTGAAGGAGGATTTCATCCTCCAGTTACATTCTTCAAGTGAGATGGACTTATGCAAAGCAAATGGGGGAAAATTCTTCAGTGGCTGTTTTTTGGGTGCAGCATTACCTTAGGAAGTCAAGCAGTGCCTGCTAATACCAGCTATTTAAAAAGACTCTCTGGGGCACACTTAAGGTGCTGACTGAACTTTAAAAACTTGGCAGTCGGGGCACTGGATAAGGGGCAGCTGGCTGAATAAACGTGCCATTTGCTGAGGAATTTGGGAAAACAACTGGGAATTTTTCCCGCCTCAAGCTTAGCGGAGAGAACAAACTCAACAAACGTTACTGTTCTGCACAGCAAAACAGGAACCACCGCAGATGTGACTTTACTTTCTGAATTCTTGACTCAGAATAATTGCCTGACTCCAACAGAAGTGAGCATATTCCACGGAAAGCAATTCCTCTGAAGCTGCGCTTTCTGCAGGCCCTCAGCCTAATCTGCAAAGAGCTTAAGCAAACTCCCATTGGTCTTCAACACATGAGCAACACAGGAAGCTTGCTTTAAATTTGAGCTAAAGGGTTTGGTGACCTCAGCAGGCCTGCCAACTCATCTAAACAACCCAGAATGCCCCAGCTTGCCAGTCCACCCAGATCAGGCCACTCAATCACATTCATTACTTTCACTGGCATGAACTGATACTACTAGCAATACCGGTGTGTGTGCTAATAAACCGGTGAGTGTGCTTTTTGCAGTCAGCATTTGCTATTCCCTAATATTACATCATTATCTAGGTGTGCAGCCTAGCCAGGGGAAAAGGTAAATGATAGATGGCAGAGAAAACTCTCTTCACTGACTACCAGAGATCTGCTCAACATCATGGTTGATATACCTGCAATACCTAAATGATACTGGAAAAATGAGTAATTAACCTTTTTGATTCTGCAGACAACTGAGTTAGGATGTCTGTCATGCTCTGCCTCCACACTACCTCCCCATCAATGTGCCAGGATCTGATGTAATCTATCAGCCATGGTATCTCACAAAAAAAACTTCCCACCAGTGGAAGGGTAGAAATGTCTCACAGTCTGTACTCAGAGCAAAGGAAGATGAGGTTGAAAAGGGACCTTTGAAGATTTTATCCCTAGACAGGAAGTACAGAAGGACGTGTAATCAATGCTGAAGTGAACCCACCTCTAAAATTAATTTGGGAGAGATGTTATTTGAAGCCTGTTCAAGCAGCTTACAGGCAATGATCTGTTTTGCTTTTATGCCCACCGGTACATTCTGTGTTTCCTAAACTGAACTTTGACAAGAGTAATTTACAACAGCAACGTTTGTCACACTGTATTTCAAAACTGCAATCACCCACACAAAATGGTCCCTGGATTTGCCACAAAGGGGATTTATTTGGGGGCCAATGAATGGTTCCCCACCTTAGTAGGGCTATAAATCACCAAAGGACAAGGCATAAATTTCAACGGCTGCAGAATCAAAATAAAAAGTGGCAAGAGCTGAGGGTGGTGCCGAAAACATCATGGACTACAATAGCAAATACAGCAAACATCATACTGGGCTGTGTATGGATTCGCTCCCTTAAAAATAGTCAGTTAGAAAGCTTATTTAATGACAACATTCAATTTTATGTAATGTAGTAAAGGTGAAGAGATATCTAATAATATTTATCGTCACTCTACCTTTTGAATCTCTGAAGTATGATATTACCAATATGAAAAAGAACACAAATGTATTTACTGAATTTGTTATATTTCAACGCTAATAGCTTATACACTATTAGACATAAGTGTTCCAAAATGGTTGTTATTGCAGGGGTAGGGTTCTACCCATCTGAAGACTCTTTCTGAAGCAATGGCTCTTCCAGAGTTCTAGAAAAACAGGTTAAATAAAGAACCCTTTTAATTTTAAGCAAACTTTTTTGGAAGACATGTTTCTGTCCTTCTAAAGTGCTTAAACTTCAGCAAAAGGACTCGGTAGTCCCAGAACAATTTGAAAACATGGATATTAGAACAAGATTCTGACTCTCAGCGACACCTTTTTATGATCCTTTCTTGTTAAATGGTTGGCCTTACCGTGCCAACAGACTTAGATTGTGAGTAGGAGCTGTAAGCCAGTGTTTCTGTAACTCTAATCCTGAGGATCTCTGTTTGTGCTGGTTTTCATTCCAACCACAGTTGCAACCTCTGAACGATAACAAGCTGTTAATTGTTAAATTAGTCACTTACTGTCTTGAGGGATGATGTACCCTCTTAAGCCACATTATGTAAGACACAAGGCTGGATGCCATGAGGAATAAATGTCCCACATTCACATCACATATTAATCCATCTGAAAAACAGATGTTCTGTTCTCATATTGTTCTATATGGGAAATGATCTTGTGTCCTGAGATCAATGGGTTCCAAGCCCAGTCAAAGGGTGGACACTTGGGGCCTCATTTACAAATGTTGCATATGCACAATACCCCAAAGCTCTGTTGTTTCAATTTATGTAGTGACTCCCATAAACACACTAGATGATGACCTCTACAGCCCACTTAAAACCAATGCACATTGTGATTCATGAATGGCTAACCTTACATGAGAATTTTCTCATCTATACACAAACTAACAACCATCGATGGCACATACTTGCATTCCACACCACACCACAGAAGGCAAAATATAGTTGTGCTCCTCTCTCATCATTCTGCATAATTAAATCCCCTTGCATTTTTACATGTCAGAAATGACATTTTTGGCTATAGATTATTAATATCAACTGTGAGAAATTACTTGCCTTTTATGCATTCATATTGTGACAGTGAGCTAAAACTTGTGTGTCAACTCTTAAGAATTTCTATTCCACACAAGCGCAACTAGAATGCAATGTACAAACAACAGTTACAAGTATGAAACATTATATATAATAATACATTCACCTTGCACATTTTTTATTTACTCCAAATTCAAAATTCATATGTCATAACATCATGCTATACAAATGCTTTCTGTTAATAGTTACTCTTGTGCTCAGGAAGCTTGACTTCATGAGGACTTTTTAGTCTCTATTCAATCCTATCACTGCTGTGTCCTACATAAATTGTAGAGGTGAAAGTTAATTGATTTAGGCTTCTTAAATACCACATATTGTTAAATGTAAGCCTTCAACAGGCTGGGATTGCTATGCATGTTCCAGTGCATGAAACCGTAGGACAAGCATCAGATAGAGCTGAGAACGTGTATGTGGGACGTACACAATATTTATAAATCAGATGTTTTGTCACACATTTCCATTTTTTGCCATAAATAACAATTAAGTTCTAATTTCCAGAAAAGTTTAAAAATTAAGCCATAGGCCACTGACTCTAAACCATCTGTCAGATAAAGAAGGATTCAAAAGGAGTACAAAATGGAAATGAGCTAAACTTGCATTCCCTTAACATGTGTATCACATCTGACATCCTTAGTTGATAAGGAAATTGACAATAACAAAACATCAGCATACCCTGGACCAACTGTTGTAAGGTGTGAGAGGGTGAATAGTGAAGAGGCTGATGACGAAGATGTTGTAAATCTTACTTTTTGATGAAGCCTACCATATAATGTATAAATCTATACTGGTACTTTATAAAGAGCAACTGGGAATGGATTGCACATACAAAGTGTTGTGTGATCCATGGGGGATATTGACCTCCATCCTTAATGATGCATCTTGTTCCATCTTAGAGGCTTCTGAGCCAAAAGGAACTCCTTAAATAGACATTTCTTTACACTCAAATGGTAAACAAAACAAACAACTAGACAGTAAAATGTCAAAAGATGTTTCATGCCATGTTTTAAATGAAGCATTCCCACAGTCCCACACTTCCACAATACAAACATTATAATTGTATTCTGTTTCCTTTATAAACACCCATTACTCACAATTAAACGATGGGATGGCACAGAAATCCACCCACATTGGGAAACACATTTTATTCTTTCAACAACTTCCTCTTCCCTTAAACTACACATACAACTTTTCCAGCTTGGAAAATCCCATCATTTTACCATTAGAGTAGCCAAAGACTGTTTTGAGAAATAAGGGATATCCTTAACACATAATTTTCTATTTCAAAGCTCTTGACAAAAATACATATGCAAAGTTCTTTGTCACAGGGTTTGTGTATGTGCAAGAGGTATGATTCCCAGGTTATTTCGAATGAATGTAGGTGAGTGAGGAAGGTAAGATGAGACCTAAATGGACTAGCACAAGATTCTGCACATTTGGAAATGCCCTTTGAATAATGTGACACTAATGGTTTTCAGCAGAAATGCATTACTGCTAGATTCTAAGAAGAGGACACTGGCTCAAAATCCATTGAACAATCCAGAGTCCTTAAACTTGAGACTGATTAAAAGAATGGTCTTATAATATCAACAAAACTAGATTCTTTAGAAAAAAATAACATTCCATGTCAGTCTGGCCCAACCAGTTTTTGTGACTTTTTGGTACTGCTGTAATCACAACAAATTTATCTACAACATTTGCCCTGTATATGATCTGACCAATGTGGACCAATCAACACCTACCAATCAATAGCACCACTTGACCTGTAAAGATATGGACAAAGCTTCAAACACATTAGTCAACTGGCCAAATCAAAATAGCTGAGATCCTACTGAGCACACCCACAAACCTTAAAGGTCAGTAAAACTTTTTATGCTTATACTATGGCATGCTCATGACAACTTATAACAAAAAAACAGAAAAAATAGTAGCTTTGAGATATTAATAATTCATACATTTCATTATTTAAAAATGATCTTGCTGAACACAAACATGACACAGCCATACCAAAGCATTATTTTTACTTTGTATGGTTCTTAAACTTTAAAGCAGAGGTGGGAATGCCAAAACCCAAGACAAATACACTCTTTCAAAAAGAATGGTGGGGTTAAGCTAAACAATATTCTTGTTATTAGCCACCATTAGATGCACCATACACAGTGGGTCCTGGCTCACCAACAAAGAGCAAAGCAGTTAACAATACAGTACTTAGCTTCTCCATAATGGCACAAAATCCTAGCCTTGGCAACGATTAAATCTGATCAGCATTTTAATGAAGGAACTGGAATTGTAAGCAGCCTGATAAGTAATACACAGTGCACATTCAGGAAGAGGGAAAACCTTCTCTTTGCTCGGATGGCCTTGGGTGGTGAGGAAACTCAGCCAGGGAAGAATTGCTTGAATATTTGGCTCCTCTGTCCGCAGTTGTGCTGACGGGGAAATCGGATATTTACTCACCCTGCCAGAGTTCGCTGGGAGTCCCAGAACCGCAGGACTGCATGTCTACACGGACAGGATCCTTCCCAAGGTTTGTTTTTCTACAATCACAGGAAAGCTTCCCAAAAAAAAAATCCAGAAAAACTCCTCCCCTAGCAACTGCTGTGACCTCCATGTGACACCAAACTTCCTCTAGTCCTTTCTGCTCCCAGCAGTGGTTTGAGGGCAGACCAGGATTAACTATCGATCTCCAAAAAACCCAGGCAAGAGTTTGCTCCAAGCCATGCCTTCAGCCGATGTTTAACCACCAGACTGGCAATCCCCCGGCTGCGATCAATGCAGAGGCGGAAGGTTTGGGATCACTCCTGGGAGGGGAGCGGCATGGACAGGTGCTCTCCAGTGCAGTGCTCCCTCCTGTTGACTCACGTAAACAATGGGTGGCTGGAGTGCTACTGTACAGAGAGGGTGGGGCAGGAGGGGTTGTGATGTAGCAGCGAACTGACCTCTTAATGGGGAGGAGGGGGGGTCCTCTTTTCTCTCCATGGTAGCAAGGCAGAACTACAGGACGTAGGATTAGTCACAGAGCTTCCTCCTACAACAGTGCCCCTCCTTCTGATGAAATGGTGCATTAGGCATTAGTACTCTGAAGCTCTGCATTCAGAACAGCTAACATTTTTTTGGTTTTAATTGAAGCTAGTTATACAGTTTCCATATCCTGGGGGAATGGCAGTTAGTATTAGATAAACCAAATAAAGTTCTTGGAATTTAGAAATATCCTGGACTAGATATTTCTGACCATGTGATTTGAGAGACATGTGACCGGAGTTTCAAGTCTAATCCTCCAGGCATTACTGTAGGCACTCTATTTCACACTTATTCACATAAATAATTATATCATCAAGAATTAAATGGAAAATGTCATAAGTATACTTGAGGCAATTAACTAACTAAGCTATCTCAACCTTCACAAAATATGGACCAATTTGCTTTTTTTTCTTAAAGGTGTCTGCTGAACAGTGTTAGGGAGACAGAAAGGACAGTTGAAGTGATCAATGACGAGATCAAAGAGCTCAATTGCATATCAACAGCTACTTATCCATTTTTTTATATACAGCATCTCAGCATTAGAGGAAATTAAACCATGCTCAAATGAAATGTTTAATTTTCACTTGCACATTACATATAATAGGGTGAAAAATTATTTTCACAGATTTTCTTCATTGTTGAATGTAAAAAGAGAACCTAAGTGAAAGAATTAACACAAACTGTTTATACTTATTTCATTTACTTATTAAAAAAGGTATGCAACACCAAATGCCCCGGTGCAAAATAGTATTCATTGGGTATTCACCATTTAGCAATAACAACTGCGGCCAATAACTTACTACAGTTATTGAACAGTTTTTCATTTTGACCCACTCCTCCATAAAGACTCTGTGATATCTGTGGGATCACTGCTTAAACCCAGTGACATTTTTGGTCTTCATTTGTGGATTTTTGAAAATTGACAGCATTTTTCAGGTCCTTCAACAACATTTAAATTGGATTTAGGTCTGGACTTTGATTAGGCCATTCCAAAACTTAAGGTTCTGAGTTTTTCAGCTAATGTAATGTAGATTTAGTTGTGTTTTGGGTCATTGTCTTGCTGCCTAATCCAGGGGTGTTCCATATTGAGCTGACAGACAGATGGACTGACATTTTCCGGCAGAATTTCCTGATTCAGGCCAGAAATCATGGCTAATTCAAAAATGTGAACATGTATAGGTTCTGATGCAGCAAAGCATCCCCAAACCATGACAAAACCACCTTTATGCTTGATTGTTTGTATAAGGTTCTTACTGCATAAGATAGTGTTTGGTTTGTACTAGACATACCAGTGCCCCATGACAAAACTGAGATGAGCATTCTTGTTGTTTTTATTGAGCAGTGGGTTCTGCTTTGCTTCTCTGTGACACATCCCATTCTTGCCAGTACTTTCTGATGGTGGAATCATAAACACTGGTCTTGGCGAGACGAGAGGGGTGTTTTTGTAATTTCCCTTCACTTTTTACCCACCTAAAAATAAATTATGGTTACTCTGGCTAGCTCATAAATTTGTCAGAGCAATGACATTTGACCTCAAGCATGTATGAAGTATTTTTTCAGCTAATTTTTTTATTTATTGCACTACGCGTCCCTACTGTTGAGCGGAACAGGAAGAGAAAAAGAGTCGGCACACATTTACTTTCAAGTCATTTGACATACTTAGAAGCTTCATTTCTCATTATTGGTCAATTAATTGTAATGATTATTGTACCACAATGGGATAACTGTTTAACAAGAGGCTTGACAGGAGACCATAGTGACCCTGTAGTGCTCTGAAGGATGGTTACAAAAGGAAAGTCTGTGGGCCTTATTGTCAAACGATTGGGAATTGTAGGGTGCGATCGGGTGGGTGAAGATGAGTTCTGGGTACACGGTGGGACAGGGTGGTACCTGCTCTTTGACGGAGGCCAGGATGTTGGTGGCGGTGCTGTCTGGCTCGATGCTGTGGCCAGCCGATCCGTCCGGGATGGCCTGGAGCAGGCCCTCCTCCATCATGGGGGTCTGCTCAGGAGCTGGCATTCCTCCTGTGAGAGAGCATTAGCACACAATCTGTCACCAACAACAACACGTACTCTCTCCATCTCACTCACACACACACGCACACACTCACACACACACTTTTACTGTACATAACGAATACGTTCTTTGAGCTAGAACAGAAAACAGTATTCTGATTTCATTTAAACTGAATGCCATTTCCATATGGCCTGCAGGCTTTGAGAGACTACGCTGTTTGCACTCAACACAAACATGAATGAACACGCCCCTGCTAAATATATAGTAAAACAGATGATGTTCATCTGTGAGAATGCTCTGTGCCCGCTTTTCCCAGTACTCACTCACTAGACATATCCCACTGATAACCCAAAAGATATTCCTGTCTGTCTGTACACCATCAAAAATATCCTACAAACTGATTGGACATTCAGGTCCTGCGTTTTCTTTCCTCCATGCTTCCATATATCCAGGAGGTTTTGATATATTCTGCTTGAATCACAATGACAATGAATACTGTAATTTTGACCACACATATAAAATAATATTTATGATTTCCAGCAAATCAGAAAGCGTTATGCTTCAACAATGGCGACAACAACAGACAGTGACACATATACAGAGTGGACTATCTTATCTGGTCAATACATAGAACATCTATGGTGCTACTGCAAATCCAAAGTTTCCACCTGTACCAACGTCTTCACTAAATCCACTGAGTAGAAACACATCTTTACTTATGGATAAACTGCTTGTTTCCAACTCTCCTTCACTGAACTTCATTAGCCTGATTAAAAATTTATAAGGATTTTCATTTGGACCCAAAACATGGGCGGGTGACTGACAAACCCAGCTTTTCTGCAGCACACAGGACAATAGAGTTATGCATTATTGATATTACGGAATAATGGTTCCTCTTTACTATCACGCTTACAGCAGCTGGCAGCGGTGCAGCAAGTCAAATGTGTTTGCTGGAGATATCACATGCTACATGTGGGAGGTCCAAAGACATTTGGCCAGAACTGTAATTTGGCATATTCTCAGCTGCTATCAAAGCAGACACAGTACATTTCAAAGTTACAGAGATTTACAGAGGATCGAGTGTCAGCAACATCACGCATTGCGTTTGACGACAGACTCTCATTTTGCTATGACTAAAATGTGAGATGATTTAGTCTGCCATAATATCAGTACAGATTGGAAGTAAGCATCCAAGTAGATTACAGTAGGGTTCCCGCAGTGATCAGAGCTACTCTTATATTACATTCAAGAATGCCAGCCAGTTTAAGTCTTGTAAAATATGATTTTGGATTCATGCACTCAACAACTGCAAGAATTTACCAGTTTGTTCAAATGGAATGAAAGGCAAAGAACATTCAGATTTATTCGGTATGCTTGTTTTCCTCTTCACTAAAAATATGCGCTTGAAGTCTAGACTTAGGAACAAAAACACGACCATGTACAGCCAATTCCCAGAACATCTTCTGTAAACTTAGAAGTCACCAACCTTGCTAGACAACCCTGGAGCAGATAAGTTTCAGTTCTTATTGTTCTGCTAAAAGGAGATCAACCAGAAAATGAGGGTCATTCCACTTTAGGCCATTGTGAAAATAACTATGTTTGTACTTCAGTATCATGTACGGAGCAAATACTGTCAACAACTGTTTGCCAGCCAATCTCTCCAGTGAATGGATAGTACTGACATTTTATATCATTGCCATCATATTGAAAATGAACACAGCACAAAGTATGAAGAACTAAAAAGTGGCGAAGACCTCAAATCCCAGTACCCACTACTGCGACCAAGGGCTGGGGGAAATAAAAGTAGTAAATGATTTTCCAGTTTCAATGATTTTTTTCTTCAATTACAGTATCCCCTCCCCACTTCAAAGTGGTAAAATACTGGCTTGACTCCTTGTGTGACCATTTCACCCTTCACGCCCACATGCCCTCACTACCCCCAGCCAAATGTCCTGGCTGAATGTGGCCCTTGTGCAGATGAATCCAGTCATATCGTACCTCAGTTCAGCCGTGTAGTTTCTATTCCAGCCTCCGCAGTCGCGTACATTTCCATCGGCTCTCCTGTTTATCTGCTCAGAGGACAGGCAGCAGAGGAAGCGCTGCACGACTGCTCAAGCTAACTGACAGTTCCACAGCCAACCTGGCTGGTTCTTCAAGATTAGGTGTTTTTTCCCCACCCCTTTCACTCTTCACTCTTTCCCCAGTCTAAAAAAAAGGCACGCCAAATTACCTGGCCTGCTTTCAAAAGAGTTGCACCACACAATGAAGCAGGATTTAAGTGTGGATTTCCGAAGTAAAATAAGGACCGGTAAGCTTCCATGATTAAAACATTTCAAACAATCAACTGGATTTAAAGAGTTATTTAAGTATGGTGATTCTCTAGGGTGACATGTGTAGTTAAACACAGGTATATAAAGTCACCAAGTCTTCATTGATAGATGATGTACAGACTTGTTTTCTCAGACTATGCTGTAGACTGGAGCATGTCAGTACTACTAAAAGACTCAGGGGATTACAATAAGAGTTGCCAGGCATTTTGTATCTGGAAATTGCAACAAACCAAGCACTTTTAGCACACAGTCTTGCTTACTGCTCCAGGTTCAATACACCTGGGAGACACTTACAGTAATAGGGCCTCTGTATACTTCCAGCAAACACATGCTTTGGCTGTTTCAAGTTGAAAATCCACCCACTCCAGCCATTTAGAGCCTAACTGTATTTCAGGTTAACGCATATTTTGGGCGATTCATGCTAAACATTGCCCATACTAGCGATGCATAAATCTTCAGTTTCATAGAGTTTGCTTCCATGACATGCAGATGCAGTATGCGGTGTATGCATGAAAAGAGACGCTGCTGTATGATAAATGTGGCTAGCTTTTCAGCAATTCAGTAAATAATCTGCAAATGGAGAGGAGTGAAAATCTAATTTGACTAATCAGACTAGCATTCTGAGAACAGAAATAGGCAACTGAAATCACCAAAATGGGAAACTACCAAACTGTCAAGGTGGCTATTTTCCAACTTGCAGGTTCCATCAAAACTTTATTTCCCATGTAATACAGTAAGCAAGGAAATGGTACACGTTTATAAACAAAGGTTCCAGTGACATTCAAGTGATCTCTTCAAAAACCAGCATCTGGACAACAGCAGAAGCTATCAAATGCAGCATTGTACATACGTTGGTGTGTATTATAAAGTGGAGAACCATCTCTTATTTCTTTAGAGGGAGAATCCCTGAGTAAAGTGTGCCAGGCAAAGGAAAAACTGAATTTGGGTCTTCTGTGTATGCATCCCACTGGAACATGTTATAAAATTCCACTTTCTGAACTAAAAAATACAACAAATTTGATCCAATTTGGATATTTTTATATATACAACTTATGTATACAACAAAAACCATGGGTGAATTTGTTTTGGAAGCAATAAAAAAGGCTCTGACAGCTTCTATATAATCTGAGCTGAGGTCAGGTTCCAAGTCACTGTTTTATATTTCATCTTCCAGTTTTCAGCAGCCAGCTCTCAACAACAAAATATTTACTTTTTCATTTGTGAATTAAGTAAAGAATATTTAATATAAAATTAATATTCTTTAAATACTGGCAGCAGCTGTACTTCCTCACAATGCCTACCAGCTAGGTGTTCCGCGATAAAAAAAAACTAATTAGTGAAAAAATATTCAAAAGCCGTGAAAATGGCAGCGCACCAAACTTTAAGTAGAAAATGTGAGACATCACCTCATTGACCCCACCTTTTTTATGTTGCATATTACTTTGGCTTGGAGCATCACTAATGATGATGGTTGTAATGCACTAGCCATGACCAAAATTTAACATTTAAAAAAATGTGTCAATTAGGTGATGTCTTTCATGTTTAACTTACAAATTTTGATGTGCTTCCAACTGTATGACTTTTGCCTATGTTTTTCACTGATACAATTCATATTACATGTATGGCAGAGCACTCTCTCTCTAACTCTCCTTCTGTGATAGATGAGAAATTAAAAGCACAGAGCAACTGCAATCAAGATAAGTAATGAACAATCAGGTTTAAGGAAGAAATAACACCTGGAAAGTAACTAAACTAGTGTATATAACCCTTGTTATGAACACTCCATCAAAGAAAAAACATTTTGAACTACCTTTTGAACTTTTAAGCTATGGGACACTTGGTTCAATATATTTTGAAACCTCTCACAATTTATTCTATGGCCAAGGGACAGACAAATGGAAAAAAGGAAACATAAGACAGAATAACACATTGGCTGTAGGGTTTTTTTAAAAAAAGGGAAAAGGATCCACAGTCATCTTACAATTTGAAGCCACTTTTTGCAGAGGGTAAGAGGACATAGAGGAGAATATTTTGTCGTTGATCAAATCAACACTTCAGATAACTAGGTGCTTTATCAAAGCACAAAAAATAAAGGAAAAAATAGACAAGATAATTATGCATTTGGCTGAATTTTGGAGGATGGAAATCTTGGAGGAGCCGCAGTTCAATTACAGCCTGCTCTGTCTTCATCGCCGGTGCCTGCCAGAATCCACATGACAAAATGGCACTGAGCAGGCCAGTCTGAATAGCTGCTTATTGAGGACGCCCTCTCAGCCATCAGTTTAAGCAAGAGTCAGTCTTTTCATTCACACATACAATTATTTCTATTCTACTAACAATATGACGCTATGCAACTCAAATATAAATACATTCATTTCTCTCTGTAAAGCTGTGCACATCCAGTAATAATACATCTTTTGCACCCTTAACAGTTACAATTTCAGTTGTTAGAGGAAACACAGGTGTACATGTAAAAGTAACCAGCATACAGCTCATCCATGTGTCCTGCAATCACTACAATGGTTAATGGCAGGTATAGGATACCCTAGTTTCTTCCCTAGTTGTGTTTTTCATGGTTACACCAGTATTTGTTTACTTCCATATGACAATTCAGCATAGCAAAATTCTTTACCTTGACAGCACTTGAGTGGACATTTGTAATGGGCTTTTGCTAGTTTTAGCATGTTAGCATGTCTGCAAACTATCCTGTTTTTACATTGGATCCTGGGTGAAGTTGTGAAAGTAAGGTAGTGTGCGAATGAGACTCGAGCCAGAACAAATTTGTGAGTGGCTTAACATGACAAATGATCCGTTTTTATTGATGTTGTTAGACTAGTGAGAAGGCAAATAAATGCTACAGTTTGTTCACACCTTGGTTGTTTGCCTTTATTCGCTGACACCCTTTGGGAAGACATGGTGTTTGAAGGCAGTCTCTGGGATAGGTCAGGCAAGCCTTCATGATATTGCAGGTGGACACAGTGCAAAGTGAAAAATTGCCTCTAAAGAGGAGCATACTGACTGACTTTGATAAATTATCATATTTGTTACCATCTGTGCTTTTCCAGACTACCAAATTTCAACACATAACAAATCTTGCATTTGCAGGTTCAATATACATTAAAATGAATACAGAAATGCATGCACAAATGACTTTCCAGTTCTAGATAAAACATATCGCACTGAAAGTGTTTGATCAGAGTAACAATTTTTAATCAGTGTAACTCAAATATATATTCTACTTTATAAGTTGCATAAGTGCAGGCTGAAATTAAACTAAACTTCTGCCCAAAACCAGTTTAAAAATGTTAGTTTAGTCACAGAAACGTCTCGGTATCACATACCCCATTGTGATTTACAGCTACTTTTCTCTGTATAAAAAACTCTCCTGATACCTCTTGAAAGAAAAAAAGTTTCCATGAATGCTTCTGAAGATACTGTGTGTCAGGACGTCAGTTTAAGGTTGAGGGGGAAAGAAGGTCACCGTTGGTTGTAAAATAAGAAACGTGCCACTTTTCACAGCCAAACACAAAAGGCTATTATTAGCTGTGCAAACATTTGGCTGTCTGTGAAACATGGCAGGTGAGAATGTTTTACTTTCTGTCTGACACACCCCTAGGGCTCAGGAACGTTTCCCAAGAAGACCTGGGGTTTGCCTCGGCACTGCGGCTCAAAAATGAATCCGTCATATCAAACTGACACTGGCAAGACCTTCAAAATCCCATGCAAACCCACAATGACAAGGTTCCTTTGAACTCATTTATCCCTCTATTATAAGTGGTTTAGAAATGCCTAATTTAAATGTAAGGACTTAAAGATGTTTTTTTGGCCCAATAAAATGTTGTGTAATAGATTGCTATTATTCTAGTCATATTTGACCTGTGACTGTAGATAAGTTGGTTATTGTAAAATGGTGTTAAGGCAAATGCCAGTGGGAGTCACATATACAAACAAAAAAAAAGGAAACTACTACCCTAGCTATACATCATATATTCAATACTGTAATCCAAATATGAAATGAAAATTACATTAGAAATAAATGGGATCAATAAAAGGAGGGCAAGGCTCTGTCTAAAAGAGCACAGTTAAGCATCACCTCAGGAGGCAGGAAAATGAGGATGGAGGAATAAGGGGGAGTTTAGTGGTTAGGAACTCCAGTGCTGCCCATATTCTGTGTGCCAGAGACATGCTAACCACTTTGATGTTACTGATAACTTGGGATTCAGAAAAGATTAATTTAAGATGGCTGATTTATTTTGATTGGGTCACACCCTTTTCAAATCCAGCAATTGCATTTCCCTTTGTATAAGCAGCCCCACCCTGTGATTCTCACTAGCCGTGACTGTGGTGTGTTCAGTGAGGGGGTGTCTACAAATTTCAAAACATCTCACCCCCCTTTGGATTTAGTACCTGTGAATCAATAATGTTTTGAGCACACTTCTTGGGTAGAATATTGACTGTTTAATAGAGCTCCAATAGCATAAGATAAACACAGACAGCTAAATCCCAAGGTACAGCTCATGGGTTATATGGCTTGGTGTATACAGTTAGGCTCTCGCAGTGGTCATTTTTACCAATGACATAAGGTGGAGAAGGCTGACCCTGTATAATTATCTCCAGACTGTTAATACTGTTATTTTGACATTACATTTAAAAGTAAATAAACAAATAAAACCACATTCTCTGAGCTTTAACATTAACATTTACTAAACAAATAAATGCACACATAGAACAAGATGTGCCATCACTGACACTGTAAATGGGTTTGTGTCAGAAAGCACAAAAATGAAAGCTCAAGTTGACACTCCTGGATGCAGGTCTGGGATAGAATTACAGGTTTTGACACAAGTGACAGGGGTTTTGCTCAGTACATACTGTAGAGAACATAAGTTTACTGTTACATTCCTGACACCAATGCAATTATGCTGTCTTTAAAAGACATTTTTGTGAGGTCTAGAGTTTGGTTCATATATGGGCTATTTTTTGTTACATCTGTATCAGGGATATTGTCTAATATCATGCTCGCCTCATATTGATTTTACTTTACACTTTTTATTTCTAAAAATTTCTGTTTTTTGGTGTGAAATCTTGCTGTGAAATATTAAGACTGTCTCCCAGCATTTGTCTCACTGTGTTCAATAAGTGGAGCCCCCCAATGGTGAAGGCTTGTAATATCACTGCAGGAAGCCTTTTGGAGGAAATCTGCACTGGTATGACAATTTTATCACTGCAACAAGCCTTGTACACAGGCCATGCTGGCCAGACAGTGTTCCAGCACTCCACATGACTTTACACTGGTGTTTCCATTTTTATGCACTGCCTGAACTTTGAGGATCCTGCGTCTAATGGATGCTGTAGGCAAACATGATTAAGCCTAAAGGCCTACTTGATTCCTCCTGACATATTCTTTAGCTCTACATTACATCCTGTATTTTGAAATGGTGCTCCGCAAAGATCCAAGTCGAGAAAATTGGCATTTTATTGAGAGGAGTAGTAGCTGGTCTGTATCTGATAGTTGACTTCCTTTGAAAATAATTTCCCACATACCCTGAAGTATGTATTTACTTAGATTATAGATGATGTGACTGAGACATTGCTATCCTGTTCATAAAGGTACCGAGCATATACAGAGGCATTACATTTCCAACTAGTTTTGAAAAGTCGTGCATAATCACTCTCTGGTTTATGGTGAAATCACAAGATATTACAAAACAAACAGCCAAGGGGATGGAGGGCCTTTTTGACCATAAAAGTTATTAACTGTGACAGTGAACCACAGACTTGAACAACATGTGAATAAATGAAGGTTATAGACTTAGACAGATGGTGGAGTGGTTGTTAAAATGTCCTTCACATCAAGCAAGTACAATGCATGACTATTCAAATCAGTTTTATATTTGAAGATAAATTGTGAAGAGCACTGAGAGCAAAAAGCAAATATCCTGGAAATATTCCATGTACAACTCACAAACAAGCACAATCATTTTCCACAGACCATAGGGAGTTGGGCATTGTAGCTCAACTGTATTTGAAGATTAAATAATATCAATACTGCCTGCAGCTAAAACACACACTGCCTATGGATTATGAGAAATAATTAATTTTTGATGCTATACTGAATATCCCATTAACACTCTGTTGCTTTCACATCTGCTGATCGAGAAGTCTTTGACATAGAGAAGGTCAGTGCAGTTCTCCTCAAACCACTGGCTGACTGCTCATTCTCTGTGGACAGGGGCACTGTTATCTTAACAGACAGCCCTCGCCACAAGAAAGAACTGCTTTGACTTGTGGGAGACGAAGATCACTTAGTACTATTAAGTAAGGATTGATAATGACCTTGCCAGCCATTCATCTCTGGAGCACCATTGTTTCTTTACTTGGTCACCATCTACAGTATATGTGATTGTGCATTTATTCTCTCTGAGAGTGAAGAGCTTGCAGGGGGACAGAACACTATGAACTAGAGGTACAGTAACTGTTATACTTGGATGCTAAGCAACTACTGGAACATGTATTATGTAACACACAACAGTGGGCCAGAAAGAACTGGCCCAATATACTATTCAGTGTGCCAGGTGATGTGGCACAACACTGCAAGAAAGTGCATCAACGGCAGGAGACGATAGCTAATCAGAAAGAACCAATAATCAATCAAGTCAAAGCCAAAGGTGAATAAAACAACTGTCAAGAAAAAGACACCCAGGCACAAGGCTGCAACTGCTGATGATTCAGGAAGGTTTGAGTCCAAACATATGGCTGCTGATCAGTGTACAAACTTTGTGCTACCCATCGATTAAATTCTGTATGCACTCACTTGCTACAAGAAGGGGACCCACAGACCACCAGGAAGACTCTAGCAGGAAAGGTTTCCGAGGCTGCCTAATGCTGGTACAGCTAATGACTAAAGTATAGCAAAGCTGTGCTGGTTAAGAGTTTTATGTCTTTCCCTCAGACTTGCATTCCTGGGCAATTTCCACCATGCCAGGTATCACTGGGCAGCCATTAAGTCAGATTAATATGTGAGAATGCAGTCTGTTGTTCATTCAGCCAGCTTTAGAGTGATTATACCTGTAGATGAACTTGCTCCTTGAAAATAATCAATTGTGCTTGTAAGTAAAGCATTAATTTAGCTTAACAGGAGGCCTATTAATCAACTATAAATCCTTGCTTGTCTATTGCAAGGGATTTAAGAGTAAAGAGGATGACAATTACAAGTCACAGCCTTCATCCAGCTCCCATTACAGTTCTGTTGGTGAGCTTGAATGGATGAAGCCAAGGTTCAGTGCATCTTGTTTACCGCTGCATCGCTTTGACACAGGTGCCGGCGATGTGGCTTTGACACAGGTGTAAAGCTTGCTGATGCTTCAGTCCCGAATTCTATCCCCTTCTGCCTGATTGAGCAGGTTCACCAAAACCGCCATGGGAAAGCAAGGAGAGACGCTTTTGGCAGATTCGTCGCCGGTGAGCGACTCGGCCCAGTACCGGGAGGCCTGTTCAGGGCGTCTGACGCCGAGTTCTCCTGGGGCCCGCCTGTCACGTCTCTTTCAGTCAGAATCACTGGTATGACGGTGGCTTTGTGTGAAAAAAAAAGGAATAAGCACAGAGGGCATTTCTTTCCTCTCAGAATGTAGACATCAGAGGAAAAGCTTTGTTGCTGTGATAAAAAAAAACTCCCACAATCCCATTTGTCACAATCAAAGTGATGTAATAAACTTTAACAGGGATGTGAGATGAACGCTCTGGGCTCCATATCCCATGAAACACAATGTTCGATATGTCAACAACTCTGCGGCAGCTGGAGCACAACGAACAATATTGAACATACTGTATCTGCAAGCAGTCATGCTGCCCTGTAGGAGGCAAGACAGAGTATATGAGTGTTTGAAGAACACATCTGTTGCCATCCACAGAGGATTGCTTGCAATCAATTCAAATTTCACCCCACAAATAATAAGCAGTGGATAAAGTGACAGCCCACTATGTAAAAAAATCAGTTGTTTCCATTTAAAAAAAGGCAGAAAAAAAGAGAAAACACACTACAGAGGAGATATCTGCCTATAGCAACTATTGAAACTAACGTGCCAAAGGGTACAGAAAAAGAGCTGCTTCTCTGAGTCAGCTGACTGTCTCTGAAATAGCACACACCCACCTGACCAGCCGTCCCTTTCAACAAAATTAAGTTATTTTTAAATACCAAAGATGCCGTGATGCTTTTCACTAAAATACCACAATCTCGGCTGCTTCTTGCTATAAATAATTCAAAACATCCTTCTGGCACTCAACCAGAGACCCAATTTAGAGTGCAAATACCCTGAAGATTGACTAGACAATATTGCATGTTAAATAATAGTGCCAGAAAGATATATTCAAAAAATCCAGAAGGTTCTGTGCAATCGTTGCAGTGTAAGTGCATATAAATGTGAATATGAATGTGAATGTAAGTCATCGACACAGATCCATGCAAATGGGCACCTAATTTTGTGTTTGTTAATTGCAAAAAGCTCAATTTAAAAAGTTTAATGGTTTGATGTTTTTTTGAAAACTTGCATTCATACAAAGCCAAAATTCCACAATATCACCTCCACTTCTTTTTCTAGAGTTTTCACTAACTCTAGAGTTTTTTACTCAACTATTCAAAATCTTTTCCAGAACACCTAAACACATTTACAAAACATTTAGAAAGCTTAATATTGAGAACCAGCCCCATCTTGTCATTTTGCCAAGATAAATTAAAATGTTTAGCTAATCTGGAGAAAGAGGCTCCGTTGGATGCTAATCGGGTTTGATTCAAACAATGCTTTGACTCTAGCAATGGGCAAACACATACATGCAGTCCCACCTAGTAAACAACGCAGAGTACAAACTGGAGGCATAAATATGTCAGTGAAAGTATTAGCAACTGGACCATATTTTATAACTTCCTCTAACTTCATAAAATAATCTCAAGCAAATAGAAATACAGCAACGCCCTTTACATCTCTGAAGAGAATCTATTTGGCTGTTTGAGAGACAGTTTGAATCTCAAGCTATCTGAGTTTACCTGAACAAATCAACTACAAGTAGCACAGATATTTATATTCAATACAAAAAACTATGTTTATATTACAGGCTAGCAAAAGCCTCAAAAGACAGGAAATTCCTTTTACTGTATGAGCTTCATTGGCCTTTGCAATGGCAAGGCTTTTCAACATGGTCAATAACTGTCTTATTGACCATAATGGTTTACCTATGGTTACCTATGGTGGGGTATCTTAATCTGCTCTTCTCAGATCATTGAAGATTCAAAAGCTGTCTCAAAGCAACCATATAAGTACTCTTCAGAGGACTTGAGACCAACCATGTAATAACTATGTAACTATTTGGTCACTACACTTAATTACACAGATAATACTTAAAATTGGCATATGACTCACTATTTTCTAGCTAATGTCATATGGCGCTGTTTAAACTGCTGAATTTTACTAAGGCCCCTGTGATAAGGATGTTTTTAGAGACAATATGATGTTGCTGCAGTTTCAGCGCATTTGAGGCTTAATCAGCTGCAGGTGAACACTGTGGCTGATTAACTTCAGGTGTGCGGGGCTCAGGGGTCCGCTTGTTAAAGGCTTGGATGTGCAGAAGCCACACTCTCCCTCCCGCTGTTTGGTTTATATCCTAATCTGAGTTCAGCTTAGGTTGTTGTCCCAGGATCATTTTTCTTGTTTTGTTTTCTACAATGAGAGCTCCAACAGCCCCTTAATGGGTTTGCTTTCTTCAGTTCTTTTTTTTTCTGTTGTTTGGACACCTTGTTTTAGTTTAGCTTCCCCTTTTCATTTTTTTCCATAACACCCCAAACCCCCCTTTAAATAATGTTCCTGAAGTCCTGTGTTCCCTCACTATTGTGCCATCACAAAACTAACATGTCTGCTTTGTCATTACTATAACACCTGCCTTGTAAATATCGGAAAACCCCTGGGTCATGTTCTCAGTGCATAGCCTCGTTTTGGTAAATAGCCTTCAAACTGGCTTTGTTTTCCTGGTCAATACAATGCAAGTTGATTTGACTGAAACGATTACTATAAACCAAACACCCTTTCAAAAACACATGAACACTGCGGTTTACGACAATAACAACCATATAGCAGCATATATAATTTTATCTTGTGTCCAAGATTTGCAGTGTGGATCTGGTTTCCTTTGACACCTGAGGCCAACACACATTTTCATTGCGAGGAATTCAGCTTTGTGCTTTTTTCATGTTAACAAACATAACCATTTATCTAGCGTTTCATTTTGGGCTGCTCTTCACATGTCCAGCTGCTCGGCTGCCACTGCCTGTGAGGCTTTCTTTAAGAACACAGGAACGGGAGAAGCTGCTTTCCTCTCAGTGCGGATGTAAGAGAAACATATTTATTTCTGTGCTAGAAACACTGAGCCACTGATGAAATACAATCCCATTTGTCACAATCAAAGTGATGGTAATAAACTAACAGAGATTTGAGACAACTGCTCTGGGCACTGTTTCCCATAAAATAAAATGTTTAATATGTCAACAGCTCTCAGGCAGCTGAAACACATTGAACATACCGTATCTGTAAGGAGTCCGACAAGAACTAAGTCAACACAACAGGACTACCACTACCTAATACTGGCTGAATTGATATCTGGGATATTCAGTGATGTATCAGCATTTTTTCAAATTTACCACACACAAGCACCTTTAGCAGGAGGTACCTTTTTTGTTGTATGTTTGTTGCATGGTTTTAGAGGTATTATGTTGTTCCAATTCAGGATTTAAGGATTTGTGTCATGAACCATTGTGTAGAGAAATTTGATCAAAGTTTCAAATTTTGTTTTATTTCTGGGTCCACACATACCTCCAAATACATGTTATGTTTTTGATTATGTTATCTGAACATAGTGAAGACACAATCTGTATTTTGTTTTCATCGTCACTGTGTTCCCTGAAATACAATATTTCAATTCAATTTTATTTTATGCAAACAAAAGGAAAATTATAAATAAAATAGTACACATTTTTTGTCGGATATCTCATGACTTGCAGATCATGTTATGGTGGGGGTGGGGGAAAGTGCCTCTAGGTGAGTGAGATTTGCCACTGCAGCAGGGGGTAAGGATACAGACAAAAAACCTTTTTCTAATTGCAACAATCGCAGTTGTTAACATAAATTAGCTGTCACAAGTGCACTTTGGTGTCTGGGGAGGTGTCACTCATACACACGCTGTCACTCAGATCCCATCTGTGAAACCTGCCCTCGCAAGGTTGCAGCAGCAAAGTATGATGTTTCTGTCCTTACCCCGAACTAAAAAGCAATAACGTTACTCAAATCAGAGCTAATACGTAACAGGGTGGAATGCATTATGTCTACAGTAGGCTGCTCATAAGTGAATCTCTTCCTTCCACTCTGAATGAATTCTGTTTCCTGGCCTTCATAAAGCCCTTATTGGAATCCTTAACCCCTGAACTCATGCAATTAGCAGAAATGCTAAATGCTGTAGTACGGAATGAATGAATAAGGGAATAAACAAAACAATTCATGTTATTCTACTCCTATATGAAAAACTAGCTGAAGCTGATCATTAATAATACACACGATTTTACAGTAAATAAAGATCCAAGTGTTTGGCTGGTCTTGAATTCTTTTGTAAGAGTGAAATATTTTAAAATGAAACCCTTTGGAAAGGTTTCAGTTGGAGATACCAATTACACAGCATGTCAATGGCACTAAACAGGCTAATTTCAATCGCAACCAAAACCACTTCCTGGGTTATAATTCCACACAAAACCACCTAGTGTGCCTTATAGAAATAACAAAAATGGAAAAAATATCCAATATGTTGAAAGCATTACAGCAAACCTCTGTTATCAGAGCATGTAGCCATTCAAAGAATTTCACTGAATACTCCTTATTTTACATGTTGCTTTAGTGGCAAAAATATTCCTTTGTATAAACTTTTCAGTACAAGGAAAACCATGCTGTGCGTTTTTGTGTGACCAGATTTAAAAAGACTGTTTGTATTATGTGGTTGGGATAAAGTGCACCACAGCCACTAATCTGAGTGCTATTCTGGCCAACGACACACTTTGCTTTTCAACAATGAAGGCTCCCAGTTTTCAACTTTCTGGTTGGGAAGGAAGTGAACATGAGCTAATCCTAGAGCAGAGACACCCTCAGCCATGGTTTCACCTTTCCTTAACCACTCACTTCCAAGAAGGATAAAGTGAGGTGATACTTTTCAGAACAGCTCTTGAAAATTGCAATTCACCTCCGTTCCACTGACTTCAACCAGTATAAATGTCATCTTCCCCCATGACTTATGTTCATATCCAGCAGAGATAGGGGACCAAAAGGGATCACCAAGGTAGGTGCATTTCTACCTTATGCTGGCCCTGAAACCCAAGCAGAAAGCATACTATGTAGGGTAAGAAGTTTTCATCATATCTGGATAGCCCCTGTCACATACACCCCCACACAATTTCACCCCCCTTTCATGCTAACATGCATTATACTCCTTCTGCATGAAAATTATAAGGATTAATTTGCAGATGGAGTGATAAGACTTGTGTCGTTATGTACAGGGTTTAATTTTTGCCAGGAATTACCCCCGGCATACACAGAGAATTTGAGGTTATGCCCTAAAAACTGTTTCACTCTGTATCATAGCCCCAGGGAGGAAGAATGTTGAGAGTTCAAAAAAAGAAAAAAACGTTGAAAGCATGCTGCTGAATCTCCTTTCAACAATTTATTGAGTGAAATTCTTACTTGCAAAATTGTTGCATATTCTTACACAGGCTGCTTGCATCTAGTATACGGACAATCAAACCAGCATGTACCTTAACTACATGTACCGGTAGCTGATATCAACAAGTGATCACTATAATGACTATTCCATTCATCTTCTACAGAGACAATACAGACTGCTTGAAATGGCAAAGTGAAATAATGTGTACATATTGCAGAGAAACTGCAAGCTATTACCAAAGCAAAGTGTTAGATATAAAAATGAGGCAGCAAGACAAGTGAGGATTCTTAATTGGGACCAGCTTCTGGTGCTTTGACATGTTAAAAAAAACATAAGTAATTGTACCCTTGAATTCCCCTTACCCATGTGAATCAGAGGTGCATTTCTAAGTTTTATTGTCAATGGACAGTATAGTAAATTTTGGTTTAATGTTCCCACTTTTTGATTGGTGGTACCACAAATATCAAGTAGCTAAAAAGTATCCATTTCTTTTTCTTTTTCATTCATCAGGCTATTTTGGACACTAGATCACTAGCGAATTTAAGTAGACTTAGAAAACCATCCTTTAGGCTAACAAGATAACTTTCTATACAGCTGGGGAGTAAATCAAACCAAACTACTAATTCAAAGCAAACTGCCGAGTATGAGGTGGCAGTAATACACATGTTTGAAAGTGTCTTAGGAGTAAAGGGAGGATTACCCTGAGTCTTTAGTTGTCTGTTTTTGGTTAGTGTCCTTTTGTCATTTTTACAGCCCTGAGATTAGTTGGTAGCTTATTCTATCAAGAGGGGGTCAGATGGTTTATGTAACATTTTCCAGGATTGCACATGGTGAGAATTAAGGAGATAAAACATGGAACTTGCTTTTCAATACCAGGCTGCCACACACCAGAACTGGCCACTCAGCACTATAACAGACATACTGCGCAAAATGATAGAACCATGCAGTCAACCTTCACTTGAGGCCTAAGGATATACCAGTTAGATAACGGTGTAATAATAGCAAGTTTAATATATGCATTTGATATTGCACAAAGCTTAAAAGGTGGAAGCATGTTGACATTTAAAAGAACAAACAGCCCACAAAAATGGTGTCTCCACAGTCAAAACAGAACATGTGATTATAGCTTAATTTTCTGAGGTACAAAAATAAAAAAAATAAAAAAATCAGGGAGATGGGAGAACAGCTGAACTATTCAACTGATGTCAGGTCCTGTTAAATCTGACACCCAACTGCACGAAGAATAAAAACACTGGAGCACAACACACTGGGACTATGTGTTCTCTAGAATACAATGCCTTCATCACACAGCGAAACAACAAATCGTACATGCCAACAAAAAAAAAAAACAGAGCATTGATTGATGCCGTTCAATATCGGTGTAAATTGGAACCGAGGCTGACACAATGCCTTTTTCAGAGATACGAGTCTTACTACACAACGAATTCAAATTAAGTAGCTATTGTTGAGTCTTGAGATTCGTTTTCATTTGTTTGCGGTTTAAGAATGTTTCTGTTGTGTGCGGTGCCACAAACTTGTTTTCACCATCTCTGCTGTGCGGGCTCCACAAAGAGGGGTTTGTCCTGAAGAATTTCTCTGCATTCTGTCTCAGTAAGGGGCACCTCATGAGAAATCTTCAATTTGCTTTATTTAGTTGAATTCCAGCAACAAATTTCAGCTATTGACGAGACGCCTGGCCATGGCTAATGTGCATCATGAGTTGTATTCTCTGCGGAAATCAGGACTTTACCCTGTGTACATCTGGCAGGAGGAAGAGAGGGAGCGCTCACAGAGGGAGGTCATCCCACTGGCTGACCCCAGCACGAATTCCACCAAAGCCCAGAGGTCAACATCCAAGTTCAAACTTCAGAACCATAACATGCCAAAGGGGGTAATAGAATGAAAATAACAAACCATGACAAATAAGACATTAGTTAGACATATAGAGAAAAGTGAGAATTTCAGACCAATAGTTCAGTTAAACTGAACCTTTAAACTTCCACATTTGAAAGCAAGTGTCTTATTTTCTCAAAGATTTATACAGAACCTTGAATTATGTTATTTTAAGTTGTGTGAAATCATTATAAATTCTGAAGCCTTTGAATTAAATTGCACTTTTATAATCTGTTGTTTAAAAGAAACTAACATGGGGAAGACTGTGCTGACAATATGGACATTTTGCTTGAACTGTTACCTAAAATGGATGTAATGGAAACACAAACATTAGGGACAAACATTAGGGGACACACTGCTACACCCTGAGAGATCACCTACCCAGCAATGCACTGAGGCTCAGGAAGAGCCAAAATGGCCTACCAACTTAACGCCCAGCAACAAAATATATAAGTAATAACCTGATAGGTAATTTGGAAATTATTTTCATAATGAACAATCTCTGTGTGCTACAAAGGACCAGAAAGTCAATAGGCTGACTTGTACATTCTGATTAAATGGATGTGCACCACGCTACTTATTCTAGCTGTGATATATATGCCTTTAAAGTGGAACACATAATTCAATGCAAATATTTCAGTGGGAGATTTAAGCTGAAGATAGCCTGATGTTGAAATGCGGAACACTTGTAATGCAAATGAGCGCCTGTAAAAAAAACTGAGCTTCAAAAGCATAGCTCTGAGGTCCCTTTGCTACCAAAAACGGATGGCATTTTCCATTTTCTGATCAATTGCAGGACCTGTCAGTGAGTCACTAATTAACGGTTTTAAATGCAAAAGGACATTGTGTGATACAACCCAACAATGCAGCAAACTAGTCTATGGATAATGATTGTTGCTGAATGTTCATGTAATAATTAATCGTGATGGATTTAGTTTGACAGAATTTCAGGCTAAGTGACATCTGATACATTTTAAGACTTGCTATGGACCTTAATAAACTGAGCTCACAATTCAACTCCGTGGAGCTGCTATATGGGAAACGTATTGTTTCCCTGGTAGTAATATTAATGAACTATTCAACCACTACCATATAATTAGGTATATGGCTAACAAAACTGCTGCCACCTGGACTTCGCTACTCCAGGGCCGAATTAGCTGGTAGGCTTACCGTGTATTCATATAAGGTTGTGATTTTCCATGCATTATAACTAATGACCAGATTATTACCATTACATGTATTTCAGACCATTCTACAGGCTTTCTGTTTTGCTGGTATTTTCTCAAACTGCACATTTATTCATGGATGCCAAGCCCATACAATGCAACCAATGCCGCCCCCCCCACCCCAAATCCCACCGCAACTGAAGATACAAATAGGACATTATTAAAAACAGTGGCCAATTGGATGCATTTCTTGGGCAGAGCAGGAGAATAAGACTCATACTGACTGTTAAAACAAGCAATTCATGTCTCAGTCAAATCCCAAGTAACCTAAAACACACAGTGTCCCAGCATTTGTTAAAAGCTTGTGTCAGTCTTCCATAAGAGACCAAGCAAGAAACTATTTGGTATTTCAGTACCAAAGACAACCAAAAAAATACAATTAAGCCTTTAGCTAAATGATGCTATACATATGTACTTTCCTCACTTCTAAAAAAATTGCAGATGATGTGGTCTTCTTTGCCATGTACTGAACTATAAATTCTCACCTACCACACAGGAGTTTGGTCACAGTGAAGACGTATTTTCAGAGACTTCCTGCAACATTTGAGCCTGTCCATTACTAGGATTGATTTAGGGTGAAAAATCAAATAGACATTAAAGGCATAATTTATAACTGCATTCAAGTGTACTCTAAAGCTAAGCACCCGTGGGCAATTAAATATCTCTTCTCCACCATGGAGACATGAACATATGCATGACTAACTGAAATGACACTTGAAACATCTTACCAATGGAGGGTAATTGTTTACTGGTGTTCTTTCAATTAAATATGTTCAGATAGCGTTTGCCATCTGCAGACACGGTCAGAATTTAACACGGTTAAATTGGTGCCACAAAGAAAATGAGACATTGGCCGGACATAAAGCCGCCAGTATTATTCGATACGCACTATAGTATGCGCCACGGGAAAAAAAAAACTTAAGTTATCTCCATTTACAACTAAAGACTAACCGTTTTCAGAAAACTTGCTTATTCGGAAAGTTAGAAGAACCGCTGTGACATAACACAAGAAATGTCACAGCTGTCAAAGACTTACAAATAATACAATTCCATTCAAGGGGATGTTATTCTGGAAGCGGTGCCACGCGCAAGCTGGCAGATTAATCATTGTTCTTTGTACTGTGAAGTGACTGAGTGTACTTCGTAACAAGAACATTGTTTTCGTGAATCGAAAAGCTTTACAATGAATTTTATACTATTATATGCAAACATAGTATTATAAGCACAGAGGTCAAAAATACCAAAGACCAATAGGAGATAGAATAAATGAAATGTCATGAAACTTGACACGTTTGCCCTTCCTAGAACAAAACTTACTGTAACAGAAAATTCTACACATCTCAAACGCAAATGACCGAGGATAGAAAAGTAGCGAATGGACGGACTTTGAAGCAAATTTGTACATTTATGTTGCGGGCTCCAGTCTTGCGTAAAGATTCACAAAATCAGTCCAAGCCACGAACCATAGACTGCATTTGTAGCCCGAATACACGTTAAATCTAGGCAGTGGTCATAATTACAGTGCTATTCCGAAAAAACACTGCACAGATTTGCAAATATACGTCCACATCATTGAGTTGCCACACGAAATAAAATGCGCACGTACCCATGAGTACTCATGAACCTCGCGCTACATTTGATATTGCATTCCTAAGATTCCTGAACAGAGCACACCTGCCTGTTTATTCACTACGGTACACTGCAATCACTGCAAACCAAGGGCATCAGTGCAACAATCCAACGTAACCTAAGAAAACTACACAAATGCACTCGAGTACATTCAAAGTTGGCATTATAAGACGAAGAGAACGATACCTTGCATTATCAAATGCCAGAAAAACGTTACGGTAAACGACTGTTGAGGTAAAGAAAGCTTATTCAACAGCAGGATTTTGAGCTCTGTCGTGTATGCAGACGTCTTGTTTCTTCACACTATGACAGTCGGATACTAATACATACGCAATTAAAATGAATCGTATAGGCACCAGACCGCATACAGTGCGAGTAAGATCAGGGGGCATATATCTCTGAAAACAGTAAATGCACACAATCGGAGTAAAACAGTCCTTACCGTTTGGAGGATTATTGTTTTCTTTGTGTTTCGGCAATGAACCACATTGGAACGTACAGTCTTACGAAAATGCAAATAGCAGTAGTACTACACATCTAACCCTAGACCTTCCTCGACTTAACTCGTCACCATGTTTAAGAGCGAGATCTCTCCTGTCTACCCCTAGCCAGGAGGACTACGCGATTGCATGACGTCACTTTAGACTTGTATTGCATCCACATCATCCATTGGGCCCAGGTCTGAAATGTGAGAGTTTGATTGGAAACTGCTATTGTAGAACTCACCAATGAGAAGGAGAACATGGGTTTCCTTGGTTACACATGTTGTCAACCAGCTATAAGGAAGGGAAAGAGAAACTTGATGCTGTTAAAAAGGTAAAGAATTCGACTATCATCAAGTAGTTCTGTGTTGTGTTGAATAACAATTAAACTGTTCTTTGATTTATTAAACCTAAATGTGTGACACAGGCCTATGTGAGAAGTATTATGTGTACGTACAGTACAAAGCCTAGATATATGCATACCCTAATACAGTGTTGCAGTCTCTACGAGTGATGAAACGCGATTAGTAACTGTACTAATTTTACCATTTCTATGAGAAATTGTTCCAGTTTGCAAACTAATTTTGTCCTGATATGTTTCATGTCAACTCTTTCCCACAAAGTTCTTTTCGAAGCTTTACGGCGTGCTTTCATTTCAGAGAACAATTCATTTGGCTCACACGATTTGACAGATTACTTCTCAAAATACAGAGTGGTATATAACCACAAAATGAAATATGTTTTAGTTATCCGCCCACTGCAAAGTTCTGTACAACACTGACAGTTCAATGGGTTGTTCACAGGTAAAAATAGTGGAAAATTGTTTGTTTCATAGTTTGTTAAATGTGTACATTTGTTTGAAAGTGTAATATTTCTAAATCAAAATCATGTCTAGAAAACTAACACATGTTTAACTAAGCAGTAAAGCTTTCTATACTCAGGATAGGTTCATGAACTCATGGACAACTGAATGCGTGAGATATTAAAAATAAATTTGCCAGAGATTTAGCACTGAAACAGGTAAAAGTTAGAAGGAGAAAAGACAGAGGTGACAAGTGAAAACAACTGTAGCAAAAATACATCGCTAATATCAATCATAAGTACTCTTGTATTACTAAAAGATGTTACATGAAATGTAGAGTACCTTTTTCCTTGTGGAATACTGTTGTCATTAAAATAGTACTGTTCACCACAATAGCACCCATCCACAATCCCCAAAAATGACCCAAACCTTGTCACTTCCACTCAATGCAGGCATTTAAAAAAATAGCTGATTTGGTTCCGCTGTCATTTTTGGCCATCTGTGCTAGTTTTTGGAGTATAATAGAAGTATTGCCCAAACCAACTGTTTCTGGTCATCTCCACATTTTTAGTAGTCTGACGATGAGGCCTATGGTGTTTCAGGTATAAAGCCACTGCATATTCGAAAGAAACAAAAAACACTGAAGGACCTACATTATCATTTACTATCTATCATGTAATAGAGTTGTATCTGTGGTTATATTCATAATTCACTTCTAGCAACTGGCTCTACACATGAGATACACAGATATTTATAAGAGCACACACAACTGCAGCATTTTTACTGTATTAAATTTACTTTTCAGAGAGTATAGTTTGAATATTTCTCATTAATAATATTTTCACAATATCATGAATGAATATTGATTTCAGTCACTCAACATAGATTATGTGTGAAATTTGCTTTTAAACAGAGAAACAATTATAGTTGGTCATAATTTTAGATAGCAATGAATATTTTCACATTCATAAGTCACCCTTTCGCAGCGACTCTATTATTGGGCTCTTTTGTTTTTGTCCTCCAAGGCTTTTGTTCCACTTTACACAGCTTTCATTCCTGCTGCAGTTCACCTACACTGAGGTAAAGAGGGTCAAATAAAGCTGTGACAGGTTCTTATCTATGAGTGCTTTTGTGAGAATAACCTGTTTCAAGTGTAACCTTTGAGACACCATTTACAATCATTTGCTACATGGCTTAAGAGAGATATTTATAAAAATGAATAAATAAGCTCAGGATCCTCACCCCTTGAATCTGAACATTGTACTCTTCAAAAGTTTTGGAATGTTAGACCCTGATCGCTCCATCTTAACACAGAGGAAAGGTCAACATTAAGGCTCGTGGAACAGCTGTCTGTCACCTCTGGTCCCTTACTTACTTCATCCAAAGTTATTCAAGGGAGGTATCTAATATTTCAGCAAAGCCTTTTTCAAGGATGGGTGAAGCATTCATCAAACCATCGGCTATGCGGGGTGTCTTTAATCAATTCAGAATAAACTGTCAGAACATACTGACTTACTGAATGTTCTTTGCATGTGTTCCCCATCTACCCATTTTGAATTCACATCTGTCAACTGTGATAAGACCTTTTAGGTGTTAGGACCACAGAAAGCAATTGCTTTCACAATATGAGGTTGAAACAAACATATTTTTTCATTAATTTCCACATTTATGAGGGGAGCGTGTAGCATAGGTGCAGTTTACCCATTGTAATTGAGAATATCACAGAGAAGAAAGAAATGCCTTGTAGGAGAATATAATTCCAGGCAGCTGGACATGCATTTGCAAAGGAAAATATTTGTATTAATTTTATCTTATTCTTTTAAAAATGTATGTATACCATTGTATTATTAATAACTGCCTTGCATATCTCCTGAAATCACTTAATGATAAAAAGAATAAGTACTACAACACCCACAACACAATCAAAAATAGTCATAGCTGCAGGAAGCAACCCTGTAAGAAAATTCATGAGCATATGACATGTTGTAATCTGTTTTGCATACCACAAGGTATGGTTTTGCGTGCTGAGCCTTGTTTAGCTAATGTTTTGTTTAAACCGATAAAAATACAGCGTATGCAAACTACACCATTTCTGTGGTGTTAATACAAACTGAATCTGCTGAGCAGTTGAGTAACACTGACACAATTTTGTGAGAGCTATGGGAAAAAAATACATACAGATAGATGAAAAGAGGTTAGATATTACCTAGAGGAGGAGATGAGGTTTGATGAAGTTTCAGGTTGTGCAGTGACATTGGCAGTGTTAAGACAAGTTAAGCCATTGATATTTCAAATCACTTTCAGCAGACACAGAGGAGATTCAAGCTTCACTTTTAAACCACTTAACCCCTGGTCTGTCTTCAATTGCTGTTCCTACTGAGACACTTGACTGAGACACTTCATTGCATTTCAGTAATACTTTGAATAAAACCGAAGATAAAATGTATACTTGTATTTGAGTCAGTAAATGAACAGTATCACAGCTTGCCTTACAATTGTCAATTCTCTTTATGAAAACATTGTAAATTCCACAGAAAATATAAATTTAACAATGTAAAAACATGGTATTCATTTTTAGAACCATGCATAGACTCATTTTAAGTTTTGCTACTGCCCTTGCTTAAATTATATTATTATTTTCTCTTAGTCAACAGATAAGTAATGAGTGGCAGAGACCTACGCATGTTCATAACAAGTCACAGAGCAGAAGATATAGGTAAGTCTTAAATATTAACTTAATATATTAAAAATTTAATAATAACTTAAATATTAAAAAGGCCTGTCAACCTTTATCATTGTCTTTCATAAGTCACATCTTCTTTGTTCATGGTGGAAACGGAACTGTTTGTTGTCATTGGCATTGGTATATTAATGCAGCTGCCATATATTATTCTGGCGAGTGTTTGGAGTTGCTTTTGTTGTCACTGACAGAAGGACAGACCCCTGGAGGTGGAAGTGCTGATCAACATTGTACCATCAGACATGTGTTTCGTTCTGCAAGGCTTCTGTTTTTCCATGTCTGTCATTCCCCTTTTCTGTCTACTTCATTTTTTTCCTGGTACAGAAAAGCTGACCCTGCGGATAAAAGATGGGTTGAAAAGCAACAAGTATAAACCTCTTCACTATGAGCAATTACAGCCCATAATCAACGAGAAAAGGCTTGCTTTTACACAGACTCTACAAAAGGTAGGGATGCATGTGATTCTGCAGCATTCTGGGTAAAACAATGTGATTGTTGACAGAATTGGCTGGGGGCTTACCACAGATATGTAAGTGCTGTTTCTAACCAGGTTACATGTGCATAATCTCTTTTTTGAATGCAGGATGATGTACCAAAGTAGCACTTAATGTTTTATGACCAAAATATAAGGAATTTCACGCATATTGCCAAATCAATGGAACTGGAGGCTTGTCTTTATGAATAATCACCCAATATCTAAAGAGAAACAGTTCAAAGCTTGTATGACAGCATTCCAAGAGGGATTTAAGTTGTTGTTTTGCAGGGAAAGGACAGCCCAACTGCATTACATTTTGTCTATCCCATGTACAAACACCTGTATTTGGTTTTATTAAATATAGTTTTCCCTCTGGAGTTGTTTTGTTTTTTCTATGTAAGTTTAAGCATGCGCTAACTGTGGGATTTGGCCTTTGAGTATGCCATTGAATGTGCCTAAGACTAACTCTCATTTTGAAAATAGACAGCTTTGTTGTGAAGTTTTGATTGCACAGATGTATTTGCTGAAGTGAAAGAGTTATGTGGCATACTGGGATGAGTTCTGTTAGGGCAAGATTCACACTGATTGACAAAAATGCTGGCACCAGATAGACACAGACAGACAAAACTTTTAATTTTATGCTTCAATGTACAATGTTTGGAGAAGATGTCCTATGTTTAATTTGGGGTGTGTTTTACCCTGGTCATACCTTTGTGACAAAAATAACATGAAAGAGGATTTGAGAAAACATGCTGTCTTCTCTGTATTCTCACAGGAAATGTCTTTAACATGTTAGCCATGTTCCTGATTCTCTTTTAAATGTGCCAGTATATTTTACTTTCAGGTGTTCAGTGGTGCTTGTACATTTGCTTAAATCCCCACAGACCCAGAGTCCTTTAACAGAAATATCACAGACAAATTATACCATTTTACACTGGCTCAGCTGGCTCTTGCTGTTTTCCTACTGTCTGACATTTTCTAGAGTATTTCATGTTGACTGAACCGATGTGCTTGGTTTTGATTTATAGCAGTAAAAAACAGGCAATACATATGAATTTATCTGATGCCCAAAGAACATAAACAGATCTTATTACAGTGTTTAATGTGTGACTTTAATGTGCACTGCAGTGTATACAGAAATAGAGTTAACATCAAATAATCTCTTTGGCATTTGTGTTTTAAGCTAGTTAACAGCAATTAAACAATATTAAAAATGTAAGCCTGTGAATTTCCATCAGGTGAGCTCTCTGCAAAGCCAGTATATGGACTACATAATTACTGCCACATCAGTCCCCAATGAGGCTTGTAAGTGCTTCGCCACCTTGCTAGATATCAAAATTATTAACAACAAGGTTATTAACGAGTAGGCTATCATTAAATGATAAATAAATGAAAATTACAAAGCATAACTATTTACTGTATCCATTCCGTGTTATTTCTACACATTATATAAATGCAAACAGATAGTATAATAACTACTATCTGGAGGAACGGTGCTTTCTGTAGCAACATTCACAAAGCCAGGGTTGGCATCCAACATTATATGACATCTTATAGTTTATGTTTGAAACATCACCTTCACTTTGGACCTGCCTTCACTGATTTGATATGATTAATTTGAAAATATTGTTTGTGTTGTGCAGGGGACAGCTTTATTGTTTTGTATCGTACTGTATATAATATGCTTATAACAGAGAGGGATAAGTCCAGCATGTAGTAGAGCTATTGCTCTAATCCTTCAGCTTATTTGAATCTGTCCATCAGGTTACACAGATTCTCCCTTCTCTCAAGGTCATTAGGACATTTCTGATTAGACTAGAATGAATTTTAAAGCATTGTATTCACAGGGTCGTGTTTTAATTAAGGTAAAGGAATGTGTCCCAGGGTTGCAAATGCCCTTGTAAGCAATTCAGGATGTTTTTGTTCATTGTGACCTCGGTGCTTAAAAAAAAACCACTATGTCTATGCCACAAATAGATTCTTGAGGCAAATGTTGCCAAATCTATGTATAATGCGGTCAATACGTTAAAAGATCACATGTGCACGAGAATTCAGGCCTAGTCTGGTTTCTTTTATTAAATTGATATATTGATGTTCCAAGTGTCAATCAGGTCTCTAAATCAGCTGTCTCTAAAACCATCAAGACTGTGGAAAACCAGCACTAAGTGCGGACACCATTGGTTAAGATCAGTGGCTCTCAGACAATATCCTGGGAGCCAAATGCAGCCCAATTTAGTGAAGTGGGTAGCATAATTTGCATACAAATGAATCCACTTTATTTTTGTTTAAAAAATGACATTGAATCAGACACAATCTGAATCATTTTTTGTGCGTATTGAAGGTAAAAGAGGCTGTGTTAATATGGAAATAAGGCTACATTTGGCCTCCAGGTCAGGGGTTGAGGTTTGGGTTGGCTGGAGAGACCCTGCTTACATAAGTGAAATACTCTCTGTATGTTGGACAAAGTCAGCTCTTTGTATGGATTTAATGAATTCTATTCATAAATCCTTTCTTCTCAAAGAACTTCACAGTTAAGGGGGTGGCAGGAGGTGACTCATCTCAACTGCCATCCAGGTGAAGCACATACCCAGTGAATGCTCCACAGCCATCGTGCAGCAGACTGCCAACTGCACATGAGCTGAGAAGAAAGGATGTTTTCAGCCATTTAAATTAGAGCATGATTAAAAGTTCATTTTGTGACTGACTCTGAGATCAGGTTCGGGAATTTCTCTTGGACCCTGCAGAATACTCTGCTCTTTGCTGTAAGTGTCACCGGATCTTTAATGACCGCAGTAAGGACTCTCCTATAGCACAGTTTCCCCATCATCTCACCAAAGCATTGCCTTTTTTTGTTTGATCAAAAGTTAATACTGCAGCTTACTGACTCAGCATCACAATAAGAATAAACCAGGTTTTCCCAGAAGGTCTAAATAAGCTGACCACGGCTTGATTTCAATCACATGACAAAATTACATTAGGGGAATTCAACTGCTGACAAAGTTGCCTATAATTGGAAAAGTTATTGTTCTGTAATGTAATTTGCAGTTTATAAGTGCATATAGCATTAAATGAACATGAAGCCTCGACATGTTTCAGATCGAGAAGACCAAGCAAGTGGCACAGCGGACCAAAGAGAACACGTTACTGCGACAGCACAGGGAGGTGTGGATCCAGGAACAGGCCAAGCTAGTTAAAGCTTGGTAAGGCTTTATACCACAGCTGATACTGCTGCACATTAAAAATGATCTGTGATAAACTCTAATGGAGTCTTTGAGTCCAAAGGTGATAACAGTACCATAGATGATTAAACCCTCAATATCTTCAGTACGCACAATATTCATGATCTTTCATATTTTCTGACACCTGACACATAGATTTCCCAAAGCCATCACAAAACAAAATCCCAATCTAGCATAAAAGAAATTAAACTTTGGGGAAGACTTCTTGGATATGAGCTAATTAAAGAGAGAGTATCATTCACTTAATAACCTTGTTAATGAGGAGCAGTGTGGATGTTAGGGGATTTTAAAACGCCAAAATTCTCATTGTCATTAAACCAATTCCCAGGTTTGCTAATATAGTTTAGCTCAACAATATTCAAGAAGTCCTTGGGGAGGAGCCGAGGTACATCAGACTTCAAAATCACCACAGACCTGTCTGCCAATGACAGTGACCAGAGAATGGCAAATGACATACATCTACACACCTAAACACATCTCTCGCTAAAACAAACTTCTGAAACATTCTCAGCCAGTCAATCAAACCAATTTTATTTTTATGTAGTGTACTTCACAATTAAGTGTCAGAGGATGCTGGGGCAAAAGGCTTCAAATACAAGGGCATGTCAGTCACCATCGTGTGGCTGCTTTAAAAACCACAGATTGAGTTGGAACATAAGTTGCTAATAACTCCTCAAGGTAAGATGGCCCTTTCAAGGCCCATATCATGTGAGTGCTATCTTGCAATCAATATACTGCAGGTATGAACATCAGTAACTTGGTGGTATTAGACTGAAGTTACATGGCTATGCTGATTCACTTTCCTGCCTATTGAGGTGGAGCTGTGACATTGCTGCTGCCTCGGTGTGGCATTGCAGGGCTATTGTGATATGGCAGACTCATCAGCCCACAGCCCCGTGGGTGTCCTGTGTGTTCTGTATGCCATGCAGTGTGTGAGAAGGACAGTGTTACCTGCAGGGGAGATCCTTTTCCCTGGGTAATGAACGTACCTGAGAGCGCCAAGGTCATACACAAGCCTGTGGTCGGTTAATGAATGGATTCTGAAGGCAGCAGGACTGGGGTAACCTTTAACCATGAGGAAAGCAAAGGCAGTAAAAGAAACTCTCTCCATGGTCATAGTTTCATTCATCTTTGAAAAATGGGCCCATAAATCAACAAATTGAGGGCTGGAATGTGCAGCGGTTAGGGTGTGTAGATTTGTGTTTTACACTTGCTTCCCTGACGTTTTCTCTTATGTTCCAGCGAAAAAGCAGATTTGGAGGTTCAAAACTTTATGGAGGAAAATGGAGTGGACCCTGAATTCACATTACAGATGTTGGACTATGGTATACTTCCTCAGATTCTCATCACCTGTGATACTCTGTTCTTCTTTGCAATGATGTTGGAGCATTTTTCCGTTCCCATTCCCCTGTTCTTACAGCTGTTGTAAGTTTTGATTTGTAATATTGCACCTTAAAAACCCTACACGTCACTAGAGATAAGAGATCCGACCAGATGAATAAATCGTGAGTATTTATAATTATTTTTATTGTATAATGATAATGTATGCCTGTGGACAGAAATTTTGCTGGAAAAACAGCGTGAGGGATTCAGAGACACCACAGTCAAACCGATCTGGCAGCTAAGGGAGGACCTGAAGTACAGACTGACAGAAGTGCGACTGCATGCGTCACAGAACACCCCTGACTTCCAGACCACTGACCAGGAAGCAGTACTGGAGCAGGTAAGCAAAAGGAATTCTAGGGTGGCCTCAAAACCAGAAGGCAACCTGATATTACACAGCCAAAATTAAAATTATTTAATTCTCGAACTGAACTACTTTGTGACACATGCGATATAACCAAAAAATATTTTTTTAAATTCAGTAAAGAGCTGGGAGTTTAAGTCCATCACAGCTGCATATAAGAGTAACAGGCTTTTCATTTTCTAGTGAAAATTGCTGCTTTTGTGTTCCAAATTACACAAAATTACTTCACTTTGCACACTGTACTGAACTGTAAATTAAAGCATTATAACCAGAGTGATATAATTTATGAGGCTTCCCTTTAAAATGGACATGCACAGTCCACTGTAAAAAAAAAAACATATATATATAAAACAAATATATGTACAATTTGCATATAAAATACACAGCAGTAATCCATGTGTTGGCAGTATTCAGAGTAAATGGAATCTGTGGTAGAGGGTAAGTGATAAGAATGTGAAATGAAAGGTGTAATTTAATATGTATTTAACATTCATCTCAGCAGTGGCTCACCCACACTCTCAGATAAGGCTGCTTACCTTGCTTTCATATTGATATGTTTTTCCCTCTTTGATTTGCTGTTGTTCCATGCCTGGAGGTATGACATATAAATACAATATAAGAGGAAGATTGTTGCAGGGCAAAAAACAAGGTTCTCTTTCATGTCTTGTGACAACATAATTGCCACTGAAAAAATATTTTTGTTGTTCACAAATAATCATTCCCCAAAATAGCATTAAATGCAACAGTGGTAAGATGGGTCTATATGGTTATAATTTATATTTAGCTCTCTTGGCTCACAGCCCATAGCAAGTCTTATGTTCTTGCACAACATTTCTCACTGTATTTCTTGTCCTACAGAAATGTTCTACATAACTTTGTGGTGAAACTTTAGTTAGCATGACAGAAACAGTAGGTGTGTATTTCCTTCCACTGGAACTCGTTGTATGTGCTGACATCACCTCAGATGCTGTTCCTCATGATTCAAAAGCAGGTTCAGTTTCCTTGGTCACCAGAGCTCACACCAGCGATCACCCCATCTTTTATAGTCACCATTGTAAACTCTTACAGCCATGTTGGTTGTAATTATAGGTGATAATTACTTGTGTGGCTACTGCTTTTCATATACTTGCTATCCCTTATTTATCAGTGTGTTTCCATCTTTACTACCTATATATAGTAGAATAGTGCCTTTGGGTGGTCATATACCTTTATGACCATATTGTGCATGGAGATTGTGTATTGTGTATGTTGTTTTGGTTGGTTGATGCAATATCTCTCTCGATCTGACTTATAGCCTTCATTTCTTTCAAACAGTTCCATAATGCCTCATCAAGAATGGATATCATGTTTTTAATTTGTTAATGTTTTTAACTTTGAAAGTAATCATGAGAACACACCAATTTTAATCATTTGCATAATTTATCCTTTGTTGCTTAGCTTATTTCCAATTTGGCCAGTGCCTATGGACATCTACCAAAATTGTTGTCTAATGTCTTTTCATTTGAGGGGTAAAATAAGTTCCCTTGTGTTTGCCAGGTTACATTATTTCAACCCTGCAAAGCTGCTTGCAGCCTTAAGCTTCTGTTTGTACTTATATCTCAATATGTAGGTTAAAATTGTGAAGGACCAGCAAGAAGCAATTGTAGAAAAACTGCATACTGAATGTTTATCCATGGAACAAGATATCTTTTCGATGGGAATTCAGGTAGGATCATGGGCAAGACAGCGTGAATTTATCATCTGAGTAGGTCTGATGTTATATTCAACAAACTTTCTGCACTTTTGCCTTTGTAGGAACATCTCTTCTCTCCAGGGATTCAGGAAGATTTAGAACAGCTTCCTGATGTGATTCTGAGTGCATGGTGTCCCTACCCTGATTTGAAGGCATCCTTACTTCAGGAGTTTCAAGCCCTCACTGAGAAGTTTGAGTCCAAACTACAGTGTATCAGGCAACGACTAAGGGACATAGGCAGGTGAGAGATCTTATTCCTCTTTCCTACAATGGGATTTTAACATTAATTTTATCTAGGTAAGGAACACCATTTAATTAGGTTTTAAAGTTTGCATCTTGGGATGAGGAATTGATGATTCTTGCTCTTTTGTCCTTGAGGAAAGTACTTATCCCAATTTGTTTATGTAAATATTCAGATATGTAAATATTCAGATGTTTAAGTAAATGCTGGTAATAAATTAAGTCAGCGATTCCCAACATTTATTAAAATTTGCATCCTGGAATTTGAAATGATTCTGCAGCACCCATAGCAGTGGCTACACAGATATGCTTTTTTGCTATAAAACTGTTAGAATTGGGATTTCTCTACTGTTACTTTTATAGCAATCCAACGAACTGCTGGATTCAGCCATCTTTTCCACCAGTTATTGAAAAACTAAATATCATTCTATTTTATTGACCTGCGTTTGGGTCAATGCCGAAACAATAAACCTTGGAAATGTGTTTTACTTCGTTTTGGCAATAAATGTATTCATCTTTTTTTATTTGCCTTGTACAAACCTGAATGTTTTGTAGATATGAACAGAAATGTATATAACACAAGAGAGATCTATATTTATAAAGTGAGAAGGTTTATCCTTTTTGAAATTTGGGAAAAGGTTTATCCTTTTTGAAATGATCCATCCAAATATACCCAGTAGGATAAAGGGTGAATGAAACAACACTGCCAGTTTGCCAGCATTTAGTGAGTGTCTGGTGTTATAAGTAACCAGAAAGTGAAAGCAACAAGATTTGGGATTTCAGAACAGTTTACATGTGATTGCACTTTTCACAGTAAAATTAGATGTATATTTATCTGCCCTGTCATTACCCCAAAATTTTCCTTGTAAGTTAGTTTCATGTAGCATGTCTGCTGACTCACAACCTGCCACCAGCCCCCTAACCCTCCCCCCTCCACAATATGAAATGAACTCAACTACTATCACGGAGCTGAGTTTCTACATTTACAATTTTCTGAGGTACAAGTTTCCTGAGGTTATTTTCTATCAAAGACGTTCCCACATTAAGCTGAGAAACACTAGTGTAATTTACCCTCAATCAGGGCAAGGCTAAGCTGACAAATAATGTAATGATGTCCTCTGAAATGACAGACAAAAGACAGACATTTTTTGCCTTGGAATTTCTTATCACTTTCAAAACCAATTAAAACATAACTGTTTCAGAGAACAGGGATCGTATCCCCCCACTTGTGAAACAGTCATGAGGTTTGAAAGCTATGGGCTCAGCAGAAAAGACCAGGACAATTCATCGATGGTTTCTCTCCCTGGGGTGGCCTTTGGTGTAATGGATTGGCTCCAAAGCAACAGGAAGCTGATTGCATTTATATGCTGTAATCAAGATTTACTTTGGTAATCATGTATTACAAATATGAAGTCTCTGATCTGTTTAATCATATTCCTAAACCTCGATAAGCATGTTTTCTATTCAAGCAGGCAAGCGGAAAGAATTACCGCTATGAACTTCTCTATGGAGTTCCACCTATGTGCAAATACCTTTGGCTCTGCAATACCTTTGTAAAGGGTACCTTTTTACCTTTGTAAAGGGCACCAGGGACTGGTCTATTAAAAAACATAGTAGTGGTTCACCTATAATAACTAAAAATATCTTTTAAATATTAAGTTCATGTCTGGAGAGACGCAAATTAATTGACAGTAAATCCCATGGAAAGAGGTCACACTTCCTCATTGGACTGTAGGAGGTGCGGATATGGGAATGGCATTTACCAGATGAATCCATCCCTCCACTCTTTCAGATGCTGTGGTTGGCCTGAGGAGGACCACATGATGTTCCAGTTGGTCATGCGTCAATACCCACACAACCTGAGCAACCACAGAGCACTCTCCATGGACATGCTACGGAGAGTTCTCCCTCACAGGTCGAGACAGGATCTGGTAAGTAGCTCTTTCTCTTCTAACTGTAGTCACCCTCTCTGTATCTCTTTTGACCATTCATTTCTCTGATCCTTCCCTTGTATATTTTTACATGGTCAGTGCTTCTACTGTCTCTCCTTTTGATGTCTCTTTAATTCCCTGGTCAGTGGCTGTAATTCCTCCTGGTCCGTGTGTCTCTAAAGCCCCCTGTTCAGTAGCCATTCCAATGTGTTGTAGTGTCGGTGGAGCTGTAGACTGGTGAATGATGCGCTTGACAGGCTGTGAGATGCGGCCTGTCACCGTCAGCGGATGCGGCCTGTCCCCCGCTCTAACTCTCTCGCCGCTCTGCCGCCCGTTCTACCTGCGGCTCTCCGATCACCATGGCAACCACCAGTAGTACAACTCTCCCTTCTTCAAGACTTATTTCAGTGTCGTTTCCTGCTGGGTGCTACCCCTAATGGAAGAATCAGCCCATTGAGTTTGTAAAAAAAAAAAAAAAAAAAAGGTTCATTCCTTTCCCACTGATTCTGTGTCAGTTTCTTTTTCTGTTATATTTTTATTTTAAAAAAAGGGCAAGACTGATGTGAGGAATATAAAGGAATATCAAAAGCAGTATGTATGCATACATTTGTGTGTGTGAATAATATATAAGAAGCCTTATATTTGTTTATTTATAACAGGAACATCAAACCTTTCAAAGCATGTGAAAAACTTCTCTTGCAGAATAGATTAATTTAAGCGAATACAGGTATGACAGATTAGTATAGTGCTGATTAAAACAGCTTTGAAACTTTATGCCTCAAGATTATTTATCCCTAAAGAAGCATACGTGTTTCCACAGCAGGAATAGCTAAAAAAAGTGGTTACATAATACGATAAAAAGGTACGCAACACAGTGCAGTACAATAATAAAGTAAGAGAATTAACAAAAACTGAAAAAGCTCAGGCCAAATGTTAAAAACCTCAATTATCATGATTTACAAGTTATTATATGCTTCAGTGCTGTATTTATGTAGCCATCATATCCATAGTACAGCAAGCATCATACTCACAGTGGACTTGAACTATCTCTGGTGTACGCCTGTGATTTCATATGATGCTAGACTGTATAAATAATGACTTACAAAAAGGGCCTATTCCATATGCAGTCACCAGAGTGCAATATTCAAAACGCTACTAACAGTTCGCTTGTTCAGTGATCCCTGATCTGTCAGCTTCAGTAGACACCATATTAAATATTCTGCTTTTGCTACATTACAGCTGGATATTGAGCATCTTGCACAATGTTGGTTATTCAAACTGCAGTCTCTGTACTCATGTGAAGCCATATGGGTCTGCTGTACACCCCCTTGGTAATTATGTAAGCTATCTGTTAGTAGTCCCATTTTGGTGCCAAAATGTCAATAGCACAACCTCCTGACATATGGATTTTCTCAAACAATCAACTTCTCTTACTTCTCTCCATGAAACTTGGGCAGGTTCTATTACATAACTGGCAGAGGACCCATCTGTTACATACTGCCTAATGAGTTTTGTGAAACCACTGTGAAATTTTATCTCCTTTTAATCACTTTTGAGGGATTCTGTACTATTTCTTATTACAGGAGCTATAGCTTCAAATTCTGATTATTGTTCCATGGAAATTAAAAGAGATTTGTATTTTAATAAGATTTGTGCTATAAAATATAAATGTAAAATGTAAAATAAGAGAGGAGGGGACACTGCATGGCAGCTTAATTAAACGTAATTACTTATTTGGCAGGTATTCTCCAGTATTAAAGCCGACCTACCCAGCTGCCCCATCCTCAGACTTAATTGGCACATGTGAAGGTTTCCAATTGATTTCTTACATCTTACTTCTATATACATTTTTAATACTTACTGACAAAGTATCAAAGGGAAAAAGTTTTCATTTGTATTTTATAACTCCTCTGAAAGACTGAGGGCTAGATTCAGTTAAACACACTGAAGTCCCTGCTTTCCACTTGGCAACTGATGCCTTTTATTTGCTAATTTCACAGTGATGCAGTTTTAATTTTAACCTCGAGCACCAGCATTCTTATAATAGCAAATCAACTTGCTTCGATTTTGGGTGGGTTGTTCATAAAATTAGGTGTTGTTAGGGCAATTGCTGAGTTGTTTTATCGATTTTAGTGGCACAGTTAGGAATGAGCACCTATTTAGGTGGGTGCCTGAGACATGCAGACAGGCACAGACATGCCTGAAATGGGCTATTTGTGACCCAGAAAGATGATAGTTCAAGCCCAAGTTTGGCCACAATATGATCAGTAAAGCTGTTGGGCCCTTGAGCAAGGCCTTTAACCCCACACAGCTCCCAGGGTGGATTGGCCCCTGCTTAGTCGACTGTAATTCACTTTGGATAAAAGAATCAACTAAATAACTGAAATACAATGTACTATCTTGTAATCACACCTCATAGAATTGAGATCATTCAAGTGATGCAGTGTGAGATAGGCAGAGACATGGGAAGTATAGGTGAGGCAGACACTTTGAACAGACGTTCACATTGAACATTATACAGAGGCAGGAACACATTGAAGATGATGAGACATCACAATCAGGTTTGGTACATGTATTAATATGCATAATTATGTACATTAATATACATGTTTTTCTCTGCCCCCAACCCTTGTCTTAAATTGGCTGAGTTGTCAGCTCCTCTCGAGTTCAATAAGAGCAGTCAGCTGTCTAATGCTGCAGACCGTCAGTTAGCCGCCATTAGTCCATGCATTTATATCATCTCCCTGTGCGTTCCACTAAAGCGGTCATGCGTGGTCGCTACTTCTGTGCAATCGATTGCACGATGATGAATGACCGCAGGCTCACCCTGCTCACGGAGCAATGACTGCAGGAAACTCTCTCAGACCAGAGATATCTAATCCATGTAGTTCTGCTGTTCAACTGTGAACCCCATGAGTGTTGTTGTTCTACTGTGAACTATGCACATGTGATGCTGGTCTATGTATGTAAAAGTGTGTATACTCTAGTCTAATGTACTAAGTACTAATATATATATATATATATATATATATATATATATATATATATATATATATATATATATATATATATGGATGTTACCTTTACTGTTAACTGTGCATATTTATCAGTCTTCCACTGTGAAATAAGTGGGTGATTTGTATGTGGACTGTAATCTTTGTAGGTACATCTGTGGTTTATAGTGGCTGTGTATGTATTACGGTTCCATGCAGACTCACGTGTGGGTTTGCTGTCGCACAGTATTCAGTGTGGTTAGGTTACTCGAGGAACCTACCCACATGTTTTACTGGGCGGTATGAGGTTCTATTTGTGGTCCAGTCTGAATTATGAGGTGTGTTCCGTTGCAGAAAGACCATGAGCAGTTTTGGGAATGGTACCACTTCGCTCTGGCCCAACAGCGGGCACTTCTCCAGAGCTGGCAGCACGTTCGGGCCAGTCTGCTGATGAAGTCTCTGCTGATTCTGGAGGAGGCTTGGGCAGCCCACCGGGAACAGCTGGCCCAACAGAGCGAACGGAGACAACAACAGGAGATCTCCCAACAGCTGAAGGAAAAGGTACAACACAGAGGTTTATACTGAAACTTTAGGACACATAAAAAGGTTGGCCCTCTTAGAGAATAATATCCAGGGAAAGTGTTTGTTTGCCATGGTTGCCTTGCAGCTATGGCCCTATGGCTAGAAATCGTCACCCATTTTGAGGACACCAATCATCATGAGGAATTGGCTGCCATACTATGAGAACTATTTTGGATCACGAAAAACCGCAGAAGTTCTGTGCAATACATTTTAGTGTCATAGATCCTACTCAGACAGTTTTCTGCAGATTTTCCAAAAGGCAGTGTCACCATTTCTGGTTCCAGACCTTATTTTTGAAAGGCTGGGTCAGCAAAGTCTTGTTGTGCCACATGAAAGGGTAGCTGGACCTTTTTATTAAAAAGTCACATTGCTCTATGAGAAACTTCAGTACTTGGCTTTTCTTGGACATGCTTTTACAGGTGGCTGTAGATGGTAATGTCTTTCCCATTCCACAAGTCCATTTCTGGTTTTGGGCTGAGGCTGGTGGGTGGGGTCACCTCAATTGTTTAATAGGCTGAACTGTGTTAATTGGGCCACATGTGACTAAGCAGCCACAGGGTATGTACGCATGCTTATGTGCGGGGTTGAGTTTCAACTGGGAATTAGGAGTGGTAAGGTTAGGAGCTTGACTCCTGGTGATTTGATATTGTTCACCCCCAGCTGGGGGGTAGGTATGTTGTTTTGAGTCAGTATTTGTGCATTTCATTCAAGTTCATTTTTGAACTGCCCAAATGTGGGACATTCATTTTCATTCCTTGTAAGAGGACCCCAAAATCGAGATGGTTTTTGGTTGTGTAAAAAAACCCCCAAGCATGGGAACTTTAAGACACAAATTTATTAGTGAATGAAGAAACCGTTATGCTCTCCTTTGTTTCCCCCATGTTTGTCCTGAGGGCTCTATTTCAGTTGTGTTTTCTCCCTTCACCCCACAATTTGGTGGACACCATAACAGTGTCTTTTAGATCCACTTCCCACACCCCTCCATATATAGTGGTTGTTTTGTTTTTGTTACCTCCCAGAAGAGAACTTACTCTTGATGGGAGTGGGAACATAACAATGCTGTATACAATATTTTAGGTGAATGACTTCTCTAGAATTACAGTCGAGATTTCCTGTGGGGATAACTGTTAAATTGATATTAATTTGGAAACATAATTTACTGCTATTCTCATTCACTGGTTGCCAAGAGACCTATGATGTTGCGGCATTGAAAACCAGAAGCAGTAAATAAGTATAGCAGTAAATAACGTTTACAAATTTAATTTGTGTCAATTTAACAATTATCCATCAGGTGAACTGTACCAATAGACAAGTCATTCACTTGGTAAGGACTCCTCCAGGAATTGTAAGTGGATTTGTCTTAGCCACGTGGTGTAGAGTAGTGATGGGGAGGCATGATTGACCATTTTAGGGCATGATATTAAAATGATGATATAAAAAATATAAAATTTTTGAATCACTGGAAATCATTGTTTATTCTGTTTGATAATAAGGAATTCTATTATTAAATAATATCTACAGTAGTTTCTCATTAACACATCTTTCAGTATACTCATTACAACTTTAGGAATGGTGTAAATGTTTGGTTATACTTAAATTCTACAGTAATAGTGAAATAGCATAATGTACAGTATCTATTAGTTGTCTTGATGTTCTTGAGTGGATAGACTTTAAAACTGCATAATAGAAAAGTTAAAAACTTAACCTATCATGTCATTCCAATACAGTCCAAAAGTACTGGTACTGGTAAGTTGTTTTTCTAAATGTATTCATTTCAGACTCGACTAACATCTATTGACTCAAGCCTGTTTAGTGCATCTCTCTGTTTACTGTGCATGTGACCATTAAAAACACAAAAATTTCATAACCACACAGTTTTAGTAGAGGAGACTGATTCAGAGCCATTCTGTAACTGCTCTATAAAATTCTGTAGAATTTCAGTTTTACTGGAACAATACAGCGGTCAGTGTGTGAGGGAACTTATTGGGCTGTATCTCTGTGATTGAGTATTTATGCATAATCATTCATTAATTAGTCTGTTTAGTGTATAATGAATAAAAAGTTATTACAATCCTTGAAGGGCCCCATGGCCCACTGAACAATGTCACAGCTTGCTACATTTGCGTAGGTTTCAACAATTGATTGCTACACTGGTTGCAATGGCTTCTGGGAAGTCTGGCTTGCTGATGATGAGGGTCACAACAGACGTGAAAAGGCAGCTGCTCGGCTCTGTCTGTCTGGTACCTCCAGATACAGATTTCATGACTGGAATCATTTTTCCTGCTTTTTATCAATGCTGAGCTTTTCTGCACATCCCAGCAAGAAAAAATGCTGGTATAAGTGGTGACAGTCTCTGTAGAAAAACTGGGACGTTAATCTTGTTTTTAAAAAACAATACATTTTCACCAAGTACTCTGTATCCATCCTATTATTGCAAACTCTATCAAATGTATCACTAACTGTAGTCATATATCTGAGGTTGAAGATACTGTAATATAATTACTAAGTTAAAGGCTGTAGTTATATCTTGTTCAGTTTTTCTCAAGTCTCTCTGCTGATAGGACATTTATCAAATAGAATTGACTTAAAAGTATGGGCACGAACACACACACACACACACTCAATCACACACACAATTTAACATTTACACATGAAAATATACTTATGCACACTGAAACACATGCATACATATGTACACAAATCTTGCATACACATAAAGAAGTCTGCACACTTATATAGGTCTGCAAGTGAAATGCACCCATACACTAGCACAAGTAAACATGTAGTATTCGTCAATGTAATTTACGCAAGCACACGCACACGTGTGCTCAGATACAGTAGTTTGGTGGTCATTGTGTTTTTTGGCTCTCTGGGCTCTCTGCACCAGGCACAGTGAGGAGCCATCTTATCTGGGCCAGGGTGGAGCTTGATTGATAGTGCAGTTATGTGCACTGGGTACAGAGGGTGTTGGAGAAATGCGCCTCCCCTCAGCTGTGATTCCTCACCTCTCTTATGTAACTGCCTGTGAAAAGACTGTCAATGTGATAAATAGTACAGATGAAATAGGTATTGATCAAAACACATTTTTTCATGGTATTTACTATATTTTTATGTTTTATCAATGTTTGCATGAGTGTATTGTTTTGACCTTTAAGGGGTTCTGATTTTTGCACTTTTATTTGCAATTGCATGGGTAGAATTTTTCTATGCAAAATTGTCTCAGATTTTTGCATAATTATTTTGTTACACATATAGAAATTAGACGTTTGTGCATTATTGCAGATGGCAGGATGGCCTGACAAGTGTCCTAGTAATGTTCATGGCTTTTGAGAAGTGTTAGAAGAAATATGGAACACATATGCATAAGAGCTTGTTACAAAACTATGCCTGAATGCCTTTCATGTGTTATTTTTCTGAACCGTACTATTTTTAGGAGTCATGGAATAATTTTCCAGTTATGTTATTTTATTTTTTACATAATTTTCCAGTTTTATGCTGCTCCTTTTTTTATCATACATTCTGTAAAATATCTGTTGTGCAGCACTATCCATAAATGGAGCTGTATCAAAATGAGGATTGACTGAATGATTGACAGATCCCTTGAGGAGAATTTCAGTCGTTTGGACAGGAAAGGGTGCTCACACTATAATGTATATGTATAATTTTGCTTTTTGAATAAGATGTTACAATTTATGAAGGCCTGTTTACATTGAATGCAACAACATGTTTGTTGCCTTACAGAAATATGTAAATATGTCCCAGATGTTTTTGCAGTGGTGTACATAAGTGGCAAGGAATGGAACATACTCTGTTAAATCTTTACATTTCTGTGCTAAATTTCAGTTATGTCTGACCCCAAACAGCAAAATTTCATTTCAGTGCAATATTTTGCTTCCTTGAAACTGTGCTTTGAAAATGCTGAAATTTGTGGTGGTATCAATCTAGCATAGGTACGACTGCACTGTACTTGTCAGCAGAAAACAATAGGATCAAATCCCAGATACAACACTGCATAATCAAAGTAATCAAACAGTAATACATTCTGTATTTGTTCCATTCAAATGTGTACAAAAGGAAGATGTGTTTAAAAAAGATCCATGTGAGCCAACCTAAAGAACAGCTTCTGCTTAGATGCTGAATAATGTAATGCAATTTTGGAACCAGAGACCTCGCAATACACTGCCTAGCAAATCCAACAGACTGGCGGCTGGGCTCATTTGACACTCTAATAAGGAACATCATTCTGGTCCCACACAACTGTTCACGGATCATAGGTTTCCGTCAGCACTCTAATTTATCTCATCGTGCGGTAATAAGTTAGATCATTTATTCACCATGTATTTGAGTGTGTCTTACTAATAAGCCTGCGTGAATGCTGAGCATTTAAACACTGTGTCTAAGATAAGCTGTTTCCTCTGCACGCTGCACAGCCCTGCGGGGTCACTGCCTCCCAGTGTCTCAGTCATTTCAGTTCAGTTTGAGGCTGGGAGCACAGTCTCCAAGAAGAGGTCTTAAAACCCAGCTCTGCTTTCCAGTGGAACCTCATTAACTGAAAGAAAAGGATTCTTATGGCTAATGTTTCACACAATAACAAAATGCTTCCTCTCGCCATATAGGCAAAAGCGACGTGTTCTCCTATTGGCCGTGACAAATGATAATGAATTTGTTTTAAGGCAGGGCACAGGATGTAAGGTAGATTGAGATAAATGTTTAAAAGCAGAAATGAGGTGAAATTGCTCACCGTGTGTATGGGGTGTGTGTATGTTTTGGTTTATAATGCTTAGTACAACTCTCCTGTACAATACAACTATATGTACACAACAAAAACCACAATAGCCTAATAATGCTATTATTATGCTATGTGCAAATATTACATATAAATATGTACTTTCATATGTGCCTTTGTGAGAGACAGTTTAAAAATACAGCCTTGATTGCACTAAACTCACTAGCTACCTAAAAAGAGAAAGATAAAATACTGAGGTGTAATTAACATACTGAAGAGTAAATATGTAATGGAAAATACATAAAGCCTCTTCAAACAATGCAATAATTTAAGGTTTTGCAATGTATGCAATCAAGTATAATTTCACTTCAACTGGCACTTTCCCAACCCTACTATTGGAAATTGAAGAGGACAAACTTTGCAATTTTCGACTGCTGCGTTTCTGCTGTTTTTAATCTGACAAAGGTAAACATTGTGATGTATTGAGTTTGGCTGAGCTCCCGCAATGCTTCCAAATTAGTGTTTAAGCTCTTAACAGACAGAAAATAGTGCCTTTTATTCCCTGAGCTGGTTGTTGGGATCGATTTGTTCCCGGTACGAACATGCAGTGGACTCTGCTTAATTCCCCATCTCTTTTTGTTTTGGGGGGAGGGCTGTGCTGTGTACCAGTGGGACTGTAGAAGCGTCCGTCTTAGTCACGCTGCAAACCTTGAGTGCATGCTGCAGGGGCCCCCTCAGCCATCCTGTTGCTCTTTCCCTTATTAACAGCGTGAGTGTGTCCGGAGTGCGTCAATCTGTAGTTCAGAGCAAATAGGGCTCAGGTGTCTGTCTGTCGGGGGTGTGGAGAGAGGGCATATGGTGGGAGATTGGGAGGAACGAAGCGTTTTGTGGTACAAATGTTTGTGCTTTTGAGAGGCCCCTCTCGAGACTCTCTGAAGCATGCTTCTATTATCGCACTGGAGATTACAAATTAAATCTAACACTGGAAATACTCAAATTTCTTTTAGTAGAAAATAAAAGTGGACATTACTGGTGCTTTCATCATCTGTAGTTCTGTTATGACCAGATTTGGCATTAGTGGTTCCTGCCTGTCTTCAGGGACGGACTCATGGCATGATGGACTGTGAAGCTGAATCTTTCAATGAGATGACTTTGCCTTTGAGCAATGATGAGTGGCAGTGACTTTGTGTGTGTGTGTGTGTGTGTGTGTGTGTGTGTGTGTGTGTGTGTGTGTGTGTATGTGTGCACATGCATGTATGTATGTATGTATGTATGTATGTATGTATGTATGTATGTATGTATATGTGTGTGTGTGTGTGTGTGTGTGTGTGCACATGCATGCGTACGTATGTATGTATGTATGTATGTATGTATGTATGTATGTATGTATGTATGTATGTATGTATGTGTGTGTGTGTGTGTGTGTGTGTGTGTGCACATGCATGCGTACGTATGTATGTATGTATGTATGTATGTATATGTGTGTGTGTGTGTGTGTGTGTGTGCACATGCATGCGTATGTATGTATGTATGTATGTATGTGTGTGTGTGTGTGTGTGTGTGTGCACATGCATGTATGTATGTATGTATGTATGTATGTATGTATATGTGTGTGTGTGTGCCTGCCTCTTGAAATCACTAGCTGCAGCAGTGGCGTGCCCAGCAAGAGGAAGTGGCCAGACTAGAGGCGGCCATGGCGTCCAGGAGACAGGAAGAAGAGCAGGACCGGCTGAAGAGGGAGCAGGAGAAAGACAGGGCCCGGAGAACTGCACAGAAACAGAGGGTAAAAATCCAATTAGCTCTCCCACTGACAGCTCTCAGCACACATCCACATGTACAAGATCCAACACAGCACCCTCATGACCTGCTGAATTTTGTATTTGAGGTCTGGATTTATGAACCCATTTCATTACTAAACAATGATTTTAAAGAAATAGTTTACCCTCTGGTCAGCCTTCACATTAGAGCCTGATGTTGTCTGTAAATTGGCTGTGAATGCTACTGTGCCCCCTAACCAAACTGACAGAGAGGATTCCAAGTGCACATCTCAAAATAACATTAGATGGGATAAAGGAGTGAACTGTTGTCCAAATAAAAATGAAGAACCCATCAGAGAAAGATTACAGACCGAAGTTATGGGCCTTCTGGAATACAATATGGTCTCCTTACAAGAGTGCAATTTACACTCCTTATTTATTCATTTATATCGCTATACTTCTTAAAGGCAAATTAGGTAATAAAATGAGATGGAAAGCAATCCACTGTGCACAGTATCATGTGTGAATTGTGGTGTTGTCTATGACTCAGTTACATTCATCACTGATGATGTAGAAATGACAGTGCTTGATACTACATGAGTCGATACAAGAACAGGCAGGGCTTGCAAGTCCCATGCAGAGCTCTGGTTCACATCTTCACTGTGGAGTGCACATCAGTGCATCTAAAATATCCTATTCCCATTGCCTCAAAATGATGAATGTTTATCTTTTCATTACAGAGCTGACATTTAGAAATATACAATTCAGTATTAAATGTAGTACTATTGATATTACAGATATTTTTACTGTATATATGTAACATGTGGTCTTACAGTCACGATAGCTCATCTTTGAAAAGGCAGTTACCATCTGCAATTGGGGGAACATGAAGGGTTTAAAAATGCCTGCAAAGCAACAGGAAGAGGAATTAGAGAGTAGTTGGATTCATTAACTTGATTAATGGTTTATTTGGCTAGATAAAGAGAGGGGGCAATGCCTGGCCCTCCTGTGTTTGTCTTGAAATGCACGATTGTGGACCCGTGCCCCCTCGGCGTTCTCACAGTCCGTATGGGAGCAGTCTGTTTTCCGAGCCTCTTTAATTATTAGTTACTCCTGAGGGGCCGCTGCGAAGGTGGCAGGGAGCAGGTGAAAGCAGATTAATGGCAGTGTTTAGGCTAAAATGGATTATGTATTACTCTAATAATCTCACTGACAATGAAACATTATCTAATTTCCAAACAAATCTATTTTCTACACTCAATCTGATTCTTGTGCTACCCAGGTCAATAGGACGATATCGTGCAGAAGTTTTGCCATTGTTTGTCACACTTTGAGCGTGGGACACTTTTTAATTTATTTAATAAATCTGCATCTGTGTGCTGTGATATGAACAGCCCTTTTCCATGTGGTTTTCACCTTCTACCATCAGGGTTATGATTCAATTATAAGTTTAAATGTAATTCATGGGAAAATTCCCATTCAACTCTTGTGAAGCAGGGGATTAATCATACTTGGATTGAGGTAATTTAATTGCACTGAAGTCATTGTCTTGGGGAGAATATTTAACTGGAACTGAAACTTGTAAATTTTATTTGTAAAAAAATCAATTGTACTGATCAGATTTAAAATATGAGGTAATCATATTTGAATTACATTTGTGTAATTGATGTTAACCCTGTCTATCATTTGTCTGTCACCATTTATATGCCACTTCAGAATGAGTTGTGATTATTTGATTAATTTTTTGGCCAGATGTTGTCTGATGGTTGCCGTAGAGACATTATATCATTGTAGTAAATATTGAACTAAAATTCCAGCATGCAAATACACCACTGACAAATGTGTTGATTCTGTCTTCCTACAGATTCTGTCAGTTTTACAGCTGCCCCAATGTCTATAATTTATGCGCAATCTTAGAATTAGAATGCTGTGTATAGGGCTGTGATAGGGCTCTAACCACCTCATGAGCTATGCATATTTGTTTTACTCCAGATTAAAGAGTTCTATAGTGAGAAACAGAAGAGGAGAGAGGAACAGGAGAAGAAGGATCAACAGCGGTTGGAAGAATTGAGGGTGCTCATGGCTGAGCAAGCAAGAAAGGACAACGAGAGGTAACACCACGCCGGGGGTTTTGTGACAGAACAGCTAACCTCATGCCCACGCAAGAATAGTCTGGAACCTGTAGGGCCAGTATTATTTCTGCTCATCATATCATGTGACATTTCCTCGGTTCTCATTGGATGCACCAATGCTGGTCTTGTCTTGGAATGCCAGCTAAGAAATTTGTGTTGGTGGACATTGCACAGACTTGTACAAATGTTAAATCCATGCTTTATAAATATGGCAAATACAATGTACTGGGTTCAAAGTTATTGACAATCTGTGAAACCTCTGTTGTAAATGTCTTGCACCATGGCCTTGGTGGTAGGGTAACAAACAAGAGGAAAGAAAAGAACAGAAATAAAAAACATGGATTCTACGGTGTCTCAGGGGACAGGAGAAGATAGTGTGAATGCACTCAGACTTGTGGCAAAGTGAACCCAGCAGTCTGAGTGCTGCCTGTAGCCCTGGGTGGCACATTGTCCTGAGTGGCAGCTTCAAGGGGACATTTTGAGCAAGGTTTAGGAACATAGCTCTGATTTGTGCCTTTTGCCTCTCTCTCACTCTGATCTCCTTAGGGTGAAGTATCGGGAGGAGCTCCTTCTGCAGCACAAGAGTGAGAAGGAGGCACAGACACTCCTGAAACTGAAGGAGGTGGCAGAGAGACAGGAACGTCTTCAGGCTCTCAGAAACCAGGTACTCCATTTACACAATGCTAATACTACAGAGGGGAGCTACTCTAAATATAAAACTACATCCAAATGTTCAAGATCTTCAGTCAAATCTCATTTTAATAATGAGCAGAAAATGTTAAATTATAATACATAAATAATGAGTAACTATATTAGACTAATTGATGATAATGTCCAATATGATAAATAAACAAAATTAGTTTTTTTCATATTGTTATTGCTGTTGTCCTTTTTAGCAGTAGTATCTTCACTAATCTTTATCAAAGACCTTAAAAGATCAAAATTAATCTGTCCTCTTCCTCCAAGTTTGCCCTTTGCATTGATATCTTACAACTTTGCTGCCATCTGCTGGTAAAGTAAAGCTATAGCATGTGTGTGAATGACGTTCAATATTACATCATATACATTTGCTGAGCAAGACCTGTTCTTCCTCATCTTGCCCAGGTGGCAGTGATAGCAGAGGTAGACCCAGGGAGGATGATGGGGGATACCGAGGCCTGGAAGAGCCGGCATCAGACAGATGAAGAGTTTTTTCTGCACAAGCCTCTGTATAATTTGTTCTCCTTCACTGACAGACAGGTGAGACGGGCCCACAAGCTGCCTATTCATCATTGGTCTGTGGGTGATGTGTGTAAATGTATCCTTTTTCCTGAATTTATGGTATACCTCTCAATCTGACTCACAATTTACATATAATCAGATGATTCACCTTCTATTTAATTTCTATGTAAATAGGGCAGTAAATTGTATTAAATTACTTGATTGTTTGCTGTTCATATTTGATCATGAGATATTCCCTTCAGCAGAAATATAGGCAAACAATGAATTATATTGGCCATGAAGATTATAGTCATGCCTATTTTCAACTGAGTTTGGAAGCTGAATAAATATCAAATAAATAAAGATTGAATTTGGCCATAAGATTACATCTGCATTTGTATTTTCAAGGCAGAAAGCTTTCTCAAAGTGAGTGATTATGCCTTCCACATCTCAATAAAGTACACATCTCAATGTGCAGTATTGTTAAACAATTTACAGTTAATACTGTTGTTTTGGTAGTACTAATAAAGTATTAACTCAAAACAGCATAAACTGATGTAGTTACGATTACCACAAGGCTATGTAAAAAGGCATACAATGTACTTCCATTGATCTTACAGGTAAAAAAGAAAAAATAAATTCTTGGCAAGTTAAAACTGCTGAATATAAAGTACCTGGCTAGTTTTTCAGGTCTGTTTAATGAATTATGTTTGAAATGTACAAGTTCCGATGTTTCCCAAATTGTTGTGGGAAAACAATTTTGCAGATTAAAAACTAAGGATAAATTTGTTTCCTCTATTGTCCAGATTGTCTCTGATCCAAGAGTCCGGATTGAACAAGCCCTGCGGGAGGCAGGATTCCTCAATACGCCATACGCCAGAGAACTTCTGTCTGCTGTGCGTCCTGTTAGGCTGCCCCGGCGGGACACAGAGTCCACTGTGTTTAAATTCTGACCAAAAAACAGTCCACTGTGTTTAAATCCTGGCCAAAAAACAGAGTCAACTGTGTATAAATCCTGACCAAAAAACGGGGTCTGCCAAGTTTAAATTCTGACCAAAACAGAGACCATCAAAATACAAACTGTAAATATAGACTGAACCATGTGTATATCCTGACGTAGTCCACCATGTTAAAATCCTGTCTAGGACAGAGGGTAAATCATGTTTAATTCATGTACAAGACATATAGTCGGCTGTACGAGGGTAAGTCAAAAGTTTTCTGATTCTGACTACTAGGGTTCCAGTTCATACATGCACAGGTTTAGTCTGAACAAAACATGTTTAAACATGTCTCTCAGATCAGTGGATGGCTGCAGACAAGTTCTGTCATTAATACACTTGTCTTAGTCTCCTTAGGGTGCCTTCAAAAAAAGGATACTTTTTGTTCCATGGAAAGAAACAATTTTGAGGTCAGGGCTAATGTAAAATTTTTAACAAAACTCAAGTGGAAATCTTCCCAAATCATTGAAGCTTTGCAACAAGTTAAGAAAATTTAAAACTGCATTGTTAAGAAAAAGGCAAGAAAAGTTGCATCTCGACAATGCACCTCTCATTCTTCGTGGATGGCAAGGGCTGTCCTACGAGAATTTCATTGGGACACCTTACCCCATCCACTCTAAAGCCCTGATCTTGCCCCTTCAGACTTCTTTTTGTTCCCAAAACTCAAAGAACATTTAAAAGGGACACGATATGAGTCCCTCGATAATGCCAAAACTGCCGTTTTGACATAGTGTAAATCAAAGAGCGCAGAATTCTTCAGGTGAGGGTTACAGAGATGGAAACACTGCCTTCAACAGTGATTAGACCTAGATGGAGGATTATAGCTTCACATTTTGATATGTTGATGTAGTAAAGGTTTCTATGATTTTGTAGCAGTACTTTTTGACTTACCCATGCATTACTCCTGTTAAACCCCTGTATTTACAGATAGTCTTGTAAATGTTTTTTTTTTTTTTTTTTAAATCAAGTTGAACACTAATTGATTAAATCTGGCTTTCTGTGTTAGGCCTTGTGACCACAGGGGCCAATCAATAACAGCAGTCACAATGAGGCAAGGCACCGCCCACCTACCGCAACCTTCTCACCTGCAGTTCCCATTGAATTCAATCTGGGCTGCAGGGCCACTCACTGACCCAATCACAAACGTCTTTGTTAATATCAAGCCTGTACATGCATATAGCCACGTAACTGACTGTAAATAATTTTCACAATAATGTAAAGATCTAAATCAAATAAATGTAAAAATTATTCAATAATTTCTGCATATTAACTTTTAAATAAAATGTTCAGTTCAGCCTTTGATCTTTTTTTCATCAGTTTGTGTATCATGTTTATTTCTTCAAGTAGTGTAAATTGTTAGAATACAAAAAACAACTTAAATACTGCCACAATAGTCTTTGCTAAGAATGGGTATCTTACCAAATAACAATGAGAAATATCAATTTATATCTGTTCATGTTTAACCAATAAACATGTTCAGAGCTCCAACCGAAGTTATTGCCTTGATTTCAGTTTAGTCACCTATTTTTGACTGACATAATTTTAAAGACATTCATCATCATCTAATTTTATTTTTATTGTCCACCAGTTACCTACAGTTTAGCAGGAGGCTGCAGAGAATGAATCATGATTTCATTATAGGCTTTTTCATTCTAACTTTGGTCTGAGCAAACTCTTCAGAAGACATTTGTTAAGCTGTCAGAATCAGAAAACTAATTGTACTACTCTCCAATTTGTCTCAGGAAAATGAATAACTGTGCTTTTAGAAACATGCTGACTCATTGATAAAGGTAAATTAAGACAGGTTGAGCTTAGGATACAAACCGAACTGTCTTGGATGTGTTGTTTTCATTAATAATCATACTGTAACACACCAGGGGAGATTATTTTAAGAATTTGATTTTGGCATGTCCCATTTTTGCTCACAGCAGGATCTTGGAAGCACAGCTGTGGCACAGACAGGGTAGGTTTATAGTGTAATTACCTGCTGGTGTGACATGGGCCATGTGAAAGCCTTCCCCCCCAACCCACTGAGAAGTTCTTGACATGACACTCAATTTTCCCTCAACATGCAAGCCATGACACTTCAGCACATTACAATTACTCATTCATATGAACAGAACCTGAACAACAATCACATGCCCATGCAAGTTTATTGTTTGAGATATTTCAATCAACAACAATCGCAAACTTCACTTGAGGTAAAAATGTAGGATGAACATACATAATGCAATTTCATGTTTTTTTTTTTTAACCAACAATATTTTTTATGCAATGCATCCATACAAATGCAACTTTTGTACCAAACAATATCAAAATGACAATGGAACAGCATTTACACTCTCACTAACTAAAGAAAACTAAAAAGGACAACCAGACTAAAGTTGTTACTGAAATATCACAAAATCCTACACTGATCATCATGCACTTATATACTATACAGTGGTAGAGGACAGACGGTAGTCTGAAATAGAGAATCCAGCTTGCGTTTGAAAAAGCAGGTGTTGATTTGATTCCATCTGGATTCTGTTTAAAACAGCCAGATTCTTTTTATTTATGGCAGCCGCGATCTTTCTAGTCAACGGCAGACTGCTTAGATGAGAAGTTCTAGTACAGCTGCATGGTCCTTGTTACAACACTTCTCACAGCAAGAGGTGCAATTACACTTATGAGCATTTAGTGCACAAGCAAAGAAGGTCAGTACAAGCCCTTGGTGTTAGTGTCATTCAAACCAGTTGTGAGAAGCCTATTCTTTTGTACTCTGATAAATGAAATATGAACAACAAGTCCATCGCTAAAAATATATATGTTCAATCTGAGAACATTCATACAAATACTACAAGCACCAAGTGTCCGTACTTAACAATGGGAATGAGTACAAAAAATGTACATCTAACATGAATAAAACAATGATTGTACATAAATAACCAATAGAACTGAAAATAAAAAACGTTTAAGGGAATTCAAAGTGAAGAAAGGAATGTGAGCACTGTGTTACATGAAGGAAAGCACAAAGTGACTCGGCAGCACATCCTTTGCTCCTCTTTTACTCCAGGTCCTCCTCAGGTGCAATGGAACTTGCTGGTTCAGACGTTACACCTGTTAACACAGTTTGAAGTCAAATATTAACACCTGTCAGCTGTTGTGCCTGCTGCCTGTGCACAGATAAATACTTTCATCCAGAGCAGAGAACTAGACCCGAATTCATTATGGTTCACACAAGCCCCCACTTATACTATCTGCTGCGATCCCTTGATAGAGACAGGGTTACATTTCTCAGAACCATTTATAGACTGAATGGCATTTATAATTAGGTTCATAGGATAGGTCCTTGGCAGGCAAATTACTGGCAACACCAAGAAAAAATATATTGCACTTGCATTGGAGACTTGGCACAAGCAAATTCCTATTCACCATTTCTTTATTAAAATATGCTTCATTTGCCAAGTTTCAGACCCTGATCAGTGTTATTCTCACTGCAGGTATAACATTCATGGTAACCTGTGTAACAAAATTAGAGGACTGATGTTATCAATGGCCATTTCTAAACTCCAAAATGTCTATTTGTAAATGTTTATTTCGGGTGGGTGGCTGCCTCAAAAAAGAACTGTGCCAAGCATTTTGCTTGCCATTTTTAACAGAAAAGTTCCCCTGACTTTTCAAGGACAGTGGCTACTTGTACCACTTTCAATGACTTTTCCAGGGTGCAAATACTTTCAAGGATACTCAAGGACCATTGTTTAAGGAGCCTTGTTTAAGATGAGATATTGATGTTTGCCTGGATTTCACTGCAGCCACACCATGAACCCATTCCTGGTCAGTGACAGAGACGAGGCCCTTACTTGACTCATCATCATCATCGTTTGGGGACTTGTCCTCTGCATAGCCAAAGCTCAACAACTTTGACATGCTGACAGGGGGAGCCTTCTTGTCATGGACTCTGAAAAGACAAACAAAATTACTTTTCCACAAAACCAAATCCCACTTCCCACTCCCACCAAATCCCACAAGCAAATGAAGGGAATCCCACCTGAAAATGATTCAAGTATGCCCTGTGTAGAGCTAGTGTTACCCATGCTTTTAATATGTGAAAAACTGGATGAATACTGTAGGCAAGCTATGCAAAATTCTGGAGTCCTCCCTGACTTGACCTGAATTAGATGCTGTTAAATACTTAAGAATAAATAAATTCCAAAGTTTATACACAGTGCATGCTTGCTCTGTACAGCGCAGTGCTTTGGGACACAAACTGGGTCGGGACCGAAGTCTCTGCACCACAATGACAGTAAATGAAAAAACTGCTCTCATGTCCATGAACAATCAGTTTTAAAATGGCTGTAACTGACAGTAGGACACCAGTTAATACTGGTTCAGAATTAAATTGTAAATAACTCATTCACAATAATGAATTTGTGACTGTGAGTAACTGTAGTCCCAGATGCGCTGGATTTCTCATTTGGGAATTACACAAAGTTTAAGAAGCCCTGGTATAGGGCAATGCATATAAATACAAACACAATCCACAGGAGAAAGCTTGAGAAAGTATGCTGTGTGAGGCACTCACATTCTCTTATACTTGCTTGCCTCCGGATAATTTTTAGAGGTCAATGACATCTTCTCCATCTCTTCAGTAGCATGGTTGACTTTGGTCTTCAGCAAAATGAAAAAAAAAAAACAACAATTATTTAAAACATAATATAGAACATAAGAGTGGCTTGTTATGGTTTTAAGATTTATGTATGAATGGAAACAAAACCTCAACTCATAATTTCAACAACCGGCTTTATCCTTGTACTGTTAAAATCAGAAAACAATACAGGGTACTGGAATATGTTTAAAGCAGGTCTAGTATCTCAACTTCATATACTGCTACCACTACCTCATTTTAAAATACAAAAAACTTGCTAAAGAAGCTCTGACATATGCATACTTAGAGCACTAGACGTGGAAGTAATTCGGAACTGAGATTACTACAGTTGGAACTGAAGTTGCTACGGTTTTATGAACATCAGAGTTTTGATTTCTCCACACCGTACACTTCAGCAATGTTACTGAGACACAAGCCTAATGGAATAGCATATCGTCACTGTTTTATTAATACAACATTATTTTGATGATAAATAACTGCCTGCGCTACTTTGGGTAGAATAACTCTTTGGTCGATCAGCCAGTCACTCTTCGGTTCAAATCAATAAGGTTCTATAGCACTGATCTATTGAACTACTATATCTGATAGTGTGTAGTACTGTGTGACATTTGAATTCAGCAATAATAGTACGTTCAGCCTGATTTTGATTTTTTAATCATTGGGAACCCAAAGAAGTCATAGCATGACACTCAGTCAGCTCTTAAGTTGAATACTATAATATTGCAAAATTTATCAGATTATTGATGTGCACAGGTAAACACAGGCACTGTGGTTTTGACAGGGTGGAATGTAATCAAATTAATGGAACCACTGTAAGATATTAAGATATTTGCATGAATCACTGCATCGAAGTTAGTTAATCTTTATGCTAAAATAATGTGATTTACATTTTGTCAAAGCAAAATTAACATTTTCTAAGCAGATTGTGTCACTGAAGAAATATAACCCAAAAACACATAAGGCATGAAGAATGACAAGCTTAACAATAAATGAAATATTAAATGAAGGCAATATGGACATAAAAACCATTCAAAGGTCAAAATTGCACACACACATACCCAAAAAACAACCGTTTCGTCGAATTATATCAAGGCAGGTCTACCTGCAAAGGTCAACAAAAACGGACCAATGACTTACATGGTGCATTCTGCAAAAAAACAACAAAAAAACAAACAAAAAAAAAAATTAAACAGGCAATGAACAATGAAAAACAAAACCATATTAAACTATCTACCCCCCTCCCCACCACCCTTTAGATGGATATGATGCTTGCATGAAATAATGGATGAAACAGTTAAAAGCAAGAGGGATACAAGGGTAATGGAAGCTCAGACAGTGTCATGGGTGCATAGATGGTCTTTGTCCATTCACCTTCTCTGTACCAGAAGTATAGCTATCAGCTTCTCGCTCCCAAGCAGATTTATTATCACTCCCAAAGGGAGCACTGGGCCGCTGTGCGACCCCCTTAGATAGACTTTTCTGGTCCTCTTCAGGAGTCAAAGGATAAGGGCTTGTTCCTTTAGATGGGCTGTAAGCAGAAAACCATTGTAATTTTCCCTACTGATGTAACTGTCAATACTGACACTGCTGCATTGTTCAAACAGCCCACAGGGGTTACATAATCTGCACCACCCAAAACATTACCTGCTGTACACATCTTTACACCACAGCCAGGCTGAATACTCAATGCTGATTGGTCTAGACTAGAGGGTGTCGCATAGAGGTATTTTCTGATAACCGACCCGTTATCCGGGTACTTCACCTGTTCACAGTAATTATATCACACAAACCACAGTATGACCTAATTTAAGGATTCTCAAAATCAATGTATTCTCTAAGGAAAAGTTTTTTTTAAATTTCATTTGCAACATTCTACCGGTTAATCTGTGAACAGGGTAAAGTTTTTTGTCCAGTAAATATGTTAGTTACAACACATTACATCTATCTGATTGGGAGGGCAGTATTTTTTTCCAATTTTAATGTATTCATATGAATATTCTTCAAAAAGTCCAGTAAAGCCTTGATTCAAATAAACATTTATTCAGCAATAATCTTAGTTAAGACAAGTTACCTGGTTTTTGTGCATAGGGGTGCAGTATTATTTAGTGTAGAAGTGTCCATGTAGTTTGCCAGCCATATGAATAGGCTAATTCTAAGACTATGATGATATGCTTCTCCACCACATTGAACTGATCATGGCAGACTCTAGAGGAAATTATCAAGTGCTTAACTCTACTGCATTTCATTGGTAGCCCTTTTTCCCAACACTGTGCCGGTGCAAGTGCCTAATCTAGAACCGGTTCCATGTATTTCCACCAAAAATTTTGGCTTCCCAAAACTGCTGGTCCAAAAGTTGGAACCACTAACATCAGTGGCTATAGAAGGAACTACCGCGTAGTTAGCCACTTAGCACTGAGCACAGTAATTTGCCACCCACAGAAATTACCCCAACTTCTGCTGGCTCCGCACTGGCACCGTCCTGGTGGAAAAGAGCTATCAGAGATACCACTCAACTGCAGTCACTGTGTCAGAGGCGCACACTGACTGCTACAGGCAGACTCAGCTTTTGTGAAATGAGCTAGAAACAAACCTGCCAAATGAGGTCCTCCCTCTCTGTGGTAACAGTCAGCATTGGCAAAGTCAGGAGTCAATATTAAGCAATGCATTTGCAGTGCACTGAAAACCAGTGCTTCAGTGTCATCACCCACCTATCAGCCTACATTGGGCATACTCTTGACAATAGTGATGCTGTTCCAATTCATCCTTAACAGTGCATTAAATCAGATGCATTTTTGTTGTGCTTGTGAAAAATGAAGACAATTTCTGAAAGTGTTTATTTCTTACCACTTCTGGTTCTCGTCAGAGGCAGAGAACCAGTCAGGAGGTTTGTAATCTGAATTGGGTTTGGACTCCAAGTTAGTCTCCTCATGCCACAGTAAACCTAAGGAGAAAATACATAGCAAGCTCAGCTGATACTCCTCATAGTCTGATACATATATGCAGCTCAAATACACTATTCACTTTCCTCTCTTTGGAAAAGAAAATAGCATTAAATTGTTGGATAAAAGCATTACAAGTCTAAGCCCAATTAATTGTGAATCATGTAAAACCAGCATCTTGTGAAAGGCTCATATTTTGTACATGCTGTGTTTAAAAGAATCTTTCCTGAGAAAATGCACTCCCTTCACTAGAGTTGTTCTTATTCTCATTCTTACGCGTTGTAGTGATAATCCCTAATCTCAATTTACGACAATAAAGAAACTCCTTCCACCACATACTATATGCATCAGTTCAATTCTGTCAAAAACTAGACCCATATTGCTGACAAAAAGGGTATTTCAGTGTGGTAACATCTTGGCTTTATATTTTCCATACCACTAGTGTGTCTTCATGAATCAAGCAGAGTCATTTAATGTTAACCTGGTCTTCCTACCACCACTAATTCAGTTAGGCCTCATCTCAACTTTTAGACCTTAACAATTCGCCACTCATTTCATAAAACAATCTGGAAAATTCACATGTAGCATATCCACTAACAAGTTCCATGGGAATGGCATTCATATATGTGCTAAAGGTATGTTTTCCAGATTGTTTAAAATGAATGGAGGTGACTTGGAAGTTTAGCTGAGGCCTAAACAGACCATCACAAGACGACTCATTCAGAAGACAGAGAGAACAGAAAATGATTCTAAATGAGCTGATATTACTTTAATGAATCATACTCATTTCTTCAAAAAGCTCCTCTGTAACATTGTCTGATCGTTTATTGATGAGTCTGTTCTCTTGTTCAATATTTATCCTTAATTATTTTAAACAAATTTTACAAAAAATGACTTTGTATATTTACTCTCCACATTCACCTGCATTTCTCACGAAGCAGTATGTATTCTTCAGAATGAAAATGTCATAAACATACACATACACTTTCATTACATTGCAAGTACACAATGAACTGCGTGTACGATAAATATTTACACTAAAACGGTGCATAAGAATTCCTACATGAAATATAAATTTCCTCAGTGCTCTATACACCCTTTCCAACTAACGAAACGAAATTATATATCAACGGTATGTCAACATCAACTGTATTTTTAGTTTAGCCTACCCTTTTGGCCGCCTTGTTTCGCAAGTTTGACATAGTCCGAATCTGTCTCGAATATGCCCACACGACGTCCACGAGTCTTCTCCACAGGAGCGTTGTTGGCACTGTTGGACAAGCCCGGAATCTGCGAGGTGGGGCCTTGTGAGCCATTGGCAGTGGACTGACAAACAATTTTTGCCCCTGAGAAGAGAAATGCATTTGTCGAATCTTCATTCAAAATACATTTGACAGATTTTCAGCTACAGCTATCATACAGTTGATAATCTCATATATCATGACGTGCTATAATGTGTGTTATCTTAGCTAAAATGACAATGTTAGCTACCAAGATACAGCAAGAAGCTAATCTCCCGACAACGTTAGCTATCTTGCCGGTCTGTAACTTTAAAAAACTGGCCAGTGTTACGGTCAGCTATCCCAGCTAAGAGAGCGAAATCAACCACAACTTCAAAAAATACACACAGCTAATTAGCTAGCTAACGTTAGCTTGAAGGTAAATTGGAAAATTAGGTGACAGGTAGTTAAATCATTACCATTACAAGCTAAGCTTTAATGTAGTTAGTAAGCTGGCGATGACAAGAATAATACCGGTGACTTCAACAAAACATGCACATCACTTGCCAGGTTTTCGTCGTCGATGGTCTGTTTCGGTGCTCATGTCTACTTGTTAGCTAGCGAACAAATGAATGTCCTGCAATGAAGTAAATATAATGAATGGTAAATGTTAGCTATAAATCAGTGTCAGTCATGTTGCAATTAAACATCTAATAACGTTTATACAGAAAATGACACAACGGCAAAAGCACGAGTCGCAAATAGCGACTATATTGCAACCTTGACTTGTGAAAAACCTAAAAAAAGACGTTATTCATCTTGCGCTCAAGCAGCAGACAATGCCGACGAAGAATAAAAGGCAGACTAGCAAACTGGCGCTGAGAACGTTAGGCCGCAAATGTTGCCTGCTAAGGCTATCCTAGACAGTAACAATTTACTCAAGTAACATTGCTCTTCTCAGTGCAGTCGCTTCACACTTGTAACGATACTCATGTGATATGATAATGAAAATGGTTGTAAAAAAATATCTGCAAGATATCTATTGATAACTACCTGGTTTGCCTACCGATAGCTTGGATAACTGCTTCTTGATTTGCAAGATGACCGTTTCCGGAATAGTCAGCTGGTTCGTAACCATGGAAATGGCATGGGAAGAGAAGGGAACGCCCTCGGAGCCTCTGTCTTAACCGCCGAAGGCGAACCAGACACTGAAATGGAGGCTATTAAAGATTTGTCCACCATTTTTTACCTAAAAGACTCATCAAAGCAGAAATTATTTAGGTTGTAATCCAAAATGTTAATTTGCGTTCAGTGAAAACTGTTCCAAAACAAAAATATATATTTGCCACTGAACACTGACTATCATGTGGGCCTAATCAGAAAATGTAATGTCAGATATGAATACAGTGCAAAATAAAGTAATAAAGCAGAACATTAGCTTTATAGCAACAAAAATAATCTCATACAGCAAGTCTTTGAAGGCATACATTTATTTTTAATTAGTTACAAGTTAGGTTATGTCAGCAAATTTGTTCATTTTGCTATCAGCGTGCCCTCTAATGTATGTAGTACCCCATTGTGCGTAACATGACACATTATTTACAGTATTTGTTTGACTTCTGAAAGAAACAATGATGAGATTAGAATGTTCAAAAAAACTGATGTACGGATGTGGTTGAACAGAGATTGATGCACTTGCCACTAGGATTAGAATGTATTTTGTGTCGCCCATTTTCCTCTCAGACCTTGCAAGCTGCTCAGGCTCTGCTGCAGAAAAGCTCAGCCATAACACTCCTCCATCAAAAAGTGAGACAATGGGAACACTGTAGTCTGGGTGGTTAGTTATTTTTGGTTTTTGCCAGTTGTGCTACTCTGCACTTAGGCCGCAACATTCCAAATGTGTCTTGTTCGACCACAAAATGTTTTGACACATTTGCCATTTCATGTAAATGATTGGATGTGCCTGGAAAGTTTGTGTCCACAGAGTAAGGAATGTGTAAGTGGCTGTGAGGTGGCCAGTTTGGAAGTAAATTGCCAGTATTTTGCAGTGCTTCAAACAACCCACTATAAAACAAGGGAAATCCCAGGTTGAGATGAAGAGTTTGGTTTGAGACACAAGAGCAAGTTGGGTTGATATATTTTAAACTACAGAGAAATTGCAATAACAGCATAAAGTAGTCATAAGCAATAACAACATAAAGTAAAAGTTTATTTAATGTTCATTTAAAAAAAATGTAATGATTGTCACTAATAGGCCAATGGATCTACTAGTTCTTAATAAGACATTACCATGGATATAGATTATCTTCAGAGCAGGCTATGGTGTGCATATTAATATTTTGGGTATTGGCAGTTTCCAGCAATTCAACCAATGCTAATTTTTATTGGTTTATTGTTGCTTTATTTTTGTTACTAAAGCAGTTTAAATCATAAAACAGCCCAAGTAAGAACTTTATGATTGAAGCAGCAATCATGATAAGCAACTGAATATGATGAGGCACATTACATGCTGATAAATGTGCTACAATTGATGTGGGCTGTTAATTAAGCAGAGTTGCGAGCAGAGGGGCGAGGCCTGGGAGTGGGACGTAATGGGAAAGGAGGTTGGGGGTCTAATTGTGTATTCGTCTTAATGAACTGCTCTAGTCATGCTCCAAAAGTGTTCAACTGTTCACATAAAGGAAAGCTATGTAAAAACATTTTTACTTGTAGGAAAGCACAGATAGAGGTTATTGAACATTCCAAAAATTGACATGTCACATATACATTTTTTTTTTTGACTAAATGAGTATAATTTTTTTATGATAATACTATTTGATTGGTATATTAATATTCTGAATGATTTCATTGTATTGATTGTGCTAAATACAGGTGTTTAACATCCTTGATATTATAAAACATACTAAAATATCTAAAGTAGTGGGTCATAGATTAATATTGGTTTTCTTGGCTACATTCAACTGCAGATGATAAACAGGGACATTAACTGGAATGTGATCATGAACACTTGACTGAATTGAAATGCTCATTATTTTGTCGCCTTATAGCCAGATTGCCGTCATGTCCTGTGAAGTCGTCTTGATTGCCCCCATTTTGTTTGTTGCATGACATTTATGTAAAAAGCGCCTCCTATGTCTTAACATCTCATACCAGATGTTGCAAACTATTTATGTTTTAAAGGATATAATCATTCATTATTCATGTTATGTTAAATATTGTTTAATGTTACATTATTTTAGTGATTTTAACCTCCCCGATTTTTCCATTAATTTTAAGAAGAAACATTGAAAGTAACTCCCATTTCTGAATTTAATTATCTCATCTTAAACCTTGTTTTCCACAAACTACTTGTACCAACACACAATATTCTGGAATGTTCAATACAAAAACAACCCCATTTTAGGGGTAACAACTGTCATAATAAGTTCATCGCCTGCTTTTATTTTAACTTAGCAGCTTCTGCTTCTTGTCAAGAAATCATGCTTATTTGTATGTATGGTTATAAAAATCTTGCTCTTTTGAAAAGCAAACAAGTGTAGCTGTTATTTTATTATTCCATAAAAGATTAATGGAATTAATGTGTTTATCCAGTTGAACCAACATTTTCTTCATACAAATTGTTGCTGGGCTTTAAGTGCTATTACCGTAGCCTAAATTCAAGAATCAACTGTGGTAGTTAAACATCAGCACTTTGATTTGTTTCCTGCATTTAGTTTTTGTTGTGTTCCAACTGGTAATGAATTATACCATGGTTCACGTGATAGACTGAAACCATTAAAGGTGGACCATGGTGGTATTTTTGCACATCTGATTGCAAATGAACCATACTACACCATGGTTTTGAAAAACCTCCAAATAAACCGGTCACTTGAGATGTAGTTTATCTCTACATTTTCAAGGATTACAGACAGTTTCTCAGTTCCTTTTTTTTTTTAGGGCTGCGATTCAGATCAACCGGCCCACACCATTTCAGGATATGAACAATGTCTGCTAACATGTATTAAATCAGTGAAGGTGGGTATGAAGCGAAAGTGGCAAATTATACTGACAAGAGGCCTTCATCAAATGTCATATTTTCACAGACTGTCTTCTGACAGACTATTGCCTAGGCTTCCAGAAGCCTGGCAGGGCAATCATGAATACAGTAAATGCCCTGCCCTAATGATCAGGTGAGCATGTCTCTATCGAGATCGGCTGGGTTCTCAGCCTAAGTCCTGCACTGATGTATTTCTATGTAGGGGGTGGAAAGAGTCCGTTTAACACCTGAGTGTGACAAAAAAAAGCATGGTTAGAAAAAATTGTGCAGCGTAATACCGAGTTAGCAATGTCACACTTTTATTCATGTACACTTAAAATAGTGATCACTCGATTTGAAACGTACACAGATGAAAACAAACAAAGATACGGTTGTTGACTAAAATGCATTTCTCTCACACACACACACACACACACACATTGGTCATATATAAAATGAGAAGCAAAAGCTAACAATTTCATCTGTTCAGATCTGAGTGGATGGTCCTCTGAAGGCTAGCTATACTAGCATCCAGAGCTGCTAATCCATTCCTAAAGTCCTGCTCATCCAAAGTGTTGAATGAGGACCAGGAGCTTGTACTCCAGCCTGATGCTACAGACTTGACGTCACAGGAAGACAAGGTGGAGTCAACCCCCGACATTCTTCCTCTATGCTTCGTGCTGTCCTCAAAGGGCGTGGGTAGCCATGTGTTACTTGGAGGGATGACATCTTCTCCAATGGATTTATAGGCACAAGACATACCAAAGCCCTTGGAGGGGAAATCCCCAATTAGGTCACCCAAGCCAGGTTTGCAGACTAAAGGCCCTTTTGAAATGTGCAGTCTTTCAAAGGACTGAGCCGCATTTGTTGGCTCAATGCATTCATTCTGCATTTTGTCACTACTGTCCAGTGACATCACATCACTCATGTTCCCTAAAGGAGATAGCTTTCGCACATCTCCTGATGGATGAGTGCCTGCAGTTTCTTTAAGGGGGATGTAGATTGTACTTCCCTCCTCTAGACTGAAATCCTTTACATCTGCTGGTGCAAAAGCAAGGCGTTTTGATATACAGCGATTTTCCTCTGTTAACCTGGAACCTTCTCTCCTGCTTCCAACTGACAGATGACCATTTCCGGAGCTGCAGTACATGGCTCTTGGTGAGGAGGTGTGCTTGCTTTCCTCCAGTGAGTTCAGGTACTTGTTGATAGAGTCATAGACAGGACTGAGTGGACTAGCCTCCTCAACTTGATTTTCATACAGGTCTCCAGCTGTTGTGAGTTTCAACCCCGGCTTAAATCCATTTTGTTCCAATGGTCCCTGACTTAAAACATTTCTTTCCATGAGGTATTTAAAAAAAAAAATTTGAGTCACAAAGATTTTTGTAGAATTTCATTTGAAAACTTTACTAGTTAACTTTCAGTTATGCAAAGACAATTTTACATTCCAATTTACTTCATATTGCCATTTTTTTCTCTCACCTGGTCATGTGCTGCAGTCCGTTGTCAACTGCCTCTCTCTGTGGAAGGCTTAAAGACAGTCTGGATTTCTCCTTTTCAGATGTGTCCTGTTTAGACTGACAGTTTCTCTCTAAAATGGTATTATCACCACCTGCAAAGTGGACACATTAATTAGGTTAATTCCAGAGCTTGGATAAATACTCATTTTTGAATGAGAGCAGATGTGATGAACTGAAAGACAAATTACCTAACGTAATGCAGGTGTTGTCCAGTTCAATCTTTTGCATTATCTGCTGCAGCTGCCTGTCCTTGTCCTCAACAACTTGCAGTAAGTAGCCATTTCTCTGCTGAAGCTCCTGGTTCTCTTTCTGTAGAGCCTTCATGTCTTTCTGCATTTCATCCAGCTGGTTTTGCAAAGACAGATTGAGTGACTGCAAGGAGTCCACTGAAATATAGCAAAAAATGCCATGTTAGAACACAGTGATTACATTATTCAAAGCTATTCTTGAGGTGGGGTACATCTATCAACTAAATGTTTTTAGTTGATAGATGTACCCCATCAACTAGTTTCACATTCATGCATAGTCTATATGCCATTAATGTTAAAGGCACTGAAACACATTTTAGTAAAACAGCTTCTAAAAATTTCAGTAATTGAAACTTTAAACTGATATTGGCCTTATACCAATATGTATGAAATATCTGATTCTAAGTCAGGAGGTTGTTGATTATATTCAAAATATATAACCTGCAATTGATTAAGAATAAAAAATTATCTCTGATTCAATGTGCCATTGACCCAAGGAAACATTGGAACTCATAAATGCCTGAAAAATGTAATTACCATTATTATCACCATTACCATAAATATGGTATCTAGTGGTATCTAACTACTGTTCAATAATGTAATGTGTATTTTATGACTACAGAGTGTCAAAATGAACTTGCATTCAAAGTTGCAGTCCGCTGACCGGGCCTCTTTTTCCAGTCTCTCATGTTCCATCAGTTGCTGATTTACTATTCGGAGCCGCCTGTGTGTGTCATCCCAAACACAAATACCTGAGAGGGAAACTTGCACATGTTCCATGGAAAATACATATAGAAGTCGTCCTGATATCTTTACCACTTCACATTAACACATAAGCTCATCCACAAAGGACCAAAGGTTTTGTTTATCTAATTTTACTGAATATTTTCATTTAAGCTCAGAAAGCTGCTTAGTAACATAAACTGAAGCGACTACCCATAGAGGGCAGATTATAAAGGTTTAGCAAGTCCAACCAGACACCTAGTCCGGGGTTTCCCCCTGTAGCTCTGTCCTAGGTACCTTTGGAAACAGCTCTGATAAAGAGCTCTCACTAACTTTACTGACCTGCGCAGTTGTGCATTCTCGCTTCTCAGAGGCTGAAGTTCCAGTGCGATCTCTGCCTGGATGTTGGTATGGTCAACCATGGCAGACAGCATGATGATGCTCTGCTCAACTTCTGAGATAAGAGTCTCACAGTCTGCTAAGAAAGAGAGTAATCATGAGTCCAGCAGCCATGTTAACATGGTCTGTATGCAGGACAGTTTTTTTTCCCCCCTCTTCAATACAGAGCCATTGTGGAAAGCCTGGTGTATCACCACATCAGATTTAATATCCTTAGCCATGTTAGTACAACTCACAGACAGTACAGGGCAGAGCGAAATAAAACAGAAGATCCTAAATAACCATGGGATCGCTGGTTTTCAGACATGTGACAGTACAAACCAAATTTAGTCAGTACTAAATTGAGGTAATTAAAGCAGCCCACAAGGAATGAAAAACAAGACTGGTAATTACTCATAATTTGCTAGTTCTTGTAAAAACCATTTACCTTGATCACCGACAATTGCCCTCAGTTCCCTTAGTAGGTTTTTTAAAGTCCTGACGTGACTTTTGGCAGTTTTAATGGGACTCACATCTTTCACCATGGCATAAGGTACATGTTTCTCAAAGCTTGTTTGGCAACTGGTGTCAATCACAGGGATGAGATCCAAAGAGTCCATTTTGTCCTCATCACTTGAACCACCTTTGCTACATTCTAAAGCTCCATCAGAAAATGCTACTGGGTTTTGGCTCCCAGGTTCTTCTGCTACATGTTGGTCATTAGTCTCAGCTGGTGAACGGGCACGGGACAGGCGAATGGGCATTAGTGCCTCCTGTCCTGGTGGAGGATCGCAGCCAGGTGGCTCTCCTGACCCAAGGCTATGCTGTGCCTGTAGAGCACCATATGTTACAAACAGGTATGCTGAAATGTTCAGACCCTTATATTACCACAAAAAAATATCCATTGATAAACACAAAGTCAGCTATGTACTATTTCTGTGTTTAACCATTGCTGTATAAAACTTATGATAATAATATGATATGGTAAAACTTACATATGACACAGCAAAACTAATAAGGAACATAATATAGAGATCAAGGGAGTACTTACAGACCCAGAGTGGACAGTGTGACTGGACTTTTGGGGGGTCATTGCAGGGGTAGAGGTGGTCAAGCGGCAGTTGAAAACTGTGGAATTCTGTGGTGCTGAAACCAAGTGTTAAATGCACTAAGCACATGTCTTAAATAGTTACACAAATGGTTTGTATTGAATAAAAGTCTGTACCTGGTGGGGGTAGGCTGCCACTTCCTGGTGCCTGGCTGTTCACTAGGCCCATCTGTGAGCAAATGTGTTCATGCACAGCAGAACTCGCCTCAGGAAAACACTGGACTACTGGGACAGGCTCTGGCTGCCCAACAGGACTCTGTCCTGAATGAGCACACTGTGATTGCACTCCAGAGCATGCCTGGCAGGACGAACTCATCCTCTGATCGATGCCTACAGAACCACCTAGAAGAGGTTTAGATCTGTTTTTTTTCCCCACAGGTGAGATAAACATTCTGTGATGAGCTACTGTCTGCAGAAGAGTATAGCATACAGTGACTGCTGGTATATAAAACTCTGAAGTTCAGGACATGATAATACCACTACTAAACTTGTTCTTAAGATCCAATTGAACATGTAGTCATGTAATCCACTCATTAAGAGTGCAAGCCAGTTGGTGAGGCAGCAACAATTTTGGCCTGTACATGATCAAAATACACAATCCAAAAAGCCCCAAGTGAACACTGTTGGAACAAATACATCATCATATGAGGTCATAATATAGGCAATATGTATACCAGGCGTCATCAGTTTGCTTATGCTTAAGTATAAACTTAAGTGTAAGTATAAACCCAGAACATACAAAATGTCACATTGATTTGGTGCAACAGTGCTTTGGTACAACATTGATTGTGATTTCTTTCTTTTTTTTTTCCCCCACCCCAAATGATAGACATTCAGCATGACCTCTGCAGACACAGCATGACCTTGATGCCCACAGGATGAAAGCTGCCTAACCAGACCGAGTACTTATAAACAGTTCTGTGCCAGCCAGGCTACTACAAGACACTACCTGGAGGTTTACAGAAAATAGGAATGGCAAAATCTCACAGGATTCATTGAGACAAGGCTTTTCAATATTTACCTGTTCTTTTTGGGGCTAGGTTGATTGAACTTATCTTCTTTACATTCTTTTTCTTCTTGGTTTCACTTTTTCCTACCTTTGATGTTGGTTTTGTAAGAAGGGATTTCCCAGGTTTTGAGCAAGATGGCCTGGGACCTGTTATATCAGAATAATGAAATGCAAAGAAGAGGCTGCATCACAGGGAAAATATTAGCTAACCAAAATAAAACCATATAGTAAGACAATATTTTAAGGTAGAGAGAGTTACAGTTAGCCTACCTGCTTTTTCAGCCTGAAGCATACCATTCAGTAAAGCAGCACAGTGGTTTAAACCTTTGTGTATGGTTGTCACCTTAAAAGTGTGAAGTTTTTAAAAAAAAAAAAAAAAAAAAAAAAGAAAAAGTTCAATCAGAAAGCACTGGAGGGGAAAAAACTTGAAAAAAAAAAAAAAAACATGAAAAAATATATTTTTTACCTGATCCTCTGAATCAGTGGAGTAAAGAGAATAACAAGGGTCAAAATTTTTCTGCTGTCTTCCAAATACCCTAAAATAAAGCAAATACAAATGATAAACTTGATGTTGATAATAGCCCAAGTCGTGAACAACCACCATACTACAATTTCGTAGTTAAAATTACTTTTCAAATTCCATATTTCTCTCGCCCAACTCTTGTGGTTATTCCTCCTTTGGTTCACCCCAAAGCTGTGTTCTTACTCCCTCCTGAATTTGTTATATACTAATGAAAGTAAACATGAACAATAAATGCAGATTTCTAGATCATACGTGCATGGACGGTGTGCCATCTGCCACCCAAAGTTTACCCCGTTTACTGCATGTATCGTCAAGGTTTTTTTGGCGTATATTAGTGCAATATCAGATAACTCACGTTTTTTTCTGTACTGGTCCCCTCACAGAGTTAAGTCTTCCGGATGAAATTACCTATGATAAAAGAAACCAGACCCTTAGATCGACACCAAACGGGTTTGCAGTCAAGTACGTACTATCAGTAGAGCTGTTTTAGTTTATTCTGAACCTCACGGAGCTAACGCTTCGTTAGTTATCTTAACACATCGTAGCTGTCTCGCATACTGTTAATACAACATCAAAACACATAATCCAAATCTACTTCACTGACAGTCAACTGGTAAACATTTCCAAGAAGTAGCTTTACAACAACACTTATTTACTTACATAGCTATCGCTAGCTATCTTAGCAGACAAGATGTATGCCTCACCTTTTGTTTTTTACAGCGTTCTTGTCTGGCCATAATTTAGGATATTTGGTTAACTAAACCACCCAACTGTAACTTTCTCCACTGTTCTGAGACCATAAATCTATGCAACCACGATGAAAAGGGAAACAATACGCAGCACACAAGCTAGCATCAACACATACATACCAGACAGCGAACGATAACTACCAAGACAAGGCAATTAGCGTTAGCAAGATAACATAATCAACAAATACTACCTACAACGACAATATTGTAACACAACGCTAACTACAGCTACAGTTCATGCTATGAACTTAATAGCTACCACGCGTCTAAACTGACCCAGTTTTATTCAGTTAGAGAGTTAACATAGGCTTATACAACTTCTCTCAGACAGACCACAGTAAAGGGAATTATCAACAACTGCTCTCCAGTAAGGTTATATTAAATGCACACAGCTGTGATGCGTTGTCTTATCTTGCCATATTGCAACTAAGCAGCAAATACAATCAGTTTCGTCCCTCTTCAACGGAACAACAGCTCTTGACCAATCAAAATGTTGGCGACCAACTGACTTTTGAATGTAATTGGCTAGGTGAAGACGCGGAAGTAAACCCACATTACTGCATCACTCTCTCCTAAAAACTATGTATTCGAACGTAAAATAAAACCTACGTTGGTCCTCTAAAACTTATTTTACCATTACTCCGTTCCTTGTTTTCTGAAGATTTTGAAAAGTATCATTTTTGGGAAATTTTAAGTCAAGGGAATTAATTAATGCCCCCCACCCTTAAAAGAATATTGGGTGCTAAAGCATTTAAAGTGTAGATTACAAAATCTGTCTGCTTGTTTATCAGCAAGAACTAAAACAGACCCAGTTTGAGCAATTTAATGTGAGGAAGACCTTGCAAGGGTTTCTTCCATTCAGCTAATTCCCTTAAATCGCTGTTTCAATGCATTTGGAGATTAAGTAATAGAGAGGGATGGAAACTAGCTTGGTGATGGTCAGCATGAAACTGCAATTCTAGAAATGTCCAAGAGCTTTTGTTTATTTACTTGTTTGCTAGAAATGTAAGAAGAAATCCGTACGTAGAAGTGACGATTCGTTTTTGCAGATAAACGCTGTGTCACTCGTGTTACTTCAAATTCACATCCCATTCCCTTGTTGTGGAATTGCTCCACATATGTATAGTTTGTGATTTGGCATAAAGGTGATGTAAAATTCAATAAATTCGCTTTAAATTTACTTCGCAAAACAAAAGTAATAGGATTTATTTGCCAGCATTACTTACAGTAAAAGCAACAGTGAACATTCCAGATCCTATTTTCATGTAGTTCCTCTTATTTTCCACTGGATGTCAGCCTACACTCAAATTACAATTGGTCAGAAACGGATTTGAATACACCAGAAAATAAAAGGTATTTTTTTTGGATTACCCAATCTAATAAAAGTAATCAGTATGCGTTCTTAGCTCTGTAATGAAAGAACTTGTAATCCAAAATTGAAAATTGTAGCACCGCCACATGGAAGTAATGCGCGTTACTATTTGATAGCTCTATAGCAGGGGTGTCAAACTCCAGTCCTGGAGGGCCGCAGTGTCTGCGGGTTTTTGTTCTTTCCTTTTGATTGGCAGCCATTTTAGGCCTTGGAAACCAGGTGTGTGGACTCTTAAACCAACCAGTGATTTTAATAAATCAATTAAGTGCTAAAACACACCAAAAACCAGCTACCACTGCAGCCCTCCAGGACTGCAGTTTGACACCCCTGCTCTATAGTGTCATGTTTGACATTTTGCATGAGCGTGAGACTCATGCATTGCGGACCTGCAACTGTGTAGACAGCGTCAGTCAGCCCCATGGATGCTCTCCCTATGTAGGCATGTAAATGCCTATGCACAGTTTTACCTTAATCTGTCACATTCAAGCAATTTCCAAGAATGACTGGGTTTTCCTGTTAATTATTATTATTATCTCTCTTTTTTGCTTTGGGGGGATTTCATTGTCACAATTTGTACTTGCACAGTGTGTACACACTGTTACATGATATGTGTTTAAATTTAGTGTGCAAATGTTTTAATGTAGATCCCAGTATTTCCAGCTACAGGGTGTTTGAAAATAAAAATAAGACTTTTATTTTAACTGTAAAATGTACTTATTTTCATGTTTCTCATGACTCCATGGCTATGGTAACTGCTCAAATTAAAATCAAAATGACTACACTACCATGGATAAATATTATGTACAAATCCATATTTGGTTGTTACAAATATGAAGCATGCTGATGAATGTGACCTTGATAAAGAAAACACACAATCACATGAAATTACCCTGGCATACAGTTTAACAAATGCACAATGCTTAAATCACTGCTAAGAATAATCCCTTTAGTTATCAACAGTTTCAAATGCAATGTTACATATTGCCCAAATCCATGGACAGCTCTCATTTTTTTCCAATAAACAATACTCAATTGAGAGCTTGGTATTAACTACATCGCAGGGTATAAAACAGTGTTTTGTTTCTATAGATGGTTTGACTTCAGAGCCAGTGTTAATTAGGATATTTACACATAAAAAGAGACTAATTTCAATCCCCCTCATCTCAGTTATCCTGTTTTGATTCATGGAGCCTCCCCTATTGGATTACTATGAAAAAAAAATCACATTTTATGCCAAAATAAGGAAGGATTGCTCAGCAATCTGCCCAGCCCCTCTGCTGCTTGTTTGTAAACCAGAAGGGGACTGTAATCTGAGCATTTCCCACATATGCTGCAGGTTCATACAAAGAATTTAAACATGTAAAGAAAAATGAATGAGTAAAATAGAAAATGATATGCAGTATGTTGTTCCCTAATGTATTATTTTAGTGTAAGACATTATAACAAATACAACAAATTCTGAGAAATGCATACTAAATACTGTATGCTGTGTACAAAAAGAGTACACACTTATAAGCATGGTCATATTTGTGTAAGCTTTGTATATGCATCAGTATATCCCTCATAATACAATATAATTGGGTTGATATCTCAGCTCTCTGGCATAGGGTGCTAGAGTCAACATACATCTTTATATGTTTTGAATTGATTCAGGCAAAGACGTTTGCCATCACCATTTAGTTAATCTTATTTACATCTATGGATTTTTCCTTGAATACCATGTCCATTTAAAGTAATCTTGACTGTTTTGGTGTCTGAGAGCTGTTTTTCCATACTTGTCTGGTAACTGTGAGCTTTCTAGTCTCAGTGCACAGATTTCGGGTTCAGTTACTTCAAAGAAAAACAAGGCTGGTGATGTCTCACAGTCAGAGTCTGCGGGTTTAAACCAGTAACTCTCCCACATTCCCCCTCTACCTCTCCCTCCTCCTTTCTTCTTGCAGTGTTTACAGGCTTCTATCCCAAGCAGCCCATAAGCAGGATTTTCTGTCCCTTGTTGGTGGGGCTTCTGCTGTTTTCAGCACAGTAGCAGAAAACTGGGTTGCAGCAGAAAGCTTTTTGGGTCTTTGGTAAGACAGCAACAGTGGTTTTCAATTGGCAAAGTTATACATGCATCACAATATGTGTAAATTATGGTGAGAGTTACACAAACAACAATTTGACCATTGTATTTGTTCATTAGCTGTTTTATTTATTCAGCTATATACTGTGCATTCCTGGTGTGTTTTCATAATATCTCAGTTGTTGTTGTATTAGAAGCTGTGGAAAAACCCCTGTGCCCAAGCTCAAGTATATTGAAATCTATCCCACTGGAACGCAGCAGTCTGAACTGAAAGTTAGGGGGAAATTAGTGAAGTAATGACTGCAGGTAATGCCAGATTAATGCCCAGGATTAATGTGCTGTTCTCCAAACACTTTTACCTTATTTATTTCCCAACTCCAAGTCAAAGAAGTGGTCTGCTATTTTCCCTGAATTTACTACCAACTTCAGTTGAATTGTTTATATCAATTCCAGTTGATTTTTTTCTTTTCTGATTGCTTGCTGAGATATGAAGCCAGTTACTCCACTAGCATTTGGCACTGTAACCATTGTAACCCTTACACTCAGTAACTAGTATTGCCACATTTAATAGCAACTGCCCCCGCTCCCCTGCCACCTCACAGCCCCCCCCAGGTACTGCTGCAGAGGACAGATGGTTCAACATCACAGATGATTGCTGGATACTCAGATGGACTGCAGCCCCAAAGACCTGCAATGCTGCAATGAGGTGTGGTGGTTGCTGAGGAGATCCTGAGATACCTCATCATTGTCCTCTACCTCAATTTCTTGAAGCCCACAGCTGCCTGAGACCTGTAGAGGAAAGGCTGGCTTTGCAAGCACCCCTTTCCCTCCTGTGTGATCCCTGGCTACAGGTATTACACCTTTGGATCATTCACACATATGAGCAAATCAGATGAAGATGTCATTCATGACCAGCTCAATGGCTAAGAAGGCAGTGAAGTCCCGTTTGACCTGAAGACACTTCAGAATCAGGTCCTGTATGAATGCAGGGAGCTCCATCATCCTTGCCAGAGTCATTACAGAGTACAGAATACAATTTCAACAACAAAATTTTACCACAGCATTAAATAATAATGAAATGTATTATGTGAATATAATTATGTTGTGTAAATATTATCATAAATGCAAAAAGATGAAAAGAAAACCATGATATATCATATCATCCATTGATAATCATACATTTATAATTGAATGAAGTTAGTCCTGGTTTGATTAATTTATTTGCACCTTCACTCAGTGACTCCTTTTTCTTCAGCTTGTGTGCCATTGAGCACCCCAAAGAAGAATCTTGATGAGTGAGTCTTACCACTACTGTTCATCATGCTCCTGATAACTTCATTTTTATTGCTTTCACAAGTTCCTGTATAACTGTAATATCAAAATAAATCCTCCATGATTGAAATTGTTTGGATTTTGACATAATTAAACCTGCCATGCACATATATTGGGCCAAGGAAGGGGTTAATTATTTCCTGCCATATCCAAGATAAGAAGGAAAGGGTCATAAAAATAGTAAAAGCATCTGTTTGTGGGATAAACAATGACAGCCATATGTCATTTCCAGATTGTGTTGGCCTTGAATTTAAAAAGAGTGTGGCACCTCAAAATTCCATAAAAGCGAGTGACTCCACTGGAGTGTCTGCCAATCTGTATAAGGAGAGATTCAAAGTGAAAAAGGGAGAGATAATGTGTTTGCTCACTAATGGGCACGCAACTTAGACACAGGCTCATTTTTCACAATCTTTAAGGTTTGCATAAAGTAATGGGCCACAATGAGCCCAGATCTCCCTCAGCCATTACGGCTCTGCCTCTTCACTTTTATTTGTGTTGACTCGTACTGTGGGAGAAGATAACAGTCCCAGGGCCTGTGGAGCAGTCAGAGTGATGATGTGTATCCGGTGCATCTTGCCATCACTGACAGATTCTGTTTCTCAAGCAGGCATATGAAAGGAGGAACACTTTCAGATCTGTCTTATACAATGCTGTAATGTGACAGAATAAAGGATCTGACTTGGAGGGGACATCACAAAACATTGTCCCAAGTAATGACAGAAACAAAAAGGGAAAATATGTTTCTTGGGATTCTTGTGATTAAAATTTTTGGACTTAAAACTCAGTTCAAGATTAGTGGCAATTTTAGGATAAACTGTATTCTTTACAATATTTTCAAGGATATGTGTCACATTATATGGCAATAAATCAAATAAAGACCATCTTTTCATTTCTGGCAAAAGATTAGAAACATTAAACATACATTTTCCTAAACTTCCATATGAGACTTCAAGCATACAATTTCTACAGACATAAAGATACATTTCCATGCCTAATTTGTGCATCTTTCAACTGAAAATAATTTATATAATAAAAAGTTGGCATTGGACACATGAATGAAACACGCACTGTAAGTGTATATTCTTGAGAGAGCATTAGTTTCTCCATTGCTGAAACATTGCAACACCCTAGTGATGTGCATTTTGTGAAAGAATGAGTCTTTCCAAATGAATCTGTCAAATGAATGAACTAATCCAAGTCTTTGTTTGGCTTTCTCGCAAACCGCTGAGACTTGCTTCTCTGATGCACACTCCTCCCTTGCCTTCTTATTTCTCCGGCCAAATATAATGACTTTAATGACTTGCACAGAGGCCAGTAGGTAGTTATCAGACCAGCATTTGTATGAGGGCCAGTAGGCTTACTGAAAAGCCAATCAAACAGCTAAAAATTAAGGACATCCTATGTATTTCAATCGAGCCAAGGAGTGCGTACGTACATCAAGTGAACTATTGAGCCAGGGAACAACCAACAAGAGGTGAACAAAAGGAGCCAGAGAATGAAAGAGACATGAGCTGGTATTGAATTGGCGAATCAGAGAACTATCATCTGATCTTCAACTGAAAATATGATGCAGTTTAGCTTGAATACAATGCCATTGGAAGACAGCAAACATTTTGTGTACCAGTGGAATTTTAAGGCTGTTACAAATAGTATTAAGCTACATCCTGTTGTCCATTAACAATTTATGATAATATTATAACTAGCTATGAAATAAAACTGATAAAATGGTTTCATAATGATAACAATGTGCACTGTCTTTTATTTTTTTCAGGTACTGACTTGAATCTATCACAAGATAGATTCTGTATTTTTGAATCTATATATTTCAGATATTATCTTCATTGCATTGATGCTTTATGTCCTTATTCAATATATGATTTAACAATTAACAGGCTAATTTTTCATTATATGCAATGTAATCTTGATACATTTTAAATGTTTGTCTGTTAACGACTTTGACAACAACTTAATAATTTATTGTGAAACCTGAAATGAAGTTATTGAACATAAAACATGTATTAATTAAATACATAACTGATTTTGGAAGATTTGATTAAAGTAATACTGCTGTCTATGATGTATCCTATGGGCCATGTCATTTGAGAATCTTGACCTTTCAAGACTTGAATCTCTGGTCCATTCTACTCCACTTCTTGGTCCATCTCTCAGCCACCTCACTGTCTGCCATCTGCACTGTGTGGACAGCATCAAGGAACCTTGGCCGGGTTGTTGAAGAAGCTGGACACACTGTGTTTTAAAGTTAGTTGCTGAGGGTCCATGCCTAAGAGGGAAGGATGCAATCATCCAGTCATACCTGTCCAAGCCACCTGCATCCAAGGCCGCGGTAAATTTGCAGTGTTCTACTTGGCCTGTTGGTAAGCAAGCTTGTGCACCTGCACCATTAAGTATGAATTACATGAATGACACAGAGATGCATTCAAATGTAAGAGGTTAAATTCTAAGGCTTCAAGAGCCTCTAGAAGAGAAGCATCATAAGTCTAATTATCCAGATGCTTTATTTGTGAAAGTTTTATTGGCAAGCAAATAAATTGAACCAAAACCTAATTTACTAAACATTAAAGTATAAATGCCTTTGAAAGAAAGGTTGTCAATAATTGCGTCACCCATCCTTTACATATATAAATCCTCTTTCTGAATCATCCGCTGCTTTCTCTGTTTCATAACTTGTTTTGGACACACTGAGTTAATCCCCAGTTGTGCGTTATCATTTAGTTTCAAAAGCAATGGTATCTGTATTTCTTTCCTCCCTTCAGAGAAGATTAAAGGCAGAGCAACACCATCTCTGCCAAAGTAAACAATCATGCTTACCTAAGGTACTCTTACTAAAACAGAAGATGTCCTCAGAGAACAGAAGTGAAAGCAGTCTCACTAGGTGCAAACCTGGTGTAGCAGGGAACTAGAGTACTTTTACATGTCTGGTCTATTCACTTCCACTTGCTGCAAGGCATAGTGAAGTGTTTATACACATTAATTTGCTATAAAATCCTGAGTTTTTATATTACATAATTAAATGTAACTGTGCATGTGTTCCTAGCTCTTGTGTTCCCGTATTATTGGAGAACAAACAATGAAAGGTATTTATTCAGTAGTTATAAATGCTAAATAAAAAGCCTTTTTATTTTGTCTTTCTGAAAATAAACAATGCACTCAGGAATAAACCAAAAACTACTGTGAATTAGTTTGGAAATAAACCACTTCAGGGTGGTAACTGGCCTCTCATCTTAGTTAATAATAAGAGGAAAATAAATAAAGAAAAAAGATAATTTGACAATGGTATATTCTCATGACATGGGTCGGGGTAGATAATCATTTGATACTCAATCTTGTTTAACCTATTAAAGATTTAATTTGTGGGCATCTCATATTTTGAAGGATTTAGTAATCTGGTCAATATAAGGATAACCACATGGGTTTAAAATAGCTTATGTCATGTCTGCTGTATAAATTATTTGAAAAGGGCAGGTTTGCAGTGTCCATGGAGCCATCAATCATAAGAGATGGCCTTGACAAAGAGAAGGCTTCAGTAGGTATTCTATCTGAAGAATGAACAATTCTATCTGGCCGGTACTTGTGAGGTGGCAGGATAACCTGATGACATTCGCATTGTTGCTGCAGTCTTTGAAGCCTGAAACAGACTCCTCTCAACTACAGAGCGGAATGGGTAAAAAAAAATGTACCGACTGTACTGGGGGTCTCCTTCAAAAGCACACTTTAGTTTTTCCAACAATAAAGAGGACACAATGGTTAAAATTTCCCAAAGAACCATTTCTTAACAGATTGAGCAGCAAGAGGGACGCAACATCTTCCTCTGTGGAGGGAAATTATTTCTATTGAGCCCACAAGGTTCAGTGGTGGAGAAAAATAATTATCCTTCTTATCTGGTTGTTTTGTGGTTTTTGGACTGTTATGATATGTAGCTGTCCATGCTGGTGTGCTTCAGCTAGCAGCCACCACTTTCTCTTGGTTGAGATACTTGTTCCTGCAAACAGGAAAAAATGCAACTGATACTTAATTGATAAACTAAGAGCCCTAGTTAAAAGGTATCTAAAAGGTGGTTTATGTCAAGACCACAAAGAACTTATAGTGAAACAATAATATAAATAATAGTGTGTATTTTTAAATGAGCTATTGCGTGCTATATATATACACTGGTAGATTGAAGTAGAATATAAAAGAAACACACTCAGAATATTCTTTTTTCAGAATCCTTTTTTTTTTTTTTGGTGTGCGTCAACATTCATAACGGGGGTAACAGAGAAAAGGCCAGTGTTCTAAGAATAGTCAGTGCCATGATCCTTCCCCCCTGCATTGTATGGCTGACCCTTCAGAGAAGCTCTGAATGACAGGCCCAGTCCAGGTTATGGACTTCCCTTTGGTACCCTCCCTCGATGGGAATCCTGGACCACCAGGCCTGCAGGACATACCCCCCTGCAGCTTAGGCCAAGCCCGCTCATTCCTCCCCCTGCTTGACCTCGAAGATGCTGAGCTTCTGCTCAGGCGAATAAAGAGATAACAGTTTAGATTCGCCGTAAATGAAGCACTGGGCTGTAATTGATGTGACGGGAATATCATGATGAATCTGTGGCTCTCTGCCAGCCGCTCGGGAGGGCCCCTGGTACCTTCAAAATCACTGTGCGCTTGCATGGCAAAATGTTATTGGTCAATTAGATCTGTCCTATCTGTCCCCTGTTTTCTGTAAATAATCTCTGGTGGACACCCAGTTCAGTTATCTTCCACAGCACACTCAGGGCGATTTCACTATGCTATATCTATATATGGGGATCCCCAATGAAATCTCCTCTCCCAGCAAATAGATTATATATTTAAAAATAGGGAAACATAGCGATTTTCATATTTATATGAATATTTTATATCTTTCATATATTTCAGTTCCATACATTTAGAGGAGTATAATAACACCCCTTGGCTGTGTTTTGACACTCTAATCTCTTTGACACCATTACAAATTTGTGTTGAGTGGTATGTTTTCGGTCCAGCATGTAATAGAAAGCACTATAATGATATCTTGCTTGCCTTTACAATGTCAATAAGTTTGGGTAGAGGACAAAATTTTCAACAACAACTGAAAAAACCCCATGCTCTGCCCCGTGTACTTTAGCCTCCGAACAGTCACAGACAGACATGGTTATCCCCATACTCATATTACACCAACACTGTAACTGAAAGAGAACTATTTCTGCAAGGCTATCCACAATTTAAACTTAATATTCTATGGTGCTGGCTGATCATTTCTTTTAGTGTGTTCTTTTTCGTTTCCAATTATTTTGGGGTTTTTTATCCTCGATTTTCGGTTTGTTTGTTTGATCTCCTTCAGTTTAGTCTGGTGATTAGAGGATTATTTGAATCACGTGTGGTCTGCAGTGTGAGGACTGGACCCGAATTAGTAACTGAGAGCAGTTGTGAATGCATTCCTCTTTGGTCTGTCAGGGTGTGACCACACGCTTCCTGTTCCCTTCCTGTTGGGTTGTAGTAGCAGCTTGCAACCCCAATAATCATTCTGATACAATCAAAACCTGTGACAAGACCTCATGTGTGAACTCTTTGTTTTAGACTTTACTTTGAGATTTCTTCTAAGATTTAGGATCAGTTGAAGCATGGTTTTGTACTAGGGTTGTACGAGCCAGCTTTTTACCCATTTTAATGCTGGTTCACCTGTGTGTGGGTTTAAAAGAGGCAAGTCTTTGCAAACGGTGGTTGTGATTTCAATACTGCCTCATAATATTCACAGGCTATGTAATATATAGCCTGAAGTAAGACAACATGCAAGGAAGGGAAGGTGGTACATCATTCCCCTGCATTCTTCCAACAAATTAAAGGTGGAAGGCTTGAAGTGGAGCGTGTACACAGACCTCTTCACCCTGACCCATACAATAATCACTCCTAAATTAGCAGACCAAGGCTGAGGGAAAACCCTGCAACCAACATTAGAGTCGCGCTTAAAAACTGCCCTTGAAATATTACCTCTATACAGGCTATTATCATAACCATAGTTTGGTATTTACAGCAGAATTTTAGGCCCCTATGGTTTGGTAATATACTACCCTATAAGATGGATTTCAGATTTTTAACCACAGTGCTGTGACAATTAGGAGAGAAATTAGGATTACCCCAAACCCCCATAATTATGCTCTATAAATATTCAGAGAGTGAGTTACTTGGAACAGCAAAGCATATTACCTTTTTTGATTTTAGTATCCTTTGTCAGCAGAGCACACACTTTGTAAAATGATAAATATTGTTATATAATATATAAGAGGACGATGACATGATGCATGCATTAATTAAACTTTTCTACTCATAAATGTTATCAATGATCTTGAGGTTTTTGGATGGTTGGTCCTCTGCCAATATGATATGCATTATGTATTATTCTTCATTAAATTTGCATCCTGGATTAGATTATAAAGTGTGGGCAAGAGGGTTTTGCCCTCTGGAATCCAGTACAGGCTCAGTATCTAGCCCTTGTTTTTATACTGAAGTGGCCTATCTGCTGGCCTTGGTGTAGCTGTAAATGGTACTTCATGAAGGCCTGTTTTTGAGCACAAACCTTGGTGTGGACCATCTCATTATGACAAGAAGGCCATTTGATTACTACAAGTAGGTGGTTCTGAGCATTTATTGTATGATTTGAGCATGCGTTTAGGAAGTACCAACACTGTAGTCTGAGAGCTGTTGTGATTTAGTGAGTGTGTTTTTTTTTTTTTTTTTTTTAGATTTGATTTGGTTCAATCTATGTTAAACCAAGACACTCTGACCAAACTGGAGGTGTGTGAACACACTTATGCCAGCAGAGCAAACTTCAAACTCCCTTTATTTAGAATATTCAGGTGCATTTTTACATATATTCACAACAGAGTGGAATAATTGTGATAGACCATATAGTTTGGCTTGAGCATGAGAGATAAGACTGATGTTCAGAACAGTTATCATGCAGATCTGATTTCTGAAAAAACTAGTCTTACCAAGACTTTTACCTAATTTAATTTTAGAAGGCATGTCAGACTCTTCAACAGATGTTGCTTTCTTGTTCCCCTGGCCATAATCACGCTGAAATTGGAAGTCTGGAGAGCTAAACAAACTAAATTATTTGGTGCAAATAATGTAGACTTAGTCAAAGAAGGTATTGAATCTATTGTAGGATTGTCAGATAAATGTATGGAAAATATTTTTTGCTAACACTTTATTTTTGATGTCTATGATTAAGTCACTAATTGTTTGCTTATTAGCTACTAATGAATAAAGATTTCATAATTTATTAGTACCTTGCTATGCTCAATTAAGTTCTTATTATGCTTTCTGTTATTGCTTTATGCTTCATTAGTTCACCAAATAAAACTCTGTTCATCTTTAATATTGCATTATCTGTGTTTATTAGAAGTTACTGAGACATACACTGAGCAACCTAATATTCTTATGATTCAGTGCTATTTACTCAGTTATTTGTTTTGGGTACATGGTGTAAATGCATAACAACTGTGGAAATACAAAGAAGCTCAACATGATGTACTTCTTAGACTTAGTGGCAATAAACCATTTATTTGCTGAAACTGAGATAAATAAAAAATGTTATGAGTGATTCCATAATACAAGTTCTGAATCTAATTTGATTAAATGTGTGAAAATAGAGACAGATACACACTTGCAAGATTACATCACAAACACTGTCAGCAAATAGTTGCTATTATTTACAGATGGATTTCCATGTAATGTTCAAGCAAACCCCTGTCTAATGTTTGCAATTTGTCATTAGCTTCAAATCTAACTGAGTTTATCATGTTAGAAATAAAATAAAAATATTTTACATGCAAAATACCTGCCCCTGTTTTGTTACCATGGTGGCTTTTGTTTACTCTTCAAGGTCTGTATGCAAAAAATGTGGATCATAATCCAATACCATTTTTTAAAAGGCTTGGGAATGATAAATATGTATGTTGCATCTCTTTAATTAATGTGAAATGAAATAAATATTTGTAAAAAAAAAAAAAAAAAAAACACATGTAAGAGACCATAAGGATGAATTGCATGTTTGATTAATTTGATAGTATTTGATGAATTGCAGTACTCCCATGTTCTATGCTCCTCTGGGCCAGTGGCTTGATTTCAATGATTTAATTGACAATAGTGATTTCTTGTTGGGAAATCCATTACCTCCTTCATAATGCAGTGCTTGTGAACTTTATAACTCCTGTCCTACACTGCAGGATGGGTTAGAATGGTTCATGTCATTCAGATACAGGAGCAGAGGTCAGTGGGTGTCGGGGTAAACACAGTCAGAACTCTCAGAGAGATGGGCTCTGGGAGTTTGATCTGTAGGTCTGACCCATGGCAGATCCAATAAGCATCTCCCTCTTCAAATGGGCCTGGGAAGAAACCATTTTCATCCATTCTTGAGAAAGCAGTTGATTCAAACGGTTGAAAAGGCCACTGTAATTAGACCGCTGGCCTTGCTTGGCTGAGTGACAGTGGAGTGTTTGATACAATGGCAGCTGCCAATTACTTCAGCTTTCAAGCTGTTAGACTGACTCATTTTCACATCTATACAAGCGTGCTTCATTATTTCTAATCCTAGACCCTCAGGTGACGCTGAAGCAGAAAATACTGTATATCTCAAGCTGATTATTGTCATTCATTGAATGAATTTAACTAAACATATTCTATTGCAACAGTGACATAAACTGCTTTACTAAGTCACTGGATGGGCTAGAAAATGGATTTCTTTATTTCTTGCTGAATCTTTCATTCCACAGTCATCACTGTAAGCACTGCCTCTGTGCATCATCAGAGCTCGTGTCTGATCTGCTTTTGGATGTTGGGACTTTCCAATTGGGGACAAAGCTTGCATTTTTAGGGCTAATCAAGTTTCACAGAACTGTTCTTTTTAATTTTTCTCATCAAACCCACGTATGGAAATATCATGCCACATCCAATTTGAGCCGTGAGCAACAAAGCTGATGTAAGACCTGGAATTCCCCCACATATCAGTAATATGTACTGGCTGGAGTGTACCAAGGCTGGAATTTGCTCTCTGTTCTATGAGGGCTATAACACATAAATTACAAGCATTTCAGATGCATGTGGACATCTCATCTCTGAACATGTTACAGTGGCATTGTTTAATTGAAGATTGCAGTTGTCACATTGCTGTCCAGCAGTGATACCCTCTGGAGATCCCTGGAGGAATAGATATCAAGGACTCTGTCTGATTAATGCATAGGATGAAGAATCCTGCTGTCAACTTCAATGGGTGGATTCAGTTTGTTTTGAATGTTTCAAATGCAGCCCAATGTGATTCCAAACGAGCCTGATAGAATATCATTTGACAATGTATTCTTTTAGGAACTACATTTATTCCATCAGGCATGACAGTGGTATTTTTAAGTAAATTGATTAGTTAATACATATATTTTTTTGCAGTAGTATCCCATATCATATTATACTGTTACCAGAAACCACATTCAAGTTTCTGTCAATGCGTCAATTACAAAAAAACATATTGCCACAAACAGGCATACAGGTCTATCCATTCCATTTTTCTTTGGTGAGAACAAACACCTGGCTGTGTTTAGACTACCCATTATTGAATATCTGGGACCAACCCACACACTAGAACAGCGCCTTAACTGTACCCACCTGCCCCACAGTATTAAAAAGTGACTTAAACAGGAGAGGCAGTAGAGGATGCAGAAGAGACTGCCTTGTTTTATCTTATCATATTTTTTTATTTAATAAAGGTACCCCCACATACTCATTGTTTTACCTACTGCTAGGTTTTGAAGCATAAGGGTGAAAATCAGTCTGACAGCTATGGTGTTTTGTCCTTATATTTCCATCTATTCTTACATAACAGTGATCACTGACATTAGTGAAAAAACATGCAAAAAGCCAGTCATACAGTATATTAATAAAAATCTTAATTTCCTATGCAGATCCAAGGAAAAAAATTGATAAAGCAGCAGTCAACCCTCCCTGTAGTGTATGAGTCATCCTTCATGTCCCTATGCCCACCCCTCCATCCCAATTCCAATTAAGGTATCTGTAAGAGAGTCCTGCCTCATTTTAATGAAACAATTCCCCCTCATCAGTTTGTCTTAAGTAAGCCATCTCTCCGTCTTTCCACCTGAGTCACTGTCCACCAGGACAGCTTTGTATTAATGAGGTATGCCCCCCTAGTGTTAGAATTATTACTTGCTACTGGCTCTTTAACATCAGTAAATCCAGTGATCATGTACTGTGCCATTACCAAAATTATGGGCTAAAAATGTTCACATTATCCCACAGGACTGGACACACACATTTGGATTGTTAACACTGGTTAGAGTGTCTTACACCTTTCACATGTATGAGAAAATTAGAGCCCGAACATTTGCATGTGATATCACTGTTTGTGGGCTGCTCAAGTGGCTGTGTGCTTTGGCACATCCTAAGGAGGGGTAAGGGAAATGGGATATGAGTTGAGACTGGTGAATGAAGTAACACCTTGTTTTGTCGCTAGGCTTTACTGACACGTGATAAATCATGTGTCACATTTAGGTGAAGGAATAAATGATAAATCGATCAATTTCAAGACCATGAATTTGACTGAAGCATGGGGAAGAAGAAACAAATTAACATTATTTCAAAAACTATATGATTACTCTCGTACTCACAATGATATGTCAGAGTATTTTGTCCAGAGTTAAATCAGTTTTTTTTTTTACAGAATACAGAATGGATTGAAAAAATGGTTTTCACACATGAACATCTATGCCTTGTGTTAAAGACAATAAGAATTAAGGTCAAAGATTGGTGACATGTCTCTGTTAGTAAAAGAAAGGTGTCATCACTGTATGGTACATAATCCCTAAACCAAATTTAGATGCGAAAGACAGTCCCACATTATGTACAAATATGCCCATAAAACCAGTCAATCTATTTCTCAGTTCACTGTATCATCCAAGGGAAAAACTCATTCTCTCTCTTTTCTCAGCTTTATTAAGTTAAGAAGAATTTGGTGTGGTCTATTACCAGGAAGGAGAGGGACCTGGTTATTAGGAAGAACAACATGACAGTAAGAAAAATCTTTGTTTCACCACACAGAGGGAAAACAGGTGACCCTGTGATCCAGTTGTTAAAGTTTGCGTGCTCTAATTCATCAAAGTAAGCTACCACCATTTCTGCTGAGTTATCATAAACAAGGAAACTTGTTAGCGGCAACACCAAAGGACACATCTGTAGATTTGAATGTAATTTGATGAACAATGTAAATGTGTTTTCCTCCCAAATAATTTAAAGTCAGTTGTATGGCGGCCGGTATACTCCATGGGAGTATAAAATAGCACAATTCATCCACTGTGGTATTTGGATTCAAAGTTCATGAAAATAATGATACAATGGTATGTGTTCAAAACAGCAGGATTTTAATGATGGGTAGAATCCATTACTTCCGTGTTTGTTTTCATTGCCATTCGAATACTCTTTTCATTTGTTTTTTTGTTGCTGTTGTTGTTGTTGTTGTTGTTTCTGTCACAAACAATATCATTCCATAAATAGTGATAGCACTCAAAAGCATTATCACTACCCCATGTTTCCTGATCAATGGCTTGTCATTAACCTGACCTGTCAGTGTATCTCTGACAACAGCAGCTGTTTCTGGGGTCTGCCACTCAACCCTAGAATGACTTGGTCCCACAGGATGGCATCCCTGTCCTCTACTGCGCCTGTTACCACCACCTGGAGGAGCGCCCATGGCACTGTAACTGACATTCATGGGCCTGATCCCAATAAAACACTTTTAGCTTCTAGAGGAACACGTGCAATTCAGTCAAAACAAATATTAGCTGCCAGATATTTCACCATAAACTCAGTAGTACAGAGGAAGTAAGACACTGCAGTGAATGAAAATGTGTACTAACCAACTATAAATCTGCATTATATTCCATACAAAAATCAGTTGATGTTAAATGCTATCAAAAGGCAGGAAATTCACAATATTGTCTCAGCTTCATACTGACTTTTATACTGACCAGGCTTTTCAGCAGATTGTGTTAATGACTATGCTGGGTTCACTGTGTTAGGCTCCCTTACACAATATGTGCTCACTAGACTGCTGAACATTCAGGCTTTCTCTCAAAGAGCAAGCCAGATATTCCTCAGGGTGACGAAGGGCATGACTATAGAAGTATTTGGTCACTATATTTACTTAGAACAAAACAAGGACTTGTGTAGGCAGTCCTGACAAGAGGGAGCATGTAAAGTACATAGAAACCCAGATATTAGTGCTGAAGTACAGTAGATTACTTTGGGTAACAGAGGCCTTCTCTAACTGTTTCCAGTAGATGTATAGGGCATGCTTTTATTACCAAGGACTGAGTCTTAACATGCACAGAATCAGACTACACTTTAAAAAAATATTTTGGGGCATTTTCACACTTGATCCTGGACTTCATCTCACTTTATTTTCAGCATATGCCTTTGGATAAAATCTGATCAAAATCTCTCTACTGCCTGTCTCAGCTGTCTGCGATGAGTTAATCACAGCTCTTTGGGGCCTATCAGTTTCAGGAATACACTTTGGGAGACGTGTGAAGTCCCACGCATCAACTGTCAACTCACATAAAGTAATTTTGCAACGCCTAAGTGTCACACATCATCGCCTCTGAGAATGTCAAATGCACTCCCATCGCCTGGGCCATGAGTGGGCCTGGCAGCAAACCCTAAACCAGTATGTACATAGTTACACAATCCCAGTTCCACCTGTATTCAGATCAAAATTAAGATAAGAAATAAAAAATAAGAATTGGTTGCCAAGGAGTTGCCAAGATGTAAGGAGTATTTAATTTGTGCCAGCTTCACACATTTCCCATCATGCTTCCACAGAAAGTGGCTGTGGCAGCCGGGTTATGCTGATCTGTTAACCATGTGGAATCCTTTTCTTATATGGGTCACAAACACCATATACACGATCACACTGACGTCACACTGAGTTCTGGAAGGCAGCTCTGTGGACCTGGTTGGGGTGCTTGTGACATTTTACTCAGCACTTGTACCATGGAGATTTACGCTCTATACCCTTCTCTGTTATTGCTGTTTTCGAGGGCCTTGAGGAGAACAGTCAGTATGGCGACACAGGTGCTGCCAGTTCAAGTTACTCTACCTTAATGCTACATCCCAGGGGACTGGCATGTTGTTCTGAAAAATAAATGTCAAACAGAAATGTGGTCATTTTACGTAAACATTCAATGATTATCACTGGGGCACCTATATAAAGCTTGGTTTAGGCTTCCATTCATTGTAAAGAGTTTACACATCAAATATCTTGGCCATTTCACCATGATTTTTGAAGAAATGTTATTTACAGATTTTATCTGCAAACAATTCCATATTTATATACTTCACAGCAATGTTAGTTTACAATACTGTGAACTGAGAAGATGATTAGCTCCTCCATGAAGCAACAAAAATTGGTGCTCACAACAAGTTGGGAATCATGGACACCATGAAAGTGCACTTTTAAAAACCAGAAGCCTCACCTACTTGTATTTTTGAAGCCATTTAGAGTGTGACAAATAGATAAAAAGATATCAACATGTGCTTTATTGGTTTTCTTTACCTTAACTGCTTGATATGAAGGGGGGGGGAGGGTCCTGTCCTCTCTTTCCATGTGTCACGTGTTTCCAGTTCAATAGTGAATAAGAGGATATGCTTGCTCTGTGCCTCCTCTTATCTTTCTAGATTAAATCATTACATATTTAAAATGTTGTGGACTACTTATCAAGGTCCAGTGCTGTAGACCCTTGGAGAGCTATGATAAGGTCCTCATGTCTTTGTAGCAATGACAACACTGAGATCAAAGTCAGGAAACTGCAGCCTCTAAGGTAGTACTGTTCAAAATATCAGTGTCTATGAATTTTCATACTTAAAATTTTTACAAATATATGCTCAAAGAAATGCAATATACAAGTGATTTTTCAATTTCAATTCATTATTTATATATCAGAAATTATGATTTATTCAACAGACATCTTATTTAACTATTTTGGCACACACTAACCAATACAATTGTGTAAAAATGTTAGAAATGTCATAATTATTTTATGCAAAATCAATGTATTAATACATTTTCTTTGTGGATGATTGTCTAATTGCCTGTCTTGGTGAGGAAGAGACAAGTCACAAAGAAAATGTAAGATATCTCTTAATTTGCTAAATTGTATTACTCCTGTCGTTAATACAATTTATATATTACTGAAGAGCAGTACTCTCCCCTTCTTCCCACAGACATTCATATGCTCTCCAGTTCCATTAATTACATCATCAGATCCATAAAGTACAACAATCAGCTGAAGAGTGTTGTTCTCGCTTGCAACCAGACACCCTTGCTAATTACTTTTCTGGTCTGTGTCCTTAAGACATGTTGGTGATAGATCATTATTTCTTTCCAGCATTTGCTCACGTTTATATGCAATATGATTGGATCAGATTTTACCATTATCGTGGTTCTTGGAGGAGAGGGTTCAGTGTAATTCTTCATATTCTGCTGAAATGAAACTGAGGATGTGGGAAGATAAATGAATAGTTCAAAGAGAGGTGGCTTCAGCTAGTTCTTCAATTAAACCAACTTGATGCCTACATGTAAAAAAAAAAAAAATTAAGTTTATTTCAGATATTTTGTGGTTTCAAGCTAACTTGACTCAGGAATGTAATTTACATACTTAAAGCACCTTCAATATGGTAACCATAAAGCAGAATTAACACCAGGGTAAATAAATCAGTCTTATAAATGGTTTGGAGTGCATCTTGTCAACAGAAATGATCAATATGCTTAACATAATCCTGCAATAGTTTATATGTAAGGTTTTCTTGTGGAAAGAATTAAATCTGTCACTTAAGTACCCCCACTAAATAATAAAAACCCTTCTCAAAATGTAATGTATGTTATCTGGGTCTGACGGTGGTTGATTCATTATACATGGGAATGGTTCATTATCGGGACAAGAAAAGCAGCACGAGTCTGCATGTGGCCCTGATTGGCTGGCACACGTAGCAGATTTATGATGTCACTCAGCCCAGAGAGAGAACTAACGAGGGAGGAATATAGTGAGTAGCAATCAGTGTGGGGTAATTCTATGCACCATCTATTCAGATAAGGGCTGGCATGCACTGGTTATGGTGCTGGTGGTGGTAGGGAGGAGTGGGGGATGAGTGGGCGTGGGGAGAGTAAGAGAGGTGGAGAGGAGGTATCTTTCATCCCATGCATTTCAGAAGCTTTCCTTAATATTCAAATAAATAACAACATCAGCCAACAAGAAATTAATGAATAGTGTCATTAATAATGAGCCTGGGCCTTGTAGTGATAGGACAGATATTAAATTGAACCGCTGTGGGAGGGGTGGGGGGGATCTCCTGAGAGATGGGATTTTTCTTGCCGCAAACAAGGCCTCTGAATGAGGCAGCCGTGTCCCCAACCCGGCAGCTCTCACAACAGGTTGAAAGTAATAAAACAGGATTTTCCTGGCTGATAGAGTTAAGCCCTGGAAAATCTGCTGGTGTAGATCATTGTGAAAAGCGCTGCCAAATGTGATCCTTAATTAAACTTTAATCAAGATAACGGTGTTTTAGTGGAAGTAAGCTAAAAAGAGGCGACTGCAGCCCTTGGTCTTGAACTGGGGAACCTAATAGGTTTATGTTTGTAAGTGCTCTTAACCTCACTTGCTCACTCAATCACTCCGTTTCTCCCTATTCTTTTTATGTTTTTCTATTTATTACTTTTAAAGAAAGGCACTTTTGTATTTTGCAACCCTCTATAGCTATTCTTTGCTTCCCATGGTGGGAATTGAACCAGGGTCCCACTAACCATTGAGTCAGTATGTCACCTAAAATCATAACAATATGAGGTCTATTAAGGACTTGGGCTATCCTTCTTGGAGTATTGTTGTACAAGTTTTAAAGTGTGTATTATGCGATTTTGGACCATTTCTCAAGAAGAAAGTCTCAAGTTCTTTGAAAGACCAAGGGGGTAGGTATAGATTCTGCACTGAAATTCAGAACTTTTCATAACATTACAATGACAATTTGATGTAGTGAGCAGGGGTTCACTTCTTCCTAATCCAGAGGTTCATGAAACTGCTCTTGAATCCATTTAGCAGTGTCTAATGGGGGTGTTTGAGTCTAATATGGGAACGTCTTCAGGAAACAATGTTTCCACCAAAAGTTGCACCTGGTCACCTAAAATGGATTTATATTCCTTTATGCCTTAATTGCCATAAGACTATTCTACAGAGTCCTAACTGGACCCAATGAAACCCACAGGATAGGGTCCACCACATTGGGAACAGGCTTTGTGGGCTTCTTTTGGTTTTCTCAAAAAATAAACAAAAAGATGTCAGAATAAAAGGGGGAAAAGACTAATCATCAGATCATATTACTTTCCTCCACTGCTCAGTCATGCAGATGTATTTATGGAGGTGTTGCACATTGTATTGTGGAAAAGCTATGGATTATTTGACCATTTCTATGTAAAAAAATTTCTAGGTTTGACAGAAACTTCACATTTCTTTCAAATCGTATTGGCAGGCAGGCAAGAACAGTCATATTAGAATGGGTAGTTTCAAACAACTCTCTAAACAATCAAAATTTGGCAAGAACAGGAAACAAAGTGTGTCTTGATTTTGCCATTGATCTTCCATTGGCTGGAGTTGTGTTAAGGCTATCATTGTAAATACCAAGGTTGCTTTATGAAAAATAATTTTTTATGAACCATTCAAGTGCTGCCCTCCAGAGAAAAGAAGTTGTAGAAAGGTTAAAAAGACTTTTTAAGACTCTTGGAGTCCACTAATCCACAAAGTGATAGTGTCAAAAGTTAGCAGGCAGTCATGAATCATCTAGGGAGTGGCTTTTCTTTCAAAAAGTCAGATTTGCTCCCTCTTGGATTACTGTCATACAAGTGTATAGTATAGTATTGGACCACTTTTCAAATAGGAAATCCACCAGTTCTTTAGGGAATGAAGAAGGTGGAAATCTGCTTCTCACTCTGTGCTCTAGAACCTCCCCATAGAGGCTGATGTTCAGATCTGGTGATTGTGGAGGCTATGGAAGGGGTTTGACTTCATCCTCCTGTCCAAAGATACCACTCTTGAATTTGATTACAAGTGTGTATGGGTTATTGTGCTGTTATATGTGGGCACATCACTAGGGAACACTGGGGTACCATAAGGTGCAGCTGGTAATCTTAAATGACTTCATATTCCTTGATCATTATACTTCCATGTAGATCCGACCCAATGGTTCTCATCAATGCCTACTCATACCATTGCAGCTCCAGAATATTTAATTAAAAGGTGTATTAGGAATATTGCAGTCTTCATATTTAATTAAAAATGCAATATTTTTATGTATTTTTGTATTGCATAATGTTGTAATGATTCATCAAATAATATATCCCACTTAAAAAGCCTAGCTGCTCTAAACTGATTTTCAGAATCTTCAGATTGGTCATGCAAATGCCCTGTGCCCTGTGTTAGAATGTAATGTGTTCATTCCTACCCATATTCTGGAACATGGGCAATTTCTTCATAATAAAAAGTGGATTAACATGTATCACAAAAAAGTGCCACCAGCTGTCACTGAGAAATGAGACCATCCTGTTCAATACTACCGATAAAAAGAAAAAGGAGCAAATTAATAAATTCATCACTTGGTGCTCTTAATATTGCTTTGAGCCCCGGTGAAAACAAGGGCTTATATTCAAATGATCAAGCATACAAAAGCCATGCAGTTGCCTAGTAAATTTAGAAAAACTAGTTATATTTATGATTAACCGTTATTGTGTTTTTGTTGACTGAATGCGTTGACCTGCCATTGTACTGCCTCATCTCTTTCATAAAAAAAAACCTATTTAGTTACAGAGTTTCTCGTTAAATACCATGACAAAACAAAAAACTCACACTCATGCTATTTCTGAATCAAAAATAAGCACAAATGTCAAATGAAAGTTCATTATGCTCTGACATTACACAGGCCTTTTTGGCTATATTTGGTGGTCCCTATCACTGACTTACAAGATGTTTACATATTTGTACAACGTGCTTGTTTTCAGTTTCCAGATGAGGTGCACTAGTGTGAAACCAAAGTAAATTTGAGGCATTCACTCTGAAAACATATTGCATATTATGCAGTAAACATATTCTATATAATGTCCTTTCACTGCATTATGGCTATTATACTTGCAACACATTTTTCAAGCATTTTGATAAACAACAGCTTGAAATTCACTGTTGCTGCCATTACCTGACTGAAATGCTGAGAAGATATTCACATCATAGTGTATGCAGAAGTTTATGATTTCAGGCCACTGTCTAACCTTGGAATCCAAATATTAACATTCATCTTCCCTGCACATTTTGGAGAGGAGAAGATCATAGCAAATCAAGAAAATTTAGCCATTTGATGGGATGAATTGTTTTGGAGAGAGAATATATACATACAGATATGAGTAAATCAAAGAAAGCACAGGACAAGAATCTATGGTCTATCTAAGGACCCCTGAATTTACAGGATTAAATAATTTGTGATTATACCAAAATTCACAGGTATTGTGAATATTGTATTGGTATTGTGCAGCCGTACACATTGAGCTATGTTTTTAGCTAGGCTGGTTTGAAATATCTGTGCCAGATTTATGCTTTTACTGGAATTCTATTTTACATTAGATATGCACAGGATGGATAAAATGTCATGCCTGATGGATCAGACTATCGTTTATATGAGATTCCAGGTCATGACTGCCACTGCACAGGAGACCCAGGTTTTGAAGCATTTGTCTTTATCACAGCTCTAAAACCCAACCCCAACAATTCACAAGAGTGACATCCTTACATGTCAGCACACTTTCCCTCTACTAAGCAGGTGTGACATGTAGACAGTGAGTACTCCTGCAGCTCTGCATTCTGATGTTCCACACTTGATTATGACTTTGTTCACTCCCCCTCATGCATTCCGACACACAGTGTGATTACCTGTCTATCAGCCTACCAACTGATACAAGATGCTAGACCTGAAAGCCAAAAAGCAGACATCAGAGAAACAACGTAAACTATGTTAGAGGCATTTTGCAGACACTGGTATCCAGAGCAACTTTCAACTCAAAGTGCATTAAGTCAGGAAAGGTTGTTCTTTACATAGCTTTACATAGCATAAAGCTTTCCTTTATGTTGTCAGTAACAGTCAAAAACCTTTGGGAAACTGGGATTAGAACTGGGAAGGTTTTTGCTTACAGCAGAAGCATCTTTAAATGTTTAGCTATTTGGTTTCTATACTACATTTAATGTGATATAACCATACTTCAGCAAGCTCCAGGAGTTTTGTGTTTGGAGTAAAGTACTGATTAAAAGCTATTTGTTTTTTGTAGAAATTAGTTTCACAACCTGGACATGGACAGAGGTGTGCCTGAGAGAGGGGGTTTGGGTAATTACACCAAGGTCTTATCATCTGGTATCGCAGTTTAATCCTCTATTGACCCATTAAAAACTTTATATAAAAGAAGCATCTAGCACTGTGAATTGTACAATCTTAGTGATACATTTTATGCAAGTAAGCTGTAGTTAACTCAATATGTGTACCATAATGTTACTGCTACAAATGTTAATGCTACGGAATTATCTTTGTGTCAGTTGAAACCATATACAGTTGCAGAGGAATAGTTGGAGCATTTCTTATGGAGAAACAAAAGAATTTCCCTTCTTGGTACGTACAAACAAAATGAATTGAGAAAGGGCATTTCACTTTCCAAAGCTTTTGTCCTTGTGCATAACAACATAATTACTTTATTTGTTTGTGATATTTTTCAGAGTTCCAGATAGCATATTATAGCTTTGCCATTAAGGGGCACTTCTTGCCATGAATCAAGCCTCCCTTGGCTTTGTTAGCTTTCATAGGGTGTTACCTCACCACCGTAGCCTTCACTACCTGAAAAATTAACAGTGGAATTTGACTGATTATAGAGCTGCCATTGCTTGTTCTGTTGCCTGTTCTGAAAGGGATACTCGGTAGAATGTGCATTTTTTTCCCCTTCTCATTTTGCGCTGTCTGCATGAGTAATTACCCCCCGATTTCTGAGATGCAATTGCATAGCTTCTACATCGGAAAGCTCAAAGATTGATAGAGGCCTCTCTTCAGAGGGATTAGTTTTATGCTGTAATTCTACAGTGTAGGCCACTGGAGAAAGAAAAATTCTAAAAACTTTAATTTGTCCATGTTTTAAAGAATAACGTGCCCGTCTAATCCTCAAAGATAAAGAAGGGGGCTACCTGTATTTTATTTTCTTCTATGGTAGTTTGGATTTTATTTAAATGAAAATGTAATACTACTCTGGCCATGAAATGCATTCCATATACAGATACATTGGGGGTAAAAGATAGAGAAATACTCAGCCCCCCATTCCATAATAAAGCACACCTTTTCATCAGCAAACGATGACCATGAGTAGGGTAATGGAAGGACAGACAACATTGTGATACCACTATTCCCCAAAAGGGCTTTTATGATGCACAAAAAACTGCTCTGATGTCCCCCAAGCAACCCTGAATTGTTTGTCTTCTTAAGTGTCACTTTCTTTTTTTTTTTGACCCCTGTTGTGCCATTGTCAGTTGAAATCTCTCCACTTGATGGAAATATCAGGCCTAGGATGTGACACATCATCTTCTGCAGTAGTTGTTCCTTTACCACTATTACAACATGTGTCCACATTTAAATACCTTTTTGTATTTAAACTGTATGCCTTGACCCTAAAGCATCAGCATTTCAGGGAACATGAAGAAGTCCCTGCAGAGAGCGCTGGATTCTCCTCTGCTGTTGGGGTCTTGCTGCACCAGGACAGGTCGAATGGAAGCTCAGGTGGGGTGGTAGAATGGGGCGAATGGAAGCTAAGGTGGAGTGGTAGGACAGGGTGAATGGGAGTTCAGGTGGGGTTGTAGGACAGGGCGAATGGAAGCTCAGGTGGGGTGGTAGGACAGGGCGAATGGAAGCTCAGGTGGGGTGGTAGGACAGGGCGAATGGAAGCTCAGGTGGGGTGGTAGGACAGGGCGAATGGAAGCTCAGGTGGGGTGGTAGAACGGGGCGAATGGAAGTTCAGGTGGGGTGGTAGAACGGGGCGAATGGAAGTTCAGGTGGGGTGGTAGGACAGGGCAAATGGAAGTTCAGGTGGGGTGGTAGAACGGGGCGAATGGTAGTTCAGGTGGGGTGGTAGGACAGGGCAAATGGAAGCTCAGGTGGGGTGGTAGGACAGGGCAAATGGAAGCTCAGGTGGGGTGGTAGGACCGGGCGAATGGAAGCTCAGGTGGGGTGGTAGGACAGGGCGAATGGAAGCTCAGGTGGGGTGGTAGGACAGGGCGAATGGAAGCTCAGGTGGGGTAGTGGAACAGTCTGGATGGGGAGATGGAGAGTTTGGCATTGGGCTGTGATGTTATGCATGTCTATGCTTGTTGAGTGCATGCAAATTGAAATAGACCTGTGACATCAATGGTACTCACTTAAAAGAATATGGAATCTGCAACCAGTGCAAAATACATGTAAATGAGCAATGCAACAAGAAAACATTTTTGCTCATAAATAAACTTTCTAACATTGTACCATTCAGGGCTGGTGGAAGATAGACTGCAGGGGATGATCTGACTGTACTCAGCAGGAGCTGTTGTAGTGATTCAACAGCAGGCAGTAAGTGGGGTTGCCTCTATATACTGGAGGATTACAGCGTATACTGTGACATATGTGAAAATATGTGAAACACTATTACTGTAAAATGTTTTCATGTGATGAAGATTAAAACCACCATGAAACATGAGTATATTTAGATTTTTTTTTTAAACAAGCAAGGTAAAAATTGACAGATGCCTTGCCTAAAATTGAAAAGTCATTACAAATTGGATCACGAATGAGTAAAAAATGAGCTCAAAGGGGAACCAAACTTTAATATTGCTTTACTGTGAGACAAACTACAACCAGAGTACATATATCTTTCAGTTTAAAAAAAGCTGTTGTAACGGCAAGTAACCTTGTGAGTGGTAACTCACAAAATATGAACAGCTGTTGTATGTTGTGTTGTATGCTGTGGCTCTCTTTGTTGTATTGTTGTATACTGAATTTTTGCTCAACAAAAACTCACAAAAATAACTCAATGATAACTGTTGAAAAAATGTGCATTTATTTTTTTGGATCTCAGCTTGTAAGCAACACACTTTTTATGTACAATTTCATAAATACTTCCAAGAATCAATCCAAGAAAAACAGCAGATTCTGCAAATGTTTTAGGTCATTCTATGTCAAATCATCACAGAGAAGTGGACTTTCACATCCAGCAACACATATTGTTTTGAAATTGTATCGGTAGTTAGAGATTGGTATGATAAGTACTCCTGCAACATTATCTTGTGGAAACCTACTTTGGAGAAATTAAGATGATTCATGACACCCAAACTGAATAATTTTATATCATAGGATTGATATGATATCCAGTGAATTTAGTTCCCACAGCATGCTCCAATGCCTCCCAGCCCCAGCCCCAATCCCAAACCAATCCCACCATTATGGAAAGTATAGAAACTGAATTTTCTGCGTGGGACATACTGTGGCTTAGAATATTATTTATTCATCCTTTCTGATGCATGCCCAGTGAGATTTATGGCTGTTAATTCTCCCTAACCAGATTAACTATTCCTTGAAGTTGTTCATTTGAGATCTTATTATATGATAATAACAAATAACATTTTTATGAAATAAAAATGTCTCATTTTGGTGCCATGAATTAGCGTCATTTCTTGGACACCAAAAAATATTTCATTAAAATGATGTTGCAGAAAAGCTTACCACATCTGTAGCTTACCACTAAAACTGTTGCAGAACAATGAGAGACAGTGGGTCCCATTGCTTGTTGATTTTTCCATGGAATAATACTTGAGTAATTATAATACTTGTTTGCCAAATTTTTTGTTGGTTTTATATCAGAATGAAACATATAATTTAAATGACACCATTTGTGTGTTTCCATTTCAGGGTGAAATCTAACAACAACTACAACTAAGGATCATTAACCATCTCATACACCTCATCCTTACATTCATTTAATATTCATTCAGACTTGAGTGTAGAACAGAGACTGGTAGTGTAGTTAATAAAGTGGGATGAATCAGCAGCTATCTTGAACAAAAGCATTTAATTAATGATCACTTTGGTGTCTCATTATAATTCACCATGGCTGACAGACATATCATGGATCATTTGCATGCTGAACTCTGGGTCTCCAAACCAGCTGTATGGATCATCATGTTTACACTACCCTATGACTCAACATCTGTAGCACACTATGAAAGGCAGAATATTGGGGCATTCCCCAAACAGCAACAAACAGATGGTGAACGGTTTCCAAATATATTCACAAATCTGCATACAAGTTATTTCACTAATTATTGGCATTATTCCCCATACAGTAAAGGGCATTTCAAATTGAGGGGGTGTTTTTATGAATACTGGAGATGTAATTAGTTTCAAAGGCTCTTTGAAGTGCTGCGTTTTTGTGCACGAGACCATTCATGTTCCTTTGGTTTTCTAAAGTACTGTCTGTCACTGGTTTTAAGTTCAAATAATATACATTTCCAAAAAGAGAACATGAATGCATATATTTGGAATACCTTCTTTAATATCTCATCTTACTTATGCCGTATTTCACAACACCTATGTTCTCTCCTCTGCTTATCTTGTCCGTTTCATTACCAGAGCTGTGATACAGGTTTAATTACTTGATATCAGCTTCAAAGAAACAGCTTGCTCAAAAATGCTGAATCAAATGTAGGCCCCTTTGTCTTCAATAGCATCATTTTCATGGACTGCATGATGTGCCATTTGCAAACTGCCAAATTGCAAGTTGCCATGAATTCCATTTACATTTTTAAAAAGTCTGAACACCCTACAATCATGTATAATTGATGTAAATGCTATATTGAACTTATATACATTTTAAACAGTGTATTATCTGTAATTAATGTTTTAAATGTCTTAATAATATCTACGGATGTGTCCACAGATAATCGGTTGAAACTAAATGCATTCATTTCATCTTGATGTGGATGTTTTGGCGCATGTCTGACAGCGGTCTGTGTGCCTTTTCGAGAGTGGCAGATCTGGACCTTCCTCGCGCATGAGAATTCTCCCTTTGTTTGCCTCAGTGGGTTCTCTAACTGCCCTGTTTTATTGAGTCAGTTTAAGCTGTCATTTCCCAGCCCTGACGAATGACTCAAACATAACACAATAATACACGGAAAGTAGGATAAAATAATCCTGTCAGGGCAGGAAAAGTTATTGCCTGGTGTCACAGCATTCAATCAATACACTAATTCCACAATTTATACTCTCTGCGGCACTAAAAGACAGAAACCCTAATATGGTATTTCTTGGCTCACTGAACAACTTTGACCTTCTGTGAGTGTGAAAGAGCTGGATTGGGGTGTTTCTGCTTAAAGGAATCACTTATAAAAATTGGGAAGTAATGTCTGACATTTAGGTTCCGATCCCCAACCCCAAACTGACTAATTCCACAGAGGGCTGCTTTGTGAGCTTTCACTATCTTTAAGGCCACAAATCCCACAGCCAACTGAAAGAGTGACAAGGACTGCTCAGTGCTTTTGTTAAACAGTATTGTCTGTGTGTTTTTGAAAGAAAATTTTCTCTGAGACAATGTGTGACTGGAGGCAAATTTCATTAAAGTCAGAGCTTGTTATTTATCTTTTTCTGGAATCTGAAACCTTCATGAAACTCAAATCTCTCAGTACTGGTTATTCAGACAGAGTCCATCACTTACTGAGCTCGCTGTGTCATCTTCTGTGGCTTCTTCTTATCTGTTCACTATTGGGTTTGCAGAAAACCAAATAAAGACATTTCCACATCAGCCTAGACTGGAAGAAAATGCATGCATGGCCTAACTGACAGCCATCGGATAAATGCCAGCTCCAGAGCGCAGGGCATGCTGGGATACCTGAGAGGCAATGAAGGTGAAAGCTGCTGTGACTTGTGCATCAGTGGGGAGGGTTCAAAGCCCTCTCTGAATCTGGAACAAGCAGCTAGCTGATTTCAGCCAGCTGGGTGAGTTTCAGCTTATACCTACACTTCTGTTTAGACAGGTCGAGTAGGAAGTTATACATGTGGTGTGGTATAACCTCACGATGCAGTTTCCAGTCATGTACTTAAAAATGAAAAAAAAAAAAATGTCCACTACAGTCAAACAGTGAAAGTGTCCCAACCACAGTCAAAGTTGAAATTTTTTTAACTTTTAAGTATGAACAAGACAGCAATTAAATATGAAACGATATAAAAATGTTTCAGCACTGTATGCCATTGTCAGGGCTCTGAAACATAGTATTTTTTCTTATTCTAATAACATTTAGTTGCTTAGAGAATGTGAGATCAGCTCTTTTTCACTATTGATGTTTGAAAAACAAGCAAGTAATAAACAATCACATGATAATTATGCTGCAATGCAACTCTTGCAATTGAGCAGCATGCGGTTTTTTAAATGTGTTGTTATTGTTTTAAATGACTTGCATGCATAACTTGACCAAGACATTCATGGTTTCCCGGCGACACAACAGACACGTCACTTCGATCCCAGCTGAGAGGCTCTGAAGGCTTGTCAATTGAGGTGGAGCCTACCGGTTTATGTCTGCAGCTAGACCTTTCCCTCTGACTCACCAATCAAAGGTACAGAATGGGAAATTGGCAGATAGTACCTTATGTAGTTATGTTGTCATTGTAGGAACTCCAATTACCTTCAGTGACCTGATGGTAGGTATCAAATTGGATGGTGAAGGGGAGGATTCTCATCTCAGCCTGCTGACATTTAAGTATCCCAATTATTAAATCATGTTGACAAGGAGTTGCCCTCCCATGCCTTGCCACTCAAGGTGAAACAGAGGCAAAATGTCTGAGGACACAAGTTACAGGATGTGTCATTATGATCAATAAGTGCCCATATGGGTCAATTATAATGTGCAAAAAGCTAAAGCAGTGTGTGACCTTTGTTACCCTGACATCCTAGTTATCTAGCTCTTCTGTGCATGTGGAAACCGTTATGAATCTTTCACATTTAAAATAAAACCTTGATTTGCATTCATATATAAAACTGTATATAGTGTAATAGCTGCTTCTGCATGAACATTTCAAATGTAAAAATAAATCATTCTGAAAATGTATACAATGCAATGCTAGCTCTTCCGACAAGCTTAAAGTGTCCATCAGATAAAATGTCCTGTCTACTCTGTTGATCTAGACGTGTACATTTGCTTGTGAAAAGTGGCAAACAACCTATATCTATCCCTCAAATGATTGATTTACTTTACACTTGTACATATCTTATAAGCTGGAAATGCTGTTCTGTTGAACAAGTTTCAAATGTTCTCTGAGGTTTTCAGTCCTGAACAGTACACAGAAATAATTCCCTCATCTCAGATGCCGTTTATATGCATTATGAGTGGAATTGCTCATTTTAAACAAAAGGAAAAAATTGCATGTTCTGATGAAATATTATTTTCCATGGCTTTCTCTCTTTTCAGAAAAATTCAGAGGCCTGCAGATATTTGTCTTTAATAGGAAAGATATTGTTGTTGGTTATTAGATGTATGCAGCTGTACTGTGGGCTCATTAGACATCTATCCTGCTGTTAGAGCTATAAGGCAGCTGCTGCATGATTCATATAAGAAGGTCTTCAGGACTTCAGAGAGAAGTGATGTAAAAATTACCCTCGTATTGAAACAAATGAAATAACATTTTCAGCACCCAAACAATGCGTCTCGGTTTATTTGTTGTACTTTTGATGATTGAATGCTATATCTTTCAATGACTCTTAGGTCTGTTCAGGCTAAGTCAGACAGCGAAAACAATAATTGATTTAACACATTTAAGCATGGTAATTACCTCTGAATGGCTGCGGACTACTAAACATGACCACTGCATTGCAAATTATGTGTGAATATGATGACAGTGAAGAGGCTAATAACTTGAATTGGGTTAGATTTGTTGCACAGCCAAAATTTAACATCTGCACAATTGTAATAAATCACTTATTAAATTATTATAGCATTTTTCCTGTTGGAACATTCAGCTGTATATTCACAGAATGCAGACCCAAAACTCTAAAATTTCAGACTTGATATAAATTACAGGAGGTTTATAATATTAGCTAGCCTTTTAACTCCTGAGTCCTGGAATTAATTTTCTATATTACATCCCAGTATGATCAGGATGGTGTTAACTGATAGAACAAATTTTAGATAAATGTTTGATTATAGTCCTTTGTAGAAATCATGGTGCTAGATGAGATACATACAGTCTGTGAGGAGAACTGATCACTACAATTGTGACTTTTGCTAAATACAAACCTCATGGTGTATTATGGTTTCAGGTTGACACGCGAATGATGAAACGGACATTTCTCATTCAAGGGGTCAGAGAATCATATGGTAACAGCTGTTAAATACGGAACCTGCAGGCTGTGAGAGAGTGGCCGTCCAATTGTCAGCTTTGCTGGTTAAATATTCCAGGAGGGATTGTCTGCAACGTGGTGATACATAACAGCTGAGAACCCCCCCTACACTGATATTGCTCTCAAACTGGCGGGAGAACAAGGGACATGAAGGATGCTTTGCCGTGGTAACCTATCCCTTTTGGCCCCCTGGGAGCCTGTTGGCTGGCTTTCATTCTCATAATTATAATAAATTTGACATTTCATAGATAATATTGATTTCTTTATTTTACCATTTCACCACAGGTGACAGCACAGTGACAGGAATGAAATTTCTATTGATCTCTTGTGCATTAATCCCTTATGTGTATGTGATCATTTTTATAAGACCTTTTACTGCACATAAATCAATATTTCATATTTCCAGCTATGCCAGAAGAGATGTCATATTTGTAAACCACAGCTTGACACCTGCAATTCTTTTCCTGTTCAGCAGCAACTGCACAAAACCAGTCAATTTGGTTTAAGGTAGGAGCATGACTTTAAAGAGAAAAGGGAGGTGTGCAGATAGAATTTGGGGATGCCTTCCTGGTTTACTGTGCCAATGGGTCCAGCTATTCCAGAGTTTTCAGACACTCCACTATGAATAACTAAGTGTTGAGTTCAGAGGAACTGTGAATAAGACATCACAACCTCAAGTGATGCATCAATAAGCAATCATGAAATAAATAGTCTTATTAATTGTGCAGTTAAACTTTGCAAATGTCTCTGAAAACATTGTTTTGAAGAAGAGCTGCATTCTTTTTTGAAAACATAACTACACCAAGCTCATTATATAGAGCATAGTTTATAGATTATAACCCAAAGCATAAATTATGTAAAATTATTGTATTTGGTAAAGATGGTCATTTATTTTAAGAATTTAACATGTAAATCAATAAATGATATTTTAAGTTTTAACTGCTTTTCTCTGTACTTTTATCTGTGCTTTTAAATAGAACTAAAAACGATTAATCACATTTTTGTACTGTGTAAGAGTATTTCTTTTAAAATCAAGGATATTTAAATTTGAAATAAACCACCAACTAGTATAGAATTAGGACAAAGGACATATATCAAACCAATTAATATTAAATAGCATGTTTTAAAATATGAACACACTAATAACACTCCCTTGAACTACAGTAAATTAGCTCATATTTTAATGTCTTTGCAAACTGACTAATTATTGATTTGTTTGTGTAAAAAGCCATCAGAGTTTGTGACAACCCATAGCAAGCTATTTAGCTATTGCCATACATATCAATTTTTATCTGTTCACTCTTTGTGCCAGCAACAAGATAACTTTGGTTCAAACAGCAGGGGCTTTAATGTGGTCATTTTGTTCAGAGATGAGAATGCAGATGTTCAAATTAATGTGCTTTACATCTTTGCTTGTGTTACAGTATTGTTCTGGCCACTGTAGGATCCTGTAATATCTTGTTCAGCAACAGGACACACTGTTAAGACTTGTTGCATATTTATTTAGTGAATTCAAAGTCCTACAGCCTCATTTCTTGTATGGAGTCTCTAATCCTCTTCTTAATTTGCAGGGAGGGCAGGCTTTGGCATGTTCATCAGGCACTCCTCGCCACAAGCATCCAGTGGACTTGAGCTCCTGCGCCACCTTTAAAGCCAGCGCAGACAGGGGCCATGGGACATCCTGAGCCCATGCATGTTTGACCTCTCTGTCCTTGTGTGGTTGATGCCTGGGACTCCCTTGGAGAGATCTGACACCTGTTGTTGTAATGGCGCATTGGTAAAGAGCGATACATTATACTGTAACCGTATTGTGGCCTCACAGTTAAATAGTGACACTGTAAAATGTGATATACATTTCTGACAGGGAAAACTCTGAGGTTTAGATGAAGGTACATGTATTGTATGCTTTTTGTCTTAACACCACCACTTTAAACACCCAAGCTGCATCAATGTGAACAACCTCAACAGCAATGACGTCAAAAACATCAGCCAGACTGGTTTGGGCTCAGGTGAGATGTAGCAAAACTGTTGAGAATGCATTAAAATTTTATCACTGTTATCACTTCTAACATGCAGACACCTGACCTTCTCCGCATCCTCAGTAACATGTCACTGAAAAACAATCAAAGCAAGAGAAAACCAGAGGAAATGCCACACCACAATATGGTCATTTTGCCATTCTGTCTTAATTAATGCCATGTTTTTTGGATGGTTAACAGTACTGTTCTGCTTCTGCCAGTTCTCCTGTAATTTTCCACAGCAGACCTATTGGCATGTTGTCATTGTGCATTAAAAGTAAATTATTTTTAGGTAGAGGAAGCACTGCTCTTCAGTGGTTTTATTGGCTGCTTTTACCATCTCACCAGAGGATGTTTATTTATGTAAAGGGCTGTCAGAAAGGCAACAGTCTGAGCATGATGACAAACGTGCAGTTGAAGTGTGACTGATGACATCCTGACAGACTGGTTTGTTGACTGCAGCAGCTAAGCTCGATGTTGCAGTGTAATTCACCAGAAATAGTCCCACTTGTCTGGACAGGACCACACTGTAGAGGTGAGACAATGGAGGGGTTGGGTTGGGCCTGCGCACAATCGTCTGCAGCTGTAAGCATGTGAGCAGTCCTGATGGAGAATGCTGTGTCGGACCCATCTATTTAGTCAGCCACCAAATACTTATACAACAGTTATTCAAATTCTGTTGAAAATTGGCTTTGCATGAAATATAAAAGTAGCAAAATAGGTTTGTTGCAATGACCCCTTTGATGTTCATTTGCTGTTGTCTCATGTCTGCATTTTTGTGCATTGAACCATGTGATATTTTAGTACATAAAAATCTGTGATAATCTCCAGATGTGTATCTCTTAGTCTAAAATTCAGTGGCTTGCGAATTTCTTGCTGTACTCAACAAGAGGCTGAAATACATCAAAATACCTTTGAATTATGGGATATTTGAAATGGCAATGGGGCAACAGGTTTTGATTAAAACTGGAAGAGGTGGGTTACTACAATACCCAGAAGGCAAAAGTATGCAAAATGAGCATGTTTGAGTAGTTCTTCTTATGCTATCTTGTGACATCATTTTGCATTGCCGTATTAGAAGTTCGGCAGACCTTTGCATTCAGTTCTATCCTCATTGCTTTTTCTCAATTTCTAGTGGGACATCGGGCCATTCTTCAAGAGGTGAGCTTCCTCTTCCTCATTGAGATGTTCAATATTACAGCATTTATTTGTCTTTCTTATATATCCTCTCCAAAAGGGCCACTGTGACAAAGAAGCAACATTTTAGACAGATAAACAAAAACAAATATCACATTTTAAATATTTTAACAGATGTATATCTGAGAAATGCTATAATGTTATATAACACATTTTTCAGGCTAAGAGGAGCAGCCTGCACATAGTAGATTCAGTGAGCTGCCAAACATGATGAATGGTCCATTTTAAAGTAAAGCTGGACAAGGCCCAGTCATAATATGCCTCTGTATCACCACTGCTGTTACTGTTGCTGCTAATGTGCTAACTTCAATGAATTTCCCTGAGCACCTTGCTAACTCTAGAATTTTGGATCAATGGTGTATTTTCATAATATAGCTTCTGTTTAAATTTTGAATATTTGACACGGTTGTGACTTTTTAGATTCTGCAATTACATGCACATAATTGATTTTGTTTCAGTCAAAAAGGCATGCACTTACTTTTTGATTGATTTTAATTTGTTTAAATGCTCTGACCTTTTCAAAACAGTTTCCTTGAAATATAAAATGCTATTTTTTTACTAAAGGACAAACCACTTTTAACAATGACCAATGTAGTCATTTCTAATCCTGGAAATATTTAATTGTACAGAATTAACAACTTGTGTGGTTTTGCTAGATTCAATTAAGGGGCTGTTTTGTTGTTCCATGATGCATTTGTAAAGGAAGAGGTATAGACAAAATATTGATTCTTTTCCATATAACAAAATAAACAATATGTAAATGATGTATTTTGAGTCAGAATTAAATCAAAACGTACATATTACATTGCAGGCCTCGGAGGAATGACAGAAATTGCATTTGGCAGATAAGAATGCGGTGGAAGAGGTAAGGACCTTCGGTCAGCAGCAAAACCACACATAATATAAATGATTTCATTCTTGTTTTGTACATTTTGTCTTTGATGTGCTTTGGTTCTTCTCTGCAGGATTAAATTATCTTTGACCCAACATTTGGCCCTGTGTTTCCTACACAAGCTCTACTATGGGATGCTCAAATGACAGAAATTTGGATACATAACTATTCTTAACCCCTTTGACCAAAACTGATGCTTTAATTTAGGTCTGCACACCCCAGTCTCTTCAAATCCTTTGTTATTTGTAAATTCTGTATAATACACAATAGTAAAGGGGTTGCACATAGGAGTACTGTGCATTCTGATCAGTTTTACAGGAGTATCTGTGGCAGAAATTGTCCAGCATTCTGGCAGCACATCAGAGATCCATTTCCTGTCTCCCAGGTGAGTAGGTAAGCAGTTAGGTGGTGTAGAGCAGTGGGACTTAACTGGAGCTGCTCAGGGTATCAGCATGTGTGTCAGCATCACACAAAAGAGGATGGATCTGCCTGCAGTTAAAAGGTTAAAAAAACAAAAGAAAAAAAATACACTTCTCATCTTCTCCTTTATGACACAGAAACATGTTGTTTTATTGGTTGACTGTTTTTAAAATGTTTATCATACTTCAGGAGTAATTTTTGAGAAAGTTCAGTTATTACAGCATAAACTGTAATAAGTCAGACTTCAACTGGAAATTGGCTCTGATTTTGCTTGGGAATGCAACAGCTGTGTTCTTTCATCTTGTTGGGTATCCATGGCGCTGCTACACAAGTGGCCCCGTTTGATTAGCGGTAGGGTGTAGTTTGAGTTAGCCAAGGTAGGTATTGTTGTATTAGTTTTCCCAAAAATGCATATGCATCAAACATTAACAAGCTGCTAATTGTTGTTTTTTGATAGCTATGCTGGCAGCTATTTTGTAGAATTGTATGCTCCTTATATTTAAGCATTTAGCAGATACTCTTATGCATGACATAGACAGAGTCTATGTTTCTGCATGGTACCCATTTATGCAGCTGGATATTTTACTGAAGTTAAGAACCTTGCTCTGGGCTGTAACAGCACTGCTCTTCATTGGTATCATCTGGGCTGTAACAGCACTGCTCTTCATTAGTATCATCTGGACTGTAACAGCACTGCTCTTCATTGGTATCATCTGGACTGTAACAGCACTGCTCTTCATTGGTATCATCTGGGCTGTAACAGCACTGCTCTTCATTGGTATCATCTGGACTGTAACAGCACTGCTCTTCATTGGTATCATCTGGGCTGTAACAGCACTGCTCTTCACTGGTATCATCTGGGCTGTAACAGCACTGCTCTTCATTGGTATCATCTGGACTGTAACAGCACTGCTCTTCATTGGTATCATCTGGGCTGTAACAGCACTGCTCTTCATTGGTATCATCTGGGCTGTAACAGCACTGCTCTTCACTGGTATCATCTGGGCTGTAACAGCACTGCTCTTCATTGGTATCATCTGGGCTGTAACAGCACTGCTCTTCACTGGTATCATCTGGGCTGTAACAGCACTGCTCTTCATTGGTATCATCTGGGCTGTAACAGCACTGCTCTTCATTGGTATCATCTGGACTGTAACAGCACTGCTCTTCATTGGTATCATCTGGACTGTAACAGCACTGCTCTTCATTGGTATCATCTGGGCTGTAACAGCACTGCTCTTCACTGGTATCATCTGGGCTGTAACAGCACTGCTCTTCACTGGTATCATCTGGACTGTAACAGCACTGCTCTTCATTGGTATCATCTGGGCTGTAACAGCACTGCTCTTCATTGGTATCAAACCCACCATCTCTTATTTGGAAGATCAGCTCCCAAACTATTATGCCACATTGTTGCCTTTTACAATGTGAAGATACTGACTTTTAAGTGAGTGGATTATAGGAGTGGATACGTTTTGGATTCAAAGCTCCTTGTCCTGTCGTGACTGGCATTACAGTGACCTTGAAGCACAAATTTGCAATATCCACATTCAGATTGACATGCTTTGAGTTCTTGCAATTTTGAGAAAGATATGGGGGAATGGTGAAAAATATGTTTGTACTGACAAAGATAGACCAATACAGATGTGTATATATAGAGATGGTGGGTGGTTGCAGTGCTTCAGTGAGTGCTTGGTGTTCTCATGGCTAGTAGCATTCATTATGTACAAAGCCATGGCAGCTCCTTATGAGACAACCCTGAAAACACATGGGCATAAGATATACTGTAGTTTTAAGCTCTGTTTGATGAATCTGAGCACAGTTCCTGAGGGATAGCTTAACTTAAACCATGCTCTTTTACTTTCTAATCCTGACTTGATTTGATTTGTACTTGAATACAGCTGCTTAGAAACTCAATGGCAAACAGAGACTATTTACATAATCTCATTGCTGGGGTGGGGCAGGTAATGCCCTCTCATACATGATAGTTTGCATTTCTTTATTATTTTAAATTATTTATCAAATAGATAAGTTAGAGGCAATGCTGTGCTTATTATAACTTCCTTTCTGCTTGAATTTACAAAAACCATCATGCCAAGACTCAAGGAAAAATATATCTTTTCTCTTTTCCATTAAACTTTTGCTACTAGTTCCTATATTCCGATGCATTGCTTGTCAAACCTGCTGTTATGTCTGAAAGACTGTTTATTTTGAGTTCTGTTTTGTTAAACAACTTCACACAGTCTTCATTACCTGGTCAGTGTTACTGTATTCTGTTTGCATCCTTAGAGGAATAAATATAACCACTCAAACAAATGCATGGAAATCTTCTGCTCTGCTATTAGCCATTAAATATTTTTTACTGGATTACATGGGTAAATTGTGAAATCGTGTTTCAATAATCCATCAATAAGTTATTATGCAGATAATGTACAAAACATTGCATTGTTCGTATCTCATTCCCGAGCTATTGATAATGAGTCTTGAATACTCAGTGGAACTGAAATAATGCCAAGTTGCTTGACTTTTGATCCTTAGCTTGCATTGAACCTAAAATATATATGTGAAAACATTTATTAGGATTGAGTTAACTTTTGTGTCAGGCCTCAGATGAAAATAATTTCCACTCCAAAGTGATTAGTTTGCCTTTTTATCAAATGTTTGAATTGCATATATCTAATGCTCCAATGGTTATAAGGAGGTGCTGTCTGTGTTTTTCCTTCATAAACGACATTCAGCCATTTTCAGCTCATTTCAGCTCTTCTGAATGAACCGAGTCTTGTGCTGGTCCATTTTGGTCTTATCCAGTCTTTCAACTCAATTCACAAAACAACCTGATAAATGTTTCTCTAGCTCCTATATATGAACCCTATCGACACAGAACTTGATTACATGATGTTTAATTCATTCTCAGTTTAGAAATCAACAATGAAACTACTCTTGAAACCATTTAGCAGTGTTCTTGACGTTGTTATCATCTTGGAATATGGGAGCATCTTGAGGAAAAAATGGTTTCACAATAAGGTGTACTATAAGTCCCCAAAAATGGCTTCCTATTCCTTGACTGTAATTCTACAATGTAGAGCAATAATGGGCCTAATAAACCCCCACAAGGTGCCCATGCTGTAATAGTGTCTAAACCAAGTACAATAGCTGGGAACAGGGCCTTAGTTTATGTCTTCTTATGGGGTTCTCCAAACATAAAGCAGTCCAGACGGACACATCAGACCCCATTCATTTCTTCCACTGCTCAGAAGTCTAGGTTGTATGATCTTGGCACTCAGTGCTTCATTCTTGCACATTGGCTTTGGTTATGAGCGGTTTCTGGGGGCCAACATTCAAATTCATATCAGCTTTCTGAAAGTGAAGATGTGGAGGTGTAGAATCAGTTTTTTGGTTATATTTCACACCACGCTTTTAGGCAACTATTCCTTTCCCTGTCCATCTAGCTCTACAGATTAGGTTTGAGTTATGATCGCTGTTCCTTTTACCTGATGCAGTTTTTCTTCCTTTTTTGTATGCCGTCATGATTTTCGACACTACACCCACTAAAAAAAACCATTGTTCTTTGACTGATGCATCCGTACTTCAGACACCAACCATGCATATCTGACCCCTTAAAATCAAGTTGATCTCTCATGTTACTTTAGAAACTTACATATTGTTGCTTATTTGTTAGAAAATGTCTTAACAAATAGAGACACCACTGTATTTAGTAGGCTTATTCTTGTATGGAACACATTTGTAAAAATTGCCTTCTTATTCGGTGTTTCCAATTTTTGTCTGTCGTAGGAATTGTTGGCTGACCGATACAGACGTAGGATATTGTCCCCTCGTGAGCATGAGCGTATATTTACGACTAATCCAATTACATAACATTGGTCATTCGAATATTTCTATTTCATTTAATTGAAATCTCACGGTATGAACATGACACTAGGTTTATATGTGTAACATTTTACATGTGCTTGTATGACAGAAGTCTCTCCGTACTTTTTCCACGTCCTAATACTGTCTTATATCATACAGTAAGGGACTGCACACCTGTTGCACATTTACATTCATAATGAACTTCAGCATGGTAAAATTGAAAAACAGGCAAAGGAACACTTCTGTAAGATAAAGTGGCTCTTAATGGTTCTATATGGTACCAAAAAGTTGCTCACTATTACGAGAAAAGAACCATTTTGTGCTATTTAGACCCTTTTTTAGATTGCAGTTTCATGAGTAACGTCCTTAGCGTTCACAAGGAAAGCAACAGAATAAAATTCATTACAACTTCATAGTGAGTTTGGCATAATTATTTGTTGACTATCATGGACTGAAAATGTAGGCTTCTTTCGTTCAGATTTTGAGGAGACATTCAACATGTAACAAATCTTACAATATTGGTGAGTCTGAATGCATCCAAATGCGAATTTCATCACGAGTGGAGTGCCGGAGAACTGCAACCGATTTGTTTGTAATTGTAGCTAAACGCAAAAAGAACCTGTTTGTACTCTTGTTCTGTGGAATGTGGAATCATAATTTGTAATAGGTTTGTCTTGTTGCTGAAGTTTTATAATTTTCAATTTCCGTCCAGAGACACTCCAAAAAAAGTCCCTCGTCGGGCGACTGGTCTTACAAGTCGCCTTTTACCTTGAACTTTTAAAAACGTGCACTTTGTCCATTTTAAAATATTTCAAAAAGATTTTAACTGTTAAATAATTTACATTGTTTAATTTACATTGTTTACAAAACAGGACTGACAATTAATGAGGCACCATGTACTGTAAGGTATTACGATTTATTGATATTGCTTCAGTAGGCTACAAATGGTAAGGAGTACCTAGAATATGTCCTTTGTAAATGATTGCATTTGATATTAATTTAATTACATATTAAATTGCATATGAAGGTAGGCTGTGTATACCATCAGCATTAATTTACCTGCGCGAATCATTGCGTAGTTATTCTTACTTTATTGGTTATTCTAAAAATATTCATCCAGCAGTTCTGTGAATCCAACATGTCAAAAAAGGTTCATTGGTCAACTTAAATGTTTTTGTTATAATAATTACCTTAAAAATGTTGTATTTAGCAAGAATATACCCAACGTAGCTTTTGCTTGTATGTTATGTGTTCGACATAGTGTAACTTCCAAATGTATTTACCTTGTAAATCTGGATAAATGGTTTGGTATACCAACAGATTACTATTATAATTATTATACCTAGTGTATTATTATTATTATTATTATTATTATTATTATTATTATTATTATTATTATTATTATTATTATTATTATTATTATCATTATTATTTAAAACACATATTGAATTGTTTTTCCTGATGGTGCGCCCCTGTTCATCCAGTAATTTTAATTATTTTGAGTTTGGTACAGGCTCCAATTTTTTCGATTTTGTTCCGTGGAGTTTATTACTTTAAACATGAAAAATGTGTAAGAAGTTTAAATACATATTGCAAAGTATCTGCACTCTTCCTTGTTCACATATGAACAGATTATTTGCGGAACTCAAACCTGAATGTAAAAGGCATGAAAGACAAAGCCTCGCGGGCAGAAATGTAGTAATCTAGTTCTGCAGTAACACAATCTTGTTTAATTATGATTATATTCAGGAAGATTTACATTATATTCACCATCTTGATGTTTATCTTATGTTACCTGAAATCCAGTGCCGGCCAATTGGCTTCTTGTAGGATAATGTTTCTAGGTCGAAAACTTTCTACATTTGTTTTATAGTAACCAGTGGCGATGGATTTTCTGATTGAATTAGCATACGGTAGCCTACTATTTTGCCTGTATACTGATTATCAGATGTTCAGAAGAGGAAAAACCCGTTAAAAACGCAATTATTATTCACTGTTTTATTTGTTTTATTTGTGAATATTAAATATTTCTTTCAAAAAGATTTTTTCCCGAATGTATCGCAGCGTTGTAGAAAACGGCAGTGGACTGTTACGTACCGCACACATACCTCTGAAATATACATTTAAAGACGTATGTAGAGTTGTACAACGTCACTCAAAAAATATAGATGCCTAATTGCTCATTTTGCATGAAGACATAAAACAAAGTGCCTTGTATAATTATGTATAGCTCAAAATTATTTAAATTGCAGCATGCAAAACTCATCTCTTGACAACAAATTAATAAATATAGAAACTTTTATATTCAACAACAACACATACAAACAAGAAATGTCGGACAGTGTAACAAACATCATGTGTTCCATTTGCCTATACAGTGATTTTCCTTCACATCTCTGCCGATACATAAAATTTGTCTCCGAACTACGAATTCTTATAAAAAAAAGCTATCAGACTACATAGAGTCCGGAAATATAATGTATAGGACAGACGTAACCTCCATTGCAAATGCCTAACAATATCCCACAACATGCGTTCCCTTTTTGAAAGACTCCCATCCGTCAGTAACACAGTGCCACAAAATATAAAAGTTAAAGTGAAGTCAGTAATTTACGAGCTTCATATACTTCTTAAAAATGGACGCATTGGACGCATCACATAATTCATTATATATTAATATATAAATTGAATATATTACTTTATAGTACGTATTTCCATGTAACGTATATTTTGTTCGACAAAAAGAAATACAATTGCGAGAAAGTATTTGACCATGTCCCAGTCAAAGTTTAGTAAAGCCGAAAGCGACCACATTGTACCCCAAAAATGTCGGTCACTTCCCCCTGGTAGCAAGTCATAATTCAGCTGATTCATTCAGATGAATTCAGGCCGATTTCCATTCATGTAGATTCTCCTTCATCCTTATTTGATTAGCTAAAATCAAACCATTTCAGAGGGACAGCTGTGAAATAATTTCAGATAGGCCTATGGTATCGCATAGAAACAATTTCTGTCCCAGCCTACACAGGCAGAATATGAGAAAATGGTTTAAGGTCGCAAAGAAATGTCACTGTCAGTTGTTTAAAAGGGTAATGTGTCTAGAAACAGTTTGTCAATTATTGCTGGTGGAGGAACCAAGTCTTCGAGCTTCAGATAGAAGATACGCTGTAGACCTTGTGTACATAGCGTGCGAAGTTCAGGGAGTTTTCCCAAAAGTTTTGATAAGTAGTTTGGACGATGCAAGCCGCCCCCATTAAATGTCACTTGGTCTTTCAGACAATTTACAATCTTGTTTTGAAGATCTTCCACCCTCTTGGGTTCCTTTAGTCCATGTCTCTCTGTAATGAGAACATTAATTAAGGTTTTATTAGAAACGCGCTAGTTAATGTCAAAGACTTGTCGGACACATGGGCTAGAAGATAGAGAGGGGAAAAGAAAAGGTTTCGTTTTTATATTCCTCGTACCTGTTACCATGGCAAGGGCAGCTATGCACGAGAACGCTGACAGATCTATGTTCATGCTCTGGAGGTTGGAGGAAAACTCTACGATGGCGTCGATCCATTCCCCGAACCCACGGACGCACTGTAGCCTGTGCAGCACTACCCCATTGCAAAAGATGAGTTTCCCTTCAGCTGGGTTGGATCTGAAATCAACAATAACAAATACAACACGCTTAGGCTACCGCAACAGTGCTAAAGTAGAATTGCAGACATACCAATTTGTCACAAACATAAACTTTTCTGAAGTGATGAAGTCAAGCTATTCTGATGAAAACGCAAGCTCACCTGTAGGCCAAACGTAGAACAAAAAGTTCGAGGAAGGCCGATTCAAAGAGAAGATCTTGATCCTGTTTAGAAAGATCAGCAAATCCCGGCATTTTCTCTGCCCAACCTCGGATGATCTCCATGGAGCCGGTCAGGAGATCATAGAATTGTTGAATGTGTTGGGTGTCATCGCCGGGCATTTGGTAGTCAGGGTTAGCCTGGAACTGGAATTTAATTTAAAAATCACTTCATGAGGTCTTCTGAAATATACAACCCGTGAAATTACCAAGGTCAATTCCAGAAGTGGGGGCTAGTTATGGACATTATTCAGGTTTCGTGTAAGTTTCAAAGTAAATTTACTAAGGTATAGTATGTTGAACATTCTGAAATGTCTGCAGTGGAACAAAACTTGATCCAATGAAAATGAATGCCTGATATCAGCTTTTATTGGGTAAAAGTAAAATGTAACACTTTAATAATTATATATATATAGAAACCGTTCACTTGACATGCAAATCATAAAAACAAAAAATATTTTAATGTAACCCGACTTACTCTTGAGTAGTCCAAAGCAGACACCGAAGGGTTTGATTCTACGTGAGCTCTCACCAGAGCGCTAATTAGACTAACTGGCGGCGAAGGTGGCTGGGGTTCTTGGGGGCTTTTAGGTTTAGATGGGAGACGCCCTCTTCGACCCTTTAAACTGGCAGTTCGGACAACTGAAACAACCAGAACACATTATTATGGACGGCAAATTATGTTTATGCATGTTAGCAATTGTGGCTATTTATATTATTATCACGTTAGGCTCCACCATTTTTGTGTGACAGTATACAATACCAATAATTTTGTAAACAAAACAAACATTACAGATATTTATGATTCCATATATTTGTCACTGAGGAACATGTATAATGAGCAATGGAAAGTAAGCTTTACCTTCTTTTACCATTCCAACTGCAAGGCACTTTTGGAAACGACAATATTGGCATCGATTTCTGCGCCGTTTATCAACGGGACAGTTTTTGTTAGCCAAACACACGTATTTGGCATTTTTCTGAACAGTACGCTGCAAAAAAATAGAAGAAAAAGTTAGATACAATAATTATTTATTAATGCACAGTCACAAGTGTGAACCAGGATTAAAAAAAAACTACGCTACACAGCTCCGATTTTGCAGAGCTAGTGTAAAGTATAAAAATAAATGTATGTCTGTATCTACTCAGCCTTAAAGTTGATTGTTTTAATTTACATTGGCAGGAGGAGTAGACATAGTACAGAGCAGTGTGCGCTCTTATTTTCACGTTTCACCAAGGTAATCCATATTTCAAGTAATAATATCCAATCAACATTGTAGAATTAACACACCACTTCGTTTTACCACGGAACAATTATGTTCCACTCCGTTGGCCTAGACCACGGCTCTTAGTGTAATAACATTACCTCTAATGGGCAGGACATCAAAAGCGCACGCAAGACTACGCGGTCGTATTATTTTCAAAGATTCAAGATGCCAAGGAAACTTAATCTAATCTCACCCTACCTGCAACAGCTGAGATAATTGCCTTTCGGCAATTTGGCGATAATTAACTGTGATTTTGGTGCATGCGCAAAGTACAATTTCTTGTCTTGATTTTGTCATTTCGCAATCAAACGCACTGTTTCATGCAGCGGTTTATAGAAAACATTTACAGCTAGATCTCTACCTTGAAGAATCCTTTGCAGCCCTCACAAGTGCGCACTCCATAATGTTGGCATGCGGCATTGTCCCCGCAAACAGCGCACAGCCCCTCGTTAGATGGCGATCCTCTGGGCTGAGGAGATGGAATTTGACTGTCCATCAACTGGTGTCCGTGTCCGAGCTGTAGCGTGTGTGTAAAGCCTAAGCCTGCCTGTTTCCTGATGGCACTGGGCACGGCGAAACTTTGGCCGTCTAGGCCCCGATGACCTCCTGGGCTGTCGGGGCTCATCGACACATGAAGAGGTCCATCGAATCTCATTTGGCAGCTAGATATTGGTGTTCCAGGAGGCGACTGCTTGAAGGAGAAAAACGAGAGCCTGGACACCGGGGTCTTGCGCTGATCGATCATATGTGAGGTCGCCATGTAGTTCTGATGGAAGCTGTGAAGAGACCCCGGGTCATCCCACATGTGACCCGACTGGACCTGAAAGTTTGGCGTTGTAGGTGTGGGGGGCGAGGACGACTTGTAGTACAAAGGTCCAGAATGGGAGATCATCTCGTCAGACTGAGGCGGCAGATGACTCTGCTGGTGGTAGCTGTGCGCGTGGATGTCCTCGACCTTGATTGAGGACTGTTCTCCGGAATGAGGCATTTGATACAGACAAGGAGGTTTGACGTCGTAACTGCTGTTGTAGTTGTCCATGAACGTGCTGAAACTAGGGAGAGAGGTGGTGGCTGTGATCTCAGTGTTGGTCAGGTCCATGCTAAACTTAACAAATTCGGGTGTTAGGAAGTCACAGCTGTATTCTCCAGCGGTGTGGTAGCTGTAGTTCTGAGAAGCAGGACTCGCTCCTTGTGGTGATGACCCATATTGAGCCTGAACGCAGGGCATGGCTGCAAAGGAAAGTGATACAACGCTCATGTACTCATATCGTGTAAGACAAAATCTTTTCAATCACAGCATGCGTAAAATGTAACACTTAATTTTAACAAATAATATGTATTCGCCTACAACTTAACACGACCAAACATCTACAATGCACCTGTTCAAGTGTTAGATATGCCACTAAAATGTACAAAATATAACAGTATCAGTAGATTTTAAATTTGCACCTTTCACGTACGATGTGTCAAAATTAATATGTTTATATTAAGGTAAATGTTGCTCATTCCGTGACAAAAACATCTTCATACCTTCTGCAGTGACTTTATTTTTCGATGACACTTGGACAATGCTAACGGGTGTTATTTGAGGCTTGGCAAGGGAGCGGCTTTCCTTAGTAATCTCACCCTAGAAAATGAAAAGGAAACTGGCAACTTTAGGCTTTTATGTATATAGTTACAGTAGAACACTTAAACCCTCTGCACGCAACAGCTACATTAAAGCCAGCAGCCTGGCATTTCTTATTAATAATTTAGCTTTTAATGAAATAAGCTGTGTTGTTTTGTTTATACACATGGTAGCACACAGTTAATAACTTGAAGATAAATTCTTAATATGAACAATGTTTTCAAATTGCAGTTTCAAATTCATTGCAGTTGTACTGATAGTTTGATGAAATTGACAGACAGTATTTCAGCAATAAGCTATACACAACTCTTTTTTTTTCCCTTTTTTTTTGGTTGACAGTATGATTCCAAGCGGAAACATAGTAATTTTTTTATTCGAATAAAACAGTGCTTTTTAAAGTGCATTATAAGACAGCTGCCAAGAACCGGTGAAACATGTAAGAAAAACTTTAGAAACCTAAGACCGAGAGTATGAAATGCCATTTGTGACATGTAAAACATCATCCACTGTCCTTAGATAGGCAAATATCCAAGTATAGTGACATACGACAGCATCAAGTCATTCAACACAAGACAGATTTCCGATGAAGTGTTATGGTGATCATAGCTGTAGTCACTTTATGTATAATTGCAGCGATCAAGCTTTGGCAATGCTGCAGTTTATTTTAACACTGTTGAGTAAATTGTTAATTACTTTTCCAGCATACAGAGATCAAATAGGTGTTTATAAACGGTTGTTGAAAACATTAAAACAATGTTTCTGACAGGCAGAAGATATGTCTAACAAAAAGCAAAACCCATACTGAACCCTGCTAAAAGTTATCGATGATACTGAGCTATTGCTATTAGACCAAAGCAACACAGAAGTGAATGAATTATGTACCTTATATTGCCATCAAAAGCGCCATTGACAATCCATGCAGAACCAGTGAATGTCGTATTCTTCCACTTAGGCGTACAAACAGCCACGAATCAACTCTACCAACAACCGAGGAAGTGCGTCTGTCCTACAGCACTGTAGACGATATCAGAATAGACTGGCATTGTTTCCAATGTGCCTTTGTTTATGTGAGGTCTGAATACCACAACCCACGTGTCTAAAATTGGAACGTCATCTGCGTCGTCAATGATCAGCACCAATCCGTTTCACTAGGGTTACAGCCTTCCCGGCTCTGCCGACTAGTTCTTTGACGCACGCAACTGAGCAACATTGTGGGGTGTCTGACTGCAGTGGAACATATTGCTAATTTCAAATAAAAATGTCACTAATATTTGAGAGTACAACATGTAAATATGTGTACATGTATGTTCATATGTATTCTGCATGTGAACATTATGAAGTGCAGGGTTTTTTTGCCAATCTCCCCTGCGTTTCTGCATGCACTACAGCCCGGTGTGAAGAAAAAACTGAAGTAAGTTCCGACAAACTTGATTTAGTATGTATTTGTCACCATCAAGTAATCTTTCTGGTAGGGTACATATCACAATTTACAACTTAATGCAAAGTCTGTGTAGATTTGGTAAAATTCAATTTAACACGTTGAGGGTTTTCAAATGTAATTTACAAAAAATACGGGGTTTTGTGGTTCTTCTGTGATTTAGAAGCTGAATGGTGTTTGGTATTGGAAAGGCTGTGAGAATCGAGCGATGTTAGTTTTCTAATAGGCAGTAGAACTAAAGTTTCAACACCTGTCTCTGATATTGATTACTGGAAAGCATTTCCTCGCATGTTTACGTATGCATGCTTTAAACTACTTTTAATCGCCAAATTTTGAAGTTGGAACAGCGCTCTTGTATTTCCTTTTATTTATTTTTATGACATCATTATGTGTTCATAATTCGACCTAAACGGATTCGTGCGCACCTTTTATTTTTAATTGTTTTCCATCTGCTTGTGTTGTGAGGGCAGACAGAGGGTGCTCATTAACCAGCCTAGCGTTGGGTTACTGTGGGTGAACTAATGTATTCAAATGATTGGGGAAAAGCGATAGGAGATGGCAGAATGGAACGTGACGCAGGGGACGTTGCTTTGACGCAACTAACGGCCTGTGCCAAATATAGTTACATAGTCCTTTCTTTTCTGCTTCAAGTTCCTATTATTATAAGTGTTTAAGTGTGTTACTGATCTTAAAACGGCATCACTTTTATCGGCTGTCGGAAACAGTGTATAAAGAAACATTGGGGGTATTTTTAAATTAAGATTATCTTTTGTACTTTTTACTCTAATGAAATTATAGTAAGGTTACACCCAACGTGATTACAATAGTGCTATTATCTAGTGTACCTGTGGCTTATTAAGATTAAAAACAAAAGAAACCCCCAACCCCCAGGTAAAGTATATAGAAGTATGTGCTCCAGAATAACTCCAAATAGAAACTTTTGATGTACCACAGTCTTTTATATGCAGTATAGCCATTTAACATGTCCAAATCCCCTGTTAAACTACTTTTCCCAGAATACATATTGCACATGTAATACACTATTACACAAAGTTTGCTTATAGACATATATTTTACACTTTTAATCCACTACATATGGCCTGCTGAATCATGACTGATAAAATCCATATTAATTTCAAAAACTCTTTAAATGAGGAAAGACTCATAGCGGAGTAGACTTAATGTGTTGGATATCAACTGTTTTCAGAAATATGAGAGTTCTTTATAATACGTACATTAATAATAATGTAGTGATCTCAAATACTGATGGAGAAAATAGAGGTTACTTTTTCCAGGGATTCAATGCTGCTCTAATGGAAGGTGATGAGTCCTACCCAAATAGTCAACCTGTTTTTGAGTTGAGCTGAGTTATTTTAGGTTAAGAATATTGCAAACATAAGAAATTAGGAACAAGAAAACACAAACATTTCTATGATTTACATAGAATGTTTAGAATATTAGTAATGATATGTTTCTTTGATAACCACTTTATAAATAATTAGAAGCCATTTTTCATGGAAATTGTTGACCATTCACATTTAGAGACCTAAAATGATAATAGCACTTGATGGCAATAGTACAGTACTAATTGACACAAATGTGACATTAACTGAGCTTTATACCAGAAGACTATAAATTCTGCCACAAGACCTGAAATAGGGGCTTCCGCCACAATGCGTGAACCTTCTTTACTATTTTACTGATTCCAGTGGGTGGAGTAAATCCACCAAAGGCACCGCACACACACACACTCACACCTTATAGGCAATGTTAAAGTACTGTGTAAGCAGTTATGTTTTATAGCAAGAAGACTGCAATCCGTAACCTCTGGAATGGCTCATCCAGTTGTATTTCTGTTCTGTTAAATGTGTCCCCTATCAAAGTTATGCAACATGAAAGCATGCTCCAGTGTGCATGGATAGTGTGACATGGTAGGCTGAAAATTTGTCATCATAACAATTTGGTTATGTATATTTTTAGATATTGAAACGTTTCCCAGTACCAAGCCAAAAAAATCACACAATAATCACTGATCTCACTAAGTGATGTAATATAATGATTTTCAGATTACTGCGTCAACATGCATTATAAAGGGATTGATTATGCCACGATTTATGCACTGGTTTTCTCAGTGATCAACCAATATTAATTGATTCATTGAGAATATGTGATTTATTAAGGTATTTATGTGTAATATGTTTAATCTACTGTTATTCATTTACCAATTACAATTAAGAGTTTATGATATAATTAAGCAATTTAATTGCCATTGCACAGTTGAATTACTTAGAGCCTTATTTATATGCATATTTTAATTGCCAACCATTAGAGGGGAGCGTGCTAATCAAGTGCAATCAGATCTGAGCAGAGTTATTTCCTAAGAGTGAAATGTGGAAATACAAAATCAAAAAAATATCTTTTGAAGCCATCATATTAGATTGATTTTTTTTTCAGTTATTAACTGAGTTTGCCGAATATGATCACAGAATCTTTCTGGAACTAGGGGTGAATGATAACCATTTATTATGTTTGTGGACCTCCTTTTTCTTTGTGCATGTTTAATTTTGCTCTGAGTTTTGGTTTGGCATGATCATATGCAGATTAAACTGGAAAAGATGTAACCATCTGCAGTTGCTTATGTTAGCTTTTTGTATTAGACCCAGATATTCAGATTTCTTGTAGTACTGAAATGCATGTAGACACATTTTTAATTGTGATTCTGTAACTGCAAAGTAAGAATCCTTTTTCAGTTGGTGTTTCTGTTACTTTGTCTATTTTGGGAAGTGAACACCGTTGCCTTTGTCTTTATGAAGATTTATTTCAGGTTCAGACCAATACTACACAAGCACTGTTTAGTGCTCTAAGAGGTGACTGAATGTTACCAGCTCTCTTAAGTGAGAGATGTGCATCCACTGTTAATCTTATGGTTAAGAAAACAGTAATGAATACTACATTATTGCGAGTGCTTCATCTGCAAGGGTCCCTCAGTGCACCAGAGCAGAACAGGCCACATACAGATTATAAATTATTGTAAAAATGCAGAGATGACCACATCACTATGGCATGCACATGGTTCACAGCAACACTTCCGAGGAGCACCTAAGGAGCAGTAACACCCCGTCCAGACTGAACGAATCCCTGATGGTATTGTATGGCCCAAACATAAATATAGAAATTCAGCATGTGAAAGGGGAGACAGCTTTTCAAAGTCAATGTCACAACCTCTGTCTGAACAGGGGGAGACCTCGCACACTACCCTAAAAACAGACTAAGATGGTGGCCACGACACACTTCATTTGATAGAAACATATTTTCAGGGGGCTCTCTCAGGACACGAGGAATGGAGCTCAGAGGCACACTGGCCTTGGACCAAAACAGGAGGGGAATGCACTAAGCTCAGTGCCCCGGTCATAAATGGGGGTTGGGACTAAGATAGGAACATACGTAACAATGGGATTCTGAGTGGGCCGGAACCTCTTGGTCCGGGACTGAACTCCAAGACTGCGTACTGCTCTGACATTGGTTGTGGCTACTGCAGTGGGGGAGGTCTCAGCATGCTTGTAAGCAGGGGGGACAGCAGCAAAGTTCCTGAGAGTGCATTATCCTCAAAACCTGCATGGGACCAATATTACATTTCTAAAACTGGTATAACTTCCTTATAAAATACATTCTACACGAGTGAAAAAAATCCTATTGGCCACCTTTGTCCATTAGCTTCAGAACTCATTCCCTTTCTCTTTCTGTGGGGCTTGGGTGTCCCATGTTGAATTACTCTGGTCAAATTTAAAATAAATAAATTTATTGTATACACCCCCTCCAACCTTAACCATAACAGGAAAGATCACTTTATTCATTTTTATCCCCATCTTTACTCACCAAAACATGAATGTACAATTCTGCTCAGAATCCGAATATTAAGTATAGATTGACTACATACCGCTTAATCAAGTCCCTGTCACACCTATATGTGATTTATGTGCAAAAATAGTGTAATGAACCCCCTTTTTGCTGTCTATGGGCAGATCCATGTATATCTTTTTAGTCATAGATCTATCCACTTCATCTGTTGTAAACACAACTTGTTCCAATACATACTAATGCTGTATTAATGTGCATTACTTCAAATTCTTGGTAGATTACCTAGTGCAGGATAGGCCAGCAAAATACAAGCATAGTACATTGAACTGTTTTAATGCTATTCAGTATATATTCATTTTCAGGATGTTTAAAGGCCTTATGCTAAAATTATGATAAGAAAGCAAGTCATCACAAAATAATTGCCTCTAAGATTCTCTGATTGTATTTATTTCACAACACCCATCCAAACCATAGATTCCCCCAAGCTCACTCCTAGGATAGGAAATATTGTGTTCATTCAAATTGAATGAAATCCAGGAAGAAATACAAAAGGCAACAAATGAAAATAAAAATGTGTCCCAGGGCCCTAAAGCAGGCTTCTGTGCAGCATATTCTTCAATGTAATATTTGGCTGCCATATTTATAATAATTAGTGAGATAATATCCTCTTAGAGAATAATCCTCTGTGAGAATATTGAATTTTATCTGATTTAAAATATAGTATAATCTCTCTTATCCAGTTGGTACAAGAGGGCTAATTCAGGGCATAAGCATGTAGATGAAAGAGGCTGGGTCAGTCTGTGTTTGCCACATGTAAAGCCCAGCTCCAGGAAGTATGCAGAGTGGAACACAAACCCCTTCCCCCTCTTCTGAGTGATTACCAAGTGAGCCAGTAAAAGTTACACAGTTGACCTTTTGTAAGTCGCCTTGCCTTCTATTACATTACATTGGTTAACATCCACATAGGTTATTTTAAACATAAAATTTAGATATCAGAGGTATACCTTCTTCTGTTTCTAATAATTTATTTATTGTTGTCCACTTCTTCAATTTTAATTCAGAGAAAATATTGTAAATTATAAAATATGTCATGGATATACGCTTTATTCCTCCGAAGAGTATGTATTTGACTGAGTAAGTGGTAATCTTCAAAAACCTGCGACAAGCACGTATGAAGAAGCCCACCATAGCCAGCTACTATAATCATTAACACTTGGTTGAAAAAAGTCCACATGAATCTGAGGATCTTTGGAAAAAATCGTGTTTTCAAACTTCTGACAGCATTTACAAAAATTTAAACGTGGTTCGTGAATGAAATCATACATCTTCTGGACAGTTTCAAACCATGTGACGACCTCTTTTCATCTTCCTGGATTAAGAACAGCAGAAATTATTTCGTCCGGTCAAAAAGAACGACGTGAACCGCCTCTCTGTGTTCATTGGTTAGAATATCTGAGCTTGTATTTCCATTCGATGACTACGATATCAATCAAAATCATCTTGCTTCCTGGTTCATCTTTCAGGAAAAATGAATCTACTTAGTTGCTATGTTGCTGTCCCAAATTGGTCAGCATAGGGTGTACTGTTAATTGTGTTTCCGTGTTTTCAAAAGGGCATCAAGAAATCTGTAAGTTAATGACTTGTATTTCAGTGTGTTGAGTGTGTGCTCTATGATAGCGTGCTGACCGTTGCCAGTTTGGAGGAGACAGCTAGCTTAAGCTTTATCTTCAGTTGTACTGGGTAAATAAGCTTAGCCAAGAGCTAGCGAGCTATGTGTTTCCCTAATCATTAAACATAGTTACCGGAAACGATAGCAGATAAGACACTCGCATGTGTGTCCTAATCGAAGGCACATATATAGTAAGGGACCTATAGAACGTTAGAGATTGTCGCAGTTCAGTCGTGATAGTGATCATCTTCTGATACAGAAATGTGCATTGCATTTTCGGCACGTGAAATAGAACATAACGCTAGTTGGGATGACATAATGTGTCCAAGAAGAGCTAGTGTTGTCTAAATCTTGTTGATTGGATTTTTACCAGTGTAGTATTGGCTGATGTTACCTAATTATCAAATAATTATCCAGCCAGTGATATGAGGCGAGTTATGACTTCTCGTTATCATGAGCACGAAACGCTGGTATGGGTTAGATAACGCTGTAGTTAATAAGTGTAGAAACAACATTCCTGCCGACCTAAAATTAAAACCACTGATAGCTACAGTGACTTAAATTTAAATGGGCTTTCGATTGTCGTAATTATCTTTGTTGAAGATTTAGTGTGCCTTTACGTGTTTTGTCGTGTGATGCCAAGATGACCTTTGTCCTTTACAGTCAAGTCATGGGTGTGGTGGGTTCTTATCTAAATTGACTGACATATTAATGGGCTGAATAAATATCCTTTCTGCCCAAGACAACAAAAGGAGTCAGTTGTTTGTGTATTTTTGATTATTGAGGCTAAGCTTTGAGGAGTTTGTCTGTAGATATTCTTTCCCTGACTTCCTGTTCTTACTTGTGTAATGTTTTGTCAGGTTTCATACATGTTGGTCATAGTCCACAATTTAATATTTACGTTAGCTCCAAGGTTTGTGTAAACATTAAAGTATTACCCAATATGAATTCCACGTTCATTTTTACATGTCAGTGGATTACTCCCAATATGTTGTTTCTCCTGAAGCAAATGAGGGCTCCAGTTTTGCAAGACTGGAGAGTAACCAAACCAGATGAGGTAGATAGGAATGAGGATGAGAGGGGTGCAAGTGCACAAAGGAAGTAGCTAAACCCCCTTCTGCAACGATGAGCTCAGAAAATGTGTGTGTGTGTATTTTGTACTTCCTGAGGCCAGAACTTTGTAAACTATGCCACAGTTTGCATGTTATATTCTGTGAACTATTTTTGAAATACTAATATGTCAGCTTATCAGCAAAATGTTCATTATCAAAGCTGTTCGTGCCCAGCTATGCCCAGCTAAACCTAACAGGACAACAAAACACATTAAATGACATTAAATTTTGCTGTTTTGCACCCTTTCAGAGTGTTACATATCATAGTGTCCTAGTTGTCACTGTAATTGTTGGTCAAAAGCTTTTCATTAGTGTGGGCTTTGGTGCACTCCCAGTGTGTCCACTAAATACATTTTAACTCCAGGTCAATAAGATGCACACTGCTCCACTCACTTGGATATTCATCAATCTCAGATAGTGTCATGCCCATCATGGCTAGATGTCTGAATGTGTAATTCTACCAAGTCCAGCTTACTGTGGTAACCCCCACCTGTTGTCTCTAGATATGTGTTTTTAATTAACAAAGTTTTAGTTGAGCTTGTTATTTTTGGACAGTTACCTGATAGTTGACAAGCATGTTGCCGACTTTAAATATGTTTTTTTTTTTTTAATTACTGTCCAAGCAGGATTTTGCCGCTATCCTATTGATCTTTGTGTTTAGCTAGATTTGTAGGAAAAAAAAATGTGTATTGACATAGGTAGCCAGTTAAGTTTATTCATTGCTAGAGAACAGCAGCAACAATCGCTGGTCTGTAAGTGCAAACTGATTGTAGGAAGCCAGTGCCCTGAAGAATGTAGCGCATGTCAATGACTCATTTGCATCATAGTCTGTTAGAGGTACCTTCTTACAGTTGTCAATAAGACAATAAAATGGGGACAGAAGCTTTTGCTGTACAGATCCACCACTATATCAGACATTGATGAATATTCATTAATCACAATGTCATGACATGCTTTGTAATTGGCACCAACATTAGTAATGACTCTGCTGGCTTCTCAGATTACCTGCATATTCATGTTGGGGGAAACATTTCCTGGTCCTTGTTTTATTTCTGCAAATGTATTCCAAAGCTGCAGGTGGCCTGGGTGCCACATAGATGCAATCAGTTGCCCATTAGATTTTGTGCTACAATCAGAAAATGAAGCAAACCACTAAACTTTATTTTTCCAATTCTATGAGGTCCATGTTTTTCACTTGGATAAGGGAAAAGTATATTGGTGTTAGCCTTTTGTCAAGTGTACAATTTATATGTGGGCATGGTGGAAATATTAATTTCACTGGCTGTTGAACATGTGTTCAGTTTGTTGAGACCATTCATAGATCTGCTGTGACCCAAATCTGACCCAGATCTACCCAAAGTTTCTTTGGTCACATTTCAATATTTTTCTTCCTGATTCCTGCAGTGACAGTACAGTATTAGTGGGTCAACAGTAATTATTGCGGATCTCTATAAATTATTTAAAGGGACGCATGCACCTTTAATTGACATGACTGTAATGACAGAACACTGCTTCCAGATCATCCTGTCACCTTTGAGCTTCAGCTTTTGCTCCTTAAGGTAATTAGTTGGAAAAAAACATGTCTTTAAAATGCAGATACTGTCCCATTCAAAAGATAAATTCCCCTCAGGACTCATGTGCTGTGATTGAATTTGCGGGACAAAACAGATGCCAGCCAGTTTACCATGATGGAACTAAATATCAAGATTGTGGTGAAAAATTCTTCACTAGCATTGGTACAATCATAGGTTAAGGTACGAGGGCTTTCAACCAACTGACCATTGAAGTCACAAGTAAACATTAGCTCCTTGTATGGCGTACTGGGAAATACATTCCATCCATCTATTTACAGAAATTCCAGTGGAGTCCCTGTAGCAGCTGTTTGAGACCTTCCAAATGGGTCAAGCCATTAGCTTGGTGATAATATGGTAGGAGCTTGAAGGGAGCTTGATATGTTCTCATCAGTGTCTGTCCCTAAAACTACAGAAATCATAATTTATACATGCAGTGGCTGCACAGGTAGGATTTCAGAAACCCCTGAATTTTAATCTGTCTTATTACAGGGTTCCCTTGCTTTGGCCAGCAATAGGGTCCCAAAAATACAATAATTATTTCCTCTATAGCATTATATTTTTCATATTATCAAAATAGGTTTCTCAGCCATGTGGAAAACAATACTGCACTTATAATTTTCAGTAAATGCACCCTTTGTGGAGGGGAAACTAATACAGTTTGATTATTTATTTTTTTTTTTGCAGGGGAAATGGCCTTCCGAAAGGCAGCAAAGGGAACCGCCATCATTGGGGGTGGTGTTCTGGCCACTATCTATGGCCTTTCAGAGCTGTCACAATATCGAAGAAATCAGGTAAGCTTTGAATATACAGCACATCTGCTGTGTCTGTCATCTTGTTCAAAGTTTCCATTTTGAAGGTTGATGTACACTCTGTACAATGTAGATGTACAAAAAGGGAAATCTTAGATAATCGTAGGATTGTTGTCATACAGACCTCTCAAGGGCTACAATCTGGGATAGGGTATGAGAACTACCATTATCCACAAACCAAAAAACTGCTGGGGTCTTGTTCTCGTTTATGTTAAATCATATCATCATCAACACAACTGATCCGGCCCGTTACCTTTAATGGCTCAATAATCAGCCGTATTCTGAGGGAGCCAAGGCTGAGGTGTCAAATCCTCATAACTAAAATGTGAAGTAAAGAGTCCTCACACACATACATAAATGGTAATGCGGCACCCATTCAGTCGCATGCACTCACACCCAGATTGTTTTGTCCTCTTTGACATACATATGTGTTAGAACTTGTCTGAGTTTGACTGTGGAATCTGTGTTTAGTTTTGTGTGCTTCACTGCACATGGTTTAAAACCACAAAAATATGCTTTTCTGGATAATTTCCAAATCTGTGAAAGTATACTTAAAATGAAAAATTAAGTTTTGTTGGGTTAACTCTCTGTACTTGCACATACTCTCGACTGTACCACTGTATGTCATTACTATGTGGTCCTTTCACTCACTAGCAAAAACCCATTTTGATAAAAAAGAAATTGTGTTTATCAGCCAAGTAATCTTTTCTTTCTTTCTCAGCTCAAAACATTAATATTTAAATTATTCAGAGAGTATGAGTGCTTCCCAAATATAGGTTAATAATCTGACTGATTTAAAAAGTGACATTTAAGTAAGATTTAATGAATGTGTGTTTTCAGGTTGCTAAACACTGGTAGGCTTAATCCATGGGCCACTGGCCACTCTCCAAGAGTGTCACTACTGTGACAAATCTCACTGCTGACCTGACCTTGCTTGTCCAGTTTCAGTAAATTTTTTTAAATAAAAAATTATATTTCATATATAATAAAAACATTAGCCCCTTTTCTTAGTATGAATTGTATGTTTGCTTGCTACCTACTCACTGGTGTTATTGAAGATTTTATCTCTAATTCTTTTGAATGGTCCAAATGTAAATTAATCTCTTACAGTACATGGGTGATACTATTCTCTTAGCAATCGTAGTGTGATGCCTTTCGGTTGTGACTTCAGAACTACTCATCTTACTTGTGTGTGGACCATATGTCCTTCTCTGTAAAGTGTCTCATTGGCTGAGCAGTAGAAGATCAAGTCACTCTGCAACCTAAAAAACATTTAGTAGTGTGAAGCGCGTAACACCTGTCATTGGGGTCATGCAGGTTACAAGCTTGCCATTTTGCCATTTTACAGAGGGCAAAGAGATATGTTTTTCCTGTCTATTTCAAATGCAGAGAAAGCCAGTATATCTGTGACATTTCTATAAAATCAGCATATCAAAGAAAGTCTGGTGGAAAGGATTAAATGTATATGATATGAAGTTGCCATCATCATAATTACTCAATTTCTTATGAATTAGACACAAAGACATGCTTAAGACTAGTATACCGTATGGTCACTTGGGACGAAAAGGTCAGATTTGTGTAAGTACAGTTGTAGCATTATACAAAGGACATGTTGTGAGATTAAACAGTTTAAATGAAACTTTTATACATATGTGTTTCATGTAAAAATGTGTTGAATATATTTGGTAATAGGAAGTCATGTTTTTCCCAGGTTTCAAGGTGGGTCTTAAGGTTGACGGACCTGTGAAGAGAGAAACTATATTTTTAAACCAATATTTTTAACTGTACATTATTAAAACAATCCAGTCCTTTGTTAGCTGATAAAATACAATAATTTATACATTCTAACCATTTACTCTGAAGAAAATCTTGCTAATGGCTAATGTCACATTCTTTTTTTATTCTGTTCCGGTGTGTTTTGCGTCGTTTCTATGAAGCCTAAATGGGTAAGCGAATACATAACTGTTTTTAAAAATAAAAGATCCATAATAGTGCATGCAGTGTGGAAACTAATCCTTAAAATTGCAATGCTAATTGGATAAATGCACTTGTTTGTGTCTACTCTGTTGCAAGGCCATGTTAGCGTTCAGAGTGAAAACTTTGACTGCAGAGTGTGTTTTGCATTTGCATGATATTCAGTGACTCTGTGGTGCACTTTACATGATTGCAGGACAACCTGGTTCTTAAATGTCTGTGGCGTTAAGATATGCACGTTCTTAGAAATCGACACTAATTATTAGATCTTGTTTGATGTTACAGCCTAAATTGCAAATGTCTAGATTCATTCATGGATTTGCAAGTCTAATGGAGCGGTAGCTTGGTGAAGATTGTTGTAATCATTTAGAGTGAATGCTTAATACAAAATGAAAAAAATCATTATTATTGAAATTCCCCCTTCATGTCATCCCAATTTTATTCTTTATTGTGGTTGATTTTATGCCTTTATTTTATTTCCTGCCAAGATTCATTCAGCCTAGTTTTATTTATTTAGTATGATTGGAGAATGCAGAATGACATTAGACTAATTCAAACCATTGCTTTCCTTTGTCCTGTTTTAATGATTTTTTGGAGAATTTAATGAAAACGTCATTTATTTAACATGGTATGTTTTACTTGTATTAGGCACAATTTCACTAGACAACTTTCTAAAGGAATGTTAAATTTTAAGGTCATGAACCATACATACAGTAATTATGTATGTCGGGTTTATTTCCTATCCCTGTTTATTCACCTTGCCACTAGGTGTAAGTTCCTGTTGAATTTAGAGGTCTGCCAAAAGTTTCCATAATTTTACTGTGCATACTGTTATCAGCCCCGTTTTGCTTATGGACGGCTTTGCAGGTGCCTTTTTACACATACGTTAATGCATGTGCTCTGTATGTTTTTTTAAGTACTAATAGTTGTTAGGGTAATGGGCTTAAATATATTTGCATGTCATTTTTTTATTTGCATGATCTGTCATTTGTTGCATAACCTCTCTTTTCACTAATCCATCACATAAAGCCATAAGCGGAATGATAGGCATGACCATTTATGAATATATGGTGTCCCCTGGAGTCATGTGATTATTAACTGGGTGACCGTTTTGTTTGTTGTGATGGAATAGACCCGACTGGCGAATGTGGAAGCGGTCGAACTACTGAAAATGCCTTTCCATGATGAGCTCCCATCCAGACAGGCCCAACTGTCTGCGCTGCAGAACACGGAGGAGTTTGATGTCCTGGTGGTGGGAGGAGGGGCCACGGGATCAGGTTGTGCCTTAGACGCAGTCACTCGAAGTAAGTTTCTTATATTCTTGAAACCAAACTGTCTGTCTTTATCCCTATGCCTGGATAAATGTACTATTCTTCTTATACTTGTAATAGCTACAAAGGACACTTATTGTATGCTTCTGTATTCAGCAGTGTTTATCACTGGGTAACCACTTTTTTCATTTGGTTTCAGTCGTGGTTTTAATTCCCAGGTAGGGCACTGCTATTGCATCCTTGAGCAATACCCAAATTGCCTTAGTTTAGTATCTAGCTGTATAAATGCATACTGTGTACGAATGAAAACTATAAAAACTTTCTCCAGATAAGAGCATCTGCTAATGTAAAACTCAGTTTTGCTGAGGGAGTAAAGAAAAAAGTGCACAGAACAGAAGCATATCAGTTTGTAATGCATAAGTCTTATTGACATTGACGAATCCTATTTATTTCATTGGCATGACATGCCATGCATTTTTCTGGGATTTTGCGCGGCACTCTTTTTGTTTGCCCGTCTTTTGCAGCTTCAGATGGAGGCTCTCTCTGTCGTTGCGTAACCTCGTATCCATTTTTGCTCAAGCTGATTCCAAACCCTCTTCCCCTCAGGTTCAGCCAGTGAGCACTGGCAGAATTGATGGGGGTGGTGGGGGAGAAGCAATCGAAACTTGGAGGATTTGACTTAGGGAAAGAACAACGGGCAAAACCCAGTCACCGAATCAGAAAAGACGACACTCTCTGTCCCTGATGAGGGCTCTCTCCCGCTGCTCCCATTACACCCTAAATCAATTATCTATGGTGCTGGTTAGAGGTTTCCTTAATCTGAGTTTTTTTTTTCTTTCATCCAGTTCAACTGTCTAAATGGTTGAACAGTGGAGACTTGGATACCCTCATATTCCCCCGTTCCTAATCCACATTTATTATTTTTTTCTTTGTTCTTTTCAAAATTGGGATTTGGAGCCTCTCCCTCAGAGGATAGAGCTGCTGGTTCTAATGGAGGACGGATAAACAAGACGGAGAGGATTCGTCTCAATGTTAAAGAATGTTAGGGAAATGTGACTTCTTACTCATTGTGGAAAAAAAAATTCTCCCTGTCGAAAAAAATGGGGATTTGGAAACAAAGATGTTTATGCCGTGTGAAACCACAGCAAATACGCTCTAATTTTAGGTTGTTGGTACATATGTTAAGCAAGACAGCTTTTGCTTTCAAACAATCGGATCTCATTTGGAGAACTTTTAAAAAAGCTGAATTAATAGCTTGTATGACAACCTTAATTGTGAAATATCATCTTTGGTTTCATTTCTCAAATTGACTCTGGTATGAAATATGATCTGCAAGAATTTAGACTTTTCACAGTTGAATAGGAATGGCCTGATATTTTCTTGCATGCATATTACTATTGGGAAGAGTGACTCATATGAAGCCTAAATATTACGCAGGCCCATAATAGGCGATATTCAGGCGCCTGTTGATCTGTTGCTTTGATAACCCCCACCCCCTGCCCCACCAGATCTTAAAACTGCCCTCGTGGAGCGGAACGATTTCTCATCGGGGACCAGCAGTCGGAGTACCAAGCTCATTCATGGCGGAGTCAGATATCTGCAGAAAGCCATCATGAAATTAGATTACGAACAGGTAAATGCTCCATTTTTCAGCGCGGCTGACACTTATCAGAGGAATTCCTGGTCTGTCTGGTCATATTGCTTTATTTCCCCCCGTAGGTTCATTTTTCATTCTAAGGAGGTCTTGACATGCTTGTCTGGATGGAGTGCTTATGTTCTTTTTTTTGGGGAGAGTGTAGGGTCATCATCAGTGTGGAAATTAATACTGACAATTATGATAAAGTAACCATAAGCATGACACATCCTGGCCCAATTTTTGTCTTTGTTTTGATAAGAACTCATATTGCATCAAATTAAAATGGTTCATTCAATTAATTTGATTTAAAAATTGTAAACGTTTTTGTTTGTTCCTTCACATTGGAGAATTCCCACAATTTTGGGCCTGTATTTTTACTTTAGAATGTTAGTCTGTATTGATGAATTAATGATAGCATGCAATGTTATGGCATGAGTGCAGGCCGCATTTCACTGTACACTGACCTTAAAGAAGATCAAAGCTGCGCAGCTCAAGATGTAAGACGGGGTATGGAAAATCAGGATATATGGACCAAAGATAAGGCAGAATGAGCAATGTTAACTATTCAAGGTACCTCTAAGTAGACAGCAAAGTAAGGAATATGTTTTTTGAGGTAGTTCTGCTGCATTGATTTGACCTGGTTTTACGTGCTGCATTTGTATGAAATGATTTTCTGAATGTGTATTTCTTCGTTAAAAACTTTGACTGGTTTCTCATGGTTCTCTAGTATATGATGGTGAAAGAAGCACTCCATGAACGATCCAACCTCCTGGATATCGCCCCTCACCTGTCTGCACCTTTGCCCATTATGCTTCCAGTGTACAAGTAAGAATGCAGAAGTTTACAAAAGAGTTCAGTCCAAATTGAGTAACTGGGGAAATGGGGAAATCCCTAAACTTTCCTCTTTATTCATTTACTTTGCACAGCTCTTTTGGTGTACAAAAAGTGCCTTATAAATAAAAATGCACAATTATTTAAATTGTATTATTATAAATGTTACTGATTGAGCTAGCTAGCTATGCAGTTCTGTACTTGGTATTGCATTCCTGCAGATTTATTTCTTCTCACCCAAAGGCTAGCAAACATTAGCGCTGATACTTTAGGCTGGTGACAGCACAGTCCATTCAACCCACCGTTCCAAGGGACCTGCACGTTAGTCTGAGATGAAGCTACGCACATTGCCACTTTGAATATCTGTATGTATAAGGAAGCACTGTTGTGGCATAGGCCAAGTAAGAGTGCTATGATGCTCTTATTTGAATAATCTTGTTATTTTGGCATTGCCGTCTCTTTTTATTGTATATTTTTTCTCTGATACATGTACCATTCTCTGGAAAGAGAAGAAGAGTATGGTTAAAATACAGCATTGTCCAACTCTTTATTTCCTCATCACCCCCTTCTCTCCTAATCTTGAGCAAACTTCAGGGCTTGATTTGTGTAATGCCACCTTTTATCATGAGCTTTAATTATGCATGACATTTACAATCCTTTCTGGTATTTAAAACAGTGTACAGGTGTGTCTCATTATTCATGGCTGCAGAAACACGTAGAGTGGCTCGTATTGCTCTGATCTGATCTCCCTTTCAGCCACATATATGTGCGCGCACACATAGAAAGCAGTACTCTTAGTGAAGATCTTATGAGAGATCATTTATCATATGCTTTATAGTCATTTATAGTGGCATCTAAATCTACATTTCAGCCAAATCAGCTATTAATTTGGTTATCTTTATGAATAGCATGATTGAATACATCTGTTAAATACGTACACATACATCTAGCAAGTGCATACACACAAACACACGTGCACTCGCCCACAGGTGTAATACAGTATATGAAATGGCATCACCATTTTTCATACATTGCGACAGGCTGAAACATGTTGGCACATTTGATTTCCCTACACATGTGACTTTCAAAATGCACAGTTTCTGGATTTTTTACCAAAACTTTGATTCCGTTTGACCTATGAATGTTATTGAGAAGAAGAAGATGTTACATGTCTGGGAAACAAATTGTTGACATGAAGCTTCCGGGCTTTGCTTCAAATTCTGAAGCTCTGAAATTTAGAAAATGGCATTCAGTTTATCCCTAATCAAAAAAATGCTTTTACTCCAGCGATAAAGTTCTGTGATCGATTAGCTACATTATCATTACTTTATTTCCATTCTCACATTTGTGGATGGAGAGTAAGAATAATATATATCAACGTTTTACATGAAGCCGAACAGTGAATTGCAGCTCTATATGAATTTGTTAGGTGGTGGCAGCTTCCTTACTACTGGGCCGGGATAAAGATGTATGACCTGGTGGCTGGAGGCCAGTGCTTGAAGAGCAGCTATGTCCTCAGCAAGACCAAAGCCCTGGAGCTTTTCCCCATGCTAAAGAAAGACAAACTGGTGGGAGCCATTGTCTACTATGATGGTAAGTTTCATTTCCACTCAAACCGTACTTCAAAATCATACATTTCAACATCTCTTCACATCTTTGAATTTGTAACACTTGTGAGTTGATAACCAAAGTATAATAAAATAAATATAACAGCAACATGTCTGTATGCTGGCACTATCAAATGTAAAGCGTTACAAAGTCAGCACATAGGAACAATGTATTGGTTCAGCAAACATGACAGTGCAAGACATGGGGAAGGCCAGTGACGTCTGGGAGTTAGCCTTTTTTGTTTTGTTTTTGGCTGCCCATGTGGGTGACGCTGTGCTATGCGCACAAGAGAAGGAACTGGCTACCACCTGCTTGTGCCATTAAACTAACCCCCATGAGAGAGTGCATGATGCCTCTCTTCTCATGCGCTTTTCAAAAGCACTAGAGTATACATTACATTCAGATACAATACATTCTTCCAGGGAAGAAAATGTAGTTTTGTCTTTAAGTTTTTTCAATGATAATTTTCTTTTAAAAAGTATAGCATATATACCAAACTGAGTACTTGTATTATCCACCGAACTGCAGCATTTTTAAGTTCTTTTTTTTTTTAAAAAAAGCTTTTAATACACTCTTTATTCGTATATTAAAAATACTCCATAGGGTATTGCTGCTTGGTTGCTCTTTATGAATTACTAAATCATGAGAAATTATGGTGGAATGGCCCATAATTTCAAAATCAATTAGAAGGATTTTAGTTAGTACATATGTAAAATGGTTTTATGACAAAGTACAAAAAACAGAGGACCCCACAGCAAATGGGAAAAATTTGGCCCATTTATTCCATTTCACCAGGCAAAGACTCAAGCAACAACCATACCATAACATATGCCAGAAAATATATAACCACATTAAACTGATACATTCATCCTGTTCATTCATTACCTACAGTACTCCCTCTAAAACCAGTCCAGATCGAAGTTTGTGCACATATTCAAGACAATCCATTTGCCACCAGACCAATAGATATGTTCATTAAGTGGCTTCCTTTATTCTGTAGACGGCACCCCATGATGCATAAATTAAAACCAGAAAGTAGCCAGTGGGTATTCAATCTGAACTTGTCCTGCAGTTACATCTGCAGGCTGTGTGTGCTTTGTGTTGGCATCAGAAATACAAAGCATATGTTGCCTGTTAGCCACTGGTGTGTGTAGTATGTCCTGTTTACTGAGGGCCTCCCCTCCTGTAGCCTCAAACTCCCAATAATGTTCCTTCAGGCCATCTGTCAGACTTAATTTAGCATGTGTGTATGTGTGGATTCCCTTGCACAGCAAAAAGGCAACATTATTTTCAGGGATTGTGGCTGCTATCTGAGCAGTGATCTGTCAACTTCAATCATTTAGCGGAAGTAAGTGGAGAGGGGAATGTTGAACTGGTGTCTCATGTTGTGTTTTTTTATTTTTGAATGTGAAAATGTATTAGTACATTAGCTTTCCTCTCATATATTAAGTGCTAACAGTAATTATTATAGCTAAATATTTTTCTGTTTTGCTGTCACTGTTTCCCTCCAGTTATTCAGTGGGGGCTAATCACAGAAGTAACATGTTAAAACTTGATACTTAAATTTGAAAAGCTTTTGTTTCAGCACAATAAAAAATTGCAGTTCAGAACATTTATCATAAATTGGCAATGTCATCAGTTATTTCATAAAGGAATGGTATGCATTCAAAACTCTGAATTAAAAGCAGCTCAAAGCACTGTACATACTTGTGGCAAAAATGTTAAATGTTTCAAGAACTACATGAGCTGACAACTAAAATAAAAAACCCCTAAAATAAAAGTGTTGATTTTTAAAACATATTTTTACAGCAGAAACATTTTATGTGCAGATCCCTTTTTTGTTCTGATTTAGCTACTTCCGAGCACCATTTAATTTGGAGTTTCCGTCATTACGCTTACCCCCCAGTACACATAGCGGGACCCCCTTTGTTTAGTTTTTCCTCTCATTCATTCATTGGGAGCAGTTCCCAGAAGCATCTGGGATAATGACCGTCTCTCCCTCTGTACCTGCAATGATTTAATTCGACAAGTCAGCCCAGCCAAGCATCTCTGGTCCATGGCTGTGAGACATGAAGTTCACTGTCATTATTGTCCTTGTCATCTTGCAGCATTTTGCCCCGTCATGGAGTTCCTCTCACTCCACTGAATTTCCTACCTCCAAGGGGTGCGGGTTGCTTAGGAGCTAGGGGTGGGGGACATGTCTGAACTGCGTTCTTCTCCAGGGAGTTCTTGCATTAAATATGTATTGTTTACAAACCATAATAACCAAAATAATTGAGGTGGAAACCCAACATTATTACTATTATTATTATTATTATTATGATTACTATTAATAATGTTAGTATTTGATGTCATTTGATGTGAGTTGCATTATCGTGTATAAATTCTAATGATGAGATATATTTTTACAGTGGGATATGAGATAGAGTGGACTTTGTGGTGTTATTGATGTGTTTCCCACATTTGTGTTCTCTCCTTGAATTGATGGCGTAGTTTGTGTTAGGTGTTGGCATAAAACAGCAGCTCTTGTAAATCCTTTTAAGAAAAAAGTAACGAGTCAAAGGAACCCTTTGCTGTCTATGAAAAAACAGGGTCTAATTTCAACTATAAATCTCCCAGCAGATACTGGTTTCCTGAGTGATACTCAGAGAATTTCACCACTCTGATGCAGTGAATCCGAACAAAGGTCAGGAGTGTGTTAGACAAGCACACATAACTGAGCTATGTCTTGCCATGGACCAAATGAGTTCTCTGACCTTAAAAAATAAGCCGCAAACTGAATATTCAACAAAATAAGGTAGAATCTGTGTGCTCCCTAACACATGTCGGCAGTGTGTGTTCTTAATTTCCTGTTCTTAATTCATACTTGAATGTGGCCTTTTTTTCTTCTTTTGTTGCCATTTCTAGCATAGCTTTAAGCATGTCATAGCATTAACCAGACCATAGCGGTTTTCTAGCCTCTAGTTTTCTAGTTTCTAGTTTTTGCTTTTTTCTTTCCTTATTTCTTTTAAAGCAGATTGAACAAGCTTTCTCAAGCAGTGCAGAGACTTTTTCTAACCCAGCAGTGTGGCCCTGAATTTCCTTGACAATATTAAGCAGATGTCCCTCAAGACATTGAGATTAAATATAGTTAATCTAGTTAAGCTTTCCTCAGTTGATTTTACCCTTTCATTTAAATCGCAAATGTATGACAATACAACAGTGAATATAGATTTTGGCAATCAGTATACAATACAAGACTTTAGTGTTGTAAGAATGGCTTGGCCATTGTCACAGTTTTTATAACATTGAAAGGATGTTACACACAAAATGAGTACATAATTCAAGGGATGCTTTAACCATTAAAGCATTCACAGTTAATTTTTAAATTAGACACATTTGTGGAGTCAAAATGGTATAAAGTTAATTGTTTTAAATAACATAGAGAAAAAGCTTGCAACCATTTTGGTAAAAAAAAAAAAGAAAAGAAAAAAACCTTGCATATGAGTTTTTGTGTTACTTCAGTAAGAAGCAGTGAGTACTAAAGAAGTCTGCAATTTTTTTTCCTGTAATAAATGAAAACACATTGACCCTCACTCCCCCGTCTGTCTGCTGAATTTGTGTGTGAGTTAGCAAAGCTTCATAGCACTTTGCGTGGAGGCCAAGGGGCCAGCGCGACTTGAAGCATGCTCAGGGTGCAGCCGGCACAGCTAGGCCACTGATGCAAATCGACAGGGTCGATGTGACATATAGGTTGTGACACACTTCCATACAACTGGTCACTGGCTGGGGGTGACTCACGTCCTCTCCCTTTGCCCAACCCCCCAGGACAACACAATGACGCTCGAATGAACCTCGCTATCGCGCTCACTGCTGCACGGTATGGGGCTGCCATAGCCAATTACACTGAAGTGGTGCACCTCCTGAAAAAAACTGACCCTCAGACTGGGAAGGAGAAGATCTGTGGTGCTCACTGCAGGGACGTAATAACAGGTAAACAGTTACACCACCAACCAGCTCTTTCATCACTCTGTATTTCTCTCTCACCCTGTCTTACACACACACACACACACACACACACACACCCTCTCTCAATTTGCCTCTGCCTTAGTCTCGCTCTATGGGGGGGCACAGCGGTTTTTAGCGCTGTGATATTTCTCGTAATCAGTGGTCCCTTCCACCTAGCCATAGCCTTTCCGGTATTACACTTTAATATTTTATAAGCCTTTTATGGTGTTTCAGACTTTTTGAGATCTGGGAAGCAAGGCAGTACAGAATTAGTGTACTCTAAATGGCCTTACTTACCTTTTAAATGTCATGGCAGAAATGGCTTTGCAAAGAGGTAGAAAAAAAGAAAAAAGGTAATTCTGAGATTTTCATGAATAATCATGTCTTCATGAGTTTTTTACATGACATGCTTCCTGATATTTTTAAGCACAGAACAGGGCCTTTTGAAGAGATTATTCAGTTTGGTCTTTGATGACCGGTTATGTTGACCCAAAAAGGATCAATGTATTTTGATATGAAATGCCCACTAAAAATGTATGAAAACACAGTAGACTCCAGAAGTATGGAAAACCTTGATAAGGCTGTTGAAATATTTTAAACTCAAGCTCCATGACCTCATATTTCAAAAATTAGGTGAAATACTTGACTGAGAAATTAGTAATGATAATGTTTGTCAGTGGCCGTGAATGAAAGGTGGTTTCTTGCCATTTGCTAAAAAGGGAAAGAGTTCGATGTCCGAGCCAAATGTGTTATTAATGCTACTGGACCTTTCACGGACGCGCTGCGGAAGATGGACAATCAGGAGATCCCCAACATCTGCCAGCCCAGCGCTGGGGTGCACATTGTCATTCCAGGCTACTACAGGTAAGTAAAGACAATATCGGTACAACTTTTGGCTAATTCGGAAACTATGTACAACCAGCAGATTACAAACTGAACAGCTGTGATTTGTTCAGATGGCTTAAAATAGCCACCGATAACTACGTTTATGGGGCTGTGCAGTTAGTTTTGTGGGCTTCTGACTTATGAGACAGGGTAGGCTTAAATCATTTTAATAAATTTATCATGATATCATTGTGGGTAAAAGTGAGATTGTGTGTTGTGAGAGGTCTGAAAACCCTGTGACTCTTTTGGCATGGTGTTGCTTACCCATGAATCACATGATAAATTCAGAGATGGCATATACCAACGTGGTGAATTCAGATGAAATATTCGAGGGCCTAGCCTGCTCCACTGAATATTCCCTGGATTCTGTGCTCTGTGATTGTATTCCTCCTAACCTCATGTTTCAATGTTCAAATGTGATCTATGTCATTGAGTACACAGGAAAGACCCAGTTCATCTGTGGTCCCCTCTCACCATGTTAAATGAGTTGTTGTTGGCTGTGAGTGTAAAACAGTATGCATGTGTTAGTAATAGTAAGAGCTGCCACACTGATTCAGTGATCACAGAAAATGTGACCTTAATTAATCTCCAGGACATAGTGCACTGACAGGAGTGTGGTTATGGCCAGTCTCTTGGTCTGGCTTTCTCAGAGGATGGAATGCTAATGGCAGCTTTCTGGTTTGCTCTCTAACCTGCAGCCCTGACAACATGGGGCTTCTGGACCCAGCCACCAGTGATGGGCGGGTCATCTTCTTCCTACCCTGGGAGAAGATGACCATTGCCGGGACAACGGACACCCCCACTGATGTCACTGCCCACCCCATCCCTAAGGAGGATGACATCAACTTCATTCTCAGCGAGATCCGCCACTACCTGAGTGCTGATGTGGAAGGTGAGTTTGGTATCAAAGGATTAAAATACTTTAAACTGAATTTTGATGTAACCGTCAGCAAACCTTCAGTAACCACTTCAGTTATCTCTACCCCTTCCGGTCCTGAATGCTATGTATTATTCCTGATTCCTGAGCTCCAGCTGTATAGATTTGAAAAGCATTATCCATTCACAATAGTTGAGGCTTTGACATTGGGACACCACCCTATTTCTGTAAAGATAAATGAACCAAAGTTCATGGTATGTTTTCCTGATTTACATATAATATGAGGATAATATGTGTTACTGGCAAAAATAAATAAGCCAATCTGATTTTGACTCCTGATAGTAACTCATGGAGTGAATGGGGAGTTCAGACAGAGAGCACATTTCTGCTTTAACAGTGCTCATTGTCTTGGGTAAAGGGAGTGAGCATCAGCATGCGTTTTTATTTATTAGATGTTTTATTTGTTCAATCACAACTTCATAAAGCTGGCAGTATTCGTGCCATCCTACATTACTCATCCTTGTCCTTTCCTCCATGCATATATAAAAATTGTATTTCTCCTCATTGGAATATTTTTTAATGAATAGCTGAACAAAAATTAAGGCTCTGTCAAATTATGTTGCCCCCCTATGACACCAAGATTTATGCATTTTTTTATTATTATTTTTATTTTAACTATGAGCTGGATTGGGAGACAGAAAGGCAAACTTTCCAAAGTCTGGGAGATTTTATTAGAAGAATGACTCGTGGGTATCCAAAAAGAGCACAGTGCTGTTGATTTGAGAACAGCGGTCTAAATTGTTGTTAATTCTAATCAAAGCACGAACGTGATTAGTTGATTGATTGGCTTGATCTGTTTTCTTGTCTTTTCCCATTTTTGCCTTTCTCCCACCAGGATTAACATAAAAAACCTTACAATAACAGAATTGTAGTACTAATTATTTCTTTATGTTGTGTCAGTATAAAAAAGTCTGAAATCAAAGGAGAGTAGGAGAACAAAGCTGATATATTTTCAGGCAGTGGCACATGTTTTGTGAAAGATTTGGGTTTGACTTCCAAATGTTGGATGAAGATAGTGGCTGATTAGTCTGCCTGTTATAGACAACAATATCTGTGTGGCTCAATCCTGTCACTTCTCCACATAACTGTGATGACAAGGTGAGAAGAACTGGGCTCGCTGCTTAGCAGTGACACAGTCTGCACTTCTTTGCGCTGTTTTCAGTCAGAAGAGGGGATGTCTTGGCAGCTTGGAGTGGAATTCGCCCTCTGGTCACAGACCCCAACTCCAAGGACACCCAGTCTATCTGCAGGAACCACATCGTCAACATAAGCAACAGTGGACTGGTCACTATTGCTGGTAGGATTTTTTAAGTGCAAATGAAGAAGACATTTTAATGTGTCTTTCCTTAAAGTTGCAGTTTGTATTTATGTTTTATTAACAAGGAAACCAAGCTATTTTTAGGTGATTTTGTTGTTTATTAATCAACATCATATTTCATCTTTGCATTATCTTTGTCCTGCTCTCCTTTTTTTAAAAAGGCAATTGTATGTTTTTGAATACTTTTTGCATACTTCCAGCTTTTGGATTTTTTTTATTTTGAAAAAATGTAAAAAAGAGAGGTGCTTAAAGAATTGCAGACTATTGACCAGGAATATTCATCCAGAATATGGGACATTTTTATTTCATTTATGAAGGCGCCCTTTAAATTGTGAAAGTATTTACCATGGTGTAATGATATTTCTTGTATTGCCTTAAATATAATGCTTCATTATAACATGTTACCCACTGTCCCTAAGATAGTTGGTTAACAAATAATTATAGCCTTGTGTTTGGTTTTCCAAAACTCAAAAACCGGTATTACAAGAATCTTTCTAATGTATACCAAAAACAAACACCTGGACCCAATATTGATGAAAGGTATCTGTTTTTAGGTGGAAAGTGGACTACCTATCGCTCTATGGCTGAAGAGACTCTGACTGCAGCGACCAAGGCTCACGGCCTGCCAACGGGACCCAGCAGAACTGTGGGCCTAATGCTGGAGGGGGCCAAAGACTGGACCCCCACGCTGTACATCCGTCTGGTCCAGGACTACGGCCTGGAGGTTGAGGTGGGCACAATGTCAAGGTTACTAACATTTTCCTCATGTTTTTAAAAGGCCACTGGAGTCAGTTTTATGAAAGCATTAACACCCAAGGGAAGAAAGTCATGTTATATGTTCCATGCATTCATTTTTCATTGATAAATTTAGCCACACATCCTTTGGGGCTCATGTCCAAATACTTATTGAACATTAAAAAGTCATGAAATGTATTATCAGGTAGAAATCAGATGTACACATTAAGTGATAACAAGTACATTAAACCAAGAAATAGCTCTTTTATGTCTTGCAAAGCAGATATTTTAAATTAAAATATCAGTTATAGTTAAATCCTGGATGTAAGGCCAGAGGTCTATCAAATAAGTTAATAGATGTAAAATTGAATACCCAGAAAATACACTGAATACACTGAGAAATCAGCATGGCAACGAAACAGATTGAAATAGCCAAGGTTTCATTCATTAAAAAGAGTAAATCATTTTTATACATACAAAAGTTGACTTTGAGTGATCAAACACATAATTTGTCACTTTTTCAACTTGACTCAGTTTGGCTAATGACAAAAATACCATATTTGTAAATAGGGATGTTAAAAGTTAATCAGTTAACTGTTAATCGTTTATAAGAGCGTTGATCAATTAATTTTAGCAATTAAATGGTTAAAATGGTTTCAATGAACAATTTCAAGGAATAACCTGATGTTGGCAATTACATTTTGTTGTTCATCGACTATGGTGAAAAATATCAACACCCAAATATGAAAACTCTTAAATTTAACATGTAGGGGCACCACGTTCAGCTACTACTTTTATCTTGCGAGTTGGGAACTCTGTGTTACAGAATACAAATCCATTAACCTGTTAATGATTGTTGACACTTGTCTTAATAAAACCAATCTGATGGTGTTAGAAAATCCTGTGTCTTAAATAAGTTATACTTTGTTACCACAGGAAAGTGTATAAATATTTCAGCTAAATGGCATATGGCATCTAATTTTTTCATCTGCTCCAAAAGATGACGGCAAGCTACAAGCCTTTAGTTCTTGTTTCACAATTTTGATGTAATTTCCCTGGCTATCACTACATTGACAGTAGTGTTGGCATTGACAGATTTTGGTGACCAGATAAAATTTGGAACTTCATTGTCAGAACATCCAAATGATAAAGTCGTAATTCACACCTTTGCCCATACTGCAATTTTAGACACAAGAGAAAGTGTCTGATGATTCTGATCTACACTTCTTACAACAGTGCTCCAGTCTTCAGGGCTGTCAAGGCTGAGTCAGACCACAATGATCTGAACAACAATCTGCAAATCATAAACAACACACTGTGGCATGCTTCTGCAGCTGGTTGTAAGAGTCTTTTAAACTCTCATTAGATGACAGGTGTGAAGAAAGCATAATGTACTACCCCAGTGCTTTCTGAATGTTTTAAAAGGTCAACATGTGGATATTTTTGACAATACTTGACCTTTAGTGAAAAAAGTAACACAACCATTAGAATGAAAAGGCCCCCCTTTTTCAGTTTTGGAGCATAATATGTTATTGTTAAATAGTATGGTCATGACTCTGTGTTGTTGTACATTATTCTGCTCTGTAACTTACTAATCAAATAAAAAAAGAGACACACTACCTGTATAACAAGGAGAGACATGCAAGTGGAGACACACAAGCTGTATAACAAGGTGCTTGACATCAAAAAATGTTTTTCCCAGCAACCAGCTTTCTATCATGATATGGGTTTAAAGATGTGTATCTAGTGGACAATGTTAAGATCTCTGCAGCATTTGAAAAAAATGCCACCTAAGACTTAGAAAAGCTCTTTTAAATATATTAAAACCTCTCTATCTATGAACCTAAAACAAGCAGTGTCTGTTCAACAGTTTGAACATTTCTGTCTTGGGACTCTTAGTGCTGTTTTCACTAGTAGACAATTTTAATCTGCAGGTCGCTCAACATCTGGCTTCAACATATGGAGGGAAAGCTTTCGAAGTGGCCAAGATGGCGCATGTCACTGGACAGAGATGGCCTATAGTGGGGAAACGCCTTGTTTCTGAATTCCCTTACATTGAGAGTGAGGTATGCATTTATTGCCATTATTTATTGATCTGACTTTATGTTTGCATTTTTAAGGGATAATTATGTGCAAGATTTTTGATTGGAAAGGGGTTTCATACCTGGTTCACTTCACCAGTCAATCCATTGCTGAGATCCTACTGTATGCCCCTTGGATCTGTATTTGTCAGTGTTACCCAAACTTGTCCACTAGCATAACAGTTTACATGATTGGCTACCAATTACAGGTGCTGTATGCAATCAAGGAGTACGCATGCACTGCCACTGACGTGATCGCCCGCCGCACTCGTCTGGGCTTCCTGAACGTGAGAGCGGCGGAGGAGGCCCTGCCCAGGATCGTGGAGATCATGGGGAAACAGCTGGGCTGGAGTGACCAGAAACAGAAGGCATGCCCTCAGTCACCTCCTTTCCTTTTGTAAACTCATATAACTTACCTCAGTTCCTACTGGAAGTGTCATTACTTTATATATCAGCATAGGAACCTGCCATAATACTATGGGCTGGTTTTCTGGACAAGGATTAGGCCTAGTCCTAGACTAAAAACATTTCTCAATGGAGCTTTTCATTTAATTTTTTTTTTCCTAAGACTAGGATTAATCCATGTGTTGGGAAACCAGCCCTGTAAGTAGTAGTGATTTATCCATAACTGAGTAATGGTTATATACTAAGTATATCACCAAGCAGTTAAATATTATCTGCCTGTATATATTACAGGCCCATACTCCTGTCTGAAATTTTGTTCAGCATAAAATGCAAAAAAAAAAAAAAAAAAAAAATCTCTTTCCATTGTTCATGTATTCGTTATGTTCTGTGACTTTAACAAAAGCCTTTTAATTTCTTTGATATCCAAGAGATGGGGGACAATTAATGTATTCTTTTTTCTGTAGCTCAGTTATTTCCTGTCTGAGAAATACTCTTCTAGAAATAGAATAATAACATCCGGCATGGTGTGGATAGTTTTGGTTCTCATGAATTCATTCTTTGTAAGAGATCAGAGTACAATACCTGTGTTTCTACCCGTCACACTTCTTTCCCCTGGGGAATTATGGAAATTTTCCCAGAGCCAGGGTATATGTCTGTAGGGTCACCATTTTTCTAGATTCAGGGTATATGTCTGTAGGGTCACCTTTCTTCTAGATTCAGGGTATATGTCTGTAGGGTCACCTTTCTTCTATATTCAGGGTATATGTCTGTAGGGTCACCATTCTTCTAGATTCAGGGTATATGTCTGTAGGGTCAACTTTTCTTCTAGATTCAGGGTATATGTCTGTAGGGTCACCTTTCTTCTAGATTCAGGGTATACGTCTGTAGGGTCACTGTTCTTCTAGATTCAGGGTATACGTCTGTAGGGTCACCTTTCTTCTATATTCAGGGTATATGTCTGTAGGGTCACCTTTCTTCTAGATTCAGGGTATATGCATGTAGGGTCACCTTTCTTCTAGAGTCAGGGTATATGTCTGTAGGGTCACTGTTCTTCAAGAATCAGGGTATATGTCTGTAGGGTCACCTTTCTTCTAGAGTCAGGGTATATGTCTGTAGGGTCATCGTTCCTCCAGAGTCAGGGTATATGTCTGTAGGGTCACCGTTCCTCTGGAGTCAGGGTATATGTCTGTAGGGTCATCTTTCTTCTAGAGTCAGGGTATATGTCTGTAGGGTCATCGTTCCTCCAGAGTCAGGGTATATGTCTGTAGGGTCAACGTTCCTCCAGAGTCAGGGTATATGTCTGTAGGGTCAACGTTCCTCCAGAGTCAGGGTATATGTCTGTAGGGTCAACGTTCCTCCAGAGTCAGGGTATATGTCTGTAGGGTCACCGTTCCTCCAGAGTCAGGGTATATGTCTGTAGGGTCATCGTTCCTCCAGAGTCAGGGTATATGTCTGTAGGGTAACTGTTCTTCAAGAGTCAGGGTATATGTCTGTAGGGTTACTGTTCTTCTGGTCATGTTCGCGGTCATTCTTTACCACACCAGCAGCACAGAGAACATTTCTAAAAAAAGGATATTCCAGGGACAGGTATTCCCAGCCACAGAATCGTATCTGCCCTAGTTTTCAGTTTAGTTGATTAAAGCCATCGTTTGGAAAGGAAGTCGAATCACCTGCCATTCCAGATGCAGATCAATCGGTGAATTATAAGGGGGATGTGATTCAGCTCCTCCTGTGCACTGTCTGATTGAACAATCGCATTAATGAGAGGGCCCCTCATTAGCATTTATGCTCTCTGAAAATACCATTATCCAGGGCAACCTGCATTGGTGGCATTTTACATTTATTCAGCCGGGTTGTTTACTGAAGGTGTGAGAATTTCATACGCACAAGAAATATTAACAGCAGAATCTGAAGTGTTTCATCAGGAATTTCTGGTAGTGACATTGAAGCAAAGGACAATTTATTGTATGCAGATTTGAAAAAAGAAAAGAAACATACAAAGCTACGTAAATAGCTAGGCCCTCATTGTATGCTGTGATTCCACTGCTGTAGGAAACAAAGAAATGAGTGTGTTTACCTCAGAATGTAGTTTCTTGGACAGTCCTTGGACAAGATGTGAGAAATTGGTCTCCCCTGTTTTGATAGACTAAACCTATTAGGTTTTTAAATATCTAGTAAATAAGAACAATTCAGATGGTCTCAAGAAGGGAAAATGTTTTGCATTCACATTTTTTGTAGGAAGAGCTGGACACTGCCAAAGAGTTCTTGCATTATGAGATGGGATACAAGTCCAGGTCTGAGCAGCTGACTAATATTCCAGAGATGAGCCTCGCATCCACAGAGGTGGAAAGGCAAGAGAATAACACTCCATATCTGAACAAAAGTACATTTACATGTGCGTTTTATCCACCCTCTCCTTGGCACAAGAGCTGACAGCATGTAATTTGTCTTTCAATAGGTATAAGAAGCGCTTCCACAAATTCGACAAAGAGAGTAAGGGCTTTATCACCACTTTGGATGTTCAGAGGGTAATAAAGGTAAACATTTTTCTATCTATCTTTCCTATGTTTTCACTAACAGAGCTCTCATGATTAGTACTGTATGTTTTCCACATATTTAAATGACACCCACAGAGAAATGAGGTTTCTGTGTTGCCCTTTTAGTGTAAACTCAATGTACAAAGATGTCCTTTTCACTTATTTACTTATTTATGTTTTCAGTTCTGCCTCCTTAATGTGAGATGTTTATTTCAGAACATTGGGATTCAAATTGATGAAGACACACTACATGAAATCCTCAACGAAGTTGATCTGAATAGAAATGGACAGGTTGAACTCAATGAGTTCTTACAGGTATGTGGTTCCACTCAAGATGAATTGACAGAGCTGTGATTTGTGATAGTTTTGTGCAGCTTAGATACACTAGGCTATTGAGTAATCCCAGCATAAAATGAGTAATTGTTGGTTGAGACATCATGGTAGATGTCAATTTTAATAGGCTATTTAAACAAGGCTAAAAAGCAGGTTAATAAGTGAGCAAGTAATTAGTAAGAAGTGGCATTCACCCAATAAATAAATGGTAATTTTGCTAAATATGCTAATTTGTTTCAGTATCAGAACAGTAGCCTACAATATTTTTGTACAGTCCACGTGTATAATTAGGTTGTTAAGAACTGAACAATTCTTAAAAAAAAAAAAAAAAAAGGCAATGATTTCTGTGGAGCATCTACAGATAGGTACCTATTTGTAATTAATGAAAAATGTTATTGTAGCACAGTTTTAATTCAATAGGTCATTGAATAGCATCAATGCAGACATGTAGCCAACAAAGTCACTGAACACACACTGATGGCTTCCAGAATGAAGCCCTACAGGACCAGCCTAAACTTCTAAATTTGAGGTTATGCTGAAATACGACACGTATGCAGAAGCATGCAGAAACATAAGCACTACACTGTATGTTTCACATGAAATTTAAGATGCCAGCCAACCGCTGGTGGCACTCTTGGCTGACATGTAGCCTACTTAGTCAAAACAGCAAGGTGCACTGCTAAATCCTGATTTCTCTAACTAGGCATGGATTTTTAGTAGGTGTGCACCGACTTTGCTGTGCCACTACTCAAACTCGTATCCTTATTGGGAGCCCTGATACTTGTAATAAAGATTAATAATAAAGATTCTACAGCAGTATGGCAATTAACATTTTCTCAGTCACCAGACAGATGAATGTGGCCTTTAGCATGTTGTCGGCTTCACTCTCTTAGTAATCCTGAGAATCCTAACATAGACAATGAGGTGCCAGCACCAGTAGTGCTTGGCATCTAAAATTACAAAACATGATATTTTGCTTAAATGTTCTGGTCTTGTAGTGTCAGTAATGAAATGAAAGATCTCAATGTAAAAAATTAAGAACAATTAATAAAATCTAGAATGAATTGGGGAATCGACTCTCATAGAATATGGGAAGGAACTTCCTGCTTCATTAGACTTCCTGCTTTCCCTAGCATAATGAGAATAATAAATTAAGAACACAGTAATTCTGGTGGGTGCTCCTGGTGCCCAATCCATTGTGACAAGTTAAAAAAAGATCAAGATCAGTGTCCCTCCTGAGATTAGGTCTGTATACCCATGCCTGGCAGAGACCCATTTTGGATTCCTCATTAGCTCAAACCCTAGGCTGCCATACAGGGCTGTCGCAGTTTGTGACATACATTGCAGTTTATAGCCCCAGTTTGAGTTCTGTGCAACCAATTCTGACAATAAACAAAACACCAAATTCACTGAGGAAAAACCTACAAAATACAGAAATTCAGACAGGGTGCACATATGTCTTCACAGTGTCATATGTTGGCTTGATGTTGACTTGTCATGTTTCATGTGCATAAAAATGAAAGAAATCTTGTTCTAGACTACTTTGAGAGGGAGGATTGAGAGTTGCTGTATTTGCAATAGCCGTTTAAGACGATGCTTGTCGTTTCAGCTGATGAACGCAGTGAAGAAAGGCCAGGTTTCTGACAGCCGCCTGGCGATCCTGATGAAGACTGTGGAGGAGAGCCTGGACCAGAGGGGGCCGGTGTCAGTGGACCGCAGTGGCGGCGGAGTGTAACCTCAGGTGTGCCTTATCAGACATCATCTCTCCTGTCCTCCAATCCCACTGCTTTGTTACTGGATATGAATTTCGCTATACCATATGATTGTGATTTCTCCCCTCCCTACAAAATGAAATGGTCCCTCTCAGGGGTGCACCAATACCGACATTGGTATCGGGTACTTAGTCAATACCTTGCTCCGATACTTGGGTAATTGGGTTCAAAGGAGCAGCCAGATACCAAACAATGAGTACTAGTAAGTAATTGTGTGCCTTTAATCTGCCACAGGCTGATGAAAATGGCCAAGACAATGTTAGCAGCTTGGTGCTTCTACATGGTAAATGAATAAGATATAATAGGATTCGTATTGTCATTAAAATCATGGAAAGGGAATTTGAAAATAGTGTTTTCCAGGCCTTAGAAAAATAGTATGTGATGAAATCATGCAGATTTGGGTCTTAAATGTTTTCATGTAGTTCATGTATGCTCTGTTCTTAAGTGGTTGATGCAAACTGCTACACGTGGCATCTGTTGTTGCCTATTAGCTAGCTAGCTATCGCCGTGTCTGGAAGAGTTTTAAACAATGCAACATTGTAGCCAGGCAATCTTGTACTCGCTGCTAATGGTGATTTAGCTGATTATTTTCATAACAGTGTTTAGTTAGACATGAAAGTAGACATGTCTGAAAGTCCAATTGCTAAATGAGTAAAAGCCAGACAAAGGAAATTGCCAAATAGTTAATGTAATGACATGGTATCCAAAGTCAATGCTGCAAAAATAAATACAAAAATTAGATAATCTTAGTATCTTGTTTCAGTCACGTACCATTTGGTAGATAGATAACTACCTTTATTTTAACACGATGAATAAAACATTATATCGACTTTAAATTCATTATTCAAAGTAGGTACAAGTGTTTTATGTTGTAATGTTACATGAAGCTAGTTTGTTGTTAGCTACATCGTTTGCTAGTTTGAACCACACTCTCATAGTGCTGTGGCATCCGAAAAGTCAGGGATGCCAGTTAATGCTAGTTTATAGCAGCTAGTCACCGGGTTAGCTGATTGGCTAAATATTGTCTCCTTGTTTGCCTGGAGACAGGGTTGTCAGATCAGGGTTTTTTTTACCCTTAAAATTAGGTTAATATTCCCTTTTTCTCTCTCGGGTATATTTTGAGTAGATATTTGAAACTCACATGATGACCTGGCGACCCTGCCAGGAGAAAAAACATTCACAGATACCATATAATCAAACTTCAGCACATGTGCTCAGTAGGAAAACTATGGTATTGGTGCACTCCTAGTCTGCCTGTTTTACTGTGTCTCCTTCCAAAGTTACTGAACTTGTAGAATCGTACAGTATTTTTGTGTATGCGCACATCCTACTCTGTATGACTGATTTCTCTTTGATACGCACATTTTTATCCTGCACAAGTACTTGTTGCACAAATCCTGCTGATACCTCTCCTTTAGATGATAATCTTTCCACGCACCACATATATTTGTGATGTTTTTCTTAAATGTCTTTTAAATTAATGTATATCTATTTAACAGACATGTCTTACATTTTATGATGATTTTATCCAGATATATACAGGTGGTTGTTCTTGGGGGAATGTCCTATTTCTACGCAAACATGTTTGAATGTCTTGTATGCAATGCATAATATTTCTAAATGGCTTCAGCAATTTTGTCTTTTTTCTAAATTTGCTGTACTGAACTCGCCATTTAAACTCCACTGTGTGTTGTATACCGTACTACTGTGCCATTTTATACATCTTGTGATATTTACACTATAAAGGGAAACAAGCTCACTATTGCTTTTGTTTTTATATATAAGTGTAACTGGAACACTTCTGTTATGCAGTGTATGACTATCTATGTTACTGTATGTATCCAGTATGAGGCTTCATTGGAATATGATTGTATTTGTTATTTTTTGCATCCCTGTATTTTTTACATTTTAATGCGTCAAGGAATTATTTTTATTTTTATAATTAATGCACTAACAGGCATGTCACTTACAAATCAGCACACATGTTGAAACAATCTGAAAGCTTTAACAGTGGATACATGTGATTGGTTCTTGGACATATTGTGGTATTATTTAATCATGCTGAATAGAATTAACAGTTGTATGTTTTGCTGGTTTTTTTTTTTACTTCATTTCTGTATCTGAACTTGATGTTCTTTTAAGTATTTATTTATTGCTGGTATGCTGGGTGATTAGCTTGAATTTATGGAGTAATAGGAAATGTATGTGCCTTGCTTTCAAACCCAGTGCAAACTACAAGCATGAATTTTAAGGACAGTTTAAACTATATACTCTCTTTGGCTTTTAAGTGTGCTTAATTTCACAGTATCTAGACATGAAACAAGTATTGTCTCCTGCCAACTCAGACCTCGTACATTTTCATTTGGATTGATAATGGCAAATAGGACATTTTATATTTGGAAAATGTTTTGTAAATGCATGTATATCTGGTTTCTTTGGGCTGAATTTCATTTAGATTTAGGTGGGGAATCTTGCAGTTTTGGCTGTTTGGTCCTACTGCATGCATTGTTCCAATTCCAAATCTTACTGTGCTGAAGGAAATTAAAATCATGTGTAGTTGGGTGAAGCATTTTCAGTCAATATAGTTTTAAATAAAATCTCCTGCTTACAACTGCTAAATGACTCTGTGTTATATAAGTTTTCCCTTTCACAGAATGGATGGTAATAAATGATTTATCAAAGGTTTTCAGAGTGGAAATAACCTCAAAAATCACCATGGGTACACACACACACACACACACACACACACATACACACATATACACACCCAGACAAAACACAATATTCGTCCAGTAGGAGAGTGGGAATTTCAGATGATTGCTGGTTTAAGTTCATCCATAGTCATTTGCAATACATATGCATACATATGTAATCTTGGTGTTTTATGTTGCCACAGAAATCGAATAAGAGCTTATATAAAATTCTTTGGACACTCCTCATCAGGGTTATTGTACCAGTTAAGTTTTTCAGGGGATTGTTATTACCTATGTGTATTTCCTGAAAGCCAGGTGTTAAGACTGAACTGATATACTTAGGCTTAAATAGGCTGATATCTGCACATATACTTAAACTGGGTGCACCAGACAACCTGGATGCAACCTGGATCCAAGTATGGACCATGTGTTGACTGTGTGTCAATGACAGTCTGTACCAAAGGAAGATTTCAGATGGATGACTGGAAGGTTGTGGATTTACTGGATCTAAAAGACACAGGTGTTTTTCTGTATTGAGACAACACATAGAAGATTGGGGCTGACCACTGTCTACACCAAGCCTTTATGCTGGCAGCCATAACACCCTGAACACTTATCATGCCACACTGCTGAAGGTGAGCTGGTGGAAGCCTTGTTAGTGCTTCCTGTGGAAAGTAATTTGCTGCTTGGTGAGGTGTTGGCAGGACAGTCGGACTCTGGACCAAAGAACAATCCCATACCTCAGCAAAGTGATGGGGGCACTGTGCTGTAGAGGGTGCCATCTTTTGAAAGAGCTGTCAAGCCAAGATCCTGGCTCACTGTGGTCATTAAAGATCTTACGTCTCTTCTTGGAACCATAAAGGTGTTAACTCCAATGTCCTGGTCCAGTTGCCTATAAAAGTCTCTCTACATCTGGCTAACTAATCTCCTCTTAGATCTGATTGGTTACTTAAATCACCCATCTCAATTTGAATATTTTTCAGGTCTGGGCTTCCATTTTATACTGCTAGCACCCTCTAATGGACATTGCTGGTCTGCTTGATCTGTAACATGGTTTGACTCGGGCAATATGTGGTTCAACAGCAAAGTTTGTGCATACATCGTTAGTTTTGAGTTATGCATCCAATTGCATGCCCCCACCATAAAACAAAAAATCTGCAAATTTATGAAAGGCGCAGGGAGAGGGGAAGAGAGGGATGAGGCTGAAGAATGAGTGAGAGGCAAAGAAAGAGGAATACAACATTTGAATGGAGGGCTGTACATTTTTATCAATCCCTGGCACCGTTTAGCTGACAAAAATTAGTGGCAGCATTCGGGGAATAGGGCCTTGGCACTTGCCGTTCAGTAAATCCTCACAAGAAGAATATCAGCATTTCTCAGATGCCACTTCCTGACACCCAGCGCTGTAGCTGAAAACTATCTCTATTGTCCAGCGTGATTGCCTGTATCAAACTGATTTACTGCAAATCCATCTGAGCTTTGATAAATCTATTACAGTTTCATTTCGCTGATTTCATTAACGCGAATAAAACTGGCCATGCTTTCTGCATAACTTCCTTTTAATGGCTTGGCCCTGTCACCTGTCTCAATGTTAATCCTGCTGACTTATTGCTCCACAGAGGGAACGAGTGATGGGTATTTGAATGTGATCAGCACAGTACAATGCAATTAAGAGAACAGTACTGTTCTGTGCCTTTAATCCTGAACTAATTTGAATTGCGGTTTGATTGCACTGTGAATCCTGCATATTATGTAGGGTTCATATTAAACTCTGTGACAAACCAGAGGGGCATTTAACTATACCTTACAATGGGGAGGGAGGCCAGGAGACCTCGAGTCAGGTAACCCCAACTTTAGGATATTGGAAGACTCAATTAATGGAGGTACAAATGACAGGTGGAAAATGCCTTCATTTTAAAATAGACGAAATATCTCTTCTCTTAATCCCCCTCCTCCAAGTATTGAGTTACATTGTCATTACATTACAGATGTGACAAGGGTAACATTACCTTAAAGTAAACAATTTGAAAAACAACTTCTTAATTAAAGTCACTGACTATGGATACGTAGTGACTTGGATGTGATTTACAGAAAAGTTACAGAATCTGTTCAAACTTTATTTCTGTATTACAGCATGCCATCTCCTGAAAATATTGACATAAAGAGATTTTTATGTTCTGTTTATGTGATTATTATGTGACTTTAGTTTAATGGGTCTTGTAGAAAAATCATCCCATATGAATAAAATTAAAAGTGTGAGGCACAGATATTAAAACAAGACATTTTAAGATGATAAACAAATATCTATTGCCCAAGTGCAAAACACAATAACTAATGACAAAAAAGCATCAAAGTTTCTGAAGCTCAGATAAAAATATGAGGTGCAAAGAAGACAAGAGGACAGAAATTAATCTTACAGTCTATGTCTTTCTGATAATCTGAGAGCAAGGGGTTACTGTTGATCGAGAGAGAGAGAGAGAGAGAGAGAGAGAGAGAGAGAGAGAGCGCTGCTGGCAAAATTAGCTATTGTGACTCAAAATCCTCCCTTAATAATGTTCATGCTGTCTACAACTTCATCATTTTCTGCTGAATGATAATTACTTTATTCAATCGTGTTCAAGGTTTTAGTGAAAGCTAGCATTGATTGATTAACTTCAATTACCATGCTTAAATTTGCATAGATAAAAACTGCTTTTCAATTTGTGAGTGGCACGCAGGTGGAAACCCTGCCTTGATATTTGCATTTCAATGTGAACGGCTGAGAATAAAGGTGGATGAGAGGTCTGATCAGTGCTAAGCCCTTTCGCTCCGTTGCTTTAGCATTTTTTTCTCTTGATAAACACTTTTTGTTATGATGTTGGTGTCCTCCCGCCACTCTGAGGGAGCTGACGGCAAACGCTATTTACAGGCGGACTGAGCTCTGTCGGGGGGATCGGGGGGGGGTCAGGGCACAAAGCCTCGGTGTGCAACGTGTTTATCGTTGCATGCAGAGGCGCACCAGACATACACTACTGCGCTGCACGCCTTTTTTAATGAGTACTGAAGGCCTGCTGCGAGGATGGAGGACCTTATTCAGTGCCCACGAAAACCTTTGAAAAATAAAAAAATAAGAAATTGATATTGTAATGTGCATTCCTATAGCATAATATTAGAAAATAATGTGTATGTTTGTACCACAGAATTGGGAGCATGAAGGGGTATAGGTTTGAATTTCCACTTTCAAAAACATACAGACCAGTCAGTTTTCAACACAGTTTACAAAGCTTAAAATGTTTCACAATTTCTGTCTTTTCACTAGGAAAGAGAATAATTCATAGAAAGTGCAACTAGTTAAAATTTCTGTGTGCATTTCTCATATGCAATATGTTTGTAACAAAGATATCCCATGTTACTTCATGGTATATAATGTGCTAATTAGTCCCTGGCTCACAGATGACTGGAGGAACAAACTCCTATATGTATGTATGCTACAATGCTTGCATGTTGTGTCATTTTCACAGTGGTCAGTCAAGATGCAGTTGGCCATTCCTGTGGACAGTGGACCTCTGGATTGCTCACACAGTGGAGACTCTTGGTCAGGGGAACAAGCACATGTGAGCTATTTGACTGGGCGTTTCAGCCATAACATTCTCAGCTACACCTAGAGGGCTACACTGGCAAGGCAACAATTGGCTTAGCCTCATCCAATGTAGGGATAGGATAAAGTATAGGGTTAAGGTAAGGATAACAAGTCCTCAATTTTTTTTTCCCCCACACCAAATGCACAGGCTCCTGGCCTGACCAGGCATGGTTGCTGGGGACAAATGGAACTGACCAGCTTACTCCTATTGTTCCCTAATGAGGTTAGACCAATTCTTGTCTTGCCAATGCTGACCACTGGTTATAGTCGGCAATGGTGCAACCAGGACTCAAACCCCAAATCTCAGAACTCATGCTTTCCTCTCTGAGCAAGCGTCTTTACTGCATGAGCCAGTCAGAGGCCAGTCCCTGCTTTTTAAATCATGTCAGCAGTGGATGCAAGCCTAAGCGCTCGCTAGTAAGCCAAAAAGTACTTTATTAGAATTTGGTAAGAATGATGTGATATACTGAACAACTGGGCATATTTGCTCAGATTAGCTAAGTATTTCCTTTGAGGCTTTCCTTTGTCCATGCTGTATATGTGTGATATGTTTTAGGTCATTCCACCACAGCTGTGCTGCTTAGCGAAAAGTTTAAGAATGATTGTCAAACTTCACATGCATATTTTTCCTTGATTAGTCTCAACCGAACACTGTCTTTCAACAGACAACCGCAAGTAATTTGCATGATTTTACATTTAGTGATTTTTTTATTTATAAATATGCCAGAATTTCGTCTTTGTTGGTATGGCAATGGGTGAATTACATTGAAGGATCAACCGTGCAAAAAAGTATGGAGAATTACACCTGTGAAATATGCAAATGAATTACAAATGGTAATCATCGTATTTATTTATTTTCCATTTACAAAGTTGAAATTTGCATTGGGATGACTAAATGAACTGTAAGTTAATAATCAGCCTAGAAAGCTTAACAAGCTTACCCTTTCATTTGTTCGCTTAAAAGGTTCCTTTAACTTAGCAAACTGCATCATCAAATGCGTCCTTTAAAGCACATAATGACATAATCACATATTCCTGCCTTGAAGGGGAATTCCCAGATGGTGCTGTGTGATTGGGCGGCTCACTTTCCTATTGAGAGAAGAGCATCTGGAAGCACAGGTTCCATTAGTACAACAGGTTCCCATCACAGTTTCTATAAATTAATGTCACTCAATTTAATTAAAAGACAAAGTGGTTCATACTAATAGTTCTGTTTTTAGTTGTATTTAATGGTTTACATTTTCAATATAGTATCTACGCTTCTTGATTTTCATATTTTGCGACTTTCGAATAAGGACATCTCATGGGTAAAAGCTTTATTATCAGTCATCTGGGTGTTTACATACATCTTAAAAAAATTATTAAAATGCTTCAGAATTTGTATTGTGCACTCTAACATGGGTGAGCATACATTTATAAACATCAGTTTTGTACCTAAGATTTAAAAACATAATGATTTAAAATGACTTTATGAAATTATATATTGAAAAAATAATGAGCTTTTACTTGAAGTTAAATGTTGATCTGTCTCTTCTGTGAGCAGCTCAGCTGGGTCTGGATGTTACCCCTGAGGTTCCCTGTGGTTACTTCTGCTACATTTCATGAAAACAAAAAAAAAACAGGTTCATCACTGCACACCATCACAAATTGTGGACAGGCATGAAATGTCGTGTCACACGCTCATCACTAGTGTCTTTTCATTTGTCTAATTTGATGGGAGGGGATCTTGAAGAAGATGCTACGGCATTCTGTGCTAAAGCCAACCCCTCCCCACCTCTATATCTCCCACTGTCTCTGCTCTGAAGTGGATCCTACTGAGAATCAGAGATGATGGAAGTGTGGACTACACTCTCAGCTTTGCACTCTTCTACTGCACTTCTCTTTCTATAATTTTAGCTATTATTTTTGTCTCTTTTTCCACATGACAGCTTTGGTCTTCCTCTATGCATGTGAAATAATTGCTCAAATCCAATCAGAAAGTATTTATTTTGTGAATTTTACCATTTTAAATGTGTTTTTGTAATGTATGTGTGAATGTGAATGAATATGACTGAGACTCAAATGTGGATGGCTAAAGACTGAGTCAAACTCAAAATACAATAGTCCCAGTGTAGAGACAATGTGGATTTTATAAACATATATGATAAAAAAATAAAGTATCAATATGTTCATGTCAAATCCCTGCTCACATTTGGACCAAGATTATCCTAAAAAATCGCCCTCTTATTTTTTTTCCTTTTCACACATGTGAATATTTTTATTGGATTGTATCTTTTTCTCCAAGTTCATTGTATCTGTGATAGCATTCAAAAATCCACACAATCCAACCCTCATTCCAAGTGCAGGGCTATCAGTCCCCATTCTGCAACAGATATATCTAGGCTGTTAAACAAAGCAAATAGATTCATAAAAATGTAGGGGCAGGAAGCTAAGTCTTCAGTTTGTTGGCCTTCTCAAGGAAAGAAATGGGATTCCTCAATGTATTCATCAGTGAAAAAGACATGCATTGTGCAATTGTCAGAGCCTGTTTACGTTGTGAATCTACATATGGCAGGTTGATATCTCCGAGCCACTGAGCAGATCTGAGCATGAGGTCCCTGGAGTTTTAGGGATGGGATTATGCATGCAGGGGGTTGAACTATTGCCCCCACTGTAATTGAATGTTCTCCCCTTGCTTAGGCCCAGCTCATTTTACATCTGCACTGCTCTGTTCTGTGGGACATCAGCACAGTACCGTTGGTTGGTTGGTTGGTTGGCTTGTTTTTTCTTGCAAGAAACCTCAAGCCAAAAGAACAGCACAAATGTTTAGTGGTTGACCAGGGTCTTCCCAAGTCCACACCTGATATTTAAGCTATGCAAACCTAGTTTCTGTCATGCAAAATCAGAATGAATGAGAAACAAAATGGTTGTTTCAAAAATGGATTTGGCCTGTTCCATGTCATCTTCCCAGTCTCCTTTTTAAACCTATAAGAAGAAATAGGACATACATGCACATACACATGTAATAGCCTCTTCAGTGAAGCCCTGGAGTGGTCAGATATGTATATTTACCCTGTTATTTATCACTTTTAAGGATTTCCTGTTACCAATTTAACCATGCATATGTTAGATAAACAAGGGCCTAAGATGCTGCATACGTGTTTATAACCACTTTTGAATAATGGATTATTGACAATAGATATCTTTACGTAACAATACAGTCATTGTACCCTTGGAAAGGATTGTAATAACACAAGAAAGGCAAAAGCTGGTTCAAATGAGGCCCCATTGTTAAAGTAAATCATCAGACACTAATAATCATGTTTGTTACTACAGTTTCTTTCACTATTGCATAATTTTGGAGGAATCATCACATATGTATATTTAATATGTACTTAATATACATATTTAGCTGATTCATATTTACATAATGTTCTCCAACCTCAGACAATAAGTACTCACCTCAGATAGCTTTTATAAAGTATGTTGGCTTGAGATGACAAATACAAAGTTTAATCACCTTTCATTTAACTGTCTGATTAAACCCATTTTAGGTAACAAGTTAATAAATTAATATGAGAGTATTTATTTATTTATTTAATTGTTTATTTATCAGGGAATGCAAATAGACATTGTTACAAGTTAAAACATGAAACAGATGCACTGCATGTAAGGTTTCTAGCTGATGCTAATTTGCAACGCCTGTAACATTTGCCAAAGCCCAGTACTTTAAGCTAAAGAAGAAACTTAAAATATCAACACTTCAACTGAAGTCTGAAGAGATGAAAAACAGGGTGACCATATGTCATGTTTGTTTTTAATAAGTAATAATACATTAAATCTACATTAAATAGGACTGATATAATCACAATTTTAAAAAATGAAACCTCTTCCTTAAAACCTCCACAGCCTATGGTAAACTATCTGAGTAGATATTTTTTCCATTAAAGAAGAATAAAAATATATGCACTTATATGTATATACAAGCTATTTGCTGAACAGAACGGGTCTTTTTCCTGGATCAGATTGAGGTCATCTGGCCCCGTCCTCCCTCGACCCAGTAACTGATCTTAAAGTACCCAATAGAGAAACTAGCTGGATAGGTGATAGAAAACAGATCATGTTTTAGGGTGGGGAAGAATGCAGGAGTTCTTTCATTCAGTTTTACACTGCCTAAAATATTATTGTGTCCCTACAATGCAAATATGAATTTCAGGGCCATAAACACCCTGAAATGAAGGATTGCTCTTGTATTTTTACTGGATGCATTAACATGCATCCCACTTGCAATTAATGAGACAGACCAACATTGTAGCCTACTTTGCCATCACACTATGGTCTTTGTGACACGGGGCGCCTGGACAGGGGGAAAATAGAAAAGGAATGCATTTTTAGCTGAGTCAGTGGGTTCTGTATTGTTTTCTGCTTCTTTTCATTTGCATAAGAGGACATGAACCTACAACTGAAATGCGACTGTCTGGAATATTTTCATTAGTTATTTCTGTAAAGGACAAAAATTATTGCTGAGCCAGCCCTCCAATAACTGTCATATACAGACAAAACAGAGGTAAACAGGTTTCTGCAAGTTTCTATCAAAACAAAAATCTGTTCATATTGTATATGAGGTCACTGCATTATGTACAAAGTCCAGGAAACTTATAAGCTTATCTGTGTATTTCTCAAAGTCAAAGGGTTTTAGGCTGAAAAATAAAATTTAACATATGTACTTGTATATACAAGTACTGATTGTGAGGATCTGTGACTTAATGGATCTATCCATAATGCATACCATGATAACTCCTGCTACATTGCGCATCTTTAGCAAAAAAGAAATGTAAGTGAAGATGTGTACAGACCTTTTCATGCATGCTGCAGACAAATACATGGTAGTGCATCTACTTTCTGAAGGTAGGCTTTCCCACCCCTGCTTAAGGGGGTGGGAATTTGGTATTAGCAAAATACTAGAAGTCCTCAGCCCTCAAGAAAAACTAAAAAAATCACACAGGAAAAAATTGATAACAAAAGCAGTGTATCCCATTATTCATCCCTCACCCCAATAAAAAAAAAGTGCAACATGGCATTAGCACAAGAAATATGGCTGCCCCGAAACGACTCCACACAGGCCTCAGACCACTTCAACAACACTAAAGGTCAACCGTCAGCCATCCCAACAGCCAAACGTGTCTACAAACAGCTGTAGATATGAACCACCAGTCCTGTTTTCATTCAGCAAGGATTAATAACAACAAGTCAATTGAACACTAAGAAGGCAAGCTGAAAGCCCACGACTGAACAGGCAGACAAGCTACTAGAAATGTATATCTCAACATATAAAAGCATAAAGTTTTAATAGAAAATTGTGAGTATGAACAAAGTGTGATGTGCATGTTTTGGTGAAAGGATACCATTTCACCTATTATGCTGTGGACACATTTCTACAGCACAATAGCGTCAATAGTCAAGATTTGGCATCCCCTTTCTCAAAGTGGCTCACACGGTTGGACTACCAACTTCACACGCGTGCCCCTGCACTCTTTCGGTGGTGGGTAATCGAAGCTTAACCCAGGACCTTATCCTCTGATATCTCCAAAAGACTAGTGCACCGACACCAGCCAACCAAAGTTTGCAATTTATTTATTTTTTTACGTTATGATATTAAAGCAATGCGACACATTATTTTCTTACCACTGGGGGGCAGTCATGCGATAAATTTAGCGAGATGGGTGTAGCTAATTCTTGCCAAAGCACAAGAATAAAAAACAGGTTGTGTTAGGCTGCATGCATCCAGAATGAAAACATTTTAATTTCGAAGCAAATCCTGTCAAGGAATGTCAGTCTAATCCGCAGGTGAATGAAAAGACCAATAAAAACGTGCACGGGCGTAGGGACGGTAGGGACATGTCCCTACCAATATCCAGTGATTACTGAATTGTCCCTACCAATAATTTTGATCAAAAATTAAAGTCTAACCACATCAGTGTGTAGTCAATGTATTTGGTACAGAAGCGATTAACAGATGGCGTTCTCTACTAAGAGTCTTGTCAGTGGTGCAGTTACACCGGTTTTAGGGGAAATTCTATGGTCCACATTCTAAATACACATTCCTCAACAATCAGTGGTAAAGTACCAAAAGCCTGTACAGATATTACTAAAAGCGGCTTCCCTATACAATTACTCTTTTCCCATGGCTAGCTAACACATCCTTGGTATTTCTGGTGTTTACGGACATCCACATTAAGGACAGTATGTTATAGTCGCATAAACATTTCCGATTATATTACAAATTAATTTCCTGACAAACATGAAGGTAGCTTGCTGGTTAACTTGAAAAACAAGCTGGTAATAAAGACACACGCGAAAATAATGTTCTCACAAAATAAGAAAAGAAAGAGGCATATTGAAAAAAAAAAGTGCTGTCTTTATTTTCGGATAAACAAGCCACAATGGGTCATAGCTCATGCGAATATAAACCTCAACAATGATATTTTGCAAACTAGCTCACAGTTTATAGCATGTCCTATCAGAAGGTGAGGGGAACAATCCGTAAATGATGTGCCTAACTAAATACCACTGATGTCCCCCTCTTCTGCCATTGCCATTTCAATTAGAACCCACCTCCCAATCAAACCCCTCCCTTTGGTGAAAGAACTACAGTATTCACCCCTCTAATTTGTAAGATAACAGTGCTCAAAGTAATTGCATTGGAAATGCAGCGCAAAGGTAACAATCCACCTGAACAAGTGGAACTCCCTGAAACAACCAAAACATAGCTAACGCTATTTGAATAACAAAATATGCACACAACAACAATGATTTCAATGCAAAGTTTCTTTTCCTTGGCAGTGCCTCAGAAATGTAGCTCATAAAGCTGATTTCTGCTTCTGGTTTTTGAAACCGCCAGTTTATAAGACAATTCCAGCACAGACTGACATTTCAACAGCATCAACAACAGTGGGGGAAAAAAAACCTACAATACACAAAGTGTCACATTAACAAACGCAGGAAGCTAGCCGGCTTGTTAGCTGATGACGTTTAAAAAGGAAAGGAGTAGTAAGCACAATAGTGATGACAACAATAACAATGCAACAAAACGAGCTAAGACAAGCAACATTGCTAGGCTACCAATAAACAAGCTACTAGCTACTATGCTCCTTTTCCCTAAATTAACCAATAAAAACATGGAGACTATCCTTAACTATGACTTGAGTAAAGTTAAGAAGTCTCTGTTAAACTGCCTCCTTGTTGGTCATAAGTTGCCTTTAACTTATAACATTATAGAATTCATGAATTAACATATTACTAAAAACCTTATGTCAATCCCTGAATAGCGCTGTTTTTTTTTTCAGTAATGAAGTTTGCTTGTTTAGATGTGCTATCATGAAATACAGAAAGCCGAACTGTAATGTTGTTGGTTTACATAATCAAAGTTGTGTTATTATTGTCTCAGGAACATAGACAGAAAAAAAAATCCTTTATAAGTGTGTTGGCTACCATATCTATAAATAAAGGCTCTAGATGCCATGAAATTGCTGTCGGAAATCTATCATAAATTCAAAAAGCCTCAGCTTCTAGGGGGGGCCCTGCGGACTGCTTTTATGTCCCCACCACTGTCAACATCAACCCTACGCCCTTGAAAAAGAAATACACCACACATTTACATGCTCTCAGCTTCAGAATTTAAAATTATCTTATGTAAGATTTACATGCACTAAATCTTACATACTGCAAACTACTATTCTCAATGGGACCACTGAATTATCTTGCCAGAAAAAAGAATTTCGCTGTAGTCATTCTATGTTGCTACAGTGCTTTTAAATTTGCTGGTCATGGTGGACACATGGCTTGGAAAAATGAGAAAGCTTGGTTTTGAGCCTGCTTCACATTATGCAGAAACATTCTCACTGCTACTGAGAACTGAGAACTGAGTCTGGAGTGCATGAGGATTTCAGAGGTCTTTTATTCTAAAATTATTTGTCCTTATTGTATCACTCATTCACCCATAGCTTATCAATATCCTCCGTAGGCGTGTCAGATATAGCTGAGTGTTCTGTGGACCCTGTAATGGAAGGTATACACTCTCTGTTTTTGAGGTATTTTCTTGTCTACTGAAAGTCAGGATGCTAGGTATAAAGCTCACCTCTGTTTAACTGATCATTTCTGAGACTCGAATTTTGTGTTAACAGTTTTAGGTACTGGAGCCGTTCGAGTTGTTTTGTATTGCGTTAGCAGCTTTAACCACGGAGAAAACCGGGGTTATGTGTTAGCTGTTTTGAGCTGAGCTGTGCTCGCTACGGAGGCTACATGGGTCTTGAGCCATTTTTCTGTACTCAACACTACATTTCAGCAAACGGTCTAAACAAGCTGTGACAACGTTTTACATCAGTGGGGTTGTTTTTTAATCGTCGGACTTTACCCTGGCACAACATGTTATACTCGCTATTATACCGCTACTACAGTGAACACCGTTTGTGGATGCAAAGCCAGCTATACCGACAGTGCAGGCCAGATTCCCGCTTCTTCTCATCACAGCACAATGAGTGTGAGTGAAAGCACTTTTGAATTTGAATTCTGAATAACCTTCACAACCAGAGGACACATCTCCAGCTCCTCGCTGGTATGAAAGTTACTTTTCTGTGAATTACTTAAGGTTAAAAGTGTAACTTGTGTTGACTGAAAACCGACTTAAACAGAAAAGAAATGAAAGAAGTACGGAAGAGACTGAGTTTGAACGCTGCTTTGCACGTTACAAATTGTGTACTCTGAGATGAATGTAAGGCTGACAGATTGCTGGGGGACACTGCCTGTGAGATGCTTCGAATGAGACGCTAAGACGCTTGCCGTGATTGAAGTGGACCAATTAGAGGATGCAAATGGTTGGAGTCGAAACCATCATTTCAAGACAAGGGAATAACAGCTAACTTTTAGAAAACAAAGTTTGAGAAACAAGCGAAACACAGACAGGGCGGGGAGGACTGCGCGCTTAAGATGGTTGGACCGCCTGAGATAGCAGTCCAAGATTCGTGGCGTCTTGAAGTCAGGTAAACGGCTATCTGAATTTTCTTGTTTCAAAGCGAAAGGGTTAGCTTTGTTTTATTTCTTATGCATCAAGCGGCGTTTCCGAATGTTGTGGTGTGACACAGGTGTGGAGAGGAAACATTTTACTCCTACACTGCTCCAGATCCTCTCATAATTAATTTATAGTGTACCTCTCATCTGCGACTGTAACACAGGTCAATAAAAGACACACCAGTGTGGTAGGTATCAAAGGGTTTAAAACTGAGCATGGAAAAACTATATGAAAGCTCTTGACTAACCTGACTGGAAGGTTTCCAGTTCGCTCTGTCCCTGCTCTTGTAGCTGACTGTGATACATCCCCATTCTCTATGTTTTGTACATAGGAGACCGCAAAGAAGACTCTTTTTTTATACTTCTCAAATTTCATTATAACAAAGCAAGCCCCACCCACATAATTACAACTAAGATTCGGAATACATTTCCATTCTAATCTCACTTTTCTTGGCATATGAAGTTTTTAGGTTTGATGGTGTGTTATCGTGTTTGGAGATGGTGACCTTTAGTGGCAACAGCATTGTAGTATAATGAGGACTTCTCAGCTCAAAGTACAGTGAGACACCAAGGCAACCATCCGCATTATAAGAATCAATACTGTGCCTTGTGCATAGGAGAGAATAAGAAATATTTCACTTCACACCACAACTACCCCCCTGCCACAAGCACAAAGAATCCTCTGTAATGCAGGGTTTCACAGAATCACTTCAAATAATTGTGGAGTAGTAGTCATTTCTAAACATGAAGGGATATATTTACACACACACAATACAGACATTATCACTACATAGATGCAGCATTATGCATTATTACCTTTTTGTCAGATTTTTTCCTTTTTACCTTGTTTACAGTTGATTTAGGACTAATGACTTCAATCTTAATATCACAATCAATGAGTAACTTACAGTAGTTGTGTATTTTCCATATGTAGTACTAAAATTTCATGTACTAAGAATTGTGTGAGCGTACCATATATTATTCCATGTTCTTAGTTAAAATGTACAGTTGAACACAATAGTTTCTGAATTTTTAGTTTCCGTGCCAATAGCAGACTCTAACATGGGACTGCTCTAAATAATCTTTTTCACACAGAAGTAAAGAATAGGAAGTCTGCAACATCACTCCATAGGCATCATGTGACACATTGAATCATCATGTAGGAAACAGGTGTTTGAGACACTATCCTCTATGAATGTGTCTTGAGGCACTGGCGGGTTCTATACAGCATGTCTCCTAATAAAAAACTAACATCCCCACGTGTGAACAGCGCTCAAGTCATTACAAATGGCAATAAGCACACAGCAGTACAGGAGAAACATTCATCACTAAAATATTAAGCCTTATATACTATGACAGCGCATTAATCCAAATGGCTTGGAAAGCTCCTGGGACCAAATATTACAGCAGAAATTTCAAGAGTTTGGTAACCCTTATCTCAATGTTTTTTTTTTTAAAGTGTAAAGCATGTTGGAGCTTTTTCATCTGTGAACATGAAAGCAAAAATCACAAACATTCTTTTTTTGCAATATCTAAAAATAAAATCCAGCTGTCATACATTTTTGGTCATAGAAATCAAATGCATTTGATATATTGTATTAATATGAAAAATATTTAGGAAAATCGTGTGCATGTCTAGTCAATTCACCTTCCTTCTAATGTTTTGGACTTTCAACATGTTGCAAATTACCATCTTACGGCACTGGAAAGACTCCTTCCTTGTGTTCCTTGTTGAAATGACTGACTTGGCTGACAGTCTACCTGCAGAGAGGAGGGGGAAGAGAGAAAATGGCAGAATACCAATTAGAAAGCCTTTCCCTGCTGAACCCTTTGAAAAGCCAGGCTCCACTAAAGGTCAGCACAAAATCTGAATGACAGGGCGCACGTCTTTTACTCATAATTTTTGTGTTTGCAGTAGAATTCTGAGCAATTCACAGCCTTAAAGGCCTTAAGTGAGAACAGCAATTAATTGTAATGAGTAATCTGACAAATCTGGTTGACATATGGCTGCTAATACTCCGCCTTTCTAGTGGGAGCAGAAAGGGGGGCTGGGGGGGTTAGATTAGCTCAAATGAAATGTGGGAACACCATGCCATCTGTATGTACAGTGAGTGTCGGCACACGTTAAACAGGGAGAGTGGTAGATTTCTTTCACTTTACCTATCCTCCCACCTCTTAGCGTCAGGTGCAGGTTTGGGATTAATATTTTCTTAATTTTGGTTCAGCTGCTTAATACGTAATGTATTAAAAAGCAATATAGCACGGAATACAGTCCAACCAAACCACTGCCAAAATCAAATGAACTGGAATACTAAAATGCATGACAACAAAACGTTGCACAAGGAAGTCAACAATGGAAGACTCAATTGAAGACATAACTGACCTTGTCCATGTAGTTTAACAGGTAATTTTGTAGTTCTACTCATCTTTTATCCTTGCCCTGATACCTCTTACTATTGTAACTGTTGTACACAATTTGTTCCCAAAACATATCTTTGGGTTGTCATTTGTAGCACGTTGATGATACAAGGTGCAGTCTTCTCACTCTGTTGTTTTGTTGGTATACATTTGTGTGTAAATTGTAATTATTTCAAAACAGCGCTCTCTGACTTAATTTGATCAGTTTGGCCGTGAAGTTTAATGGAAAATAAGGTGTAAATTCATCAGTCAACAGTAACCATAAACTTGGATGTAATCTGATTGAGCTGTCGCTGACAGGTCAGATGAGTTCAACATGGGGGGGAGAAAAGGAGCCGTGGAGGGGCGGTGGGGGAGGTTTACAGAGCAAAACAACCAAAAAAACAATAGTGTGTGATGTGGTTGAGATCTGTGGGTGTGCAGCTTGGACACATCTGCCTAACATGTCTTTATGGTGTGAAAACCATAATAAAACAGGAAAATTACCTCTTGCACAGAGAGCAGGTGTTTGGAAGTGTATTGGTTACATTACACACCGGTTTACTAGGAGGTGTGGCCCTTTCTGTTATACCATGGCAACACAAAGAGCTGTGAGCTTGCTTACCACACCTACCAGCCAAAAAGAAGGGGGAAAAATTGAGTTCTTATGCACCTTGTTTTTCAAAAAATATTTTCAATAGACAGTTCATAAGTGGACCTCCTATTTAATTGCAAGAATTGAATAAAGACTGGTTTTCCTCAAGGTTCTGGTGTCAAGGCAAGCCTAATTGCTAATGAACAGGTCTTAATTTAAACTAGGGCTAATTATCATGCAAAGCATGCCCGCCCAGAATGTTTGCGTAGCTATCACAAGCGTTTTCATAAATGATGCTTTAATTAGTCTTAATTAGAATTTGTTTAAGTCAGCAGGGAATGCAAGGCCCGTGAAATGATGTAAGTAATAAGCATCGGGGCTCATTCTCAATTTTTTTTTCCCTACTTGGGGAATAGAGCTGACAAAATCACATCACATTAAATTGATTCAGTCAGAATTAAAATTCTTATGGTATTAATTAAATGGGTGAAGATCTCATTAGCAGGCATCGCGGTGAGGGAGAGGTTCTCTCTGCAGGCAGATACAACGACATCCCTGCTCTGCTGTACACAGTGGCCATTAGGATCGGCAGACAGGGAAAAAGAATTGGAGGGGAGTGAATGAGAGAGAGAGGGGGGAGAGAGACACCTGTCTGTAATTGTGTGAGGATCGAAAATGGACTAGTTGTACATTATTATTAAGATGTTCACTGAGTACAGCTTTAAGTTCATTCAAGGCAAGTCAATGAGAGAAAATGTAATAACATGACCAGATGCCACATTATTTAATGGGTCACATTGGGTGTGCTATTTGAGCATCATGTAATATTTTTTATTGGTGTGCAAATATGTGTTGGACTTACTGCTTAAATTTCAGATTTACACTGCATTTTCTAAATGTCTGAAGATTAAACAGATCTTGCTGTTTCAGGATGTTCTCAAACCTTCCAGTCATACTGAAACACATAGGTGTTTGATTATTCTGACTTCAATGATTCAAAAGAAAGTATCATATGCCCCAGTATTGCATGTGAATTCATCAACAAAAGCATGAACTAGAAATATGCTACTGGTTTCCTGTTTTTGGGATGTTCTCTTTCTGAAATGAATATGTTGATTAACAAATTCGTTAAAGGAGGCTCAGGAGAAAAACAACCACATCAAACATCAAAACCTATGAAAATGGTAATGTTCTGAAAAGTGGCCCTCGAGCGCTACAGTCACAAGCCATCGTTTCCAAAGTTACAAGGCTATTTCTCTCTCTTTTATTAGGCTCAAACATGGCTGCTTGGTGTGGGACCTGAATAAATATTTAGGGTGAATACACAGTATATCATTTTTCTCCACACTTGGATTGCATTATGATTTCCATGCAGACCTAGGTGAGATGGGGTCAGGTGACACAATTAAGCAGGGCTTGGAGGCAGCTGCAGTTGGGGTCTCTTTAAACATGCTTGGCTGATTTAGCCATCAAAATCCCCCTGTATATACACCATAAAAAAGGCATTGTGTATGTGCTTAAATGGTATTAAAATACTGTTGACCCTTAAAATTAGAAAACGTGGGACTCTGGGTAAAAAATGAGGCCCAAGACTGACTGAAATTTACTGGCATGAGCAGCTCTTTCTGCTCCTAAGGTTGAAGGCAGCTGCATAACCATCCAAAAGGCTTGGGGTGGTTTCATTGGCACAAGCAGGGTATCCTGGTGTTTTTGTGCTGGTTATTGTTTTTTACTTTTTGAAAAAGGAATAAAGTTTGTTATTTTATCTTAGTAGCTTTATAAGATTTTTTTTTCATCTCAATTTTGCATACCAGATTGTAACATCCACTGTCATAACCATGTGCACACACAGTCCTCTGACATGTGATGTCAGCTGAAGTGCAGCTACTGTTTAGCTTGCACAGACATGACTGGGGAAAAACACTTCATGTGCAGTTTTGTGCTGGCAGGCTTAGGTTAGGGATTCCTGATGAGTGATGAAACTCTCCCTCCCTAGGCAATGGTAATGCAACTTTGTGTTGCCCCATAAAGGCGGCTGGTCATATCTGTCATGTACACAGTCTGGATTTGACACCAAACCATGCTGTCCACCATCCTTACACTGAAACAGTGCTTACCAAGATGAGCCACTCTGAGAATATCTTTTAGCTGGGAAGACAAGTAACAATATGACATTTCAATTTATTGATATATAGTCATAATAATTGTTAATATTGTTGTTATTATTATAGTTTTCATTATAATTATTGTGTCAAATAAGTTGATGTAGTGGAAAAAAGGCAGTAACTCCATTGGTGCAAACGCATCTCCCTAATAGGAAGCAGCTCTGGGATAGTGTATGTTCCTCACATAACTCAATTTTCATACAAATCAGGTGAATGTTCTATATAAAGATGGTCCCTCCACATGAAAAGACATAGTCCCTGGTAGATGTTTCCCACAAAGCTTTTAAAAAAATCTCTTTCAAAATGAAGTACTGCTTTGTCTGGTTTTTAAATGAGCTCTACTCAGCACCAGCAAGTGAATACAAATTATCATTGGAGTTGAGTTTACATTGAAAAAACAAGAGAAGCACCACCTCATACATCTTTGATCTGGTTTCACATCAACAATAGTAGGTATAATTGATATCTTGTCTTCATTTTAATTGCTTAGAATTTATAAATGAGCCCAGTTTTTGTGTATATCAGCTGGTGTGTACACTTATTCTTGACCACTATTTTAAGCTCAGCACATTAAGGGTAACTATGAGGATAACTGCTTTGCTGATTATACTGAAGCACTTTGAATACATTTATGAGAGACAGTAATACATCCATTCCTTGTTTATACACAGTGATTAGATGTCAGTTAATTCATAATACACATGCAGTCAATGGAAAATACGACTACATTTTAGGGCTATTGCACAAACTGATCAAAATACAAATAATGAAACACCACCTTTGGTCTCAGAAAATTTCACAGTGGCTATACAAAAGACAAGTTGTAAAAAAAAAAAAAAAATCACACTGAATTAATGTTCACGGAAAACACATACTTTGGCTGAGTGCTGCCCTCAGGATTGAGGTATAAGCTAATGGACTTTTGAGCAGGAAAAGCAATATGGAATTTAGCAAGGATGAGGTCAGTTATATTTAAAATCAGTCATTCTGGAAATGAAGTACAATGTATTCATTTAAAAATATCCAAAGACCATAACAGGCATTTTTCAATTCATGAAATATATAGTTTCAATTCATTTCATTCACTAACTGAACTGAAAAGGAATTGACCCCAACCGTGGCACAGGGAATTCTCAATTGTTCTGGATCCTATTGTGATTGTTGTGCAATAGGGCATTACATGATGGTAGAATGTTATGGAAGAGAAGGTGCCGGTAATGCTTGTGTCTGTGTTTTTATGTGTGAAAGCAGGGAAGCTGTGAGATTCACATTAAGAATGCCCAAATGAATGGTTTATTTTGGTTTCAGACTAGTGATTCCTGGTAAGCTTCTTTATATTTTAAAGGTACTCACATTTTAATGTACAAGCTTCTAAATGAGGTTCAGATTTTCTCTGCTAATTTTACATGTCTCCTATTTGTGGGGCCTCCTGACACTGAATCAGTGCCAAATTTTCTTAACTCACCAATGCTGTCTTTGGCCAGTATCATTCCAGTGCCATTTTGGGTGTTTACTACTCAGTCCTCATTTCAGTTGTTTAACAAATTAGTGGTCACCAGTGCAATGGCACAAGAGGAAATCTTAAATCATGAGTCAGCCTAGACAATATTTTCCCATTTGCGTATAATCCCATTTCTCTGTCTGCACCTGTAGCTGCATCCACTGGCATCCATTGGGAGGGGGAGGATTATTTAGGGTTGAGGTTAATTTAGTGATTAATATCCAGCTGTAGGATTGGGCTTTCCCCAGATGCCCAATTAAAAACTTTAATCGGGAGGGCCTTGCCTGAGTAGCTGGTTTACCATAGGGGGCCAAGGCTGGAGGCTGTGACAGAAGGCACAGGCATAATTTCACCCAAGGAGTCACAGTGTCACCTCTCAATAAAACCTACTTCTTGCATCCATGTTCCATTCTCCATATACTCTTCCAAGTTCTCTTCAGAGCGTTCTAAGGGAGTTTTTCCTGCTGGTGCCCTGTGGTCTTTTGGTGGGGGAGGTTGGACATCTTAGCCAGGGTCTGCTCTAAAGTGCATTGTGAGAAATGTTCTAATGAAAAGGCTGTGTATATTCACCTTGTTTGATTCTTCACTGTACAATAAAATGTCACTTGAAGTATTAACTACAGCATAGATGAACAAGAAGCCATGGTCAACATCTAAGCACTTAAATGAATTCTCTCCTGGAAATCCCTTCAGCTGTCACTGGCCACCATCAAACGAAGCTCCTTGTAGTGTGGTCCAATACAGTATATCCCAATTTTATTTTCTAAAGGCAGGAATTAGTCAGGTGTAATGCCCTGTATTAACAATTAAATAACTTGTAGCCGTTATCTTCTTCCAGTTTTATTTGCCCAGTTTTCTGTGTTTGTGCATTTTCTTATTTCACCAAAATTAGGCCCTTTATATGTAGCTTGTGGGCAGGCACACTCTAGGACTAATCAGAGGGGGTCGCTGGGGCCCTGTGAAATGCTGACCTCCTGCCGACTTAAGTCCCTCCCTAATGAGAAAATGTCATTAAAATGGGTTGTTAAACCAGAAGTAGAATTGTAATTGCATCTTTTAAATTTCAATTCACACTTTCCATTGATAAAAAGGCAGTCTAGTGACAAATTTAGACCGGTGTGTGTCTTTACACCATGTTGGTTCTGATTCAGGAGGAAGTGGCAGCATTCTTGAGGACTTTTAATATTAACAATGACAAGTTAAAACCTCCTTTGAAATCAGTATAATAACCAAACAGCTGCATGGTAAAATTCAGTGCACAATTTTCCAGTGCATGACAACTACTTTATAATCATTTTAAAAATGTTCACGAAGTCTTCACTGGAATCTCTGCTTTTTTTTCTCATTTCGAGACCAAGATTTTACCATCGGTTGCGTTGGTCACTGCTATAGGGTAATGAAAGAGAATAGAAAATAGTTAATATGTAATGATATTAGAACAATTATGTCTCCACATGACTTTATGAAATGTAATAGTATAACTTGATATTGTATTTAAGTATTTTTAACATTTGTTGTGTTCATAGAATGCACTGTCCTCCAATTCACCTGGGAATTGGCATGCCAGCTGAAAGCTCTTCCTCCAGAATTGCCTTAGACATTTCTCAGGTCTGGAGATGAAACATGCCTGTGCATACCTCTTATCTTCTAGCCACAAGCAGAGGGCTGAGGGATCACGTTGAGGAGGCAAAGATCCTGGATGGGATTATCAACAAGAAAGTGACATGGGGTGACCTCCGACCCAGGAACTGTTTCTGCCATGCACTGAATCAAAGTAAACAGAGGCTTGCTTCCTAGTGTCTCTGAAGTTGAGAGAAAGGAGGAGGGGGAACAGCTCCCTGTCATTCTGTTTCTCATAAAAGATCCTATAAAATAAAAAATAAAACATTGTTTGAACCACAGTTCAGAAAAGGACCAACTGAGGCCATGTTTCACGGTCAGTGTGTAGGCAGCCTATTTTAGGCATCAAAGATCCTCATCACTGAGATACCTCAAACTTTTCATTATTCAGTTAGTTGAATGCACATATTTATTTATATTTAGAATAATTTACTCTGTACAATGACATACAAGGCAACCAAAGGAAAATATAACCAATACAATCACTCATACAACACAGGTAAAGCATATATCTAGAGATAGTAACAGAATTGTAAAGTAATATGCTTATTTCGCAATTAGACATTGAAAACAAACGCTAAGAGCAGATTTCCCCCAATTATGTCATGAGCAAAATATACTGCATGATTAACATAATGTAATAATGTACTGCATATTAAATAACAGAGGTTTCTAATAATAAAAATTATATACAATAATAAAATAAAAAAATGCAAAATATGAAATGCATGACAACACAGCAAATTATGTCTTTGAATAAACTGTAAGATTTGATATTTTAATGATGTGTAATGAAATAGTCTGGAGTGGGAGTATAATTTGAGCAGAATCGGAAGGACTGCACAGTATTTGATTAATGAAATCATTCCATAACACTTTGAAATGTGGACCATCGTGCTATCACATTGTAGGCCTAAGACATTGTCTGTCTTTATCATAGCACATCACATCTCCTTAAATGTAACCAACATTAAAACTGTCCTGGAACATGCCTTATAAATACTTTTTACAGCAGATGTATCCATGATCAAGCAATCAAGTGTAATTAATAACTATTATAATTCATCTGGGCACTCTCTGTAATGTGTCTCTGTAATGTTGAACTTATCATTACTCTCACTCGCATACAAACAAAAGAGAGAAAATGAGAGGGATTCATTGTAACAACAGACCCTAGTTTATCATTGCATACAGCTTTATAAATCATATATTATTCTGTAATTGCATCAGGAATTCATATGTGTAATTAGCCATAGAATTGTCCCAGGAGTGAGAGTTTCCCCAGTCAGTCAAATAATCAAAGAAGTACATTCTACTTCATGCTGGAGATGGTCCTATCTGACCATAGAATGGCCCAGAGAGGGAGGGCCTCATCTCATTTATCCCTGAGGAACACATCAAGTAAATCTGGTGCATTGAACAGAAAAGGCTACAGAAGAAAAAAGGAAGACATCATCTTACATTGGTGCACTTCAAGAGTGAGTTTGTTTGTCCTGCACTTAGCCAAGGTAAAATTAAGTTTGCAAGTGGAAGTGTGTAAAGACACTACTTACTGCTTTATATCTGTGTTCTTAACCATTCTTTGACATGTGGCTTCTTTGGTATGACTGTAAGTGTGTGATGGCCAGTGCCACTGACTTCATGGATGATGTTGGAGCAACTGACACAGTTCCTATTCCTCACCCCATAATGCCCCAACGGCCTCCATATGCAATGTCCTCGATTGGGTACACTGATATTTGGTGACAGCATGCCAGCTTAATTAATGTGAGAACCAAGTGTGCAAAATCAGATCAAAGGCTGCAGTGGTACAGAAAGTGGAGGCGGGCATGGCCACAAAATAAATTGAGTGTGTCATTGAAAACATGTGAGCCATCTTCCCATATCACATATGCGGGCTCATAAAATCTCAAGTGGGCGTCCTTTTAAAATGAACTGTTAGGCTTTCGTCTCTGTTTATTACCCCCCTAATCAACACTGCAGTACGTCACTGACATAGAATTATTGGTGTGTAACAGCAACATTATCAAATAGTTCGATGTCATTTTCCTGTGCTTTGGTAGGTGGAAATAGATCATTGAATGTAATTTAAGAAATTTGGTGTTTGATTAACAAAATGCTCAACCATTACTTAAACTATACTAAATCTGTTACTGTAGTTTCTTGGTGGGGCGCACTTAAACTGGCTTCATGCCTAATGTTGCAGTGATAACACCTTAAATGAACTGTTGTGTACAGGCAATGTTTTTCTTTAGCTGTCATATGTATCCTGTCAGTAATTATAGATTAATATTGTAAAGCTGTATATCTATATCCATAGTGCTACCAGTGTTTCTCTTCAATGTTCAAAGTTTAGTCTACTAGGGTTCAGCACTCAAACATTTATATGAGTTAAAAAAAACATAGTTTCTGAAAATATTCTAACTTCAGCAATAAGAATATAATTTTTATCAACTTTAATTGTTACATCTGACCACATTATGTAGTATAGAAATGGACAAGATTGCAGACTGTTCCCTTGTCATTGTCATTTGTATGGATATTCATTTTTGTTACTGGTTATAAAATTTATAGTAGAAATTTACAGAAGCGTACAATAGGCTGTGCTCACCTTCTTGGACCTAATCTCTGTTAGTTGAATGCATTGTGTGTACATGTTTGTTCCTGCTTGCTGTAACTAATACAAACTAAGACAAGGGAATGAAAATGAGTGCCTAATTTCAGCCCTGTGCACACACCATAATGTCTTTGCCACACTCTCTAAAAAAGAGAAACCAAAAAATTGCACCTTGCAGATACTCGCTCATTTATCACAATGTTTGCTACAAGTAAAGGAAAGGCAGGAATCACATTCATACTGCCTGAATATTGAGCCTTACTTAATGGGAGGTTTAGTCTTGTAAGTATTGCCATAGAAGTGACAGAGAAAAGCATGCATGTAGTTTAAGTAGCTGACACATTTGCACCGGGTAATGGAAAGCATACATGTAGTTTAAATAACTGACACATTTGTACCAGGTAATGGGACTCCAGGGCATGGGTATCCCCCTGTGTGCTCCACTAACAGTATGGAGACCATTTCAATATCACCAAACACAACTACTTAAATGCCACTCTCATGGCCTACATAGAAAAGTAATATGGATGTGTAAATAGGATAAATACCACCATCAAGGGGCTTAAAGGACATGGTAAATAAAGATATCCCCATCCACAATAGATGTAAAACTGCAGAATGTCTTTAGTAGATCTGGAAAGAAAAATGCAGGAATACCTTCCCATCTTTGTCTTTTTCTTTTTTGGCAAATAATGAAAGTTGGAAATGAAAATATGTCAATGTTTCTTATTAAAAATGTCATTAAGTGAAAGTACTTTTTAATGAAAATCTGACTTATGAAAGAGCAGCAATAAAAGGCTGTGATAGCTTTGTGTTTGTTTTGTGAAATCTAAAAGTCTTCAAAAGAGAAAGTATTTTACATTGAGAAGTTGCCAATGCTTATTCTTTTCTATAATTAAGAGGGTGAAATTCAAAAGCTACATATATCCCTGCAAGTGACATGCTCTATCCAAAATCAGCCCTACCTCCCATCTCTAGATTTATTCATACTCAACCTAGTCCGTCATGGGACTTTTGAATAATGTCAGACCATGGCCCTGCTACTGTCTGTCTCAATGTGATGCAAGCAAATGAAATACATCAGTGTACTGCATTGATCATACAAAAATATGCATTATTAATTCAATATATGTGTTATAACAAACAGAAATAATTGATAATTGTAACAATTACACAAAAAGGAACTCCACTTCATAAATATACTTGTGCGCATAAAATGTATCCGCATGATTTTTAATGCACACAATTACCCAGTTACAAATTACTGGTCACAAATTCTCATGTATCACAAAACCACACCTTGTGCATCTCATAAATGGGTCTGGATGTGAAAAACAATACATTGCTTAAAAATTTAAAGGGGTATTAAATTAAATGAATTGATTTGCTTGGTTGTATATTTTAATGTAGTAGAAGTCAAAGCTTGCAGGATATTATAATGTATAATGCAGAACCAGTGTGGTATAACAATCACAACAATGCCAATTATCATATTTAATCTGTGAGATACTGAATTTGTCTTTAGCACCATTCTCAATGAACTGCTGCTTTTGACATTGCTTCTTTCTCAGGAATTTGACAAAATTGCATTTTTAAACATAGCAAGCAAAATATTTACCAATTTAATTATATAAATGATAGTGATGAAATCTTGATGATCAAGGTTCTACTGTTTAACCTATAATGAATAATTTGGCATCATTGCTAAATGGCTTCTCATACGGAAAATGAAATATAGTGCAATGAAGTATAATAAATCTGGACTTTCCTACAGTTCCCTCAGGGTACAGCAATATGTAACCATAGCGCTCTCTGTCAAGAAGAGTAGATCTCTGGGCCATCATAAAATCTAAATGGGTGCTAATTAGGCAAGCCTAGACTTACTATTTCTATTGACATTTTCTGCACAGCCTCCTTCCTCTCACACCCACTCTGCCCCCACAGTATAGTAAATCACCAGGATAAGAGCTCCCATGATTGAGCAGAACAGAGCTCCAGTTGAGACGTGTGACTCTGGTGATACATTAATTTCCCACTCTTATGCAGCAATGTCAGCTGCTCAGCAGAATCAGCAGGCTGATCTCTTTACAGCACAGTGTTTCTTCCACTCTTTAAATGCCACAAAATAAGTTGTTTCCCTTGCAGTCTAACATGTTAACTAGGGATGCAACGATGTATCTTACTTCATCAGTATTTCCCAGTATCTTGTTGACTGCCATTGTAATGGCATCTTGTTGACTGCCATTGGCACCAGCAAATAAGATGACATTCATCGATGGCAGTGGCTGATGTTTATCTGTTGTGTCGCATCAGTTTTGCTCTGGCTAAATGTGAAAGAAGGTTATATTAAAGGTTGTTTCATAAATTGGTATGATTAAATTTGTGCTCATTCAAAGATAGCATGATGAAAGGCTGAAAGACATTAAAACAGTTCAGTTATGTTTTTATAATGAAGATTTCTTTGTTTCCCTGGCAAAAGAGGGGGAATAAATAACAACAAAAAAAAACCCCCAAAAAATACAATCTCCATTGGCCAAATTATTATTTTAAACATCTGTATTGGCCCAGAATTTCATCATCCCTCATGTTAAAATTGATATTTTAACATAGATATTTCCCAGTGGGGTTTTCCTGGGATATATCAATGAATATTTTTCAAATTAAATGAAAATAACATGCCTCTTACACACTTGTATGGGCCATGTATTCATTACAAAAGAGATTCTCTACCTCTTTGGTGACTTGCCACTCATTAAGCTAAGAAAATATCAATCACAAGCCAACTTAGTACCTAGTGATGACTGATTTAGAAACACAGGACCCGACACATCCCCACTGTTTTTTCCTCAAAGAAAAGTACCCTTTTAAAAGTAGCCTGACATACAAGTTTGCTGGAGGTTATTTCACTTTTCAAACTGTCAGGTTTGGTGGAATTTAACATTCTAGAAAGGTGCAGGTAACATGGGAACAGGAAGAGGAGGTCAAGATAAGAGGATGTATTTGTCTTCTGTAGCCTTTTCTGTTCAATTAAATGTTTCACACGTCCCATCTTTCTAATCAAAGTTTCATCTGAAATTTGACAATTAAGTAGAACTAGACAGATTATGAAATTGTTAAGCTTTAGGAAAAACAATCTTATCTGCGTTGTCGCTACCCATCCAACCATTGATATTAGTACCTATGAACACTGGGACGGTGAAAATGATGCAGGATACTTGAACATAATGACTCACCAGTTCATAAATCTGTTTTTAATTCATAGTACTTCATCTCATCAAAAATATCTCCTGAGGACCATACAGTTTAGTGTTGACAACTACAGGTGAAACTCATGAAACAATATGACCAAGTCAGGAATGGATTTATTGATTATTTTAGATTTCAATTGTATCATTAATTGATTGTATTGTATAGAGTGACAACTGTTGAGGTTGCATAGATGAGGTATTCAGTAGTGTTTAATAGCAGAATAGAAGAGGATTGTGATTATCAAGTTCATAGCTAGTGCATGTTGTGCATTTTGGTGTCTGGTTGGCTACCAAACTTATCTCTGCTTGCAAAGTAGTTTTGTGCTTGATCCACGAAAAAAAAATGAAAAAAACAACAACATAGTTAAAACTTTAATTGCATTCGCTAGCTAGCTGTAGTGGTTAAATCTAGCATTTTCTACCCATTTGAAACTAACCCATTGAAGACCCAGAGAAACATAATTTGAACAGTGAAAGGAACAATACAATTTGCTAGAATGTACAAGTATTTAGACCACAAGAACATATAATGATGAGAACAAGCTGTTCATCCCAGCTAGGCTTGTCTTATATATTTAACACCTTTAAGCTAAAGCTTGTTAGCTGCTTAAAATGCATTCATTTTCTACCGACTGATTAGTTTAGGGCAGTGCTTTTCACAATTGCTTATCTCAGATGAAACAGAAGCTGTCTGGCTAATTTTGAAGAAAAGGACTCGTGTACAGTTTTCACATTGTGCTTGGTGTGCAGAACACACCATTATAATAATTATATGACACACAAACATCAATATGCCATCTACTAATTAGTTTTTGCCATGGTCACCTTGTCTTTATTTTTACTCAGCAAATGCATCTGGTGGCAAATACTCATCTTGATTGTTATAATTTACTTCTGTTGTCTGGCTAATATGACTTCCTGTCACAAGTTGCTTGCCAGACTATAATTGTTTTCAGGATGCATAGTTGTCTGCCTTCATATGAAAAACATGGCCACTGGTGGTAGTTACTGCCATCAATCTCAATCATTTGTTAAATCACAAATAATAATCACATTATGCTCCAGTTGGATTATAATATAAGTGCATGGGTAAAATGAAGGCTATTGACACAGTTGGCATAATCTCTTACAGTGACTCACATACTCAGGACCCATGTCACGCTCTCACACCAAGGTATCCAAAATGTCACGCATTAGAATGAGATTGAAAGTTCAGTAGATTTGACAGCCAAACTCTGACTTCCATGGTAAAGAGAGAAATAAAGAAGATTGCTGCAGTTTTGTCCTTGGTGCACCCCACCCACTCACGATTTTGATTCTCACAATTTTGATGCCCCCCACCCCAACTGCAATAAGATACAAAACCCTCCTCCCCCCATCTCCACATATTGTGACCCCCTGAGCATACATCTCTGTCACTTCAAAATGTAAAAAAATATCATCTGCTAATGTTGGTGCTCGTCATGAAATAAATACAATTAAAATAATACATGTAGAGATCAAGAAACAAAAGATAAATAACCTAGTAAACACGTTAGGAAATAAAGTCAATATGTTAGAGATGTAAGGACATCAGCTTGGACAATAACTTTGAATTTAAACCCCAATGAATTGCCATGAAACTCCCATATCAGTCATTTCAGAGAATGGGTCCTTGTCCATTACTCAAAGCTTGTGTGTTCTGGACTTAACAATTTAGCTGGGGAAGGGGTGTTCAAGCAAATTATGTGCACCCATGTTACTCCCCTGCCGGTTTGAATGAGTAAATCTCAAATGTGAGCAGAGGTCTGTGTGTTGAACATATGCTGAAAGCATGGCTAAGCCGTCTGGCTCAGAGTCAAGTGTTACCACCGACTGCAGTCTTGCAGGAAACCTGACAGAAGAAAAGCTCCATTCCCCCGGCAACTGGGACACAAATGGAAATATATTGAAATGATTATCAGCATCAAGACTCAGATTTGGGATGACATTTCACAGACTCTGTGTAATCCGAGGGGTTGTCACAGCGAGAGAAGAGAGGGGGTTTGCCGGTAAGCTTGCAGCGGTGGGTGTTAGGCAGCAAATGATTAATGAAACGGGAATACGGGGTGGAATGGGCCCACTTCCATCCAGACCCAAGGGCCAGGACCTGAATTCAGTCTCTCCTAAATATCTCCCTTAGAGAGTGATTCTGCGGTGAAGAAACTCAAACACAACACATGAGTCGGTGCCTCATGATACATCATTGTAAATATATAATGCACACTCACATTTATTTTGTCAGCTTTGTTTCCTCAGAGAAAAAATATCATGGACACCATTCAACCACACCATGGGCTGGATGCCCATGGCCTGAATCACCATTAAGAGTGATTTAACTCTGATTTCAAATTAAAGAAATGTTCAATGTATGGCCAGTTAATTTCCATTCTCTTGCCAAGCTGTTTATAAAAAAGACTTAAAATTAAATAAAAGTAAATGTTAAGGACACATGTTGATTGTAGCAAGGTCCATGTGTCTTTTGGACATTTTGGCAGACCCCAAAGTAGTGCAGTTTAGCTAAAGCTGTACACCTGTAAAACTATGTATACAAGTACCTAAGTAATGATATATATTCTCTTCTCTGACAAATTATCAGTTATCAAAATACAGCATAGACTGTCAATAAAGATATGCATGTCTTTTTCATTGTTTTGCAGTTCTTTATGAAATAAGACCAAACAACTGCAGTTCATAATTCAAAGGGGTGTGTAGAAAAGAATATTCTATAAATTAATAAATTCATTACAATATATTACAATACATCTCTGATCTGTCCACTTTAGTAAGGTAAAGTATCAAAATATCAAAAATAAATTGAGAGCTACCAGTCCCTGGTATAGCTGTATATACATGAAGATAGTGTATCTATAACAAATACTCCCAGAATTTTGAGATATATCAGAAACCAGGTCAGTGGAAAAGCCCATTTAGAATCTAGCAAAGGACAAGGAAGACTGTTTTTTTTATTATTATTAAAGGCAGTGACCAACTCATGATTAATTGCAAGTGCACAGACTTTAAAGCTTCAAGAGTAAATCAACTGCTAAGAAGTGCTAACTTGCTAAAATATAAACTAATTTTAGGCCCCAGATATTAAAATCTAATCCATCTTCTTCCTCTGCAGGGAAAGCTAATTAAAAATTGTGAATGGCATGAGGGAGAAGAGGTGCAGTAACAGTGGGATTAAGTTCAGGAGTGGAAACACGCAGCTTCCCAGTAAAACACTTCGTTTCCTTTTCTTTGGCTCTATACATCATTACAATCATTCTATTATCTTCATTCTGTCTTTGAGAAGAGTGGGTGTCACTCAGACATTATTCAGCCTTCTCAGTCAGCCATGAGCAATAACCATGTGACTCCTACAAACAGAAAGTCATTTTGTCAAAGTAAAACTTCAGATAACTAAAATTTTTAAAATTAGAAAACAGTACATATTTATTCTACATGCACTGTACCTAAATTAGAATATACAAGCACATCCAGCATATCTGTAATGTAAAATGCAAATGCTAACAGATTAGCAATATCTGGATTTGAAAAGCAGAAGAAAAGTGCTTTAGTTAAATTATGTTGGAAAAACATTTTAAATGAATGTAATTTCCCACAATGCCATTTCACATTTTTTTCCCCTGAGAAAAAATAATTACTCCATTCTTCTGTGTGAAGTTGATTTAAATCTATGGCTAGCACTGGGAGAGATTACCCAATAAACAACGTTTGCCGTAGCCTAAGGCAAAGCAGCTACCTGACTTCAGTTCAGCGTATGCTCAGATCTCATGTTCTTCATATTTATTGACCTTATGCAGTAAAGCAACAAGATCCCATCGTAAACTGTAATTCATGCCCCTAAGAAACACAACGGTTCAGAACAATGCTGGTAACTAGGTTCAGTTCTGAAATCCCCCTCTGGAACATTCTTTCTCTCTCCAGGGATTTAAATACAAATGAAAATTTAGCTGAAATTCTGAATCTGATCGAGTACCATTACCACAAAAAGCACCTGGGCAGCAAGCAGAGAGGAATGTGAGCATTTCCGGTACCAGATTGCCTCCATGAATGTGCCAAGTGTACGTCTGAGGGTGCAAACTGTTGTAGCTGAAAACTCTGTTCTTAGAGCATGTTAAGAAGGTGTACATTAAGAATTTGAAAGAATTGCCATTTAAAATGTTGATTCATTACTACTTAGGCTTTTCCCAAAGTCAGGATTGTATCTTACCATAAGGATGAGGTTGTTTCCCCTATTTTGACATTGGTTACAAAGAGGGAGAAATAGGAGGAAAATGGTGGTAATGACCTCGAGAAGCACCGGATACAGCCGATGCAAGAGAGTGAAGTATTTTGAGGAAATGCATACCTTTTCAACCAGTACAAATGTATACCAGGGAGAGGTATACACCCAACTCTGATGGATTTGATAGTTAGTCATACCCTTGAGCAAAGAAAATAATCAAAATTGCTTTAGTAAAATGTCTAACTGTATAAATGGTGTGTATAAATGTTAATTGTGAGAGTAGCAATGGATAAGAGTTTACTAATTGCCAAAATGCAAATGCATACAAGACTACTGCAGGTGGTACAAATGAGGAGGGAAAATATAAGGATATGAATATTAAAAAGTAAAGTTAATAACTATTCACAGAATGATAAAAATGCACAGCAGATGTCATCATCAATAAAGTAAAAAACACGCAACTTTGAATGAAGTCAGAGGCAAAGTTGTTGTTGAGATGTATCTTTCATGTTCCTTGTGGACAGTACCAGTTGAAAATTAGAAAAGATCACTGACAGGTGTAGGAGGATAAGACCAATGCAACAAATAATAAAGGGAGGCAAAATGGCTGCCATAGAGAAGACCATCTGCTGCTGTGGAAACTGCTGTGAAAATGAAAGAATATGTAAGTAACAAAATCTGATTTTAAAAAAGAGGAGGAATATTTGTACATTTGACTTCTGTTGCTTTGTTTGTTTATAAAAAGCTTTGAACTGAACTGATGTTATGGATGAACATGAAAATAGGTAACAAAAATTAGTTACTAACAATAAAGACCCCTCACCGAGAGATATGATAAGTGAAGGCCAAGCCCCTTTCAAATACATAGAGCCTAATTAGGGGAACATCCAATTCAATAAAAAAATACATACATACAGTACAACATAATTCCTTCCGCATATGTTCTAAAGAGGCTAATGCATGGAGTGGCTTATAGCAAACCGGACTGAGAGGAGGCTTTGAAAACCAAGCATGTGCATGAAACCATGGCACCGCAACATTGCCACCTTTTGGCAGCCCTGCTCCAAGAGAGGAGACCTGACAAGGGCCGAATCAAAATGTTTGTCAGAATGTGAGCAGTCTTCAGAGACATGTACTTCTCATGAGGTTGGTTAGTGATAGGGCCTGTTATTTGTGATATGCATAAATGATTGATTCCAGTATTGAATCCGTAAATATTTGATACAATTATTTGTATACACATTTTCATGTTTACATTAAATAATTTTAATATAAACATGACAATATATTTGATATCCATAGAGAAATGTGATACATACCATTTCTAAAGTCAGAATAGTTCTTATCAATAAACAGGCATAGTTTTCATGAGCAGAGCACACTGTTTTCTTACAGTTTGACTCAGAAGTGTGAAATTCATGCCATGTATAAAGGGTTTTGGTTAGTCAGTTGTGATGAGGCTTGTGAAAACCACACAATGTTAATTTTCATATGCATATGTAAACAACCTGCATTTTTTTCTTTTTTGCAAATGTAAGAATTAAGTGTGCAATTACAACAGCTAGGATATTTCAGGATTACCATAGTTCATCTTTTGCCAGTTTTCTAGTAGCATTTATGCCACCCCTAGTCTTACAGTTGATTATTAATTCAGATATATAATGAATTATAAGTGATTCTTGCCCATTTTTTTGCTGAAATTGCACACCAGTCCTTGATTAATTAAAACGACCACTGGATCCCTTGCATGGCCATTCAATTTTCATTTAAGATGCATTCACTAAAATTTTACCAAATTACACCATTACAATGCCACCACCATCCTGCATTGTTGACACCTGGCATGATGAATCAATGGACATTTTGCCACATCCTGGTCCTCCCATCCATGTGAAAAACAAAAACTTGGATTCATCAGACAAGGCAATGTTTTTACAATCATCCAATGTCCTGTTTCTTAGCCCTCGTTTTTAACCAACATGTAGTATCTTGCTGCCATTCTTCATCCATGAGAAGGTACAATGAGTGCTTGATAATGATATATTTCTTTCAGCACAGTGCTCAGCTCAGTTGACTGACCATAGGTCATCTGCCCATTACACTGCATGGTTCATGCCCTCCACTAGCCGCTTTTATCAACAGCCTGTTTCCCACCACAGGAACATTGTGAACTGGATGTTTATTGAGTGGTGCAAAATTCTCAATATGCCCATGCCTATTTTCCTCTGAATTTTACACACATACACAATCTATAGGCACCTGCCTGCTTACCTGCATTAACTAGTATTGTGTAATATTATCATGTAAGGCTGGCACTGACCACTTCACGGAAAGGGCAGATGTACCAAATAAAGTGGCTTCTGTGTGTGTATACATGCCCATGTGTATACATCCCCAGCATTCAGTTACATGGGCAAGCGCAGTGTGCTTCCAGTACCATTTTCCCACGGTAGTGTGTGGGACGTTAGGGACAGGAAAGCGTATGTGCTGTGACAGAGACTGACAATTCCCCCCTCTGTCTCTCCAAAGCACTTGTCACTTTTCCTGATGACTTTATTGTGCTTCCTGTCAGTGCACTTAATCTGCGTGTCACTCAGCCCCCGGGCAAGCCCATACTTCCTCCAAGATGTGTCTAATACCCATCCCTTAAACTACATTATATCTGGTGTAATGTCATTCAATGTGGCACAGATATTATCTTCCATTTGCATCACTCTGCCACTACAACGCAACCACCCACAGCCTGGCTCAAAGGAAGACCATCATTTCCCCATCCACTTTGACAAATCTGACAGATGTCGAAATGGAGGCTTGGCTTTCTGTTTGTGTTTTTGTTGTTAAGGTCAGCCGCCTTGTCTCACAAAATGCCTCACAGCCAGTTTTCTGCTTTTCACTTTTGGGTGTGACTCAATTAAAATCAGACATTTTTAAATATGAAATAGAGTATTTCTGCACTGAATTTCGGTTAATTTATCCATGCATTTTTGTGGAAAAAACAAGTCTAAAATTTGGAATTCTTACTTAATTTTTGAATTTTGGACACTTGATTTCATCATGATAAATTCAATTGTGACAGTCGGAGTAATTGTTACATAATTACTTCATAAGAACTCACTGAGTGCAGGTAATGAGTCTATTTAACCTACTTGAATGCCATGTCTTGTGAAAATGAACATATTCAATTATGGAGACAACCTGAACACAAACCTATCTAGAGAACAGTTCCTTTGTGGCATCAGTAAGTTGGAAGCAGTTGCAGTATGAGGAGTCCACAGGAAATTCTCAGGAAAAGTAAGATTTATGCTATGGCGCTTTGAATCAGATGGAATCATTGCTGTATGTTAAGTATGGATTTTCATGGACTGCTATGCCAACTTCAAGTTATAAAGTTTAGTTTAAAGGTGTTTAATGTGCAGTATCATCATGCACCAGATTAATCTGGAATCTAGAGTCTCTGTTGAACTTTATCTATCTTTAAAGAAAAAAGTGTGTATACAGACATGTCCCCAGCCTTGTAAAGCTTTTAGATAAGATGCAAAAGGAAGACAGTTAACCCTCTACCCAAATGCTATTATCTAGATGACATAAGTTTGTCTGTCCGAGTCCCTTAAAGGCCTATTCATGCCTTGAGCAAGATTTTCCAGGCATTTTATGTTCGTCACTGCAACAGTGACTGTATTGTAGCCCTGTAATGTTTTGAGCTGTGTAATCATTGTTGCGGTCCACGGAAAGTACTGATCTTTCTCGACTCATTCTGTAACAAATTCCCACCATGGGAGGAAACTCACTTTATAGTTTTGAGTCAGTTTATTTGACTGTTGTCATTGTTTTAGATGCAATGGTGATTTCACCTACATGTTCCGGAAGTATATGAACCACTACAAATGTATATCTGGGTATTGACACATCCATAAAATCTCTAATATATATAAACTCAGATACTTCTATCCAAATAGCATCCCTTTCCCAGGTTTCTGCCCACATACACATATGTATAGTTGTGGTGGTTGAACAGATTGCAAACCCGTAATTTACATAATCCTATATATATATTTGTCTTAAAAATGTTACGATATCATGCTCCAATGCTCCGCCTCCAGTGCTTCCCATAGTTACCTATTCTCCCTCTGAATGGTGCACACGCACATAATATTTAGGTCTTTTAGTGCCTGCCTACTTTCTTTAAATAGTCTGACCATGTGATGCTGTCACTGATTGAGCAGTCTAGTTAATGGAAAAGGCATATATAACATATATAATAATATAAGTTTCCAGTCAGTGTATACACACATACATGCACATACACATTTTCATTGCACTTTTTTGTCAACATCAGTACTCCAAATTAAATGTACTTAACATCATAAATATTCTATGGGGACAGGTTGACACAGTGAATTAATGTCTTGCCTTAACACAAGAGCATCTCAATTACTGGCCCGGACTGAAAACACTGCCACTGCAAAGTAGTAATGGTGCTGGATGTGGTTATGAATGAATATCACATTAATTTTGTGCTCCAAGAGGCAAGCTACATAAATCTCTACGAACACAAACTTTGATAGCCAACTGTGAAGGGTTGCGAGGCCATGTAAATCATTTATTTTTTCCCACTGGGTGAGGCAAGGTGCTGGCTTTGAGACATTGAGAGTAAAGTTCATCTACATTACTTTTTCAGCAAGAAAAACTATTTTAATGGTAAAAACTCATGGTGCACTGGTTAAAATGGTGTACTACCTTGAGTAATTGCCATGTTTCAAAACTAGACTAAATAAAGCATCGGTTTCACACACATAGAATGTGGAAGATGTGTAACAATATCATATTTTGTCATTGCAACTTGAGTCTGGACTGTGAAACCAGACGACTAGATATCATGAGAAAACACAACTGAGGAAAAGTAAATTGGACTGACAGCTGACTGCAGTATACTGCTTTTTAATGCACAAAAAGCCTTCCTCAATGTGCATATAAATTGTGAGGGAATTCATGAAAGAAAATTAAAGGCCATTGATGTTTAATATACATATAAAGCAAGTTTTTACTTAAGCTTTTAAGGCCTGGATTCAAGTAGATTTAAACAATAAGCATGGTCAACTCTCAAGAATTAGGGAAAATGCAATAAATTAGTGCTTAAAGTGGCCAAATGAGTGTCTAGACGTAAATGCAAACAATGCATTGGACTTGCTTGCCCATCATAAAATAAACCAACACAAAACTAAAGTGGTTTTCACAGACATTTTTTTGAATTGTATACATTCATCATAAGTATATAAGTGCAAGAAAAAAGAACAAATGCATATCAATATAGTGAAATATCATTACAATGAAATTGACTTAATTTCATTGATTTGACTGAATTCAGTTAATTTAGGAACCTGCAGTGATGATGGTAACTGGGTTCTTCTTAGCTTCATAAAATGTGGGCATGGTTTTTATGTTATACTCAGCTCTGCGCCCTGTCTCTGCCTTGATACTTAGCAAGGATGAAGGACCGCAAGCTGGCTGTCCTGGCAGGACCCTCAGCTCATCCTGTTCAAACCAATCAGCACCACCACCCACCGCTGGTATTTAGTGCCCTGCCTCACCTAGCCAGTTTCCCTTCTCCCTCTAGAGTACCCCCGCCCCTTTCCCCTCAGGAGGGGACTTGGATTTTTTGGATGTCTTCCTGGCACTTGAAGCCCTTCCCAAAAATTCACCCTTGAAGGGTATAATGTTTCGAAGCTTATTTACTGCGGCTATTTCACCAAGGTACTTTCTAGTCCATCTCACTACCGTGACAAATAGAAGCGGGTGCCAAGACAAATCATCATAGGAGACAGATGGGAGAAGGAATGGGATGAAGCAGGGGACACCATTCATATCCTCTCCATTTCAGCTGACAGTTTTGTTTTTTTATTCTAGAAATCTATAGTTTTGAAAAAAAAAATAGAAAACTGTTTAGAGCAATCATTCCATTCCCTCCATCCTTACATACCTGTAATTGAAATCTGAGATAACAGAATTTTCCATACAAGGAACACACCTGTATTCATGTCCATATTGACTGAAAACCGGAGGTGTCATATGGAGATTTTGCTGAAAATTAAAAACAGTTCCACTCCTTTGGGCCTCTCTGGCAAAGTTTCCTATTTCTCTTAACTCAAATATCATAATTATGAATGTCAATACAGTTACATCATTGTGCTTCACACTCATATTATCCAGATATGCCATAGTATTTAAAAGTTCCACCAAAATGGTACTTGAATTATTGTATCAAAATATTTTAGTCGTGGAACCAGGAGTCATGCCAGCCTCTATTAATCTTGGGCATAGGTGATTAATTACCTATATAGGGTTTGCATTACTACATTATTCCCAAAATAAACACTTTAATTCCCAACAGATAAAAAAGGCTGAATTCATTTGTTATTTATGATCGCAACTCAAGCAGCTTGAATTCAATTTAAAAATATAAATTAAGCACAATACCAACCCACACACTATTCTTGTGCTGTAACCAGGCATGGTGTCAATAACTGAATTATTCCCATGCCTTAATTATTATGTCTTAATATTATAATCACACCCATGTGTAGCATTTTGAATATGGATATGTTAAAGTGCAGACACTTCTTTCTGATGACGCTAATAATTAATGAATGGAAAACTGCAAGAAGGCTTTATGTTCTACATCAGTCAGTGTGTTCCCAAAGCGTGACCTGGAATGACAGTCAGGTCAGGTCTCATTCAACAGAGCGGGGAATGCAAACACAAGCCATGGCACCTTATTGGACAAGATGTGTGTATACTGGGATAATGAACTTAAGACAATGCTAATTAACCGAAGAGAACAGCAGCTTTACATCTTCTAATTTAACAGTGAGGAGCTTGGCCTTCGTGTATAACAGCGTTAAGCCACTATCATCGTTCCTTATTCAGAGCATTGAAATCCCCCAAACACCCCCACCTCACCCATCCTGCACCCCACACCCCCACCCCCTTCAGCCACATTATTTTGGGGGTCAGGAGGTACAGCTCCTGAGAATCACTGATACGCTTACCTTCGGCAATTCTTTTGTGGGCGGAAAAAAGTAAAAGGTAAGAGGGTGTCCCTCGAGGGCCGTCACAGTGAGTCCATTTCTGGACGGTCCCCGGGGGACCAGGTGTCAGAGTTGTCTATCAGGGACCTGAAAGGGTGAAAGGGGCACAGTACCTGGGTCTATTGTGACACAGTTGTCATTGACTGATTGGGCCCATTTAGGCCTTTTTCACAATGAATGAAGCCACCTGAATAGATGAAAGCAGTGACAGTCTTCCCCGATAAACAAGAGGGCCCCTGGAATATTCATGAAAGAATCTGTGGCGGTAAGATTAATGTATTAGAAATTAAAATTGGGTTGGGACTATGATCTTGCGCTAACACTTAGCCAGGCCCATGTCACCCACCAGCTAATGGCTGAATTCAGTAGGCAATGCTGCCAAGGTGAAGAGGAATCATTAAGCATCTCAACCATTGTGTGACTGGAATAATCAAACTTCGGACCGAGGCACACTCTTCCCACTGCACCAACAATGAATATTTCCTGGATCCATTTGCAATGTTTAACAGCACCTATCGGTACCATCCACCCGCACTTCTGTGATAAGAGCCAGAAATATGCATTTCAACAGTCGGAACAGATGCCTGTTCTATGGCATTTCAAAGGACACCTGTCAATCAAATGAAAGAGCTGCCAGTCTCAGTCGGCACACCGATGCTACGGAAACCACCGAAAAAAAGATAATCTATTCTTTCTCCCCCCTCCCTTCCTCTCTGTCTGATTGTACCAGTTATATTTTTCCATGGAGTGACAAGTGATTTACACTGAAAATAGATTGTGTTTAAAGTATAAAGAGGTTCACTCTCTTAGGTGGGCTTTTTCTTTTGCTGTTTACAGCTGTATCAAACAGACTATCAAAACCCAAATCCAGGATGGGCATAACCGCATGATGCTTGATATTATAAACGTTCAGCTGGATTCTGAAGACTGATAATTCTCATCTTTACATAAAACAGTCCCTCAGAGAAATGAGGGCAAAAAGCTGCCTGAGACCTTTTAAAGCACTGAAAGTGTAACTATTCAAATATTCAAAGCATTTGAATTTCTTTAACAATATATGAGAACTAGTGTTCAGGTAAAAAAAAACTATTCATGATTGATGTGTACAATAATAAAGAATAACTTTAGGTACATACAATTATAAAAACATTGAAGCATTAAACAAGAGTGACCAATGTAAATTATCAGAAAAATTAAAAGTGGAGGAGGCAGAATCTGTAAGTCATTTTAAATCTGCATGTGAGAAAAATGCTCCATGTAGTATTGCCACTAATGGTAGTATAATTATTGTTTTATACTGTACCTGAAAAATATTGTGAAAAAATTTCAACTAAAAATGCAATATTTACACGAAAATGGAAGACAAACCCTTGGAAATGCTAAGCTTGGTAAATCTCCCCATGAATCTGCTTGCTCCATTTGCAGGCGACAACCAACCACATCATGTCTGTTAGTTGTTGAAATTAAACATAGTGACTTAAAATCTAGCCAAGGACCATTGATATAATGTGAGGCACCTTCTGAAGTAGAATTACTGTTGAGTGAACTGGTACATATGCCATAGTTACAGCTGGAAGAACTACTATGCTGCTGTAATGAATCTGTGGTTTCTCTCCTACGTATTGCAGAAGTGGTGAAAAGGGCCAGTAAAAGCCCACAGGGGAAAGATGGGATTGTTCTCTCTCCAGCTTTCCTGTTGTGGTCCACACTGGCAATTGGCAATGTGGTGTAAATGTCAATGACGGCCAGTAGCACAAAACTATCGAATGAAGTAATGGGCTGCATGCAAAATATTTCCCTCCATCATCCCGGCCATCGTTGGTTAACAGCTGACATGAAGAAGAGCTGCCTCATGTTACTGTCTTATGTGCAGTGCATATACAGTCCAGTATAGTGATACAATTACCACAACCCTTAATGAAGATGAATAAAAATGGAATATACTTTCCTTATATGTTTGGGCATAATGGCTCATCTTCTGTGTTGTTTATTTAGTATAATTAACAAAAAATGTATGAGACGATATACTCTGGAACACTTATCTGGGCCCTGATGTTTCCAGATTAATTCCTAACATCATCCTTGGCGGAAGGTGTGTTTTGGCTAGTTTGTAAATATCTTTGAACTGCTGTCGTGCTTATCATGACTTGTGTTATGGATTTTAAGAGACAGAAATGCATCTGAATCGTTGTGAAACACAACAGACAGATTAAAATAACTACTGGAGATACTAAACGCAAGTTTGTAAACAACTGGACAATTATCATGGATGCTCAAAACAAGGTTTTCAGCTGTAGCTGGCAAATTGACATTTGGCAAATTGAGACACATCTCTCATCAGGTCACGGTTTTATACTGAAATCAACCACATAAGAAAGTCTGCCATTACAGTATTATTGCTAGCAAAACTCTCACAGTCATAAAATCTTCAAGGCTGTGTATTCATTTGCCTTTACAGCACACAGAATGTGTCATTGTGATGCATGAAATACAGCACTGTTCTCTGGTTCTCTGTTCTAAAATGACGGCTGTGTTCAGACCTCAATCCAGCGTCATTCTGAGATCTTCCAAAGCGCCCCATCAAGAGAATATGCAGAGCTGTGCGAAACACAAAAGCTGGAATACCCAATGTTTACTAGTCCAAATCTCCTTACCCCCCAACCCAAAAAAAATCTGAAATTTCCAAAACTGAACAGAACACTGACTCTGTGTGGAGAAATCTCTCAAAGTGCTCATTTCTCTCAAATATTTTCCACACCATCTCCCTTCTGTACAATAATCTCATTGTGATGATCAGGGACAGAGTTCACAGTGTGACTCAGACCAATGAATGTTCACTTTTATGTCTGACTGCAGTAGGCCGGCATAATCACGGACAAACATTAAGTGGTGACTCACGTTTCCTTCTCCTCATTGTTCTGTTTGTCCTTTGTATGCTATGGTAGGAGAATCCTGCCCTTCTCTCCACAAAGATGCGTATGATTATGACCTCTTGTGAACACAGCTGTCCTGTATATATATCTGACTCTTTTGGTCACTTCATATAGTATTCATATAGTATTATCAATTTTTATTTTATTTTCAATGCTGTAATCAAGGGTGTAATCACTCTTTCAATCCCTTCAAGAGTATTTGACTTTCCCAAAATGTCATAATTTTGTTATTTTTTTATTTTAGATCTAATAAATTTGACTGTGTTCACAAGTCATTGGCATTATTATGAAATGAATGTTTGATACAGATTTGCAGAAAGAATCGTTCTGTTTTAGACGTGGTTGTTGGATAAAGGGATCAGATGCAATGCTCTGCTAATACAATTTCATAGTTGTGGGAATTCCTCAGCCAGGGAATGTAATTTTAGAGGGTCTGGAGGTGAAGTTTGGGAGCTCCAGCTCTAAAGCTGATGGATTCTCACACTACTATAGCTAACTGAGTCTCTAGAATAAATGGCTCAGTCTGACTATTCACAGTAATGTATACAGTACATTCAAAGAGCTAATTTGAACTGGTTTGAACATATTCTGTCCTCACAAATAATCATATAGACCTGCTGACCCCTCTTAGGTGTACTCTGAACAATGCCTTGTGAATTTACAGTTCTTTGTTGTGCTGCGGCAGTTGAATGAGTAACACGTGAAGGGCAAAAGCCTTTCTACACCCAGTGATGATGAGGACTGCAGGCTGAGGCGGGATGCTCCAGCAAGGAAAACTCCCAGCATGCATTTTTACAGCCAGGCCCTGACACTTGACCAGGTGTCATGCACCTCAGCAGAGGGTGTACTCCAACGTAACTCTCATCCAATGACTGCATTTCTGCACCGTGGCAGAAGAGAGCGGATTGGTTGAGTGGGGTGTCTCCCCTCCTCTCCGCTATGTCCTGTCTTCATCATCCTCCCTAACTTCTGCCAGCATATGACTGTGTCTGCAAAGTATAGAACACACAGGTAACAGTGAACACAGGAGGGAATCAACGCACAGATAGATAGATAACCAACACATTACAGATACAAAGGAAACTTGACTAAAACTGTTAACATATGACATGGAAAAACACATAAAACAGATTTTTGGTAGTAAACATTACCTCAGCATCAACCATTACAAGACTTTGTTGCATTATTGTTTTGATTGTTTATATATAAATATTTAAGAAATGCAACTTTGTGCTTCATATTTTGCTATGTGCTTTTCAGCTTTCATTTTTGGTAATTTAAGTGGAATTTTATATTCAGTTACAAAAAACATGCATGATACTGAAATGATATTCCAGCTTTCATAATTTATCACCCAGCTGCAGCTGCAAGCAATCATTATCGTTATGTAAAACTTTACAAAATATGAATTGTGAAATGTACTGTTTCTGAATTCAAACCATAATATTACACCCACAAAATGTTTTCAAATATTTTTAAAAGTCTCAAATAAGGCTGCAGCAGTGGCTAAAGGTATGTGTTAAATTTATAAACGTCTATAACCAAAAATCTCAACTGTCAGTATTAAGGTTTCTTTTCCAACAACGAAACCATTGCCATACTACTAAGTTATAATGATATTCATATCCATGGATATCCTGAATCCATTTTAAAACGTTGTCTATACTTCTTTGGCATCAAGCAAACCAGTCTGTGACAATGTAGCACATTACATTGACTACACTGGTGCTTAGCTGCTGGCACGTGTGTTTTTTGCTAATTCAATCACATAAGAGGGTGTGCTGTTTTACATATTGGCAGTCATTCTGGATTAAGACTTAATTAACCCGCTCATTCGCTGGTGACAGCAGAAATTTGAACACTGGAATCAGGGCAGTGATGGGGGCATAGGAAGACACTATCTGCCTCTACTGAGCGCTTTATACCTGAAGCATAAAAAAGAACCAAAGCCTTGGGCAAGCTTTGGTATTTCAGCTCTCCATCTGCTATGACCTGGACTATATTTAATAGACCCAAACTGAGGGTCAGTGAGAAACAGACGCTGGAAGGGGGGTGGGGGGAATAGGAGGTTTTGATATTCCATCTCCATCTCAAGCGGGAGGGGAGATTTCAGAGACACACGCCTTATCCCAGCCTCATTATGGGAGAGAGGGGCTGTATTGTCTTCAGTGTAATATTATCTCTCACCCTTCTCGGCATTAAAACCAATTACATTCGCCTTCATTCTGTCACACACCTTATTATAAAAATGCGAATTCAAGGCTCCACAGGCCTCCTCTTTAATGAGGATGAAGAGAGACTAATATAGCTTTTCCAATCCCCGCTTTTTAAGGCACATTTCATAAGCAATAATGAGGGTTAGCAGGCAGAACATGGATTAAGAAGAACCTCTCCTCTTCAGTTGGTCAGTAGAAGTGTATATTATGGAGTTCCAGGTTTGTGACACTGGGAGAGTGACAGCATTGGCCCAATGTTTCCTCCTGTTCTCCGTTTACTACATTCCGAATGACATCACATTTCTCTTCCTTGATAAAAATAAAAAATTCAAAACCAAGACTCTAGTTTTATACATATGTACATACACCAAAAGATGCAACAGATACATGTAAAAACCAAACTTTCTGAAGAGGAAAATATGGTAGTCCTGCCTGTTCAAAGAGGAGCGCAGCAACACTGTGTGCTGGGTAAATCAAAGACCATCAGAGAAGCTCATATGCAACAGCCCCCTCTGCAGACTCTTACAGGGTGTAGTTTTCTTGCATTTTGTACGCTGCCTCTTTCTTCTAACAGAGTGGATCTCTGGAAACTAATGAGGCCAACAAACCATAACAAAATAAATATTTAACCTTGAATTATTCAATAATTCTCATACTGGCTTAACAAACTCGGCCTCAAACCAGTCAGGGTTGACAATTCTTTTGGGATTAGTAAACATGTAATAATTCACCCTGCAATTTGTTTAAAGATAAGTACAAAAGTAAGTACATTGAATATTACAAAGCAGAGCAAACTATAAATTTCAAATAACAATAAAATAGTTGTGGTGTTTATATTTACCCAGAGTTGAGTTCCACTGTATATCATCATTACTGTCTGTTGAGCATTTAGAGCTTATTTGAATTCTGTCTGAAAGATTAACTGTGTATTACTGACGAGAACTGTGCTCACATTTCCGTCATCACTTCAAGTGCAAAATGCAGAGTGCATGAGCATGCCGTAATTCAGCCATATGCAGTAAATTGTATGTCCATGGGCAATGAAAAGAAGACCGAACTGATTTGCTTATTAATTAACAACTTTTCATCCCATTCGCAACAACTATACACTTGAACTCTTTCTTGATGTCAGCAAAGCTATTGGTCCTTTTTTCATAATTACAGCCACATCTGACAGTGGAAAACCAGCCTTATTATGAATGGATGTGTTGTCTCTGGGCGTGAAAACTATGAGACCATACAATTTTAGCTGTTTTTCTCAGGGTGCTGAACCTTGGTGGTTGTATGTTATAAACAGTAGTAAGGTGAAGGATAAAAAAGCAATTATTTTTTTTCTAAATTACATTTTATGAAACAAACACTGATTTCCACAACATCATTTTGCAGCACATCTGAGATTATGCTTTTTGGAGACCAAGGTCCTTCTGTTTCACTGTAATGGAGAACACAAAACCAGGCATGACAAATTGTTTTAGCACAAAAAACACTAATTTCTATCAAATAAGTTATAATGCTGAAAGGAGCCCAAAGCTAATAAAATTTCCTGGCTGCTCTTTAGGACATCAATATCGTAAAGTGTCTTTGTGAATGCCTGACGACGTATAAAACTTGATTCTTATAAGTGAATAGAGAGAAACAAGCTGCAGCTGAGTTTTATATATAAAGGCATATATTAAACAATGTCATTATGACCTGTTATGTAAACATTACACGTGTACTAGCTGTGCAAATAAGATTATGTTCAATGATTGAGTTATCATTCATTCATACAATGCAGCAATGGAATGTAAATTAATGACCTTTTTGCTGTGGCTGCATATTCATATCTCAGACTGAGGGTATGTTTTAATTACGTAATCATGCAGAGCGGAATTTTATTTCCCTTAATTCACAGACGAAACGGACTCAAACATTTAAATTACTTTTAAGGGAGCGTCTCAACCAGAACAGCGCAATGTGAATATTCATGCCCAAAGGAGAAGGGGGCTGTCTCTGAGAGCCCTGGCAGAAAGGTCAGTTATGGCCTCCAAACCGCCATGTGGTGATTTTGACCTGGAAGAACCAACAATGACCCCCACTGCCAGAGGCCCCAAAGAGTTGATATCTGACATGCCGGGCTGCCTGCAGCCATGGAAATCTGACATTTGTCTTTATTCAAATGAACACAAACAATATGCATCCCAGCATCCCGTCCACCCGCTGTCAAATATTACGCACAAATATTCTGCCTTTTCCTTTTTGTGAGGCCCTCATGGTGAAATTTTTGCCGTTCCTTTTCTTTGTAGTTTAAGGAGACTAATATCTTTAGGCCTCTGTGATATGAATGTTTTTCCGTAACTTATGCGAATGATGTTTTGCATAAATGTGGATAGTGACCTGTCAAAAGATATTCTGAGGATTCCTGGTACAGCAATCCACTCCATTTCACACAGCTTTATTTGGTTTTTACAGCTGGGAACTACAACTGTAGAAACATCTAATCCGGTTAAAAAATAATCATTACCTAGACAACCATATAAGCAATATTTCAAATATGTTCCAACTCCCTGTAGACTAGCATATCAAGATGAGATATTACAGTTTATTGAAGTTGAAGTAGTATGACATGAGTAATAAATTTTAGGTGACAGGGTCACTTCAACTGCAAACCACTTCCTGTGCACATTTTTTCATTCTGATTTTTTGGCATAATGGGAAACAGCAATAGGACATGTTATAATCATCACATTGGCATCAAATAGAGTGCTTTGAATTTAAGTATTGAGACAGCTGTGGCAGCTTGTTGTATTAATTGGCACAGAATATTGCAAGTGTTAAATCCCTCATGTTTAAACTCTTCAGTTGCAAAGCGTTATTTAGTTTTTCTTAATTGCTCTTGTTAGTCTCGACTCCTTCTGGCATTTGTACAACTGGCTCTGTGATGGTAATATCTCAATCTGTGCTGTATGTGACTGGGCCTGCTGCAGTGGCTGCAGAGCTCTGTTTTAAAGGCAGATCCGAAGAAGTCCATCCTGACTGTGCACATCTTGGAGGATGCATGTACTCGTCTGCAGCCTCTCGCACTAACGTAAAATGTTTCAGCAGATGGCCATACTTATAATTTTGATGGGGAAATTCAAATCTGAGACTAAAGAAAAATGTTGGTGAGAAGTTGCTAGAAAGTTGCATTGTATTGAACACTGATAACTGCATTTGCAAATTGAATTGGTATCACTTTTCATCCTTTTCACTAATCTCAAAAGAATTCTCTATGATTAAATCAGATTTGTGTGGCATTCCAGCATTTCACAGATGTGTGAAATTTCCTTGGATGAAAAAAGTTGTTTCACAAACATTATACCACACAAGTAGCGTGATCCCATTATCAGTGTCTCTATGAAAATTATGGAATATATTGTATTAAATCAAGAGAAATTAATTTTATGTTGTGCATCTGACATTATAACAGAAACGTTAACCACATACACAATGTAGAATTGTAATGAGCAATTTCAAGAGACCATTTATGAAATTACAGCAAATAGCTGGTCTTTACAAGATAAAGCAAGTCTGTATTCAATTACTCATTCCATTAAGGCTTTACTATAAAATGAAACAATTTTTGTTTACAAAGCTTTCTCAGATTAACATAATTAACAAAGCCAGTGGTTTATTCATTTGGAAATGTAAATTGAGTCTTTAATTTGTAAGGTTTGTGCGCCATTATTCTCACTCTCACTGACCAGAATCCATTCAAGCTATTAATGCAGAGCCTTGTAAGGCATAGACATTTGCTAATGTTTAATCTGTATGTGTTTAATTTAGTTTGGTATAGTTCAAATCAAATGGGAAATGTGTGTGACATGGGACTAGATTGAATTTCCATTGAATCTGATAAGAAATACAAAGCTTGTATTTTCATTTACTGTATTATTACCAATCACTCCTACCGACAGTGATATGACAGAAAATCATTTATTTTGGAAGACAGATTACTTCATACAAAAAGCTTTAATTTGAAGACCATTATTATGAAGTCGTATACTTAATAGTGGAACACTGGGTTTATTTTCTATTCCATATTAAATGGAATATTACTGAAGCAAGGATCCTAAACTCTGGAGGTTTGTTGGATATGTAGGTTTTCACTATTACTCAATACTTAATTGAGCACCTAAGGAACTGATTACACAGGTAGCTCACGCCCATCTGGTTTCTTTGGTCAAAGTTTATCGATCATTTTCAGTGAAAACAAAAGACCATGTAATCCTGCAGCCCTTCATGGAGGGGGAAATCCCTGCACAAGAGTATGGAGCTCGACATAACTGGCACAACTGGAAATAACTACTGTGACAGGTACTGCATGCAAGGTAAGAGTAAACAGCCCGTCCCACCTACACAGAGAACTCACACCTTACAGTAATTCAGAGTTTGGGTTATGTTGTTGAATAACTTGTGAAATTTCAGAGACGTCTGAAAAAATTGTGATGAAACAGGCAGATGGATGATACCAGATCAACTATCAAATGATCCAGTACCTGGACTATGTACCAGGCCTTGATGATGCATGGAGAACACAATCAGCTGAAATTCTTCCTCCTTAGGTGACACAATACCCAGTCATGAGTCGTGCTTTTGGCCTAAACTAACCGTGAATGTGCCCTTACTGTGGATGTGGTACTACAGAATGGACCAATAATTTAACCGCAAAATAAAAAATATCATTGACTGAAAAAAACCCTTTCTAATGCTACATGTACATTTCTTTTCTGCCCTATTCAGTTTTATAATATACTTCTGCCAGAGTGAAAACTTAATATGAATTGTTACTTCCACACAAAATCCAATCATTTTACCCTTGAATGGAAAACAGAAACAAATTACTAGTGAAAAAATGAGGTGGGAATTTTTTTCCAAACATTGTAATTCATATTGCAAAGAGCTTGCAAAAACACATATATCAGATCAGGTTTCAGCCCCCAGGCCACTAAGCCACGCCAATATTAGTTATAAATACAGATTGCCCCAGATAGCACTCTATTAAGATCTCTGCAAGGCAAGCAGACATGGCCAGGAGTGCCTGACACATCAAGCCCCAAGTGGAAAAGGGAACTTATACTCAATTACAAAGAAAAAGCATAGCTCTATGGGTCAACTGAATTAAGACAATTAATGTTTCCCCATATTTCCCCAAATTAAATATCTTGTTCAAATTCATTGATGAAATTCATAAATTTTCCCCCAACGAATGAAAAATTAAGGGATGTAAACGTGTATTATCTGTATATTACCAGTTTGTTCAACGTACACTTGACTCCATTCTTACAGCTGAAGGGGTGAGAATCAGTTTACACACAGGTATGTATCCTTAAAGGCAATGGACCTGCAGCTGAGCATAAAGCGCTCAAGGATGCACGACAGACAGGACTGTGTAGTGCAGAGAACGCAACACGTCCCCAAGTCCTTGCACTTTTCTCTTCCCTTTCGCCCCTGGTAATATTTCTCCCTCTCGTGTGTAAGCCTTCCAGCTGGCATGTCAAAGTGCTTGGCAGGTTAGGGGAACATGAGAATTAAACCTGCATCGGTTCTCTAATATCAGCTGAGACCAGCAGTGCACCGGGGGGATTTCCGGGGAGGAAATAACGTTACAAGCACAAATAGCTACTTGGAGGTATTACAGAGGAAATGGAAATTGAAGGAATTCTTGTCAACTGCTAAGACTCAAGCACCGAAGAAACACGCTCTTGAACCCTCGTACGCTTAGAAAAACAGTGCGTATTGGATCATCCGGTTGTGGTAGAGCATGTAACTACAATCCCCACACAGTCTCATGTACATTAGTGGTGGATAAAGCTCTCACATGTCCTTACCACGGCAGTGGCGCATAGGATATTTAATGGTGGTTAAGAGAAAACAATAAATGTTACAAGACACTGGCAGCACTGACTGACTGAAGGTTGACAGAGAAATGGCTGCACAAAGTGTGTATCTCTTACCCGCGCCGAAACACTCCACCATGCGAGTTCATCCCCTGAGGCTTGGAGCACAAGCCTGACCGGGACTGTTAAATTACACAAAGCTCATTCGTCTCTGCTGCAGTGCCTCAAACCCCCATATCAGACAGGGTTTCATTGCCTAAACACTTGACTGGTTTTTATTTAATTTAAGGGAAACCAACAAACTAACAGGTAAAGCCACTGTTAATCCAAACTATATCAATATCAAAATACCATACCATCATACAAAGTTTCTTACTGCCACACTCTTAAATGTAAAATTTATTTATGGTAACCATTTTGTTCTGGTTGTCTGGCAATCTGGTACATTTATCAACTGCAATATAAACATTTTTCTCTATTGTAATCCAATAGCACGGCATAATTCAAATTATTTGGTACAATTCACAAGGATGGAGATGAATAAAGCATGGGTTGGGATTAGATCAGATTAGAAAGAATTGAGAAAGGCAAGAAAAGAGGTTTGACAGAGATGGTTGTAACCGACTAAATTCCAGCTAAGACATTTAGAATAAATATCAACTTTAACAGTGCACTCTACAGCAGCATTCTCAGATTCTTCATGAGTAAGGAATCAAAAACTTTCCAGACAGAAAATACTGCAATCCGCTCTCAGTGAATTTAGACGATTTTAGATATACATAACACATAGAAATATGATAGTCAGTTACTCATCAATAAAAACATAATTGCAACTGCTTTAGTTTGTACTGCAACTGTTTGAGTTTATGGTTACTTATTGCATGGAGTTACAACATGTTTTTTCAGCTTTGCATTGAGCCACAAAAAAGTATTCAAAATACAAGATTTGCCTGAGATAACTCTGTCATGTGTTTTCTGATGTGTTTTTGGAACGGTAGTTGAATATGCTAGCAGTATCACATATTCCAAGAAAGCAACCAGGCTGATTATCATTTAGGCAGCGTGACACATTTTGGTTTGGATGAGCCTACAAACATTCAACAAATACCAAGGTTTTTTTTTTGTTCTGTTTTTCTATTTTGCAAAAGGAGACTCGGAAGGATTCAATGGTCCTGTTGATAGAAGAGGGCATGGGTGGAAATTAGTTCAAGCAAAGCAAAGGGTATATGGAAGACTTACTAGGATTGTAGGTTGCATTCCTGACAACCAGTTTTTAGTAGAACATGAAATGCCTTCATCCACTCGACACAAGTTCTTTTTCATTGTTCAGCTCCTGAGCGCCACCAAAACTAACAGCTCTATCAAAACTTCCTCTCGGAGTACCTTAGCATTTAACTGAACAAACGCAAAGAGTGACAGCCAGCTCATTAACAATAAGACTTACTAGAATATCCATTCAGCCTGCTGCCCTGATATAGGCCAACAGACAGCTCCTTTATTATGGAAAATTATTTTAAACAGCAAAAAATATTGGGAGGTTAAATTTTCTCAGTGTTTCTGCCACTATTACTTCAGCTATTGATAAGATGTCTAAATTTTGAACTGAATAATTCTGCGAGAAAAGAGATAAAAGGTTACTGAATAAAATATGAGGCAAAAGCTGTAAATTGTAGCAATACATATCATTTCATTCAAATGTAGGAGGCAATTACCATCTGCTTCACTCATCAGTTTCCTCCTTTATGATTTAATTATATGTTTAATGCTATCAGATCAAGGAAAGGGCAAAACGGATGAATGAGGGAGAAACAGAAAAGATTTGGCAACAAGACAAAAGGAAGGGGAGACATAACATAAAGGCTAGAATTGATTTAATTTCCCAGGAATAGAAAACGTTAATTTAAATACAATATTCAGGCTTCTCCTTCAACGGCATGAGATAAAAAAAGGGTTTACTTGTATGTCTCATGCAATTTCAAAAAGGAGTCAAATTTCTGAAAGCTGGACGTCTTTTATGCTCTGATGTCTTTTATGAAGCAGGTTTTTTTCAGGCATTGTTTGATCAGTGGCTTAAGCATAAACAGTGTTAACCCTTGTTTGTGATCAAAATTTACATACAAAAGAGATCTTTCAATAAAAGGAGAAATACTGATCCCAATGCACACATTTATTCATTTGAATCTTTGACATGCATTTCCTCTTGTATATGCTGGCTAGTGTTGACAACTGATTAGTAACTACAAACTTTGAAGGAATTTTTAACACACAGTCAAATGTGCTTGCTAATGATTGCCAGGTTTACATCTCTGGAAATCAAACTAGCAGCAGAGCATGATTCCATACAGCATGCCTTCCAATACACCTTTAAATTGTACAGTATCACTTTAGTACTGTTGGTTGGATGATGGAGTCATTCATTCAGCCATTCTATTGAATCTTTGATTAGATACTGCTATAGGGCTGTTGGATGGCTCATTCTGTTAAGACATTGATCTAATGTGTGGATTGGCCTTGTGGTCTGGTGTTGAATCCAGACTTTTCCAGCACTGACTGAGGCTAGCAGCCCAATCACACAACAAATAAATGGGTCCAGTGTCAATCAGAGAGAGATGTATTTGTGTCTCTTTGTTCACCATTGACCCCCCTATGATCATTCAGATGCCCACAGTCTACCTAGACAAGCCCCTTAAGAAGTGTACAGATTCAATACCTGTGCAAGCTACGCTGGGCTTAGCTTTCAGAGGACAACATTTTCTCGTCCAAATTATCAAAGGGGGTACAGCTAGGCTTACAAATGCAAGAGGGCATTCCAAATTGGTTGAAAATAGGGGGAAATACAAAAAAAGCTTTGATGGTATAATTTGGGATACTGTATGTCCATTCAGATCATCTTTATATATACATTGTATGTTCCTTTACATACTGGTGAACTAAGACCACTTATTTGAATTAAAATCTTTGGTGATGGAACTTTGCCAATTTTCGTGGTCAGAACCTGTTTCCTTATCATGAGCAGAACACCGCTGCATGAAAAGGAAGAATCTCGGTGCAATCTGTGGTTCCAAATATAATGTTTATTTGTCATAAAACCAAACAGTATCAGCATGCCGCGGCATTAAATTTGTATCAGCATACCCCAGCATTAAACAGGAGGGAAAGAGGGAAGGGATCTAGTTTAAAAGTGTCCTTACCCCTGAAGAGGTTTTTTTTTTGTGTCTCTTTAATATCACATGGAAAACAGAGGGAGCGTAAAAGAGAGAGCTAGCGAACAAACAAGCTCTAACATTACTGGATTTACTAACCAGAGTGGTCAAATCACAGCTTGATATTTGCCCTAAACCACAGCTTACAACATATGATGTCATGTCTCGGTAAACAGAGGCACAGAGCTCTTTGACCTCACTTTTTAAATATAATAACATAAAGAATGCATTGAACAACCAATCATAGTTACTTCCTCAGGCCTATTTTGTTAAGTTATTCTTTGTGTTTTTAATATGTAGTGTAATGCTTGTTGTCTCCTGATGGACTAATTTTCACCAAGTGGTACAAAGGCACTAAGATTTCAGTGAGGAAATGTTGACCCCCTGTTATAATGTGAGAGCTTATTTCAGCAACTGCCAAGGAATCTTGTTTTCAAAATGTCTTCTCAGGGCATAAGCTGCTATGATTGGCTCAGTTAAATAGCCAATCAAAAGCAGATGCAAGAGATCACAAAAACATTAAAAAAGCAAAAAGAGTGAGTGAAAGCTGTGCAGATTGAATTTCAGGGGCAAAAAGGAGGCCTATGTAAATTAATATGGATATTAGCTACCTAGCAAATTATTGGTGTTGAGATTGTGTGCTTTTGTTTGATAATCTGTTGGTTTTAGCTAAATAACTGAATAAGTACTAAATGCAATGCTACTTAGCTAGCTGCTATCTGGTTGAGTTTGGGCTCTTGTTATCTCATTAGCTGAATATTAGCCTGCTAGGTAGTGACTGCTTTTACCTAGCTACCATCTGTTTATGTTGTCAAGATAAAATCTGTCAGTCTTAACTGTCAGTAGTTGTGTTGGCAGTTAAAATGTGATCACCTCAGTGTGTTATCTTCTTCAGTGTTGCTATTTTCCAGTAATGGGGCACTTGCCAATGAATTTCACATTAACAATTTAATACTTCTGAAAACTATCAATAGCTTTAATTTGAGTTTATTTAATCAGTACAGTTCATATATCAGAATAAAGAGACAATATAATAAATGATATAAATTATTATCTATAAGTCTATTGAAAACCAGCAATAATATAAGAATATTTATGTTGCTAAAAAACAACAGTTATCTTACCCTCTCTTAAGTCTCTCATGATGTCTGGTCAGTTGGTGAAGGCAGTTCTTATGGTCCAGATGATTTGCTGCTGAAGTGGTTTGCTGTGTTCAGTGTGAAATGGCTGGCCACATGGCAAGATGGTGTCCTTTGAGTGTGGAACTCACAGGTCAGTCCCTCCTCCTGGCAAACGACTGCTGCTTCTGATGTTCCGATTTTCCACTGAAACCTCTCCTTGACCTCCAGCTTACTCTGAGTTTATTGCATAAACAGTAATATCAATGCACTTATTATTCTATTCAATATTACACTGTACTTTACAATCACATATAAACCATGCCCAGAGAGACTGAAGACACTGTATTCCAATAATTACTATTATTCTACTACAATTGCATTTAAATGAATGAATGTATATTAGTAGCAGAAAAGTGACTGTCAAAGCAATTGGTAGTATAGCTTACATTCAGGATTACTGAATATTGCTTAACAGTAATTATACATTTCCTGTTGTCAATATTTTAGTGCAGTCAGCAACTGAGATCCTGACCAGTACTTCAACCGAATGAAGTATATAATCTAAAACAGCCTATACTTAGTTTACTTACTACATCTTCATTTTTAGTCTACATATCACTTGAGAAGCTATAAATCTCACTTAGAAAAAAAGATTCCTCACATTTTTTTGCTCTGTGTTTTTCAGATAAGCACCTAATAAAGGCTTCGACATGAAACTCATCAAGCATATATTTTCGCTGAAATGGTCTGTTTAAGCAGACAGAACAAAAGCTCCATCTTGTGGTTAGCCGAAGTATGCATATGGTAATAGGAAACAGCTTCTTAAGCCACATTTTTTGAGACCAGCTGCTGGCAGTGCTCTGTGAATTAATTATTTTGATGTATCAATAGTGAATAAACCAAGGCCAAATATCATTTTCTACATTTTTCAGACTGCATAATTGCTGTACAACAGATACTAGGACCCGTAAACTACAGTGAAAATCTGGGGTTATTTACAGCAAATCACCCATAGCCACTTCATAGTAGGAATATTGTTAAATTAAGAGATGAAAGGTACCTGTTTCAACAATGTTATACATTTAGTAAAACACTTTTGAACATTGTACATTCTCGCCATTTTGTTGTAAACAACATGTAATGAAAGCCTTAACACCAAACAGACTGGCGATGCAGTTGGAGAGAGCAGCTCTGAAAGCTCATAGTTTTACTTAATGAAACAATTTCAAACAAGGGCAGAAATCTTTACGCCCCATGTTGCCATATGCCATTGATGTCCGCTGCAGTTTGTTATAAATGTACACTTAATTGATCAGTTAAAGTAGTTATTTACACTTATCTCATCTGCAGTCTTGTGTTTCAAATTGTCATAGAATACAAGGTATACACAAAAACCAGCAGATCCTTCAGTTTTGGAGTTTATTCCAAATTTTTGCAATGACCTGGTAAACTGACCACGCACTGCAGTTAAAATCAGGTTTTGCTCACATGAAGTGCATTAAAAGAAGAATGAAAAAGCTCTGCTTGTCTGGCAGCTCCTTCCCTCATGGCCACACCACCCAAAACCAATTTTCTCTTCTCTGCCACCCACAAAATGTGGGAGCGTGCAACACAAATATTTCACCTGACTGAAAACATTTCTGTTCTGATTTTTTCATAATGTGCAGAACTTAGCCATATCCTTCACTTGGCATCCAGTATCTGATCACCCCTAAATTAAACATATTTATTTTACATATGGAGTACAGAAATCAAACGGTTCAAATTTTCTTCTGTACAGCACTTCCTATTTATCTTGAGAACACACTAGTCAGACTTTGGACTAACATTTTGAAAGATGATCATTGTAATTTGCATAGATGTGTTGCTAATATGTTTCTGGTGAAACAGACTTCCAGCAAAACTATGGTAAATTCTGACCCACTGACATTTTCAGCTCCCCATTATCCACAATGTGTGAATTAAATTAATTAGAGACTTCATTACAAAACTTAAGAAATATGTCTCCTGGAATCTGGTATAATATGCAGTTATGTGAATCCATTTTCTTTCATTATTGAAGCTAATTACTTTTATAAAATCCCTACCGTAATCTTTCCTCTGTATTAAACATGATGTATGTAACTGGTTAGCAGTCTCATTCATTATCACTATAATTCATTATTGATAATTCAATACCATAATTTTTTAAATGTCCAGAATTTTGTGTTTTTGTTTGAACAGATGGAATCTGTCTGGGTGGCATTTTCCAACTTGAGTTATAACAGTTTGTAATTCCTCTCAGCTTGTAAGGGAAACAGGCATGCTATCTACAGCTATCAGCTCAGTATTACCAAGATTGCAGTCAGCATCTATTAAAAAGTATTTACAGTAGAGCAATTAGGGAATAAGTTGAGCCAAACCCACTTCCAATATAGGCTGTATTTCAGCTATTAATTTAATTACTGCTGGATTTTGATGACAGAACAGAAGACATTGATTGCCATTAATTCGTACAGTAGTTAATATTAACAGTTAATAATGTGTATATTAGGCTTTTATGAGTTGTCTGCATATTAAACCAGACAAACAAATATATCTACCAATGATTTTCTAAAAATAATAGCTCATGGTAGTTAGTAGGCATATCATGTTGTCCCACCTTAAGGCATTTTACAGAGAAGGTTGTTATATAAATTGTCAAATGTGTATGAAAGGTGAATATGTTTGAATAATCTCGTGTTCTTGTTTTCTATCAAAATGTGTCACCCTATATTACCTTTCTGCAAATGTTAGTGCTTCACTGAACTTAAAAAAGAAATAAAAGACAACACAACCTCACCAAGAGAGAGTATTAACGTGCCTATCTGAGAATCATAACAACATGGTGAAAGGCTCGCATAAAGGACAAGCCTTGACCAGATATTTGCAGTACCCAAAATTAGACAGCTCAGCGTCACAATGAGGGAGTTTTATTCGCTTAAGTAGCCACCTCAAAATTATGTCATTGTGGTTTACGGCTGCTGCTGATGATGTGGTAGCAAGTCTTATCTCAGGCAAAAACAAGTACATTCCAGAGGTTAGAAAACCATTGGAAAACATGAAAAGTATACTCTGCAACCTTACAACAACTACAAAGATTTTTTTCCATTGCAGTAGCCTAATTATTCCCCCTTTCAATCAAAGATTTACAAAACTCCAGTAATGTAGAAAATCTAATAATTATTCCTCTATTATTTGTGGCGATGTGTCCTTGACAGAACCTGCAATATATCGCCACTCCTCGGAAGCAGTCATTCTGATTCCCGAACAACTGTTTCTGTAGCCACAATGCGATTTTAATTTGAGATATTAATGTCATCTAATTATTACCTTTTGTGCACATGTGCTTAAAAGGTAATAATTAAGTTGGGGGTTTTTGTACTTACGACACGTAGACCAACTACAGGCGTTCCTATCAATTAACGCTGACACTCTTCTATATGTGTCTACTAAAATACTACAGTATCTCTGAATATGTAGAAGACGCGTTAAAATCCAGTATCAAATGTATGTGTTTCTAATAATTTGAAAGAGATTAAATAGTTGGTGCATGGACGGATGGAGTGTCAGAAACAGTACATCACAGACACTTAATCTACTCTTCTAGAAAACTGGTCCAGCATCCCTACGAGAAACACCTCAAAACTTGTGTACCAGCATTCCAAGACTGGTTGAAGTTGTTTTGCAAAGATAGGACGTCCCAATAATCATACTGATTCATATATACACCCTTGAGCACGAAAGAATTCCAGCAGTACTCAAAACAAAAACCAAACGCTAATGCACAAGAGCTGGGGGTATACAGCACGAAGCGGTCACTCTGCAATTCGGCCAAAATTTAAATTTCTACAAATGAAGCCAGCAGTAGATCAATCCTTACATATTCGAAATATGCTATATAAGGACCATGTGTCAATGTTTGTGCACAAAAACTGGCTCTTGAATATTTTTACTTCAGCATGTTTACCAATGGTAGCCAAATTACTTGCTAAGCCAGCTTCGTGGAACACCGACCTGGGATCTTTCCATATTCAGTCTTTCCTACATTTATTAATTTGTCGAAGTGTGTCGATATGTCTGTATCTTTTATTATTAACGCGAAATGATAGTTAATACCTCTAACATCTACTGGTATGTGTTTTTGTTTAACTGGCATCTCTGCTCGATTTTATATCTACCTAGTGCTGATTCGCTCATTTTTAAATCCTATAGATATGACACCTTGTTTATTTTGCTCAACAGACGCCAGTCGTAGAAACACAAACATATGTAAAACCTGCGCTGCCTTTGCAACAAAGAATACAGTCTCTCATGGCACTACTGCGCCCATTCATATAGCCTACGTGTAACTTTTGAAAGTTGGCTTGCGCAGTCAATGTGGCTGTTCATGGGCATCAATTTAAGGCGTATACCCAGCAAAGCTGTAATGTATATGGATCCGCTAAACCTCTGTGTCCACTGTGAACTCACATGCAACGAGTTTAACGTATCCACTTTACATAGAGCTTTAAGCATCTGCGCAGCGGTAGCTGTGGACTGATGTCCGTGATTCAACAGATATACACAGGCACGGCCTCCGCGAGGAAGTGATTGTAGGCAAACTATGAAGCCAGGGCACTGATAAGTATTAACTCCCACAGTGGGATATGTAGCCTTTTGACCTCTTCCAAACTGGTGGAGTCGAGGTGAAAGTTATCATGTACTCTCGATCAATTTTCTACGGAATATCCAACTTCTCACAATGCAACTTTGTTGCCAACAAATGGAAATCAGAGTAAATACTTCCGAGAGTGAACAACGTGGGCTTTCGCAAGAGGTAAACATTCAAATCAGAAACCTTTGTAACCTTTGCGAAAGTGAAATTGGTTGTAGTATGTGTGTTTTGCGTAAATTTCACTGTAAAATTTTTCGCGGCAATTTATTCTGACAAATTAATGCTAGCAAGTTGCCAACAGCAGTTGCTCCGTGTGAGATGCCACGCAGGCATAGCTATTACAAGGTTCAGATCAATCTAAAATTTCTGCACAGTGCACAAACTGCACACAGGTTCGGTTCATGCATTCGGATATCGTAGCGGCAATAACTTAAATCTTTATAGAAGGCAAAGAGCTTCGAAACTAAGACAATGAAGGTTAGAAAATATTTTCGTGGTAGTGGAAGAGTGCTTGCTTTTGTGTTTATTGCCTCTGTCATATGGCTCCTGTTTGACATGGCAGCTCTAAGGATTTCAATTAATGATGTAAATAGTCACCTTTTGAAAGAGATTATCGTGAAACAAAGAGATGCAGCCAAACAACAGGCCACTAAACGAACAAATTTAGTGAACAGAATAGGTTTCAAACACCCGGTCAAAAAAGTTGATGTAGAGTTAGAAACAGACCTAAAATTTGCAAATAAACATCCCAAGATTCTAAACGATGTCAATTATAAGCAAGCAAAGTCTGACCAAGAAATTAATGACAAGAATCCAAATAAACAACTTATATTTAAAGAAGGTGGACTGAAAAATATAAGGGAAGAAAAAGTTGTGCTTGCAAACAATGATGAAAAAGCGAGTAACGAAAGTAAACTCCAAAAGTTGCATGCAAACACCAAAGCACCCATAGGTGCAGTGCCTCAAGTAGTACTCAGAAAGGGACATGATGGAACGGATCTCAGCTTAAGGCAGGATAAGCAGAAATTGCAACATTCAGAGCTAGGAAAAAGTGGTTTGTTGCAAAATTCCAACAAGGAAGTTCCAGCTGAGCAACCAGTTTTGACCAAAGTGCCGTTTGGTGTTCAGGCAGAAAAAAAGCAGAACTCCGACAAAAAGCTGGAGCCAATTAAACGAGCCAATGAGAGCATCGCTGATAAGGCTTCTGAGATTCTAAACAAAGTCGGTGATCACTTGCAACTTGAAAAACAAAACAGTCCGTCCAAAGAAAAAGCACAAGAACCAAAAATTCTTAACCCTGAAAAAGAGCACTTAAAGGGAAAAGATAACATGGTGAACCTTGTAGAAAAACAGAATAATGCAGTTAACAAGAGTGACCCTGACAGACCGGATCAAAAAGCACAACCAACAATGAAAGAATTGATTCCACCGAGAGTGGAAATCAAAGCAAACTCCTCAAGTGTGCGGAAGTCAGGCATGCACAAAGTGATGCATATGGACGTGACCCAAAGTCCGCGAGACAAAGGCGCAGTCGGGCAGTTTGGACTGGCTGCTGTCGTACCGAAGGACAAACAGGAGGAGATGCGCGGCCGGTGGAACGAGGGCCACTTCAACGTCTACCTGAGTGAGCAGATTCCTGTGGACAGGGCCATACCAGATACCAGGCCTCAGATGTGAGTTTGACATTGGGGTCATGAGGTCATTAAGGCTGAGCAGAAAGGGGAGGGCAGCACTTCATAACGGCCCTGTGGTATGAACCATTTTCAGGTGCTCGGAAAGCCTGGTTCATGACAACCTGCCCACAACCAGTGTGATCTTCTGTTTTGTGGACGAGGTGTGGTCCACCCTGCTGAGGTCCGTGCACAGTGTTCTCAATCGCTCCCCACCGCACCTTCTCAAAGAAATCATTCTGGTGGATGACTTCAGCACCAAAGGTAATAATTACATGCATTACATCAAATTTTACCATCAAACTCCCAAGTCATATCTACACAAACAGGAAAGCAATAAAGAACTGATAACCAGGAATCAAAACAGTAAATACAATTTTAAGGTAAAAAGATGTGGTGATTGTCTGATGCTTGAAAAGAGTATGATCTGCTTTATAAATAGCATAAAATCTTTTTCCTTTTCTTTACTTTTGATGGGTACTTCCTTCCTTGTTCATAGATTACCTTAAGGACAACCTTGATGTCTACATGTCGCAGTTTCCCAAAGTTCGGATCATCCGACTGAAGAGAGGCAAGGTCTGATCCGGGCCAGACTGGCAGGAGCAGCTGTTGCTGCTGGTAATGCCCCCCTCTCCAACACCAAAACACACACTCCACCATATCTGTACTCTTTGGTTAGAAGAATAAAAATGTCCATTATTAATTATTCATCTTGGTAGAGGTTCTAGAGTGAATTACAATGCCAGCATGGCCTTTAAGAAAGCCTTCTGTCAATCTCATTGTTTAAAAAGTACAATATCATAAACTCTAAGGACAACAACACTAGTACAATGGAGTGACTATAAGAGCTATAAAAACATGTCACACCCACAGTTTCACAGTCTCTAATGCTGGAATATTTCATTATGTCAAATTTCAAATGGAGTATTGTGATATCAAGTGGAAGGTTCAGCATATGTGTACGTTATGACATCTGTCCGACAAGACATACTTGCTTTGCTGGTTCTTCAGTGGCAAGTTTAGCTTGTTTGCAAATGTTATGAGGCACAATGATGTGTACTTATGCTCTGCTGATGTGGATTGTTTACTTAAGGGCCTATGTCTGCAAATGAATTCTGTTATCTGTGAGTACTGTACACATGCTACTGGTATTCTTAGCCGTGTACTCTGTTGATCGTATATTGCTCTTTTCAGTGTCTTTTAATTGATATTTTAATATGAATGACTGAGAAAGACATGGACAGTAATAAGAAGCAAGAGCCTTTAAAGAGCTCCTCTCTCTCTCTCTCTCTCTCTCTCTCTCTCTCTCTCTCTCTCTCTCTCTCTCTCTCTCTCTCTCTCTCCTCTCCCTCTCCCTGTCTCTCACTCTCTCTCTCTCTCTCCCTCTCCTTCCTTCCCTCCCTCCTTCCCCAGGTGAAGTTTTAACTTTCCTGGACTCACACATTGAGTGCAATGTGGGCTGGCTGGAGCCACTGTTGGAGAGAGTGTACATGGACAGGAGAAAAGTAGCCTGTCCTGTTATTGAAGTCATTAGTGACAAGGATATGAGGTAATTACCCTGTAACATTACAACTGATGGGAGGAATTGCAAAGGATTTCTTTGTCTTCTTTTCTCCATATTCTCCAGTTTTTCCAAGTTTTTAACTCCAAAATATGAAATAAGTTTCAAACTATAGTTTCAAGCAGTTGTTTTCTCAACAGCATTTTTTTTGTATTATTGGCATCTGTTTTGGGTGAAATTTCCAACCTCAGTTCAGTTTAGGAAGCAAGTGACTGAATGTTCAAATCCCTGCTGGGCCATTATTGACTAGGCATTGGTGAGGGAAAAATTAGCTCGTCCTCGCCAGGGAAAAATAGGGGTTAAGGTGGTTTGGTTTGTTAGTTTCTCTCTAGCAGCCAGTCCTGGTTCTCCAGGTGCCTGCTGATGCTGAGTATATGCTGTCATAGGTGGTACATGATTGGTTGAGCATCTGCAGTGTGATTGGTGGAGTATGTGCAGTGTGGAAAGCAGTATGGGTTTGGCGTCATGTGAATCGGAGGAATAGTGTGTCATGACTGCCTCCTCCTGAATCCGCAGCAGAGGGCTGATATGTGAGGCCAAACTTTTCGGCTGTACTTAGCTGAGAAAATGGCAAAAAGAAAAAAAATACCATTTCCAAATTTTATGTATGTCATTGTAACAGCTATCCATTAAATGAATTCCTGGAACAGAGCTGTTGATAAGTTGTAGACTTCAGAATTTCATGTTGAGCGTGACCGGAAAAAAAACTGAATACTGAAGTCTGGCATGTCACAATATGAGTTTAGAGACTTTCGGCTCCTGAGCATTTAAAAATATGGTCATACTGCATTTCAAATAATTACAAGTCTGCATTTTCTCTTCCATAATTTAGGGTAGTTATCCACAAAACTGATTCTTTTATTGGCCTTTGTTGGGTAGAAGTATTTATTTGTGTGCTGGTTTTCTTGTATTTTTTCTCAGTTATGTGTTAGTTGACAATTTCCAAAGAGGCATATTCAAATGGCCCTTGGTTTTTGGTTGGAACACACTCCCTGAGGAAGTGATCAAAAAGAATAAAATGAAGGATTCTGACCCAATCAGGTGAGGCTTAATACCATTTTCTTGTAAGTCATATTGTTTGACCTTTATTAGCATTTTTCAGGGAAAAATAATCAATATCATAACAATCAATATCATGATAATGTTATTGTTATTATTAATAAATATTTACTGAGCTTGAACTGAAATTTGAAGTCAAAAAAACCAGCTTTTCAGAAAAAAAAAATGTACCAAAAACAGCTGTTTTCTGGAATCTGAGTTGCTCACACCACTATTAATTGGTCCATTCTTGTGCTCTTCAGGTGTCCAGTCATGGCTGGAGGACTTTTCTCTATTGATAGGAAATACTTCTATGAACTAGGGACATATGACCCGGGGTTAGAGGTATGGGGAGGAGAAAACATGGAAATCTCTTTTAAGGTGAGCTAGGTGTAAAATGAAACACCAAATGCATGGTATGGTACTGTATGCATCACTGAACAACACATCTTGATATGAAATAAATCCAAACATACAACAATATACAACAATATGATCATGCCAGTGCCAGCTGTGGACAGCAGCCCCAAAAATCAGCATATTATTGGCTTCAATGCGCAGGAAGGTCTCACTGCTCTCTAGCGACCCCCACTGGTTAATCGGGGACCCAATATTTGCCTGCACATGAAGTGTCTTCTTCTGGCTTTCATCTGGGAAAGTTTATCTTGTGAACTGTGGTGAGAAAAGAAGCAGTGGCTGACATCAGGCACTCATGCTTGTCAGTGCTGTCCCAAATGTCCAGTGAGGCTTGCATCAAAGAGTGCAGTTTGTGAATATAATCTGGCATTCCAAACACAAGCACAAGTAGCACAGAGTGAACATAATTTGGCTGGAGCACAGAGTGGGGTTTAAAAAAGTTGAGGCAGTGGATTTTTGGTTAACAGAAGCATAAATGATGACAGATTATGATGAAGCTTATAGGAATGACATTTACCCTGGTGCTCTGTGGAGAACAAACTAAATATTTTACATAAAAATATATTAATATACAGTTTTGTATCCTGTTGTCTCACAGAAAACTACAAGTAAATATACAATAAAAATAAATGCATTTTAAGTTGTTAAGCATACACTATGCACTAGGTCATGTTATCCTACTAATACAATTGATGTAACAGAATTTTTGTTGCATGTCTTGTAAGCAGAGTATACAGTTGTTGTAGCCTAGTTATCTTTTATACCATACAAGAGATGACTGGGTGAATGCTGCTCCACATAACCCCATGTTTGATCCTGTTTTCATTCCAGATTTGGATGTGTGGTGGAGAAATCGAGATAATCCCTTGTTCTAGAGTGGGCCACATCTTTCGAGGTGAGAACCCCTACAAGTTTCCCAAAGACAAGCAGAAGACAGTGGAGCGGAACCTGGCCCGAGTGGCAGAGGTTTGGCTGGACGAGTACAAGGAACTGTTCTATGGTCACGGCTACCACCACCTCCTGGACAAGAACGTCATCGACATTGGCAACCTCACTGACCAGATCAAACTTCGAGAGAAACTCAAATGCAAAAGCTTCAAATGGTACCTGGAGAATGTTTACCCAGAAATGGACGCTCCTCTTGTCAGAGCCCAGGGACTGGTAAGTGTTAAGGTGTTCGTTCTTACCTACTTCAACTGTAGCCATAACATACATCTGCCACTGTGCAAATTGTGCAATAATGTTTGAGGGATCTGCACTGAAAAACCTTGATATAGCAAGCAATGTATACACAAGCTGCTTTGGACCATTGCCCCTCTGATTATTTTGTCATGTGGATAGGCTGGAAGAGAAGGCACAGAGGAACATGACATGTCATTATGGTTTTTAAATAACTCGCTCATATTATCTAACACATCCACTGGTGCATCGAATGAACATGAGAATCAATTCACCAATCACATCACATAAGTCAAATAAATCACTGTAATTTAATGCTTCTTATCCTTTTTCCAAAATGCGACCATGTAATTGACATGTGAGAAAAATATGTCAATTATATACATATTTTGTCCCAGAAAATTGCTTTAGTCATTCCATCAAGGCCATTACCAATACAAAGCTAACACTGTAGTCAGTTAGGCACCTATCATCAACTACACATGAAATGTGATTCTCTTGTACAGTATAATGCTCAGCTGGTGGCAGAGGAGAATGAGAATACCTTTGTTCTTCTCTAAATTCAGTACTTAGGTAACTCAAATAAGGTGCTACTAGTATATTTAATGTTGCTGAAATGCGCAAATATACATCTGTTCCAATGCATATTTAATTTGCGGAGTTCCAAACACAGGACTGCAAAAAGTAAGAATAGAGAATGCCAAATATGTATATGAGCCATGGAATAACATTTGGAAACATTGAAGGCAATGAAGGCAAAGTTTGGCTCTATTTAATCTGTAATTTAATGCCAGGAGAAAGCAGGTGCTACCTTAACTGAAGTACTTTGACAAGACAGCTGGTATTGGTGTTAGTCTACATTTCAGGCCACAGTCTTGAAAATAGAGTTTTTCCCCAGACGTGCCAAAAAACAATTATTATATCTGTCATTAGAGTACTGAAAGTTTTACTTTTAGGATGACCTGGGGCCAGACACAGACAGGAGCTACAGCATTCCTGTAGCTGACATATTAGTTACCATGCAGCATTTTGTAGTTAATTTCAGTGCACAGTGGCAAATGAAACTAATATCTCACTATCTGCATTTTCTTTTATTTCAATCCCAGATGCTAATTAGCACTACCATGAGTCAATGTGTGCCTTAAGATTTCAGCATTGCCTTACTTCTGGATTACAGTGTCTTTATTTTGCAAGAATGTTTTCTTTTTTTGCTTTTGTTTTTGAAAATCACAGGCTGACTCTGTGTGCTGTGTTGCGCACAGAGGTTGACCACAGAGTCTGTGCTCCAAACAAAGACGGAGTTCAGCTCATTGTCTGTTATTGTTGTTTTGGATGTGCACGGCTTTGTTTTCCCGAACAGAGTCATCATTATTCTGAGGGTTCTGTTGTCTTGTGAACAGTCGCTGGTGGTAGCATGCTGAGGTTTGATGCAAAAACGACCTCATCTTTTGTAGGTTTTCAATGTTGGGGCGAGAAAATGTCTGGCTCTGGAGAAAGGTGTCCTTTTCTTCGCCACCTGCGATCTTACCATGCAGGTAAACAAAACCAAGAACCAAATCACGTTGCGCAAATTTGATCCCATCTTCACTTCGAACCTTAATTGAATCTAATCTTGTGGTTTCTGTTAATTTCCTTTACTACCATGTTTTACTGTTGCTGTATTGCCATGTTTTACTGCATTTTAACACAGTTGTTTTTTGGATACAGATTTTGAACTTAAATTGTTCAGCATTCTCATAAAAATGTAAATAAGCATTTCACTATGCAGTCCAAGGAAAGCCTTTGCTTTAATGTTATAAGACCATAAGAAAAAGTATGCTTCTTTTACAATGTGGAAGTGTACATTGCTAGATCAGGACATTCAAATGTGTGTCCTTTTTATGGCTGCTTTTGAAATACGATGCTAATGACTTGCTTGACTCCAGCTGTCCCACTCTTCATTCCCCAGAATCAGCTCTTTAACCACACGTGGATGAGGCATCTCCAGCACCAGCAGACCTGCATCGGCATCCGCGGTCCCAGGGAGAGGGTGACGCTGGAACCATGCGACAACGCTGAGCCCCACCTGCGCTGGCTTCACAAATCACTCATTCTCAGCTCAGCTCTCGTGAGTGTGATGACTGTGTTTATGTCCAAGTGTTTCTGGTACCCAGTACTACACCACATTCAAAGACACTTTCGTCTTGCCTGCTTTCCATCTCAGTTGCACATATACACAATCCATAGTTGTCTGCCTGCCTGCTTGAAACATGGTAGTCTGACCATGTGATGCTGTGACTGATTGAGCTGGCCATATCATGGAAAGGGCAGGTTTACTAAGTATTTTTTCAACCCACTGTTTTCTCAAGGTTTAATTTATGTGTACATACTGAAATTTTCCAGCAATCTGTGAATAATAATAATGGAAAGATGGACTAATTGTTTTCAAGTTGCCCAGGAAGACCGGAAATGAATACTTTAAAAGCCTATGATGTTTGTTCAGTGCAATCAGTACCTATCCAGTAAAAACATCAAGCTAAAAGTAGGTTTTTATGAGTGAGTAAAAAGTTTGTTTTTTGTAATTATAAAAAGTGTTGAAATTGTGTAAAGAGAATATACACACCACAAACATTAATGCTGACATTTTTTCTTATTCTTTTGTTATTCATTATTTTACTTATTCTGAAAAGCCCATTTTAATCAGGTTTTTATGGGTTGGCTCTGCCTATCCTAGATAACCTTGTCTCTGAGGGAATAAATTGTTATGTGTGATTAGATATTGATGCAAGCATTTTATCCAGTCTGGGATACTGAGGACAGCCTCTTCTTTCTGCTGTCACAGGTAGAACACCTCATCACAGAGCAGCTCTCTCAGCGCAACTGTTTGGAAGCTGACACGCTTGGCGAGGGCGTTCACCTGAACGTCTGTAACCCAGGCAACCCATTTCAAAAGTGGCACTTTACGCACTACTACACAAAGTAACCAGGACAACAGACGAAGTCCTTGCCTGAAAAGATTGACGATCTCCCTCCACTCCTCTTGGACTTCCCTCCACAACTAGGGTTATGTAAATGCTGGTATCAATGTGAATATGCATGTGATGGTGTTTTGTATGTAATATTTGTGTAGCATGGTTGTTTGGTGTTGTTTTAGGTTTCCTTCTTAAAATTATTACCAGGGTCAGAATATATGTGCCTGATATTAAAACAGGGTGTAATTAGCGCTAAGGACTGTTTATACTGCTACATTGTGAAACATAGTTTAACTTCATGGACGTAAGTGTGATGTAGTACAATGCACATTGGCAACAATGACATTTAAACTGTGGTTCTGTTCAGCTGGAGCAATAAGGGTAAATATAATTAAGTTATTAATTTGTGGAGTGCTGGATGATTCTGAAAGTTCTGCGGCTGAATTTTAGTGAAGGGAGAAGTTAATTAACGAATCCCATAATGAGTGGAGCTAAGTGTGCACTGTCCATCACTAATAAGTAGACAGATATAACAAGACTTATTCCACTACATTTAAAAAAGCTGAAAAGATGAATTGGCATTTGGCAGCACAAGACTGCACCAACCATTTTAGAGTACTCTGTCTCCCACCACTACAGAGTGCCAAGTGCATCTTGACCCCTGTTAAAGCAGAAACAATAAGAATTAGATTCAGCCTTTTTACACTGCAAACTGTGGGATAACACTAAAGTGAGGATTCGTTTTAAGAAAAAATGACCTTGTGTTTAAAAAGAGGATTTTGTTGTATACATTGTGGGTGGGTGCGGGCCAAAGGCTAGTTGTACAAATGTATAATGGCCTTCACTCCTTACTACAAATGCTTTCTTCTTGCAGCAGTAAAAGGGAAAGTCATATTTGTTTATATGTGATAAATATATCACATATATATAATAGCTTTGTTTCTATCTTGTGTATGCAAGTAGATTTCGATTACGGTATGGTTAAGCTTCTCATGAATTTCTACAATTGGGTTGGAATATGTTTTTCTGATATGTATAAATGGTTACAGGTCCAAAAGGTTGTAATGATATTTTGTTTTTGGTTATTCTGCCTTTTTCTTTCAGGCCTCTTTCTTTTATACTCCTGACTGAATTTGTTATAGTTTAAATCTCAATGGATAATGAGAGTCAAAGTGCCTTAATCACTTTATGGCGTTTCCAAACTTAATTTGCTGTTCTGAGACATTTATAGAATTCATGTGCCAAATTTAGACTGTTGTTCATATATATATATACACTATATATATATATGAAATGACCTGTGCTAAGGATGTGTGGTAATTTTGTTTTGACTTTATTCAGTAGTGAGTACTGTGAAAAATGTTAGCTACATTTTCAGATGTTGGTTTAGTGTTTGTTGATGGTTTTGTGTTTTTGTTTACTCATTTTGAAAGATTTTTTCCTTCGAAGCAGCTTTTTAATTTAAATTGATGAGTTAAAACATTCACCATTTTGTGTAGCGGTAAACTGATGATGCACTTACTGGTGATAGGTCAGCTGATGCCTCTTGCATATGAGTTATGAGCTGTTTAACAGAAGCCTCCATTATTTAACAGCCTGAGATATGACAGTACACTGCCTTTGTATACAACTGACTAGTTTTTCTGTCGTACATGCATCATGTGGTAACTTGATTCCACTGACCTAACATTAGAGGGCACTGTTGTCAAAGTTTAAAATGCTTTTAGCATGTACCTCAGTGCAAACATTTTGGTATTGTTTTCTTCCTGAATGCATCATTACATTGATTCCTCTTCCAGCTTCATGGAAGCTGACAGAATTATTTACACATGTTTCTTTGGTACAGGGTTTTTGTCCTCAAATGAACAATCTTACCATTAACTCATAGTGCTTATTTTCTTGACCAGTTTAATTTATTTAATAAAATCATTATGTCATATTAATTGCATGCATTAAGCTTGTAACTGGTAAACATGCCTTAGGTCATACCACCAGCTGTTTTACATAATACCAAATGGGCTTTTCTCCATGTGGTTCAACTCATACCTGTCTTGAATTAAAGTTAAAAACCATTTATTCTAATATAGTATGTACAATGTAGAATTCTAAAATAATGTTTTTCTATGATTGAGTGTACGGTTCAGATTATTTTGTGTTTTGGACATCCTTTCATGGTCCATGTTTATCATTTTAGTTGACTCAGTCAGTATTCCCATGTAGAAAAAGTAATTCCAGTAATTTGAGGCCACAAAACATTCCCATGCCATCACACTGCCACCCCCATATTGCAGTGTAGGTATGACGTTCTTACAGTGGAATACTGTATTGGTTTCATGCCAGACAAAGAAGGACTTGGGTTTTCCTTGTCTTATTTTATTTAATTATCTGAAACAATTCAGTGAGAAATATGCAATGAAAGAGGAATTTGAGAAGGGGGGAAATAGTTTACACAGCACTATATATTTTTAATTTATTTCACATATGACATGTAAGGAGATTTTGGCTCCTAAAAATTAGATTTGGCCCCCTAATAATTTAGGCTTAGGAGCCAATGGACATTTTGTTGAATGTTCTTTTACAGAGTAGGATTCATTGATGACATGTCGTCCAGGTCCTGAAGCAGGAAGTCATCTCCATTGCTCTCAGAGAGATGCTAGCAGGATGTAGCCACTCCTGGGAGCACTGCAGTGAACACTTTCTCAAACCCTCTTCATTCGGACAACCTTAAAATTCCCTTTGAAGTCATCTTCCAGACTAATAGGTACAAACAACCTTTGTTTTTTTTTTTTAAATCAAGATATTTCTCTGTATTACTACATCCTATAAAAGAATGTGCTAAATTCAATATAAAAACGGCAAAAATGCTGAACATCAGACAGTGAAAATTCTTTCTTGCATAACCTAAGGAAGTTGAGTTTTGAGAAAGGGCAAATATATCATAAAGGCTAAAAGTTCAAAGTATGTGATCTTTATTGTTAAAGTATTTTCATCTTTGAAATAATAAAGTACTTTCAACTTTATTCAGTCCACACATAAATCCATTATGTTTACAATTATATTTTTTTACAATTTGCTGTAAAAAAAGATTTGTGAGGCTAGAATTTTGCATGGATATTCTGAACATGTCCAGGCATGTTTCCATCCCAAGCTATTTAACAACAGTCAATCAAGTGTCAAAACCTCATTGATATTCAACACAACACAAGCCAGCTCAACTCCAGCCATATTCTTGCAGTTCCAATGGCCAATCCCATTTACAAATGAGCAATTTATTTCAAAGTATGTATATTCTTATGGTAGGCCGTATCTGAATAATATTCAAAATGTGATATTTAATGGGATAATTTGTGAAAGTTAAAAAATAAAAGATCAACCTTAAGTCCAACTGAAGATTTATATGTAGGGGAAATTGGTCCTGGTAAAATCTCTTTCCAAACGAGAGTAGATGCATAAAAAATGGATATCATGGGAAAATCAGTTTATCACATTAATATTAATGTGGGATTATGAGTAAATGATTGGGTAAATCATTTTGGGATAGTAAATTTGATTGAGTTTTTCATACATGTCAGTGGGATATGTAACCCCACAAAACTTGAAAGTGGTTAGTCATATGTTGTTGGTGCAAAATTGGATTTTCCACACATTTTACTCAGACCTTTCATAAAAGAATGTATGTTTATTATATTATAACATGGTTTACTTATGATACCGGACCTAACCCTACATGACCACTCTGTGCTGGACTACCAGGCAGTGCTGTGTACAGATGTACTTTGTTGTACTTTGTTTTTACTCAATCAATTGCATTTGCTACTTGCCATTTTCCAAGTGCTTCCTTGACTGGTTTTTGTAAATAATTATTAGCATACAAATTATTAATTTCCTTTTACATATCCAAACCAAACAGATATATAAACCTAGAGATTTAGAAGTTGAATTACACAGTCACCCTTTCCAACCAGTGTCAGTCCCGTTGGGAACATATTTAGTGTGATACAACTGCTTTCAGAAGGAAAAAGACATATTAGAACAAACATTTTTGTTTCCTTAACTAGACAAGTGAGAACATTACATTATATTGAAGCAACCACTCCATAACATGAAAAATTAGATTGTATCTGTTTACATGTGTTTTGCTCCCTTTGTTCATTTTCCAGGTTAGGATATTGTTATATTTTTAGTCAAAAAGTGGCATTTGTCTCCAAAATATGGGTTTATAGGTCATAATAGATGACCTACATATGTATGACCTAAGAGCTGGCAATATATGCATTTTTATGTAAAATGGTAAATTCCATGTTGTAAACAGTAAGATCAACTAACAGTAAGCAACATGAAGATGGCATTTACTTTTGTCAGTGTGTGAAAATCATTAACAGTGAACATGAAAAAATATTAATCCTGTGAAGGGATAAAAGCTCACAAAACTACATAGCAGTGCAGTATTATTCCAGTCTGTGCCATGACAGTTTTTATTGATTTGACATGAAGCACTCTCCTCTCTGGTTACTGGCTGGTGAAGGCCACACAACTCGCCCACGTGACCAAATCTGTGACTTGTTTTTTCACAACTGCATCATGGACTCAAACTCGTCGATCCTTTGTTTGGTGTTTCCTTTCCTGATCTTGCGGTAGGAGACGGTGTCATACTTGGAGCCACTGTGGTGGCTTATGGACGACTTGCATGTGCCCCCTGGAGTTGTCTCCCCAGAGGAGCACCTTGGGCTGTCTCCATGGGAACCCTGAGAGCCTTCCAGGCTGTTGGCTTGCTGTGTGCCTTCGGCCACATCTTCTTCCTCCTCATCGTAATCTTCGAGCTCATCCTCGAGCTCCTCACCCGGCCCTTGGACTGGAGTCTTCTCTTCCCCGTTCACCTGAGTCCTGTCCTTCTCAGGCACAAGGAGTGGGGTGCTCGTTGATGTCACTTCCTGTGCTGTTTTCTCCATTACTGTCACTTCCTCTACCCCTGATACAGAGGCTGCAGTATAACAGAGTTGACAGGGTAGCAGTGTTAGGTTGTTATAACAATCAGCCTCCAGTTCTCAAAACAAGTCACCATTTAAAGTGCTTTCTGCAGAGGTCATGAAAAAAAATCACTTCTACTGCGGCATAACAGGAAAAATATGTGTGTGCTGTCTGATAGCCTCTCTGTGAACTGGACAATAGTTGTCAGGAGAGGGGTATCAAACTTGTGGAATTTTAATTTGGATTAATGAAGGCTTGATTCCAAGGCAATCTGCAGTACAGCATTCATAATTTGTTTCAAACAATAACTGTGGTTATGTACAGTAAGGCGCCATTGTAGTACAATGCACTATGAAGCCACTAATTAAACATTATTATTATTATTATTATTGTTGTTATTGTTGTTGTTGTCATGTATTAATATACTGCAATATATCATATCCGAAATGCAGATCACATAGGAGTCAAAGCATAAACAATTATATATCTGAATAGGGAGTTGGCTATATGCCATCCTTTAATTATCTTCCTGACTGGAATATATTATATAGATTATATAATGGTAAGGTTTTGTACTTTCTCAAATGCTAAACATGTCAATAGTATAATATACATGTGCAGTAAGTGTATGAAGATATACAGTCTACTTGAATCTTCCTGAAAGATTAGGATTTGTTAAGATTTTCGTTAACAAAGCTAGGTTAACAAACAAAAAGTAGGATTGTTGTAATATCTACATCAGTATGACCTGTGGAGTCAACTGTTGCACAAAGGCTTTTTTGTTAGAGAAAGCAAACACTTTGTCACTTCAAAATATTATAGCAATTGACTATCAGCCTTTTTAACACATTTTGTAAGAGCATAAGAAAAAGCTTACCTTTTTGTCTGTTTCTTTCTAGTTCCAGTGAGCAATCTGAGCTTTTAGCTTCTCCTGAGTTTTGAGCAATGGGGTTGCCTGGGCCCTCCAGGGGTTTAGTCTGAAGCACTGAGCAAACCAGATTCAGTGGTGTATCATTCTTAGACTTTGCAGCCTCGCTCTGGTCTGTACGCAGGGAAACAAGGGAGTCCGCGCGGTCGTTGCTGGCACCAAGCACTCTGGTCTCCAACTGAGAAAGGCTGGGGTCGCTGGCAGGCATTGTGGCAGCCTTACTGGTGCCTGCATCATTAGGACCCAGCGATGGTGAGGCCGTGCCAGGGCAGGAAAGGAGGTCAGGAGCCTTCCTGCCCTCCACGCCGATGCCAGGGCCGAGCAGCGCACCTTCCTGTCTCTGCGCAAACACTGTGTCATCATCATTCTCCACAGCGCTGGCAGCTCCTACCTTTTCTGGCAGGTCCTGGATGTCCCCTCCTCCTTCACCAAAGGTCTCCACAACTCCAGTCACTGGTGCACCTCCTCTCAGGTCCACAAGGGTTGCATCAGTCCCCTCAGCCATCTCTGTGGCAGTTGACCAAAAAATATGTATCCAGTGGACCCCAATTTCCTGCTTCTTGCTTTTATTTGTTGTTGCTCTTGTTGTTTTCTTTGTCTATGAGGATTAATATGTCGATTTGATACCCTCAGTTGAATATCCTTTTTTCAAATCCTGGAGTGGCTGGTTGGAAAAAAAAATCAAGTCAATGTTTGCCTAGTCTGCCAAAGCTCACTGCCATTCTGGCTGACCAATCGAAACAATTTAATTGGATGCAATTATACCGTTGAACAACGAGAGAAGGGACCATCTTGCATTCTGATAAACAAGCAGTGTGAGAGGCTGGCAGTCCTTTGTGCCTGTTCGCGATGTAATGCTTTAAGCACATCGGACTGCTGCAGAACAGAAGTATTGTGTTTGGGTGATAAATACCCTTTTGTTCGATCGCTCCAACAATAACAAGTGTTTGTGCTAATTCTTTAATCTTTCCTAAGTAACCACCTTCCCCTGACACATTATGTGGCCACATTAACATTCCCTTGCAGGTTTATTGATTCTGCAATGTTGATATATAGTGATTATGAATGTGAAAACTGAAATCCACCATATACATTGGGACTGTGTCACATGGATGAAGGGGCATTGACTGTTGAATATGATTCTGCAATTTAGAGTTTTCTACATCTGACCTGGTTCCCCATTGTGGGGTCACAGTTGATGAGTTTATGTTAATATTCAGTGTATATAACAATATAAGGATATGCAGAATATCATACAGTACAAGAATATGATACAAAGATTTATTTACTCTGGTAATTAAAGGCTTATGCACTGATAATAAATTATCAGATAAATGAATACTAATTACTATTACTACATTACTGGATTTTAATATGGTGCAGTGAAGAGGCATTTCCCACATTACTGCTGTGTTTGACTATTGGTATAAGCACCTATTAGTTCATCAATAATGAAAAAATCTGTATACCAAAATGGCTCCTGTTGTTTGGAGCCCCAACACAGGTTCAAAGGATCCACTCACCACATATGACAAGTATGCAGGGTACAGGTAAGCTGACTACTACTGACCTCCCCCTCCCTCCTTTTCCCCCACACCTGGCAGCTCCTCTCCATGCCCCTCGCGCCGTGAGAGCTCGGTGCCAGGACAGAGAGGCTTCCCCACACTGCACGCCATACCACTGCAGGTAAGTGGCCCATGCGCAAATTTAACACATAACTCATAACATGAGCACACTTTTGATTCCCATGTCTGCCCTCTCTTCACAAGCAGGACCCTTCTCAGCTGCCCAAGTAGGAGAACACTGCACCCACGACACACAGAGGCTGTTACACACAGAGGCTGTTACACACAGAGGCTGTTACACACAGACGCTGTTACACACAGAGGCTGTTACACACAGAGGCTGTTACACACAGAGGCTGTTACACACAGAGGCTGTTACACACAGACGCTGTTACACACAGAGGCTGTTACATACAGAGGCTGTTACACACAGACGCTGTTACACACAGAGGCTGTTACACACAGAGGCTGTTACACACAGAGGCTGTTACACACAGACGCTGTTACACACAGAGGCTGTTACACACAGACGCTGTTACACACAGAGGCTGTTACACACAGAGGCTGTAACACACAGAGGCTGTTACACAAAGAGGCTGTTACACACAGACGCTGTTACACACAGACGCTGTTACACACAGAGGCTGTTACACAAAGAGGCCCCCTCTTTCTGTCCGCCACAGGGTCCTCTCAGCAGTGGTCTCTTCGCACAGCAGTCGCTCTGTCATGGTTGTCTGTCTGTCGCAAAAAAGGACAAACATTGATTTCTTCCTGGATATTGAGGATGTTGTGACAGCTTTAGCTAGCCAAAAGTCAAGGAATAAGTTGTTCCAGTGTAAGACAGTGTAATTTCTATAATGCTGATAGTATTTGCATTACCTAATTTAATTGGTGATGATTTGTCTGTGCCTTTGCTTTCGTTAGTGAATATGAGTGGGTCGCACCACATGTGGTTGCAATGAGTTCCAACCACCGGCCTGTCATGGTTGTCTGTCTGTCGCAATATGCCTGTCCATGTGTGGTTGCTTGAATGTGCCACTATGTGGGGCAGCTCTAGCCTAGTGGCTAAGGTATGTGATTGGGACCCCTGAGGTTGGCGGTTCAAGTCCCAGTCCAAGAACACCATTGCTGTTGGGCCCTTGAGCAAGGCCCTTAACCCCACATTGCTCCCAGTGGAGATTGGCCCTTGGTTAGTCTAATCAACTGTAAGTCACATTGGATAAAAGCATCAGCTAAATGACAGTAATGTAATGAAGCAAATGGTATAATTTTATTTTTAGCATCTGGCTACAGTGTAAGTTATTATGGCAGAGTCATTAGTTAAAATGATGCTGATTCATATCTCTCAGTATAATATATGATGAGCGATAATAATCAGCACCACTTAGACTAAAAGATCCTCTCTGCATGCTTGTGCAAAATATGCTGATTCTTGTCTCTGAATGTCAATAATGTCGACGTTACCATTTTTGCTCAAGTCAGTTGTCAGACGAAACTTATGCAGAATTTATGAGGCCTTTATTTCAATGCCCTCTGAAGCTGCTGCGGTCATATACCCTGGAGAAGCCTGTAGCCTAGTGGTTGAGGTGCTTGCCTGGGACCTGAATGGTTGGTGATTTAAAGAGACCCAGTGTAGCAGCAATAAGGTAAGTGCCATTGTTATGCCCTTGAATAAGCCCCTTGACCCCACATTTTTCCCAGGGTGGATTGGTTTGTCTATTCACCTGCAAATCGCTTCGTATGAAAGTATCATCAAATTATTATAATGTAAATACCTTGACTTTGACAAATTGTTGCCGTGTGCTGCTGTGAGTAATTAGAGAATTGGCTCTTCTGACAAGAGCAAAAAGAAACACTTTGAAATACTGAATCTGCTCAGAATGGAAAAAATAGGAAGAAAATTCATTTTCACCCTGAGTAAAATTTTAAAAAGTTTCTCTGAGGTTGTACAGATCACTGTTTGATGCATGCCATGCTGTCTTTGGTTCTGTCTGACCTACATTTAGAGAATTGTGGTATATAGATTGTGGTTTCACCGTTCAGTCATGTAACATTATTAGAGTACTTATGAAAACTATGAATTCTGGGTTTATAACAAAATGAACAGTTCATTCCTGTTGGAAATGATACTTGTGCTCTGCATGTTATGTGCAATTTTTGAAAATGAATTCAATGTTCTACAGGTACTCCCAATGTGGTTCAAGACAGGCCCAAGCCCAGAGCCCTCCAAAGTATACTTTGTAATGTGAAAAACAAGCACAGATGATTCACTGTACAAAAGTTGAAAGACCTGGCCTTGGTGGAGTTAACTGAGCTAATAACACCGCTATCTAATATCAAAGTCAATTGTCAATAATATTTACATGACGACAAGTAAAGATTCTAGTACTCACTGAAACCATCAGAGCACTACAAAGTTCTACACAACTCAGTTGAAGAGTTCTGAAGTCAAATAAACTTTACTTTACAAATACAAAAATATGAATGGTGCAAAGACCCAAAAAATGAGTTATGGAAAAATGATTAAAAACGTGTGCTCTTTTTTTTCTACCCACATCCTGTTTTGAGCGTTTCACATTCTCTGCAGTATAAAGATCTACTATGCTATGCCACTTTTGGTGTGAGTCAAAATTTTATTTCTCTTTTTCTTTTTTTTGCAAAACATCTCACACCTTGTGCAGGAGATAAAGTGGAAGTGATTCATGTTCACTGTGCAAATGAATTTGGGGGCCATTCCACAATGAAACCAAAAGCCATCATTAAAAAAAACAAATCAATTCAATTAAATGGATTTTTAAGGCAAACAATTCTTGGGGCTGTAGTTACCAGTTACATTAATTATAACAGAGTTTAAACTGAACTTACAATCAAGGCAAAAGATGCAGAAAAAGACTCCCAAAGGTTTCAAAAGACTCCCAAACAAGTCCTGAAAAAGGGCCTGATAAAATACGAATGAAATTAACTTATAACCCCACAAAATGACAACACTCAACAGACCATTTCAGACATTCATAAAATCTAATACAATAATACAAGGCAAAGTTATATTCCCTAAGATTATGATCAGTTGAACACATCCCTGTGTGCAATACTTACATGGATAATGCAATGGAAATAAGTTTTGTGTATGCACAAGAATTGTAAGGCTTTTGCCAGCATTAAATAATGTTCATTGCTGGTAAATAGCACTTAACAAAAATTCAGCAATGTTTGTTTCAATGAATACTGCTGGCCTTTTCTTCCCATCATCTTTGTTATGAGGTGAATCATTATACTGACCATACAGTATATGATTTCTCAGACTTTAGTCCGCAGTAATGCTTGAGTGACGCTCCAAGAATGAGTCAGGTTTCAGTTTGTGGAAAAAACCAAAGGATCTGTCCAACGCTGGGTCATTGGTTCTCATCCTCCTCTACTGAGCGGTTAAGTCCTGGGATGAATTTCATGAAGCGTTTCCTGACGCTCCCGTGCCAAGCTCTCCGTGGGAGGGTCCGATACAGAGAGGGGGATCCACTGGCGCTGCCTGGGCTGTTGCAAGGTGTTTGGCCACTGGAGCTAAAGTCATCGGAGAAGAAGCAGTCCTCACCAGCAGCGGAGGCATGGAAAGGGCTGACAGGACTCATGTCCTCAGATACACGGGATAGACGGGCAATATCCTCACTGTCCATCGTCATCGTGCTCCTGCAGCTGCTGACACTGGAGAGACGGTCACTGCCCCGTCCCATGGGTGAGCCGAGAGGCACGGGTGAGTCCAGGTTGGGGAGAGGTGGGCAGTCATTCAGGTTTCCTGAAGAAAAAAAACAATTCTTAAATCAATTTCCAATAACAACAGCAATAAAACCAATATAAATATTTACCAAATTAACATTTTTTGACCTAAGCTATTCATCAATTCAATTACTAAATGACAAGCCTCATTTGTCAAGCAAATAATGTTACAGTATTATGAGCTTGACGTAGGTGACACTAATGTGAGGTAAGTCTTCTCAGATCTAGGGGAAGTGCTTCAATAGCAAACACATGGGTAGCTGTTACTGCTGTCAAATTAAGATTTTTTTTTTTTATGTGGGGCCCTAAATGGAAGTGCTCTTTCAAGCCAATGGAAACAAAGCCTGCTGGAAACTTATATCACACATTGTAGTTTTGCCAACTAGTCAGATATTTCGTAATGTTAGCAAGTTTTCCATCTCTAACTATCATCCAACTATTTTTGGAGAAATCCATAGTCTGACAAATTAGCTGTGACACTGAGTGTCTTGGACGTCTTGGTAGTGTCATTGCTTTGATGTTTATATATCATATTCCAATAAGCATCTGTTGACACACACACACATCTGACCCAAATAGTCTTTTCTGATCCAGTGTTATTTAGATATTAACCTATTATTGCCAATAAATACATGAAAACCAACTTGAATACATGTCTGACTTGTGTCTCCTCAAGGCTTGCCATACACATGCAATTGACATGTATGTAATAAGTGAATGAGTGTCATTTCCCCCCAAAAAAGGTTTTCTGGAAAACTGTTCCCACGGTCAGCCAAAGTTTGCGGGATCAATTCTGACATACAGTGCAAGTAGAAACTACTGTCCACTATAACTAAAAAGGAGCTGTGAAAATTAGATGAAAAAATAAGCACTGGGGGTTTTTACAAGAGAAAAAAAAAACCTCACCCCGGATAAGGCGTTGTTCCTGTAAAGTTAATGCTCGCAGCTCCACCAGCTTTTCTCGCAAACTTTGCTGTGAGGGGAAAGATTGTGTTAGCTTATGGTCTGGAGGGCTGTGCAGGACAAGCAATATTTTCATCTGACTCAATGGCTTTGTTTCTCAGAAACAGTCACACATTATCTAGTGTACATTGCCGAGAATAACGATGTCCAGGAATTAAATTAAAGGGTATGTGATAAACTCAAAGCCACACACGTACAAGGTTAACTAACACCAAGGGGACTTTACATATGTCTGCAGCATCCTTCAATATCTTTTAAAAATCTTTAATCATTATCTCAAATCTAAACTGAATGTACTCTTTCTGGTATTTCAGTCTAGGTACATTTTACACCATAATGAGGTACTGAATGCATCGCTTTACATTTGGGTTAATTTCACGACAGAGATAAAGCTGCATATGTACCTAGCAGCATATCTTTCCATTTTAAATTAGGGTTAACCCTATGTTGTCATGTAGTGCTGTGTGTTGTCTGTCCATCTAGTGTTGTTTTTAATCCAACCTGCAGTTCACAGTGAAATGAGTGTGAGTCTTAATCTCTTAATGAAAACAGTTAGGGAGAAAAATGTGCAACTGAGAATGACAGACAGACAAAGGGAGTAGGAGCTATACCTTCAGCGCTGTCAGCTTTTTTTCCAGCTCAATCCTCTTTATCATTATCCCACTCATTGTCTCCATCCTAGAGCGAAGAACTAGGGTGAGTGGTGTCATCAACAGTTGTGATAAGTCATTATAATACACAATGTTACCGTAAGATATGAAGGCTTATTTGACTACTGGGTTATTGTATTAGAACCAACAGATTAATGAACTGCTGTTAGGTGGGTGTTGCATTAATTGGCTCACTTACTAATCATGCAAACAACATACAAAAATATGCAGGAAAAACATTTTAAATAAATTTCTCTGTTTTAACATCTTTTGAAATTAGGGCAAAAAGTCTGTGGACCTACATTAATAAGTTGTTGGATTTCTGAATGAGGTCTACAATGTGTTGGTGAGATGAGCCCTCTGTACAGATGCCATTGACTGTGACAATCACGTCACCTGGTAAGGAAGCAAAAGAATGGTTACCGTGCAACCCAGTGCACCAAGAGAAGCATTTCATAATAGACTCTGGTCATGAACCCCACCAAAGCAAGCCTAAGATGAAAATGGCAAGAAACGACTCCAAATGTGAAAAAGAAAAGTAGAGCACTTTGGAAGGTCAACTCTTAAAGGGGGGCATCTTCCTTTTAGCCAGCTGAAAATGGGAGTTTAAAATGACCAAAATTCTTAACCTGTAAATTTGGTTTCTAAACCTAAAAACAATTATGTGAGTATCGGGGAAACTTAGCCAGCAGCAAGAAAACCAAGGCCAGGAAGGATGTGGAAACATTGGTGCTCACCTGTGGTGAGGCCTGCGTTCTCTGCAGGGCTGTGTTCCTGTACCTTACTCACGAATGTGCACATTTCTAGTGTGTTGTTGTCCTTCTGCAGAAGACCATACGTCTGCCAATATAATAGATATCTGTTAGACAGGTACCAGTACTCATTCACTGATCCATCCTTCACCATACCAAGCCATAAACAGAAGGGAATGGCATTCCTTTCAGCATAAACTGCACCATAAACAGGAATGCACATGGAGAACAGGCCAGGCTGTTTTATAGATAACTGTATATCAGCTGTGATGTACCACTAATAGACCAGTTTAGGTCACTTCTGATAAAACATCAGCTTCTGTTGTGCAAACAGCCAAATGCACTTCCAACACAAAGAATAGATCTGGAGGAATTCAGTATACATAATAAGATATTATAGGTCCATAATCAGATGCTACAAAACCCTCACCTGAATCTCAAATCCAAACACTTCATTGTCTTGCTTCTCCAAAATAACCACTATCCTGGGAAACAATGCACAATACATTAGTCAGGTTCATGAATAGCACTGTGAAATTAATTTTTTCCTTTGGAGGCACAACTATCAGTGACTCTCCACTCATATGTTGGACAAATTTTACATATTCTACTGAATAAGAAGTAATATTCTGACCTGAAATATCACAGCAGACTCAAGAACTACAGCCTTGCTGAAGACTTAACACAGGGGTGTCAAACTCCAGTCCTGGAGGGCCACAGTGTCTGCGGGTTTTTGTTTTTTCCTGTCGATTGGCAGCCATTTTAGGCCTTGAAACCAGGTGTGTGGACTCTTTAGCCAACCAGTGATTTTAATTAATCAATTAAGTGCTAAAACACACCAAAAACCAGCTACCACTGTGGCCCTCCAGGACTTGAGTTTGACACCCCTGACTTAACATGTATTTCAGAAGAATTTTATAAATCAGCATTCCAGGAGGAATTTGACAGCCAACAATCACAATCACACTGAAATGAGTCAAAATTTAGAATTTTTACCTCTGTTGGTCAGTATAATCCAGCAGGGAATTTGACCAAGAATTGGTGGCCTGAACAGGAATGAGAAGAAATTTACAAAAGGATACCACAAACTTTACTTTCATCCCAGAGATCCACTTCTGGTTTTGGTGCTGAGACTGGTGGGTGGAGCTTCCTCAGTTGTTTAACAGCAGGAGCTGATTAAACTGGGCCACCTGTGACTAATCAGCCATGGGGTGCACTGACACACCTCTTTGCAGTGTGATTCTCAGTTGGGAATTAGGAGGTCAGGAGCTTGCTTATGGTAATTTGGTATTGCTCAGAGAATTTATTGAACTGAGTCAGCATTGGGGATTTTAAGTTCATATGAGAACTGCTCCAACGTGGGTCATTTTCATTCTTTGGAAGAGGACACCAAATTGGGATGATTTTTAGTTGTGTAAAGGAAAAACTAGCATGATCATTTTGAGTTAAGACAACCATTTATTATATTAATTAATACAATGAACTATTACCATGTCCTCTCTTTTCCCCCTTTTTGTGTTGTGAGCTGTATTTCAGTTTAGTTTTCTCCATTAACTTCCCACACCATAATGGAGACTTGTAGAACCCCTTCATGCTCACTTCCAATTATAGTGCTTGGCTGCATTCCAATACTTTTTCTCGTCTCCTCCTTTCCTCCTCTCCTTTCCTACCCCGGAAATATGCCGGAAATATGTGGAGGAAAGGAGGGGAGGAAACGAGTGGAGGAAAGGAGGAGATGAATCGAAAACTGGAAGAGCTAATCCAATTTGCCCGACATCAAAGTCGACGTCGGCTATTCATGAAGTAATAATTTCGACTGACTCTGAGGATACCAAAGCCAATCAAAATATTCTGTGGGATGGTCTTTTAATCTGACTGGTCGTGAGCACAATGAGGTCACCCAGAAATCTGAAAAGACTTCTGCGGAAGGATACATTGATGTATCCTCTGTTTGGAGGAAACAAGAAAGGAGGAAAGGAGGAGGCGAGATTTCACTTTGGAACAGTGGAGGAAAGGAGGACACATAATCAGCTTCCAGGGCACGGAGGAAAGGAGGAGACGAATTTGAGTATTGAGTATTTTTTGTTACCTCCCAGTAGAGCACTCGCTCTTGGTGAGAGTGGGAATGTAACAACTGGGCTCCCATCCTGGATTTATCCTGCCCATACCAAGCTATACCCATTCTCAGTCAAGGTTTGCATCAGATTCCATTTAACTGTTTTTTTACAAACATAAGACCAAATGCAAGTGGAAAAGGGTGTTGACCTTTTCATGAAGTTTTTACAGCTTTCAGTGAGCCAAACACATTTATAGAACAAGTTTATTTAAACTTCCACTGAAAAAGTCTGTGCAAATCAAAACTTCACAAGAACTCTGAAAAACCGTCTTTAGTGCTTGCTTTATATTGTTTATATGTAGTGAAACTCATAATGAAACTAAAAGATTTACAAATGCAAAATTATTTGAAGATGTGATAAAATCAATGCAAACAGTAACTGCACATTTTGATAATTTAAATGTACTAATTTAAAAGCACTGAATCCAAAGATATTAGATAACAGCATAACATTCGTTCACCTGTTTCCGTCCTCTTGGCAAAGCTCCAAAGCTTGTATCTACATTCTGAAGGTGCTTGCTGTTGCCCTCCTTGTTGAAGGAACATCTCTGCCATGGACTTCCCTTGTTCCTGAGGGAACTTTCTCGACTGCTAGTTCCATGGCTGTTTTGTCTAAAAAACCCCTTCAGACTCATTGCTGAAATCAACTACCTACACTTGGCATGTCAGAGTATTGCATGACTTGTTAGACCCAGCCCAAGGCTTCATTCACGTATTTAGCTTGTCAAAAACGGAAACCCAAACCATGTGACTTATGTGATCTTCCCATTCGCACGTCACACATTCTAACTTGGGTCACCCGCCCAATTTATTTTTTAACATTTCATCTAATTTTTGAAGCTTGGAATCTGAAGTTAGGAATCTACTTTTTTTTTTTCGCTTTTAAATTAGACTTTTGGTGCAGCCTTTGCAGTATCGTTTGTGGTCTCTCAGAAAGCAGATATGTGTCAAAAACACAGCATCTGTTTCCTCCCATATTTTTTTCAAAACAGACAGAAAATGATATGAATAGAACTCCCTGGTTCACCATGCAAAGAGACAATCTTTTAACTCAGCAAAAGAGAGACATACAAAGGAACAAAAAACAGTCATGGAAAACAGGATCAAAAGTCACATCACACATTTCAAAAGCCAAGAACAAAAAGAGTGTCTGTCATATTTACTGTATATTTCAACTAATAATTAGGGCAATAGTTCACCAAAGATGTACATCCATTCTTTTTCAGGACAGCAAAAAAGTAAAAGTCCTGCAAAAATGTTGACTTTATTTACTAATAATGGTGAGTCAATATGTACCATTTACAGATTCCATGTGTTAGGCTATAACATAACATTATGGATCAATTTGACAAATGACTCTGACCGTGGTGTAACAGTACTGCTCCACAGTAAATCTGTCTGCAAACTAAGAATGAAACAGAGCCACAAGTATTTCTAGGAGCCAAACTACAGACAACCGTTGTCTGTGGCTGCAGCCCTCACTTCACTGAAAGAAGTGAAACTATTGCTTTTTCTTCAGCACCTGATTTCTGCTCTGTCTGCAGCTAAAAAAAGAAACTAACTCTGAGCACTACTGAATTTCTTTCTGCTAGTTGCATTTTAAATCCTTCTCAGAATGTATTCTGAATGAAAGGACATGAATCAGCACTGCAAATCTCAAAACCATGTTTGACAATAATTTAAAACTTGAATACTTTTAACTTTTCCCTGTGTGGTCAAAAGGGTGATGCTGTGGTCCTCAAGACATAAGCTTTCCTTTCAATGAAATAAGCAGAGATGTGGATGGTAATAAGATTTTTTAAGTGGTCAGTTAGGATTTAAAATGCGTAAGAGTGGTGGTAGGAGCAGGAGTCTAATGTACACTGTCTGAAGGAGTGGTATACTCTCTCAGGCTCCTCACAACAGTAACATGATATCAGCACCATGCAATGGGAACAAGACTTAAGGACAAGATAACTCTGGGCAACTACAGGCATGGTGATGCCGATTGAGACACCTGATCATTCGTTCAGGACATAATTCATTACTGGAACCTACCCTTACATTTGTTTAGAAGGGAACTGTTTCTTTTTTTGCACTCTGTCAATCTTTAGTGTCCTCACTCTGAAAGGAAATGCCCTTGGTTTCTCAGAAACGTTATCTGGTTAAACCACAAATAACCGTCTAGCCAGATTTTTCCAGCGTTAACCCTAAGGCCCAGTAATGAGGTTTGCTGCTTGTCTTTTAAGAGGCTGAGTCATTCCTGAGGTGCGATCAACCACAGTGACGAAGCATAGCCTAACTTTCACTGTTTAACTGACGATCACTTTAATTGTGAAGCTGGAAGGCAGTTAGTTATGGGAAAACAGGTATACACAAGTAAACACATAGGTCTGCTGACCTACCTCTTTACCAAGCCAAAAATCAGTTCACTCATTTAAAATGATCTTCAGTTATTCTTAACACTAAGGGAATAACATATTGTAACATCCAGCCCTTCAGACTATGTGTCACCTAGTAAGTAAGCTGGAGCCCATCTGACCAACAAGTGCACTGATACATTTCAGTCCAAAATATACATCCCGTTGCATACATTTCCATGCATGTTTTCTGCAGTAAAAATATGTATGCACCAACGCAAAATTACAATGATACTTCAGTAATCCTAACCCCATGCGATAACAAAGTGAAGTCAAATTATGAGTTGAAGAATTTTAATCCTTTGACTGAAACCATTGCTCACATAATTGGCTCATTTATAATTATAGAACACAAAAGTAGGTATGCATACAAAAGTATTTATTTGCTCTCTTGAACAATTAAACATATGTAACCAATGAATAAGTAAATATCAAAATGACCATTTCTGATGAGGCACTTGCACGATCCTGAGAATAAAAAAGGTAGGAAATTGTGACTAGACATGACGGTCTATACATTTATTATGACTGTCTTAAATAAGACATATAAAAATAAAAATGGACTTGATGATATGTGTCAGAGATAGCACAATGCTGTAGCCTATACAACACTGGAAAGGAACTCCTAGACTTATGGAAGCTTACGAATGTTACACCGTTTGGTACAATCGGTAATATTTTTGATGACATATCACTGTGCAATGACATATAATGGTACAACATACCAAACAGTGTTTAAGGTGCACAGCATCTAGTTTTGTAATATCTGCCTATTTTATGCTCTAAAAGTAATTCATTGCATGTACAATGAGTCATATGAATTAAAGACAGGGCAATTGTGCTTAAACAGAGCAGCAACTCCTAAATTCAATCAGAATAATGTATTTGAAAGATACAGTTTACATTAAGGCAATGAATCTGGACAGGATTTTTGAGTCATATTTGGCAATTACGAATATTGTCAAACTACATGAACAGGAAATTCAACAGCATGCTGAATTTCAGGGCCAGGGGAGTACTGACTGAAAGGAAAACCTCATATCTGTAAAAATCTTATATTCAGTAATTTGCATTTCTGCTTATAAGGTTAAAACATTTAGGTTGTTTTCAACCTTGATGCATACATTGTGGTTTGATGTGCTGTTGTTGACTTGGCCACCCACACAGCACTGTTCAGTTCAGAACAGAACAGCACAAAGGCTTGACAACTGCAGACTACATGATGATGCTGAATCGGCTGGGTGGGGGGTGGTGGGGTGGTGAGGGGTGAAGCCACAGTAAAGAAAAAAAGAAGAGAGTCGCATGCCAGAGTTTCTGTGGAAACCAACTGAAACATCTGTTGTGTCTAAGAGGACCTCAGCATGGGAACTCATAGAGCAGTGTTCCTGATGGTGGCTAGATGGCTTGTCTTAATAGACCATGAGTTTCTGACGATTGATTCATCTTATGGTTTAACATTGAGCCTTGACAGATTTTAGTTGATGGGATTGCCGGTTTCGTCATGCAATAGTGAGTCCTTGCCTTCCTGCACCACCTGCACATGAAGCAGTCTCGTCAAAATCAATGACTGTGCTTATGACTAGGCCTGTGAATATGATTGAAATGTTTATATTGGTAGAAAAGTAAAGTTGGATATACAATTTCATAAAAAAAACAATTGATCATGCAGTGTAATATGTGGTCCAGCTGAGCTGCACAATACACAGTTCCAGCACCTTCCATGGGAATAGTATAAGCAGCAGCCTCCCTATAGAATATACACTCCTAGTGCAAATAGGGGAATGAACACCATACTATTAAGTTGGGCTCAATGCCTCATTGGAATGCAAATAGTACTTCACATCTAAACTTAGTACATCATGAAGTACCACTCAAGTCCTCAAGATTTGTCATTAGAGACATTTTTCAGTCCAATGAATTTCAACATAAATGCAAAGGCATACAACAAAGTTTTACTAAATGGGATAATTGGATAACTTTGTACTTTGGCTTGAAATGCAGGTACAGGACCTAACATAGCCATAATCACTAAGTTGCTGCAAAATGAGAGGCTTTTAGGATCAAATCATATTATTTATCATTTATCATGGCAACATCAACATACCACATGACAAATCATGTCTGAAAACAGCAGTGAATTGTTGCTCAGGAGAGTAATTTTTGTGTCAAGTCTAGGTTTGCACTGGATCAGTAATATGTCAGGTTCTGTAAATGACCAGGTAAACCCTGTGGTTCAAATGTTGATCATAATTAAATCTGTGTGAATAAGACTTGACTTATGGAACACCACTGTTACATTCCTTGCAAGAGGACTTAACCAACTTGGTAATTAACCTTCTTTAATTGCATAGTAAATCTCATGCTCTATCAGTTTGTGTCCTCCTGTGAGATAAATAAATTGTATTTCTGCTTAGTGGAAAAACAAACCCTTCCATTTACAAGTTCAATATGATCACGTTGCCCTCTAGTGGTTGCTTCTTCAATTTCAATTAATTCAGGAGGCGATGATGAGAAACACCACCTGAACAGAACTAAGCCCAATACATATAAAATTGATAACATTGTTTTCATGTGTTTTTTAAGGTTACAGCAAAATTGAAAGGTTCAGAGGCCCTCTTTCTGTCGAGTTAGTATATATTTATACACTTAAGTTATAGGTTGTGAGAAACTTGTCCTTGGTGAGACAACAATTGGCCAGCCTCACCGGCGTTCGACACGGGGTAAGCTGGCTAAACTTGTTCAATTGCTGCCATTGCAATAGTGCCCTACCTGTGGCACCCGTAGCAGCACAAACCGACTGTACGTTGACTACGTCTTCCTCTGACGTCACAGGCAGTGTGCAGCTAGTGGTGCAGCCGCAGTGTGAAAAGAAGTGAGAGCGTTGTCATGTGAATTGGAGGGGTCACGTGCTCAACCTCTCCTCCCACAGCTGTCAGGGCAGGTGCTGTGGTGAGGTCAACTAGCTCGGTTGAACATTCAGGTCGGGAAAACTGGGAAAAAATCTGGAAAAAAAAAAAACACAAGGGGCCCTGTTAATCATGATGTTTTTTCCTGATGTTGGGTGAAATATGCCTTTCCAATTTTCCACCATGTAAGTGGTTTCACATGACTTTTTCAGCCATATTTGGTTAACACAGATGATTTCCAATAATTTAAAGTGGAAAAATCAAGAATTTTGGAAAATGAGATTTTTTTTCCAGGTCCGGACCTTAAGTTTTTCGTGATTGTGGGTTAGATATGCTTTTCCCATTTTCTGCCATTTAAGTCATTTCTCATGACTTTTTCTGCCATATTTAGTAAACAAAGATGATATCAATTAGGTTTAAGCAGGAAAATCAAGAACTTTGTGACATGGGATTTTTTTTCATTTGGTAGCACTTTACATTATGAATCAGTAATAACAGGGTAATATCTATATAATTTCAAGGAAATGACTTAATTTCCTGGAAAAGTAATTCATTTTAGTTACCTGTAGTTCCGACAGTACTAAACAATTTCAGGTCAATTTCAAACCTTTCCTTCTTAAGTAAAATTTGAGTATATTTGAGAAGTTCCAATCTGGCTTTTGTCCTCACCATAGCCCTGAGACAGCTCTAGTTAAAGTTGTAAATGACCTGAGACTGAACATGGATGACAATAAACTCTCAATATTAGTACTTTTAGACTTAAGCACTGCATTTGATACAGTTGATCATGACATCCTTATTACAGAATTGTGTTGACCTTTCTGGCTCAGTTTTGGATTGGTTTAGGACTTATCTGTCTGGCAGAGATTTTTTTTTGTCTTCTTTGGTGACCCCTCCTCGGGTAACACTAGCATAAAATGTGGGGCTCCTCAAGGCTCCATTCTGGGACCTGTGTTGTTCAGTCTCTATATGCTGTCACTGGGAAATATCGTCAGAGAACATGGAATTAATTTTTATAGCTATTCCAATGACACACAACTGTATATTTCATTATCACCCAATGACATCAGCCCTATTGATAAACTGGTTCAATGCATTGATTAAATCAACTTTGGGATATCACACATTTTTTCTTGCAGTTGAACAAAGATAAGATAAGGTTTTAATTACTGGAGCAAAGGTCCAGAGAGAGAACTGTGTGCTAACTTAACATCTCTGGCACAAAATGCCAAGCTCCTTGCAAAAAAATCTTGGCGTGCTTGTAGACCCTGAATTGAATTTTGAATCTCACATCAGTAATGTCACTAAAAATTCTTTTTGTCACCTTAGACATATTGTTAAAGTGCAACAGTTTCTCACCTAGGCAGATACTGAGAGACGTATGCATGCTTTTGTCACTAACAGGCTTGATTACTGCAATGCTGTCTTTTCTGGTCTACAACTTATTTTACCGTTTTTGTGCAATTTTTTCCATTTTTGTAGAGGACTCTTATTTTGATAATCTTAACCCGGAAGTTCTTTTCTTATGCTGCAGGCGGAACACAGGTTAGTTGTCTTCAGTCCGCCCTGCGAAGCTGTTCACGTTGCTCCAAAGATATCACTACACACAGCCTAATCAGCATGGCCTACTCAGCTAAAATCGGTCCGTCCATTCTGAATAGCGATTTGGCATGTCTCGGCGCGGAATGCACAAGAATGATGGACTGTGGTGCAGACTACTTGCATCTTGACGTAATGGATGGGTGAGTATTCAGTAAGATCAGTTTAAAATGGTTTTCTTACACCATTCCTGCGAGTTGTCAGACTTGCTTTTGTAACTAACATCAACTGCCAGCAGTAGGCTGCAAGCATATTTCTTTAAGACCCAGATTCAACACCACTGTATGTCAGTGTACAAGTATTCATGTAGCTTTACGTTAAAAACGATTTGGAAATGAAGCGACCGATGCAATGGTGAGGTGCCTGTAGGAAGATGTGGACTTGAATTTCAAACACTGCAGCGTTAAACTAAACTTAGTGTATGACTGGGTCTCATAAAAATTTTCCATCTTTGTAATAAATTCGATAATTTGACACAGGAACCTGTATTGAAAGTTTTTTTTTTTTTGGTCTGGCAAATGGAAGTATTTCCTCGTTAACTAGACAGCTGAAGTTGCCAATGAAACTGTTGATGAGTGAGTCTCATGATCTTTGCAGCCAATTACTGGGTCCCTGCAGACTTGATGTCCTGCAGTCTTCTAATCCCCGATGATTTCTTGCGTTTCTCTCCTGTTTACAAACACAGTAACTAGCCCCTTCTCCAGAGTTATACTCTGACTTCAATTACCTGTAATTTACATGTAGAAATTCAGCAGTTGTGTCTTAAAGTGTACACATACGTTTTGTTAAATGCATATGGCTGTAGAACAATTCTCTTGCGTAAGTGTCATTCTGGCCACATCATTGCATAACTGCTTCTTGTTGTGTAGCTGCAAAACGGAATGCATTTTTTTAAAGACCAACAGCGACACAAAAGGATGCAGCTCAAGCCAGGGATACATAACAGAAACACAAAAACACACAAACACCTTACAAGAATCTCAGAAGTTCAGTTTTAACATCTTTCCTTTTTTTAGAATAGAGAACATTCTTTGGATATAATATTTCATATGAATTTCAAAAATTCAAGAGGCTTCACTAAAACTTCTGAAAAGTTTTTTTTTTTTTTTAAACTCCTGTTCACTCCATGTTTGACTCTTAAGTGCTCTCTGAAACATATTTATTGATTGACTTTAATATAACAGGAGAAGTGAGGGTGAGTCAGAAGTTCAGCTCTCAGTTCTCTATGTACAAAAAACAGCCCTTTCTGTTATGTTTTGTTTTCAGCCATTTTGTACCCAACATCACTTTTGGTCATCCGGTTGTGGAGTGTTTGAGGAATAAGCTGGGTCCAGAGCCTTTTTTTGGTGAGTTTTGCCTGTTCTAATTTGCAAAAAGACTTTCAGTGGAATTCAACTCTGTCAACAGACAATGCCACACAAATACATAAAACATGCACAAAAAGGTTTTAATTATTTCACAGACTTTAATGAGACCTGATTAAGAATCTTTGACTCTGACTCAGAATGCAATTTATACCTGGTCTTGAAATCTGTCATAATTACTGAAACAGTAGAAAGTGCAAACTCTTCCTCGAATTAGGCTCTTTCCAAAGAGCCTCAGAGGTCAGGTCACCACCTCTATCTTGTAGAAAAATCCGGCAGATCCAGTGAAGCAGTGTTGAGTGGATGTGGGACATCAGGCTCATAGTTAGCATGATTTCATAGACCCCATGGAACTCACATTGTAGCTAATTCCAAATGTATTTCCGTAATGAAAGCATGCAACACTCCATGAATTTTCATTTGTTCTCTGACTCTTCCACTAATAACACTGTTGTGAACAACATTGAATTGAATCAGTCTAAACTAGCTGTACATTTGTCATCATTGTGATTTGTTTATTTTTGTATTGAGGAACAAATCAATAAAGTTGATTTTGGGGGTTAATTATTTAAATGTTTAAATATTAAATACTGAAAGTTAGCAAAGTATTTTAGTCCTGGAAAAGACTGACATTGAAATTGAGTCTGTGAAGTAGTTTTGCTATATTGAATCATTTCAGCACGTTAGTCTATTAAATTGTTCAAAGAAAATGGTCAAACTTACTGTTCATTTCGACAGACATGCACATGATGGTGGCCAAGCCAGAGCAGTGGGTTAAGCCAATGGCTGCAGCTGGAGCAAACCAGTACACCTTCCACCTCGAAGCCACCAGCAACATAGGAAATCTCATCAAGGAGATTCGAGAGGCCAGCATGAAGGTCAGCATTGCCTGGAAGTAGCCAGTGATGTACAGAATTTTGACAAGTAATCAAAATTTTACTGTGTATTGCAATATGGTTGTATATTTTCAAAAGTATTACCCATAATATTACATATTTAGAAGAATGCAAAAAAATTATGTACAGTAATGTTCATTATAATTTCCCCTAGTATTCATATTGTTTGCATGATTAGTATTATTTCAATAAGATGTGTTATTTTGTCGTAATATAAATAACTGCTACAGTCTTAAGCTTTGGTCTTTTATTGCTAACTAGCTAAGCTGTACTGTACTTTCCTCCAGTGCAGCTTTCAGTTTGTTTTGGTGCAGAATGTTTCTTTTTTTATTTTTGAAAACACAAATATTTTGAGTTTGACACAAAACATCTGTACTTCTGTGCGTCAATAACAGTCGAATGGATTACCCTTGATAACCAATCACAACCTTAGCTGATCAATCACTGATTCAGACACACATTATTGTTTTATTGTGACTGTTGTAAAGAGGATTTGAAGAGTTTCCCTGTGTGTTGCAGGTTGGCCTGGCCATCAAGCCTAATACCACAGTGGAGGAAATGGCTCCATGGGCAGGACAGGTAGACATGGCCCTAGTGATGACGGTTGAGCCCGGCTTTGGAGGCCAGAAGTTCATGGAGGACATGATGCCCAAGGTGAGAGTCCTGGCCACCAGAATAGGCAGTGCCACTGGTTCTAGAACCACCTATAAAACTATTTGTAGTGCATAGCCTATGACAGTGTTTCTCAAATCTTACAGTCCTCACCCTATCCTCAGCATTATAGATACGCTGAAAGTGAGATAAGTGAAAAGTACCAGAATACTTCTTTTTAAATTGGAACATCTCAAAAACAAACTTTTAAAGGTAGCTTGATCTCTCTACCAATAATATGGTTGCAAGCTGCCACATACAAATCTTCAATGACCAAGTCATATTTGCGGTCAGTACCTCTGGAAGTATGGAATGGTGAGTGAAGCAAACAAAATGCCGCTGCCACAGCATGAGTTCTCAGTCCAAAGCAATACCCTCCACTGACCCCTTTTTATATATGATTTCCTCATTCTTGGCAAATGTTCTGTGGTTTACACTCTGGATGTTGCTTAAAGATGAGGCTAATTTGCTTACCTGTGTCAGATCTGAGGCTGGTATATGGTCTGTTTTTAAGGTGTATAAAGACTTTACCAGTTCCCATCTCTGGTGCTGGTAATGTCTTTGGGGCCCATCCAGAACATTGTGTATGTGTTTTCCTAAACCTGCACTAACCTTTGTGCAAGACATTTGAGTCTATGTACGAGGTGTGGCTACTAAATAATGAGACTACTGCTGTAATTCAATTTTAATGAAGAAAACAAATGCTTTGGTAGCCGTTTTGTTCAATTTCACCAAAAATGTAAAATTGATGCATTGCTAGATTTTGGGGAAAAAAAAAAAAAAAAACATGACTACTTCAAGAGATCCGTAACAGTGAAATGAAGACGCGAATGGATTGAAACTTTCAGGGGTTGTTTATGCTTGCCCATTGGTCAGTGTATACCATGTAGTTCACACATGCGTGCTGTGGTTCACACATGTGTGCTGTGGTTCGACTTACATAAGCCCAGTCTTGTTATTTAATAACCAACACCTCGTATAAAGCATGTAGTGATGAAATATGAGGGTGTGCATTTTGTAAGGCACTCCCTGGAATATGGAAAGTCTGTCCTATAGTCAGTTTCTAAATTTATTTGTTTTATACATATACCTGGTAACAACAAATTGTAGCTGGGTCAATTTTATTTGCCTGAAATCCACTCAGCGAAGAAAGCTGGCATGCAGTTGAGAGAAGTGTGCTTCTCAGTGTAGTACATGTAAATTGAAGGAAGTGTGTCACAGTAGGTGTGCACTCTTCTTTGCTTAGGTAGAGGTGTACAGAGTGGAAAATGAGTGAAAAGTGAGAGAGGCGTCTCACTTGCCGATCCCTCTTCCCTTACCTGTGATTACACTCCGTCTAGAGAGCCAGGAGGCAAGTTTCCGGCTAAGGACTTAGTTGTACTGGTCTTGCTTTTCAGTTTCTTTCAGTAGAGGTAAGCGATTTCAGCACCTCAGACAGGGCAGAGATGAAACACAGGGCAGAACTGCGCTCAAATGGACATAGTTTGTAGTCCTACATATGGCTACATTTATACCAAGTTCTCCCTTGTTTCTCTCTCCAACTGTTGTGTCTTTGCTTCCATACTTACGTTGAGATGCTGAGGTGTCTTCAAGTCTTTAAGTTGAAAAGAGGCACTTTCTGAGTTGCGATGGTTGTCTTCTTCATGTCCTTGATGATCTTACTACTTCCTCGTGGAGCAATAAGAATAGTCTGGGCTAAATAGCACATCATGCTTCAAATTATCCTGTGGATGTTTCTTCATGTCTACAGGTGTCTGTGCAGGTTGCATAGGGACAGGGCTTCAAAATGTGAAACATCTTGTGGTCCCTTACAAGCCTTACCTACAATGTGTACATTTCTCAGGCTCTTGTCACAAGGGCTCTCTGGGTGACAGTATTTTATTTCATAGGCCACTTGCTTTGCAGACACAGGATCAACCCAGGCGCAATACTAGTAACTTCCTGTGACTGATGAGTGAAGTTATGAACAGTTCTCGTGCTTGTTTTCTATTAGAGGAAAATTTCATCACTGAGGGGATGAATCGGAAATGAAGGTGAGAGCATAGTCAAGCTCACAAAGGTAGCCTTCAATGCTTCCATTGAGGCTGACAGGGTCAAATTGTTTAATGTCACCTTCCAAATAAGGGAGAGATTTGAAACAGGAATATTCAGTGACTCAAGATTTTCCAACATGGATTGGGATAGTTTCCACGTTGTTTGGAGGTTTCCATGGTTTTGTTAATACAACGTTAGTATGCAAATTACGTGTGTAATTTTACATTCTGTGTATATAAAACATTAGCCCAGGATTTATAAAGCTATAACATATTTATGTCTCCTGCAGGTGAGTTGGCTTAGGAGTCAGTTTCCATCTCTTGATATTGAAGTGGATGGAGGTGTGGGCCCTGACACCATTCATAAATGTGCAGAGGTGAGTGCGACTGCATCGGCATTTACATGAACTACCAACTTCATTATGAATGTGGTGCTTGGACTGATTCATCAATATTGAATAAATTGTCTTTTGCAGTCAGATGGCACAGTAAATTGGTTAATAATAAAGTGATCTCTTCACTCTCAGGTGGCCTGTCCAGGCTACCTGCACGATTCATTCACTGTTTCAGTCAAAAACAAAAAAACTCCTCCTGATTGAGAGAAATGCTTGCAGAAAGCTGTTAGAATTTATTTGTATGTTTTATACCCAGTGATCAAGCAACATAGGCATAGATTCAGAACATGTATAATTTTTAAATATGCATATTTCTTCTCTGGAAAAGACTTTCTCCATAAAGGATTTGAATAAAATATTCTGTGCTGTAAACCCATTAAACATTTTATTTTAAGTATTTCCATTTGCCTGTGTTCTCTAATTCTACACTATCAAAAATGTGTAGACCCAAAAAGTTTTTTTTTTTATTTATTTATTTTTTTTTGGAAATAAACCAAGCATTAAGGGAAAGCAAAATGATGAATTTTACCTTCATTCAGCCAGCTCACTCCCCCCTCCTCCTGTTCCACAGGCCGGGGCGAACATGATCGTGTCAGGCAGCGCCATCATGAAGAGCGAAGACCCACGCTCTGTCATTGCTTTGCTGAGAAACGTCTGCTCTGAGGCCATTCAGAAGAGGTCACTCGACCGGTGATCGTGCAGCACCTGCTTCTCTGTGTTTTGCCTTGGACAGTGAACTGTGGGCCAGCATCAACCATGCCCTGCACCTGCAAACGGGTGCATTCTCACAACATAAACCAGGCAGGCTGAGATGGTGCAAGACTTCCATCTCCTAATCTCGCCGCACCCTGATGATTACAAAAAATAATGCAAACATTCCACCTGTAAAGAACATTCAAAATTTTGTAATTGCTGAATTTATTGTTGTCAAAGGTTCGATTAAATGCCATGTTCTAATTGGGTATTTGTGTTAACATTGAACATTATGTCTAAAATTATATTATAAAGTTATAACATGCACTAAACAGTCTTGCTGTTAAATGGATTGAACAAGGATATCTTTTTCAAATTTATACCTGTTCTGAACAGTACAGTACAGAATGCTTCACATTCACACAGGAAGCAGGAAAGAAGATTTACAGCTGCACCATGAACGTGTGCTGCTACTTGATGATCCACCTGGAGGCTCCAGTGAAAGTGTCAGCTCCCCTTCATTCTCACCTTAATTCTCAGGTTAAGAAGACAGTCAATATAGATCAAGTAAAATATGAATTGAAAATACAGTGGAAACTCTATTTTGGTTGGGGGATGGTCCAGATTAATGAAATATTTGCATTACTGATAGGAAACATGAAGGCATGTGGAGGGTGGAAGCCAATGTTATTAAAAGTTGGTAACATTTCAATACTGACTTTATATCTTTTTCTAGAAAATCATGACCAGGGTTGGAGAAATCTAGGAATATTTCCACGTTTTGACAATGTTTGGAATTAATAGGAAATTTGTACAAAATATAGTGAATTACTCTAATTGTTTTTGACACATATATACAAAACATTAAAACTGTGTCTATGCCTGCGTTGTCCATGAATTTCTTGTGGACACACTGTATACAATACAAATAATACATTTTCACATATCAAAATATGTATTGTCTTTAAATGACAAAATTAGCTCAATGATAATTTTCACAATGAAAAAAGCCTAATTTCTGGACTCAAATAGTAGGTGTACATTGAATTGGTGGAAATGAAAATTAGCAAACAGGAATAACAAAAGTACATGTAATGAGTCTTTCATACCAAAACTGGTAAATACTAACGATGGTCAACAGACTGAGCTGTAGCATTTGCAGAGCACGTGAGAAATTTACACCCACACAGATAAAGGAGGTCAGTGGAAACTTGGATTGTGTTACGTCTTTTTTTCTATGCTGTCCATAGTAATACAGAAACTCCATGCAGGGCAAACCGGGATGGGGTCGTCATCGTCATCATGCAGATGTTAACTGAAATATGAGTACATCTCTTACTAGGAGCTACCCTATGATAGCCTTTTCTACTGATTATGCTGAGACTCCGAGGAATGAGAAACAATATTATTCTGCGGGGAGCTACTAATTTAGTCGACACCACACAGCACAAATGTGCTTATTATTGCTAAGGATGAACACAAACAGGGCTTAGGAGAGCTGTCACATTACCACTCAACTGCCACTACCCAATATCCCCTTACACTGCTATCTATTATTCATGTTTAGAAAAACAGGTAGAGAGAAGTGACGGCTGGATTCATTTAAACGAGACAGTACTTCTTTTCAGGTGTGTAGCACCATCTATGACACCTGACAGACAAATAAAACTGTCAAAAGAAATTATCCCAGAATGCAGTTGCAGAATTGAGTTCCTGTACCACTGTCAGCAGGGATGTTTGCTGCAGCCACAAAAAACTTTGTGAAACAGGTGGGAGACACTGGAAGACTTATTCCTGTCCCTAGCTTGAGCGAAGCAGATCGATACCAACCCTTAAGCCTTGTGACCAAGAAAAAGAAGACATACTTCTGGAAGAAAACCAAATATGCATCCACGCCTTTCTCTTTGAAAGACATACTTGTGGGAGAAAAGGAAATTACAGCAGGTAAGCTCTAAAGTTTACAAAATGATAATTGTTATTGAACTGCACTGTAGAGTAAGTAGTCTGAAGTTTTATTGTGTGATAATGACACTTCCTGTTATTGGGCCAAACCTAATAGATAACAATTTCTATGAAGTTTGTTTTGTGGGTCAACTGATCTCATGAAAGTGATCTCACAAGTAATACATATGACAATATATGTGTTAAATGTAACACGTGTTTGCAACGTCATGGATTTTTAATTGAATCACTATTCATATTGGAGTTACATTTTTTAAATAAAATCACTCTTTTCATAGATGTTTTTGAAATGTTATGTGAGAAACCTTCTGCAAGATAAAACTACATGTGCTGATGATATCTGGCAGTTAAAGGTTTGATCTAGTACTGTGACCATTGTTTCAGTGGCACAGAGTTAACCTTCTTATTGTGCTTGCAAAGGTGTGTGTGTGTGTGTGTGTGTGTGTGTGTGTGTGTGTGTGTGTGTGTGTGTGTGTGTGTGTGTGTGTGTGTGTGTGTGTGTGTGTGTGTGTGTGTGTGTGTGTGAGAAAGAAAATCCCTTCAACAACTCATCATTACAATTTAGTTCAGGGTGTGGCAGACAAACATGCAATTTCTTTGCCAACCAGGTGTGTCCTCCTACCAACTACTTAACTATGAAGACAAGTCTGATGTGTCACTGAATGGACGACTGGGCAATCACCTTGTCAATGATGTCGGTTTCAACATCAGTGGATCAGACTCTGTTGCTGTCAAAGCCTCCTTCGGAATTGTGACAAAGCATGAAGTGGAAGTTCCAACATTACTGAGGGAACTCAGTTCAAGGTAGCAGACTTAAGATAAGCTTTAGAGAAGCCTAGTCACATGGATATTAATGTGCATCTGTCCTTAGTGTAGGTGTGCAATACAAATGGTTGCAACATATAGCAGTGTAACAGAAAACACAAGTCAAAAATTATAGTGATGTGGTTCACCAGTGATCATGTTGTAATAGAAAATTATAATCTCAGTGACTCCAACACTGTCAACCATAGGACAGTTGTACTTTTTTCTCTCCTCTGATTTTAGGAAGGTGGATCTAGACCACTGTCTGATTCGCCAGTCCAAGGAGAGTGGGAAGGCTGTTCTGTGTGTTGTCATGGAGAGTATCCGCACAACTCGTCAGTGTTCCCTTACTGTACATGCAGGGATGCATGGAAAAACCATGAGGGTAAAGGCCCACATACTGTAGGCACGTTCAGACCAACAAGAGTTTTATTCAGACGTGATTTTTCTTTTGTCTCACTGAGTTTCACTTTTCTTTCAGTTTCAGATTGATGACGGACGCAACCCCAAAGGACGAGACAAAGCTATTGTCATTCCAGCTCACACAACCATAGCGTTCAGTATATTTGAGCTTTTTGTACGATTGGATGGCCGTCTTGGTGAGAAAATGTTATCACTAATGCTACCTCTGACAACACACCTGACTGCATTTGGAAAGGGGTGGGGGCACATAGACATGCATTTCACATAGCTGGTTATTACATTGTCTTTACAGATATATGTGTCACATCGGAGTCCTTGGGTGGCTTTGAGAAAGAACAGATCAGAGAGCAGTTGGGTGGTTTCATTGGACGGTTTTCCATGGGGAGGTTGCGGCGGTTTCTGTCAGGCATCGTTTATGGAAACCCCTTCAGAGCAGGTTTGACCTTTTTTTTGTGTCACGCCACAATTTTCTCATCTAAAAGTGTTGTTTTATCTAACATGTGCTTACAACACTTTCATTCTCATTTCACACATGCCAAGATGACAGAACATTTGAAGAGCTCACCCATTCCGACGTGTACATGGATGATTTGGTGGCGGACTATTATGAAAAGGCAGCCAGCATGACAGACATCTCTACCAGCTACCTCAGGGAGGGATCTCACACGCGAGTGAACCTTCTCAACCACAACATCCCCAAAGGCCCCTGTGCACTTTGTGGGATGGGTCACCAGAGACGCGAGACCGTGTACGGCTGCCTTGAATGCTCCTCAAATGGACAGAAGTACGTCAGGCTGCATGTGGTGCCGTGCTTTGACCTGTGGCATAAAACCATGAGGTGAATCCGTACTGGTGCCTTGCACTAACTGGATGGTGGTGCCACATTTTTTAAGATGTTGAGTACTGTATTTGTCACAAACAAAAATAGATTACGGTTTGTCACCTTATCCTTCTAATTAGGGCTACTTAAAAAAAAAAAAAACATAAGAGCAGCAGCTGTTACACTCACTCAAGTGCAACAGTAGTCTAAATAATTAACCATTTAAAAAATTTACTAGAGTATTGGGTTGATGCCAACAAAGGTAGAGTTCCATTGGGATAGGACAAAACAAGGTCTGAGGTCTGACTGACTTTTTGGATCTACTGGATACTAGATGTAAAGGTATTAAAATAAAATGTAACATTTGATATGAATATTGAATGCTGTCTGACAATCAATGACATACATTCGATCACAACCCCATTTCAGTGAAATACTTTGGGACTATCAGAGATGGTGGTGAAAATAAATGGTTTTTTTTAGTGACTGAATTCATTTTTTTAAGTTGTACAATTTACTGTGCATTTAAATATGTTTTTCAAACAATTACATTTTCCCAGTACTCAAAAGCAGGGACTTGTATGTACTTGGATTTATGTAACTAATATTTTACAACAAACAGATCACTGAATCATCGGATTATTTTCAGCAAATACGCACAAATAGCATGCTACTTCTTTGCAAGATCTACAGAATAAAATGCAGAGAATTGATCAATGATGTAGTGGTTTTATTAGATTAAAAAAATGAAATAATATTTTCTGATTGTCTGCAATAAAAACAATATTTAAGATCGATCAGTGCTGTTTTTGGAAGACGCTGTGTGTTACAGTTCATCGTGTTCATAAACATTGTACTCCTTTGCAGTTATCATTCCATCACCGTTATGGTCGCTCTTGCGGAATATGTCGGCAGTAATGGCATCATAAAATGAATCTTCCTTTGGACTACCAGCTTTCTCATACTCCTGGATCAGAAACTGCCTCACCTATGAGTTGATAAAAAAGAACCATATTAATGAACTTACCATTACCATGTTCATGAAAAAAGCTTGTTTTTTGCTTAAAGCAATCTCAAAGCTGAAAAAATTGTGTTTTTTTGTATAGACACATTACTTAATTAGGTTAATATGCATAAAATTGCATAAAAATACCTCAGTCTTCGAGAGGGATCTGTCTTTATTTGAGTCCATTTCTCTGAAGGCTTCCATACTGCGAGGTCCTCTTGATATGGCATAGAGCTCAACCTCAAAGATCAATGTAGAATTGGGTGGGACTTTTTCTGTATGATCAGGAAAAGTGACAAAGCAATGTCATAGCCTTCAATAAACAGGGGAGCAGACATTTTACACACATTTATAAAATCAGAGTTACAAGTTGTGTTAGTGGCAGTTAAGAATAACTCATTCATCAACCAGAATAGTTCATGCAAAAATCATAATAATCTCGAGTATATTATGCAACTCCTCCTGGTAGTGCAGGGTAAAAATGAGTCTGAATTCACTGAGCTTCAATATGACTTGCTTCGTTAGCTAGTTCCTGGTTGCTCACAATTGCTCAGTAACATCCCATATTACAGCAGACTAATTCGGCAAATGGTTTAGGAGCACACTGCAAGTAGGCATTTCACCCAAAGAAATTAAGACCAGACCTTCTTAAATTTAAAAATATAAATTTAAATTTAACAGAACATTATTTTTTTAAAACGCATATGCTAAATATCATCTGTTGTTAGGGTTTTTTATGTGCTGGCGCTGCGTTTTCCATGGAGCAACATTAAATGAACGGAGGTGAATTGGAAGTTAGGATGAAGCCTAAACGGACTGGCACAAGACTCAGTTCATTCAGAAAACGATCTCTACATTACTCATGAAAACACCCAAGGTAAGGAAATTATTAAGCAAAGGTATTGGCTCAGCTAAAGAAATGTTCCTTTAAATGTCTTGCACCAGTTACAGACAAATGAGACACTTCATTATGTATTATGTATAAAATTCCTTTGGCCCAAATAAACTGGAGCATACTGAAGTCTATCGTTAAAGCATGAGTGGATGATTGGCCAATGATGGAAAAAAAACTTGTCACCCACAGGTAACAAAAACATAAAAAGGAAAACATTAGCTGGTAGTAACCTGCAATTGGTTAGCCCAGCCTAGATAATGTAAAATAGCTAGCTATTTTACAGTCAGTATATCACCAAAGAGACAAATGAAACATTATGAGGTATCCCAGGAAAGTGAAGCAATAGTAAGCCACTTTTGAATAGACCACATACAAGTGCACAAATACAAGTGCGAAAAGTTGCTGTTAGTATTTCACAGCTGTACCTTAAAATAGATGAGATGCAATGAGCACTGTGGGTTCTGCTTTGTAGTGATGCAACCAGTATGTGTGCACCAATAAGCTACCTTAATAAATCAATGTATTTAACAAGTGTTCCATTCTACAAGACTTGGACAGTGATGTCAAACTCAAGTCCTGGAGGGCCATGGTGTTTTTGTTTTTTCCTTTCAATCGACAGCAAATTTAGGTATTGGTCAAATTTAGGGTGTGTCAAAATACACTCTCAGAACACCTGATACATCCAAGTAGTAGTAAACTTCAGGTACAACATTCTTAAACCCTATACAGAAAAAAGGTTTCTATGTTAAATCAAATGTCATATACAATTTATTTGTTACTACCTTAAAAGAGTGCCACACTACATTAAGGACCAATCTATTGAGCAAAATAAATCTGTGTAGTTGAGAAATTTGGCTTATTAAAAAGCTTTCAAGACTAAAAAAGCTCATATTCAACTAAGTTAACTGACCTATTCAAGGTGTTGACTGTAGGCAGCCAAGGACATCTTTTCTTACTGAACTATTGAGCCAGACTATTGACTGGCTCATGAAGCCAATTACAGAGAACAAGAGACATGAGATACATTGGTCAATGGTGACATGCTGGTTGGTCTGAACTTTGCCAATCTGGCTCACCTTGGACACACACTAGTGTGTAAAAGCAGACGTAAAAATATCTGGAATCAACGTCTGCATATACAGGTCTTATGGAAAAAAGAATTCCCTACAGAGAAATAAAAACTAAATAACCACTATATTTGTTGGTGTGTAGGAAGGGGTTCTAAAAGACACCTTTATGGGAGAAAACTGAAATACAGCTCTCTAACAACAAAAAACAAAAAGCTATGACAGCATAACCATTTCCTTATTTCTTCACTCAGAATTCCAGACTTGGGGTTTCTCTTCTTTTCTTTCTATACTTACTTACAGTTGGGACTGGATGATACCAAATGCCCAGGCACCAAGCTCCTAACCTTACCACTCCTAATTCCCAACTGAAACTCACCCTGCACACAGGCATGCCTATATACCCTGGCAGGTTATTTGGTGGACAAATTTACTCTGCTCAGCCTGTTAACCAACTGAGGTGTCTCCACCCAGTGCAAAACCAGAAATGGACTTTTGGAATGGAAAGCCAGTTTCCATCCACAGCCACCTGTAACAAGAGCCATTTGTTCCTTTTAATTTAGTTAATATGAAGCCTACACAGACTTCTAATACAATTTTAATACTATATGTTTAACTGTATTCACATTTTGCTTTATCCCCATAGGCAGATCAGCTTGACAGCACCATTTGTAAATAGAACACCACAGGTAAGGAATGAGATCTTAATCGCAGGGCCATTTTGACACATTTGGTCACTCAGCTACCAATCAGATTCCACTATTAACCTGATGACAGTCAACTATCCATTACACAATGTTATTTGATAATTGTACCATGCACACCTGGACATCAACCTTCTACCATTTCCTTTTGGTAAATTAAAATTCATATGACTGAAATAGCTTCTTACCATTTTTCCATTCAAACAACCAATTTAAAATAATGTATATATTTGTTCCCCATTTGTTAATTTTATGTTTATTCATATGCAAGTACAAAAAGATTTTATTTGAGATCATTCGCTGTTTTCTAGGCATCCAGTGACTAGCAGCCCCATAGGGTAAGACATCATTACCTGCTCACATTACCAAGGGGCTCACACTGTTCAATGGAAATTTAAATGTTGTCCAAATGATTCATTTATCACCTTTACATAACAAATCTAAGGAATACCACACTTTAAACAACCAATTTAATGACTGTAACGTGCATACATTTTATACTCTCCAAATGTCAAATCTCTTGAAAGATCAGAAAAATGCATTTCATGAACCGAAATACAGCTACACAGAAACAAGGCATAAATTGTACTCAGAGCTTGTACAGAGATACACACATCATTACACCAAGTTCTAGGGTTATCAATTACATTGCTGGCATGAATTGCAGTGCATTCACAATTTATGATCAAAACAATTCTCTAAATTAGTCTTCTTATTACTACACAGACTACAGTGTAGACAGGGCAGTAACTAACCACATTTCTGTGCCTTACCAACCAGTTTTACACACCTCAGCACCCAGAACCCACAAAGTCCACCACAACAAAATTCCCATTTTACAATCTCATTTTTGATTGAAGAATGGACATCAATCTGCAGTTTCACAAACTAACAAATATATGTATTCTTTAAAATTAGAGACAATTAAAGCAACCTCTTTATCAGCCAATCACTGCTCCCCTTTCAGTGTAACCTCAGTGATGTCTTTTTGACGCAGCAAATTAAGGGGAAAATGAAGCCACTGCCATTCTAGGAACACTGGTGAGATTGCCAAAGGGTGGTTCATGGCTGTTGACACACACATCCATCAAATTATGAAGAAAAAAAAATTATTCTCCTAACATGGATTCATTCTAACATCTGCTAGTTCCATAGTATGGGATGATACATACCTTCTCACTGTACATTTTATGCCTGAATCACTACCGTCACAATGGTGGTCCTGCCTTTACTAGGTTGATGCCATTGGTTAGAAGATTTTATGTTCGGGAAGCGAGTGGGTTTATTGGTCTGAACCACAACATTTTCGCAACACATAAAAAAGGAGGTGCAAATTCACCAAATAATAAACTCAACATTTTATAGAATTTATATCTTGTTCCTTCTATAACGTCTCTTTGGACAAGCCACCACCACTTGAAAACTACTTTTGCCAAAGATCTATTAAGGTGAAAGGCAAGCACAGGCTTGCTATACACCCCACCCACTTTGAACCCTACTGGCACTTGAGACTTGTACCCTTCCCTAGCACTTTGATAACCTTGTCCTCAAAGAAATGCACTTTGTGTTGTAAGTCGCTCTGGATAAGAGCATCTGCCAAATGCCTGTAATGTAATGTAATGAATAAGTTGGCTCTGAAGTGAGAATGCATGGAGGAAGAAGGGGACACATGCACAAGATTGCCCTCTACAGTTTAGTAACAGTGTTGCATGCATTTATATGGTTATAACATCACATAACATGACTTGAGAAGCACAGCAGATGCTACAAGACAGTCCTTAGAGTCATTCATGATGCCACCACCACAACATTCCCCCAACATGCTTACATGCTGTGGGACAGTTCTAGAACTGGAACCACCTCTTCAGAAACTGTAAGAAAAAAAAAACTTGCTGGGTTAACACATGCATTGTGCCATTTATTCATTGGCAATCATGCCTCTATATACTTCAAAGCTTACAAATAATTTTCATGCATTAAATAACATTAATTTTTCCCCTCATTAAGTCTTTGGTGACCTACCGTTGCCCTGTTTTCCAAATCCTAGTGAGGGAGGAATTAATAATTTTCTTTTCTCCCCTTGACACATGCCAGTCATTCCGATGTCGAGGCCTTTGATTACTTGTCCAACACCTAATACAAACCACTTAGGATGCCCATCCTTTTCTGAACGACTGCAAGAGTGTGAAAATAAACTTAAAACTTCAACTTAACGTGCAAATTTTTATACCACAGACTACGTAGGTCATTTAAAACACTTAACTTTTCAATGGAGAGCAAACTCATGGATAGCATGCACAGAAGTAAATACTTCAAAGTTTAAGGTATTAACGTCCAACTTAATACCGAAACGAAATCACTATTGTCAGCACTGAACTGAATTCTTCGAACGGTCGTGTCAATCGCACTTACCTACAATAGAATTTAGAACCATCTTTTGCTAAGTATCCATCATAATGAGCATTCATTAAATCTCCCCTTTTGCTTTTCTTTGTGCAGTTCTCAGGCGTGGACAAAACTTCTATTTTAACTTCGTCATTTACCTCTGCGGCAACGCCGAAGTCTACAGAAAAACTGCACAAGTGTAAACATAAAAACAAAAAAACTGCAAGCCCCATTGTTTTACGGTGAAGAATCCAGCATGATATGAGTGCGTGCGTGGCAAGGTTTGACTATAGGATGACGCAGAGCTACACAGTCCAGCCCATCTCCTGAGCAATACGACTTAAGAAAAACGGGTAGATATTCGCCAATCAGAAGCATTTCGGTATGCATCTGCCTTGCAGGTCTTGAAACTAGTTATTTACTTGTGCATGAACATCTGTAACCATCCTCGCACTAGTTTCCGTGACTTTTTTTTATATACAAGTAGAATTTTTTTTTCGTGAATTAGCCTCCAATTGCGCAACAAAGGACATGCTGTTGGCTAAATCAAGAAACTATGGGGTTAAGTGGCATGCTCTCATCATAGAGGAATTGTGGAAATACCACATCTCGCGTGAAAGAGGAATAATGGTTCTAGGTTAATACGCTGGATAGTTTTGGAAGTACGTGCATGGACGCTTATGTCAGATCTTCGTTAGATATTTGTTAATATACGGTGAAAATTGAAAATGAGAGTCCGCAAAAGATTACTTGTTTCAACAAAGTGAATTTTGTCTGTTCAATAAAATGCATTGCCCACTACGTTTTACGTACTTGCTGCATAAATAGGAGCACTTAAACGGCTACCGGTTTTAAGATAAATATTCGACGGACATTCGTTTTTTATATCTCAGTAGTTCCTCGGTAATATGGTCGACAGATGTCAGAATATATGAAGTATAAGGAGTGGAATGTTTCATCATTTTTGAACACTTCATTTAAACATTTTATCACCTGGGTTTTAAATGACTACAGAACAGAGAAGTCGGAACTTTTCTGCAGATGGAACTGGGTGGGTATGCTTAGGGACCGTCAACAAATTCTTGCACGTTGTTTCAATAGTCCAAATTTCAATAGCTTCTAAACACACAAAGAAGAATCCTGAACCAAGTCTTTAAGTTACAACTTAAAATAGAAACTAGATTTGAACTTTTTTCTGCTTTTTCACTCTCCAGTATTTTCTAATCTTTTCACTGCCCCACTGTAAATGCAGCTTCTTGTTTTTGCTGAAAGGGGGTGAAATCAGACCACCGTGCCATACTTCAAGTTTTGCATTTTGTTGCGCTTCCCTAAGCACAACTGTTTCAGAATGTCAACACTAAATACTAGTATTTTTCTGCTGGAAGAAGACGTTTTAAATCATTCATTTATATGCTTTTCTCCTTTTTTTCATAGTTTAGAATGGCCATTCATAGTCACAAGTTATGTTCATTGCTACAACCTCTACAGGCCATTTGAGAGAGCAAAGATATAAAAATACACAGTCAATGTTGAGCTGGCACAATCATAATTACATTACATTACACAGTCATTTAGCTGATGCTTTTATCCAAAGCGACTTACAGTTGATTAGACTAACCAAGGGCCAATCTCTCCTGGGAGCAATGTGGGGTTAAGGGCCTTGCTCAAGGGCCCAACAGCAATGGTGTTCTTGCTGTGGCTGGACTAGGACTTGAACCATCCAGGGGTCCCAGTCATGTACCTTAGCCACTAGGCTATAGGCTGCCTTATAAGTTTGAGGCATACACTTCGTGACCTCTATTTTACAATCTTAGTGCGTGGTCCAAATCTTTTTTGGCTGGTGTTGCAACAGAGTTTTAGACCAGCTAAAGTGCATTTACATCTGATTAATTATCTGTTGGTGTTGGAGGCATGAAGGATCAATCAGTCAGTCAGAGTGTTATGTCCCACTCCCTTTAAAAGCCACCTGCATTTGCGTCAAGTGAAGTAAAACTTGTTAGACTCTTCCCTGGGTACCACAGTTTAAATTGGATTTAAAAATGACAACACAGAAGGTTTTGGAGAGTTTCTTTGTTTTATTTCCATTTCAATAGACATTCCATCTGACTATGTAGAACTGACAGCACATTTGGGCCATTAATTATATTATTTTAGTCGTGTACAATGTTGGAGCAACACAATATTATTTATAGGGACTAGCCTTGCCCAGATATGAAAGCACACTCTAATGCTGATGCCTTGAACTGAAACAAATTAAGTAAGCCTTATGTCAGTTTAACAACACAAAAAGGTACAATGTCCAGAAATGTCAAGAGATGGTACTTTTGGAAATAGGCCATAAACTTTATGATTAATGAACATTTTTGTCCCTTTTGGTTTATATAAGTGCTAACTGAAGAGAGAGGTGAGAAAGGAAACATCTAAAAATTATGTAAAATGTATAGCTTTAAGAATTACATTATCCACATTGCTCAGATAAAAAGCCACTAGTCAAGTTTGCCTAAACAGCTAAGCAGCTGTGAACAAATGAATGAAAACCTTGCCAAAGTCAAGGATAGGACCACTTCCACATGTTTATACAGGGGGTCCTCAACTTACGAACGAGTTCCGTTCCTATGACTTGTCATAAGTCGATTTTCGACGTAAGTCGGAATTTATACCTAAATTATACCTAAGTTAACACCTTAAATCACTCACGCTGTGCACACAACTCATGAAGGACATATAAAATACAGTAAGTAAATGAAACATTAATAAAAAAAAAAAACGACAACAATTTCTTATCTTTATTTCCATGGTCTTATTTACGAACCAAACCGCTTAGGTCAAAACTAGGTTTTTAAATTACGAGTGAGTCGTAACCACAAAACGATGTAACTCGAGACCGTCGTAACCTGAGGACCCCCTGTATTTAGTATTGAGAGCTCAGGCCATGCATGGCTCCAGTGTGTGTTTATGGGTAAGCAAAGTACTGCTTGCATTACAGTACAGACATGTCTGTGTGTGCATTTGTGTGCTTGCATTAGCTTTCAAATACCATTATCACAGAGGTAGAAGGGCAGATGATCTTCAGTTCTTCTGAGTAGCTGAAAAGACCTAAAATGCAATAAAAGACAGTGAGAGGGAGATTAACTGTTCCAGTGTGTGGGACTGTGCTCAGTTGTATCTGATGCAAATGTAATCAGTTGTAACTGTGAATGGCTTCAAAATGTGAAGGAAGTTTAGCTGTTTACCTGTACTGCTGTCCATCCAGAACCATCATAGATATACAGGAAGCGAGTGTCCCTCCTTAAGACCATGGTGTTCTCTGATTTCAACTCAGCCATCTCCTCCTCACTGTCCACAATATAGATCTACTCACAAGAAAAACAGAGCTCAGGATGACAGCAGGAGTGTACTTTGAGGAGACCATTTTAGTAGCATTTAAATTTTGAGTTCAATAAAATAAAGCATTGTGTTAAGTCATTGTACAATATTATATCAGAAAAACAGAAAGCTATGTACTAACAAAAATGCTATATGTAGGACAATGCAAGGCAAACAAATTTGTGTTTAATTGTTGCTTTTGCTGCTACCTCATATCATCAATAATTTATTTCAGTGAAATGCCCACCTTTTTAACCTTTTTATTTTTGATAAGGTTAATAAGGTAGGTATTTTCAAAGTGATGTAATCAGCTATTCTGCCATCTAGCTTGCTGACTTATCATTTTAATCTGGGGTCCCAAAAACTATGGCCTGCAGTCCAAATCAAGACCTTTGAAAGTTTTTGAAGGGCCTACCTGGTACACACCAAATTAATGAAATTAATTAATAATGATAATAAAAATGGATTTAATTTCTGATTCCACAATTAGACTGTGTAGCTGGATGGTGATCAAATGTTTATCTCAGATTTTTCAACCAATCCAAACATCAGCTATAGGTTGAATCAAACAGTGATGGGTTAATCAAAAGCTTTGTAAGGCAGCAGCAAGCAGAATGCGCATGAGCTCATGGTGCAGTCTTAGGATTTCAGGTGACAACTGGCTAAATTTGTAAATGCTAAGATCCAACGTCATCCACCCCTGATCTAGGATCTCCTCCACCGGGTGTTAATCAAAAAAAAAAAAAAAGTTTAGTGTTTGCCAGCCAAGTTGTGAGTTTTCCCAAATAACATACTTAAGCAGTAACGATGGCATCCACTATATTTAAGCATTAGCAATGGTAGGAACATGTTTAGTGATGTGTGTTATTAAGTTTGACTTAAAGACAAACTGTCCATCTACAGGAAATACATGTGCATTTACTGTGTATGATATATCGGTTGATCTAGATACTACTTTTCACCTCGATGTATTAATAAATTTGTTCCTGGTGCTGAAACTGAATGTTTCACAAGAATCATAAAAGTAATCTGTGCGTAATACTTACTGCCGGGACCTCAGAGAAATCAGGGTTTATAACAGGTTCAAATGAATTTGCCCAGCTACAATTACATTCCGCTGAAGGCCCTATGACACCCTTCTCTCCTTTTGGTCCAGGTAAAACGTGCACTGAAAGTAAATATCATAGTTTGACCAACAGTTAGTTAATACAGTTATTTAACCATCTCAATAAAGTTATTGATATGTAGTTAACCTGCCATAATGTATAACAAGTATTATTATGATTAGAATATAACATTTTAAATACCTTGTAAAATCCAACAGTCAAAATCTAATTTCGGCAATTATTTGCTATACCCAAATTTTCAGGGAAGGCCTTCTTCTATGGAGTCAATTCAAATCCGGATGAATTTAAACAAAGAACAACTAATTCTGTGCAAAAGTAATGTGTGTTGAGAGAAAAAAAACTTGTTTTTATCAACTACATATGAGTACAAAGACTTCTCCTCAGAGAGCGCTATTCCAAATTATTTCACTAATATCTAAGTATCAATGTGCATGTTCTTGCATTGGTATTTCAGTTTTTTTATCCACTAAATGTCTTTGTGCATTAAGATGTGCATCTGGTGATGGACAGAGATACAGAACCTTCCCCTGGTAGTCCAGATGCTCCTGTTGGGCCTTGTTGGCCTACTGGTCCAACATGTCCTATGGGCCCAAGTGGTCCATGATTACCTTTTTCTCCCTCAATTTTGTTGATGGAAATGTAAAAGAAACCAAGACAAAAAATACCTAAGAACATATCACATGAGCATTTTGAATTGATGACAAAATAAATGACCAAAGTAATAAAATGTCCTGATATAAACAATTATACAGTTAAAGAAGAGGTCCAACCCTAATTCATACTATTGCTATTTCATATCATTACCAAATCCATAATGTAAAGTGCTACCACTTGTATCATTATTATTAAATGCATATGATTTTCAATCATTTTAGGACAAAAATCACAAATTCAGTGGTCATCCTATCTTTCAGTGTTTTTGGAAGTAAGACTATAGTCTTATGTCTCTTTTTGATCTCTGGTAAATGCACTTTTCCAGCCCTGATTCCGTGTTATTATGTAAAAACAACCATCTCTGTTTCCAGGTAACAAATCAAGGGCTTATTTTGGAAAGGATGTATGTAATGTATTTCTACATACTGTACATTATAGTGTAATGTATTTCTACATTAGAAATACTGCTAGTAACTACAGATAACCTAAAATTTAGTGAGTTGTTTTTTAACATAACTTAGATATGACCCTGTTATTACCAATCCATAATGTACAATAATAACAGTGCGTAAGTGCTATTGCTGTATTTTAGATTAATCACATATCATATATTATTCATTTAAAACAGATTTTATTATGTTTTCATCTACAGTTTGGAACAACCATTAACAGTTATAGTTCATTTTTTTCTGTTCTGCAGGTTGTACACCGTCACATTCATTTTGTGAGGTACATATGGTCATTTATAACTTTACTTACAATCCTCCATTTAGCTGCCAAAGTTATGACAGTGGAGGTCTGCACATTGGGTTCAGGCAAAGGAGCTGAAATGAGAGGGAAGATCTTTTACCAATTTTCCTCTTTTTCCTGGTGCTCCCCTTGGACCTGGTAGACCTTCTACACCATAATATCCTTTCAGTCCTGTGTCACCCTAAAATATTCAATGAACGACACTCAAGAAAGAAGACAACACAAAAACCACCAATGAAGTAAATAGGTGTGAATGTACAGGTAGTTCACCTTTTGACCAGGGCCAGTGTAGCCAGCAGAGCCCTAGAAACACAAAGAATGAGCTGTGAGAGTGACCGTGAAGCTGAGTAGCTGTGTTGTATATACACATTCCAGGTGAGACCCAATGCAAAGAATGGCCCAATTATATTCCTGGTGCTAGCGTGATCATAATGTTGAACTACTCAATTTTAATATTTTGAGATGGGAAACTTGAATATTTCAAGAGCACAAGATTATTTTGTTTTCTGATTGTTCAACACTTCTGTGGAATAAAATCAGCTACCTATAGTCAACAATATATAATACAAAAGCCTAAAATACAATAAGGCAAGGCAAGGCAAATTTATTTATAAAGCACTTTTAAAAACAAAGAAGAGTTGTTAGAATTAATATACTTACTTGGCCACCTTGAGGTCCAGGGTCACCTTTTTCTCCCATTTCTCCCTGTAAATCACGTTACATTACACCTGAATTCAGTGAGTTTTTCAGACTCAGTAAGTGGTGGCTCCACACATGACTCATCTACATCTTGTGATGATGAGCCTTCACTATTTTTCACATGGCAAATGTGACGCAAATCACACACTGACTGTGCTGTAGGCAAAATGGAGCCCACATATGTCCCTGATACAAATCATCCAGCTGGCCAGAAGAAAACATAACTGTTTCACTGACTCAAGTCCACTATTTATGCAAATCAGAATGGACTCCTCTTGCCTTTGCCAAATAGAGTGAATGCACAGCTGCACCAAGACCATGTGCCTTTACTCTGCGGTGCCTTTGCCACTATCCTAATACCCCCTGAAAATATACATTTTATAAAATGACTTCAATGGATAAATGTCAAACTTACTTTTGCACCATTTCGTCCTTGGCGACCCTGTTAAACAGCATAAATCCAAGAAAGGGATTTTACATCATATTATGCTTTTTTTATAATTATATGAAACTTTGACTTTTGCACATTTGACTTACTTTTTTAAGTCCTGGAGGCCCAATGGGTCCGGAAAACCCAACCCAACCTGGCTCCCCCTTTTCACCCTGGAAGTCAAAATATTAACTGCATGAAGAGTCAGGCAAGCCCCATGTAGCCTACAGGGAATTGAGCAGGAGTCTGGGAGCTTGGCTGAAAATTCTCAAGTACAACTTGGCATGACACAAATCATGTCATTTTAATTTTACTTTTAGCTTACAGAATATCTTTATACATGTCTGAGAGCCTGCTCAGATCTGAAAAAAGAAGATTCTTTCAGGTCATTGATTTAGGTAAAGAAGCCAGGCCTTAATTTTGTATGACGTTATTATTTAAGCAATCAAATAAGAGGTGAGCAATTAAGCAAGATTTGGTAACTAACTGTAGCATAATGGTGAATTATGATTGATATGATGTCATGATGACCTTGAGGTTCCATCAACTACCTGCTCTCCTGGAGGTCCCATGGCACCATGGAGCCCAGGAATTCCCTCTGGTCCCATTGGACCTGGCTGACCCTGCAAGACATTAAGATCACGATAAGGTGACTCGATGATTTTCAGCAAGATGCATCTCTCTAGATGTGTACCTACTGTCTCTCCTTGTTTTCCTCTTCGACCCTATTGAAAAACACAAATAAAAGTACATTATTCTTCATTTTATATTGCAACAGTCACACAGTCTGAACAAGAGCAATAATTTCAACAAATAATTTTACCTTTTCACCTTTTGGTCCAATGAGCCTCTCAATATCAATCTGCAACAACACCAACATAGTGTTCTAAATGACTTGTTTACCCAGGAGTGTCTTCAATAAGTATTTTTAATCCAATAGCACTATTAAAATGCAAGGGATAATATACTGAAACCTCGACAGTGGCAGGGGTTGGACAGCCAGGCAGCAAATCTTGATAGGGGGGCATATCATCTGGTGTCTGTGGGACAAAATACAGAAGAGAAGTTTCAAAAGTTATTAAAATCTTTAACAATTTACATAGTTGGCAGTCAAATAGTGCATTGATATAACTAAATTCTACCACTGTTTCCCCTTTTTCCAATTCCAGTGACTCAACTTAACTCCTAGGATTCACATGATGATTAGCCAGCATATCTTTCCAAATGCCGTCTATCCTGTTGCTAGCATGTGTACATGGTGTGTACCCAGTTCATGCAAATGAGGTGCCTGTCTGGGTTGGAGTGACTGAGTGATGAAGCTGACAGCTTTAAATGGTTTAACCCCAACCTTCCCCTGAGGAGCCCAAGCCATTTAGACTCAACTGCATGAAGGAATTATGTGATTTAAAAGACTTATTACTAAAACATTTACACTAAACAATTACATGCCATTTTGCAGAGTAAGATTTAAAGGAGGAAAATATTACCTCATAAATAGTTGCCAATGTCCGTGGTGGAAAGGGGGGCGGGGGTGGGGGCAGAGCAGGAAGAACAACGAATGATTTGAAACCAGAGGCTCTACAGGTGTTTGTAAAATCTGTAAAAACATAATTAAACATTGGTATTGAAAATATTTTTTGCATTGAGGTCTGTATCGTATACAAATTGTTGATATTGTAACCATAATTTAAAACCATTAATGGTTCATGATGGAGCACAGGTTTATGTCACTTTGTAAGTTACAATCCTAATATTAATTTTAATTAATTTAATTTATCATCATTTGTTTTTGACTGATGATTTTGTTATTCCATGTTTGACCTTAATATTTAAAGGGTTTAAAAATAAAGTGACTGTCCTTTCCACAGACCTAATATTATCAAAATAAATTGAAATTGTAATGGATCAGTTACAATCTGAACAAAAAATAAGCATAAGGAAATGAAAGTGAAAGCAGAAAATTCAATCACTTAAGAGGCAGATGAAACCATTCACTTTTGCCAACTGCGACGTACTTGATGGGTTATGTTGGCTGGTTTTCAGACTGCGGTGCCTCTCTGTTTTCAATTTAAATGATTAAAAAGGATAAGCTGCTTTTATTTTTTTTACCATTTCAATGGCAAAATAAAATATAAATGAAAAATGCATGGAAAATATTTTTGCATTTCTAGTACAAATTTATTTCTTGTCTTACAGTTTTGTAATTTGTAGTTAAATAGGTAGGCATAAATTCATTCATCTTATCAATTTTTGCATCCATTAGAATTAGAATATGTTCATTAAAACATTACTGTAATTAAGTATATGATCTACACATCTGTATACATTGCTTTTAAAACATTGTAAGTGCGTACCTGGTGTAATAAAAGAAGTAGAAGCTTGCTCTCTGAGAATTACTGCATACCCACAGACCAGCCAAAGTATAAAAGCATTCATGTCTGCCAAGATTATATTTCTAGACCTGTCTAGAAGAAAATGTAACAAAACTATGTTTACAATCAAATTGGGACAAAATATTGTGAGTACTATATTACAATATTATAGAATAGACATACTGAAAGGATAGCTTCACCAATATACATGTATGTGAAGAACAGTCAGCACATCATAAAGAATTTTGTATCCATTCATGCATATTTAAAGCCATCACATGAAAACGAAACTAGAAGCTGTTTCATGCTCGAGCTTCGGTAACCTACCTTAATTCAACTCTCCACTCTTCTCTGTGCTGCAGCACTGTAATGGATTGGACCTGGGAAGCGATTTGCTCGATCTCTGTAAATGTGCAAGCTTGCAGAGTGGGACCTACTCATCACAGTGATAGAAGTACATCTAAGGGGTTTGTAGTAAGAATACTTTGGCAAATCCACATGATACAGAGTACTAAATTATTTTCTGCTTAAAGAAGTACAGCCCCAAGGAATAAGGCCCCTGTGAGCATAAAGGCCCGACAAACTTATTTCACATAATGAGGTACAAACATCCTTGAAGATGTTTAACATTTGTATTGCAACAAGTTGGCATCATATTGAAACCAGTAGTATGAATGAAAAACAGTAAAATCTCAGAGGTATAGAATTCAGACATACATTAACACCAGTCAACTGATTATCCTGGAAGAATCATTGTAGGGAAAACGGAAAAAATGCAGATAATACTCTCAGGCTATCTGTAATTATAATAGTTAAGGAACCTGCTCAAGTGTAAACTGGATAAGTTGATCTTGTTTTGCTCTGATGGTGTAGATAATATGTGATTGCTGAATTACCTGCAGTAGGTTAAGTGGCAAGCTCGTTGACACTTGGATCAGAGGAAAACACATGATGAGCCACTTCTGCATAAGTCTATGGTGGTTGGTCATTCCAGCAGCTGTTTATACCAATGCGTCACCTCCAGACTTCATTTAAGGTGGAACTAGACCAGTTTCCGTGGTCCTATTGCTTAATTCATTTTGAGGTGGAGTCTAAGATAGTTTGTTTGTTTTTATCAATTAATTCAGACCAAATAGGATGAAATAACAATCATGATAGCCTTGCTAGCTGTGATATATGTTACATGTTACCTGACTAGTTAGTCTACTGAGCAAGCTAAGTAGTTTATGTGCCTCTCCAGCTTCTCAAGGACATCAACATGCAAACATTCTGACATCAGCTATGTACCATAAGCTATGATTGTAGCCAGTGTCTGTTTAGTAAAGAAGAGTACTGCCATGATTCAGGACTTGCGTTGCATGGGTGCATTGTAATGTTCTTATTATGTAAAAGGACCACAAGAGAGATAACACATGGCTACCACCTATGTTTTGGTAAAATCTATGAAAATTTGTTGTGGGGAGGAATAAGTGTGCTTGTGTTCACCCAGGGAGAGAATTTTGGTAACAATATAGACAATAACCAATAATATCAAAGTATTCAGATGACTAGTTAGCTAGCTAATGCTAATTTAAGATCAAGCATGCCATAATACTAGTTTAAAGAAAAAATACCAAGAAAGTGCTGTAGCACAAATTGAACAAAAACAAACAAAATAGTACTTCTGCTTTTCAAAATAGAAATTGATTTTAAAAACCATGATAACAGAATGATATCATTTCAGAACTGAGGGTTTACATGTATACAGTAGAAATGCCCAAAACTTAAAACTCAATGTCTATTAATGGAAAAAAATCACCATTGTTCTTAAATAGTTGTTCTAACTCATATACATTCAGCAGTCATTTTTTTATCGATGTGATACAAAGACAACAAAAAGCCCAAAAAATTTTTATTTTGACTGTAAATTAATTAAAATTGCAATAGTTTATTTAGTGATTAATGTTTTTTGTTATTTAAACTGAATGTCGTTTTTATTAATAAAAACAATTGTCAATGCTGGCATAATCTGCACATACTGTATATATGTAACAAGTATGCTCTTGTGCAAAGAATAAATGATAAACATTTCATGTATTACTGCTTCTGACATATAGTTTGGAATACTATATTGTATTCTGATTGCGGTTTTCAACTAACAGAAATGTGAATCACTCAAAGTTCACTTTGAAGAAAGAAATGTGAATCACTCAAGAATGAATTTCAGAAACATATTAAGGTGCTAAAACCATGCTTTATTAAATCAATAATTCATAAACTCAAGGAGGTTGAATATATAGGCATTGCTACATTAATAAATTAGGTTTAATCAAAGTGCAGGGCATATAATTAATGCATCTGTTTTCTTTTAGCACAGCGGGTGTTGTCACTGTGGTACACTTGCTTGATGATTGCCCTGACTACTGACAAAGTGAATTTCTAAAGCTAACACACACACAAACACACACACACACTCACAATATAACCTAGCAATCCTCCATGAGGTGGCACTGCTTCTGCAAAAGAGTATTTGAATGACTTACGAGAATAATGGCCAGGTGATGTTACTTTTTTGAAAGCCAGTTCAAGTAGTCTGTTGCCAGAAACAGTGCACATTACATTTTTTAGTGCACAAAGTGCAGGCCGCTTGCACTTTGAGCATGTCATTAAAATGGTGATATGACATAATCAGTCTGAACACAAGGCCTAGTTGTACTGCTTACATGAGGGTAAATGCAAACAGCACTCAAGGTCTTATGATCATGATACAATTCATATGTGTACGGTAATATTATTGCACAGACATACTGTGCATAACATTGTCTCGGATTTAGTAAAACTTCAACAGGGAGCCTCTCTACCTGTTGAGGCAATCTTAAGACTTCAACTTATTGTTGAGGCACATAGTTTTGTTTCAGGTTTTTCAGGGTATTCGTTTCATGTGAAACTTTCTCCTGTTAAACATTTAGTTCCATTTGTTTCAGTTAATATTGTCTTAAATAACAATGCATACAGTTTTCATAACCGGTAAATTCGGCTATATACATTATGTACATGTCAGAGAAAATCCTAGTTATAATTATCCAATATGGCACATTTTCATTGCTTTAGACTTTAGTCTAGTTTGGCATAAATTAACGTCAATTTTGGTATAAAAATAGTTCATATTTACAAGAACATAAATCCATGTCTTTATCAAGTAAAGAGTAGTTTTGCTCATTTAATAAATACAATGGCACTGAAGGAGGAAAGGGGAGGGATAGAAATTATATTCTATATTGATCGAATGCTGATGTTGACTGTAGCAGTGTCGGATCCCAGCTCATTGGACAGTTTAAGCGTGTAGGCTCCAGCATCATTTTCTTTCACACCGGTGATGATGAGAGTCGTGAGGTCCTCTGTGGTCTCGATGTGGAACCTGTCGCTTTCTCCTCACCAGGCAGTGTCCTTCCTGAGCGGGTCCACTCAATCTCTGGCTTCGGCTCTCCAGAGAATGCACAGGCTACTGTAAGGACCTTTCCTTTCTCAATGCTAATGTCTTCAGGGAGAGCTTCAATTTTTGGAGGTGCACCTTTTGTAAGTCAACAAAAAATACCTTTAATATATGAACATGTATGTATGTATGCTCAAAGAACATGCTGAATAGAATATACTGTGAAACTGTAGACTGAAAAGCTCATGAGGTCTCACCTTCAAGATGGTGTGTTATGGCTGTCATAGAAGACCCCTCTAATTGTGAGTGACTTGACATTTCCATTATACTGCTGGAGCTCATTTTTAGCATTGATTCAGATGTCATGGATGACATGCTAGATGCGGACATGCTTGCAAATTTAACTTCAGCCATGCTGGAGCTGCTGAAGGAGGCTTCTTGTACACTGGAAGCCATGTGCATTGCACTGGCAGAGAAACTTTCGTGCATACTGGCAGCAGTGGCACTTTTCTCCATAACTACCATTTTGGCAGGTTCTTCCACCAGAGCTGTGTAGACATACCGGATAAAAAAAACTTAACAGCCAAGTATTTTAGATGGAAAATAAATCCATCTAACTACATCCAATAGAATATAGGCAGAACATATTAAAAATAGATTTGGATGGTTTTATTTCAATTACAGAATAACAAACTCATATGTTTTGCCTATATTCAACATTTTTATCATGCAAAATGTATGTTTTGGATATTCAAAGCTATTTATTCTCAGTTTGAGAAAATGTTACAATAATAATAAACAAGAATGTAACAAGGATTAAACTGAAAGTAGTAAGCAATGGCAATAGAAATATTCAGTAGTCTGATTTACACTGAATGTTAATTAGATCCATATTAATTCTTGCAGAAAGCATTTGTTTCCACAGTTATTTCCAGTTGCAAGCCCACATTTCATTGAAAAAATTGTTAGAAATTTTTTTTTTGTTTTAATCCATAATTCACAACTGTACAGCAGAGCATGAATGAGAATGTGACAGAAGCTTACCAAGAACATTTAATGATGATGTAGAAGAGCACTGTCCATATGAATTTCTTGCTTTTATTGTGTATTTCCCACTGTCAGAAACCGAGGCATTGCAGATCTCCAGGGTGTGCACATTTTTGGAACTGCTCAGTTTAATGTTGGATGTTGATGACACCTGAAAGGAAGAAAGGGTGCATAGCATAAATACTTATTTTGTATTAAAAATTACATTTTCATTTATTATTTCCAACTTGGTGCAAAAACTAGAGTTGTTCTTATTATATCTCACAAATTGATTCAGTTCGTATTCAGAATTGGGATTATATGAAATTGCCTGAGGAGTAATACTGTAAGTGTTTTGGTAAAAGTAGCACTAACACTACGGCATACAAGAGTATGTCAATGGTGAGAAAACACAGATGTGTGAATCACTTAACATCTCCAATGGCTAAAATATTGCCGTTGAAAGATGATATAATTCATATAAGGTTCAAACATTAGAGAGCACATATCTTTCAATATTCCTGAAATTTGTTGCAGAATATTCACAAAAACAGTTGAAATTCTTACTACTTACCACAACACTGTCCTTAAGCCACTCAATTTCTGGTATTGGTTCTCCAATGATTTCACATGTGAAAATCACATTTTGTCCTTCGTTGACAATTTGGGACTTCGGTTGCTCAAGAAATGAAGGTGCTTGTGAACGTTTGGCAGTGATGGTCATATCAAACTGACACTTTGCAATGCCATGTTGGGTTTTAGCTTCACACGTGATGATCCCCTCCTCCTTTTCACTGACTTTCTTGATGGTCAACGTATGGTCTTTTCCAGACATCCCATACCTGTAACCTTCTGAATTAGCCAGCTCTGTTCCATTTAAGATCCATCTGACATTAGATGCTTCAGGGATACTGGCTTTCAGTGTTAGGGATTGACCCTCACTCATGGTCATCTGAGTATGAGAGGTCTTTACTTCTGTGTAAGACTGAACTTCCTCATAAAGAACTTCCTTTTTCACAATTTGTTCTGTGAATTCTGATTTTGCATGGGAAGCAAGTACTGCTTGTTCTTGAATTTTAGTTTTGGTAGATGCTGAAATAGAGAACATATTAATGTTAAAATATTAGAGAAGAATTTCTTTATGGTTACAGCTTTGTATTCAACAAAGAGGCAATATACAGATATGGATATAATTTTTATCATATATTAGTCAGACCTTGAATTGTGACATGGCAGGTTGTAGATGAGGATCCAGCAGAATTGGTGGCTGTACATTTGTAAACTCCACTGTCAGCTACTTCAGATTCATAGATTTCCAAATGTGCTAATCCATGCTCTTCAAAGATCTCATATTTTCCACCTTGGAAAAGGTCCTAGGAACATTAAAAATAAAAACAACAAAATAATTACATTTTCTTGTATACAGAAAAGAGTATATTTACTGAATATATGCTTTCTGATTATATTACCTTTCCATCTTTCATCCAGCTCAGTGTTGGTGTAGGATCTCCAATTACTTTCACTGTCAGCTTGACAATAGTGTCTGAAGATGCTGTGACATCTTTTAAACCAGATGAGAAGGTGGGCTTTGTTATGGAGGTATGTATTTCCTTTTTGTGGACAGCTGTCTTTGTTTCTACAAATGTTGTGATTTTTGTGAAAACGGTTTGAAATACTTGGCCAACAAATGAAAATGATGTCCTTGAGACCCCTCCTTCTGCAATGATTTCACAGACATATTCACCCTGGTCACTCTCAGTGACATCTTGGATGCTGAGGCTACACATGCCATCAGCAGAAATATGAAAATGATGGTGACTACTCTGTGTCAATTTCTTCTCATCCTTGTACCATACAACGTCTTTAACACTACTTTCAGCCACACAGAAAATCTTCACCTTATCCTCACAAGCTTCTGCTTTAAGATGATGAACAATCTTTGGAAGCAGTTCCATTTTCTGAGGAGTGGGTGACTTTACTGTTGGTGGTGATTTGACCCTTTGGAATGGTTCTGGGGACTTGGGACTTGGGAACTCAGGAGATTTTACCCTGGGCTCTGGAGACTTCAGCTCTGGGGATTTTACTCTCTGTGGTGACCCAATTGGCACAGGAGACTTAATTCTCAGGGGAGACTTGATTCCTTCAGGTGACTTGATACGAGGTTCTGGGGACTTAGGACCTGTAAACTCTGGAGATTTTACTCTAGGCTCTGGAGACTTCATCTCTGGGGACTTAACTCTCTGGGGTGACCCAAATGGTTCAGGAGATTTAATTCTTAGGGGAGACTTGATTCCCTCGGGTGACTTAATACGAGGTTCTGGGGACTTTATTCCTGTGTCCTCTGGAGACTTCACCCTGGGCTCAGGAGACTTAACCCTTTGGGGTGAGGTAACTGGCTCAGGGGACTTCATTCTTGCGGGAGACTTGATTCCATCAGGTGACTTAGTACCAGGTTCTGGGGACTTGGTTCCTACCAGCTCTGGAGATTTTACTCTAGGTTCAGGAGATTTAATCCTTGGTGGTGAAGTAGCTGGCTCGGGAGACGTTATTCTTCGAGGAGATCTAATGCCCACAGGTGACTTGACTCGAGGTTCTGGGGACTTGACTCGAGGTTCAGGAGATTTAACCCTGGGCTCTGGAGACTTCACTTTTGGAGGTGATGCAATCCCGGTCTCCTCAGGTATAAGCCTTTGGATTGTTAAGCTGAACTGTGCCTCTTCCTTGCCCTCAGAGTTTTGTATCACCACTGTATAGCTTCCTTCATCAGATGTTTCAACTGATGAAATTTCAAAGGTGGATTTGTACTGAGTTGTACTCACAATGTGTCGATGGGAGGACACAATTTCTTTTCCTTCATGCATCCATGTCACACTGGGTACTGGCTCACCATCAAAATCACATGTAAACTTGGCAGGTGCTCCCTCTGTTACTGTAAGAGACTGTGGCTTTGTAATGAATGAGGCTGGCAGAGTAGTTTTCACTTCCTCATGTACAGTCACTTCCTCGACTGTAGTGGCTTCTAAAGCTTCCATCTTTGTTTCAGTTACCACTGATTTAGATTCTGTTACCTCAATGTGTGTTTCAGTTGATGAAGCTGCCTTCATAGGAAGACACATGATAAACATCAGTCTTTGTCATTTCAGGAACAAAAGGTGTGGGTGGCTCCTCATCTTTACGACGGGAAGAATAAGAGAATACTCTCCCACTGAAACCTCCAGAGTGCTGTAAGTCAGAAGCTTCTCCCTTCAGAGTTTGTGCAGACAACACGATAGGTGCCACTATCCTCTGCTTGGCAGTCAAGAATCTGGAGAGACAAAACTCCGCTCATGTTTGTAAAACGGTATTTGTTGCTTGCCTGAATCTGCCTTCCATTATGGAACCATTTGATTTCAGCATCTGGCTTAGACTGGACATTAAGTGTGAATTTTGTATTCTGACCACATGGCACACGGTGAGAGCGCATTCTCACAGTTACGTGGGACATGGTCAAGGCTGAAGGGCTGCTGAGACACAACCTCATACTTTCTTTCAGATTTAATAGCTGCCTTTCTTGCCTCATATCTTGACAGGATATCAACTTTGGATGTCATTTCAAGTTTTGAGGATGATCTCTCTGTCGACACTGGACTTGGGGAACGTGGGCGTGTTCTCTCAGGAGTAGGTGATCTCCTTTCTGACACATCTTTCTCTGCTGCATGTTTTTGAGTTGTTATCTTCTCTGAATGAATGTATTGAGAAGATGATGAAGTGTGAATATATTCAGCTGCCTCTATGTCTTTGGATACAGAAATATGCACTGCTCTCTCTCTTTTGGAGGAAACTTTTGTTTTCTCCTCAAATTCCAATCGTTTTAGCTCTTTTTTGTAAGAGGCAAGTCTCTGCGTTGTGGTCACAAGGAGGTCTTGATCCTCTTTCTCTTCATATACTTTTTGCTTCTGCCTTGGAGGTCTGTATGTTGCTTTATCATGTCTTTGCCGGAGATCGATGAAACTTGGACCAGCTTCATATTTAGAGGGAACACGGTAGGAGTCATACCGGTGAACCTCTTTCCCTTCCTCATCCTCGCCTTGGTTGATGGAAGGATGGCAATGCAGATAATTCAAACCAGACAGGGCTCAGGCTGGGTGGTGATGCAGAGAAGCCAAGTTCAAGTTCTTCCTCAAGTTTGAAGCTTTCTTCTTCAGACTTCTTCATTGACAAATAGTCATCTAGAGGAAGCAGCAGCTCTTCATCTGAGAGGTCACCAAGGGACCTTCTTCTTATTCTGTAAGATGCTTCAGATTCAGGGAGCTGTGCGATGCCTGGCTGGTCTTACTGTTTCTAAGATCATCTTGTGAAACCTTTGGAATACGCCATCTTGGCTTATATTGGTCTTTGATTCTTGGAAGAGGCACAACATAAAACTGTTCCCACCTGGAAAGGCGAATGCGTTTTGTCGCTTTTGAACAATTTTTCCATTGGTTCTGGCAATTCATACTGATCACGGAGTTTCTTATACCATTTCATTTCAGACAAAGGCACAAAGTGTTTTATCTCCATGTCTTCCTGAAGTGCAGTTGGACCATGGACAGAAGGCTCTGGAATTTCATATGGCATACGGAGCCTCTTTTGTTCTACCTCTATTTTCTTTTCCTTTTCTTTTTCTTTGTCAATTTCAGTTTTATCTTTAGTTGTTACAGCAGGTTTGTACATGATGGCAGCTTCTTTTAGAGCCTCTTGTGCCACTGGGTTAAGGGAAGTAACAGCAGTTGAAAAGCGCTGAGCCATTTTGTATGTCTTTCAATTTGTTTCTGAACATGTCTTTCTTTCTCTTCTACACTCTTATATTCTCTCTTTGAATAGGTGACACGCTCAACCTTCAGGGTTGCTTGACAACTTGCAGATCCAGCAGAGTTAGTAGCAATGACTCTGTATGTTCCAGCATCTTCAGGAAGAGTTTCCCTAATATGCAAGACATGATAATCATGGTCTTCTTGAATAACCTCAATTTTATGACTGAATGCCAAAGGCTTACCGTCTTTCTCCCACTTCAGGGTAGGTGCTGGTGTTCCTGTCAGCCTTAATTCAAATCTGACACTCTGGCCTTCAGTGCAATCTGTATTTTTAAGTAAGCGCTTGAACATTGGCCTCATTGTGTCTTCAATGATGGGGTGAGGTGTAACAGTGAGACGTGCCTTGCAACTGTCTTCCCCAAATTTATTACGCGCTACAACAGTATATTCAGCATCATCATCTTGTTCAAGGTTGTGGATGACAAGTTGATAAAGACCTTTGTCACTTGTGAAGGTGTATTTTTTATCATCGTCCCCTGGTTTGATCCTCTGTCCAGATTTCAGCCAACTTACATGAGGATCTGGATGCACCGTTATGGTGACACCAAAGCGTACATCTTCTCCAATGTAAGCAGATCGGTTGAATAGAGGCAGAGTGAACTCAGGTGGTCTCTGGGCCAGTTTTGTTGTATCTACTCTGCGTCTCGTCTTTTTCACTGTACGTCCCATGAAGTACTCACGGTATGATCTGACTTCTTCAACAAAGAGTTCTGCATATGCACTGTCTTCACCATATTCATTGACAACTTTGCATCTGTAGATGCCATCATCTGCTCTTGTGATGTCTTTGACATATATTGTAGCCACTCCTTTAACGTAGCTTATTTCATACTTTTCACTTGCCTCCAGTTGTCTAACTCCAAAGTACCAAGTTACTTCTGTGCTGCTATCATAGTTTTCAATGTTGCAGATGAATTTTACATGTCCACCTTCATCAGCAACGCCATGCATGATTGGGCCAGCTTTTACACCATATGTGGATGGTGCTATCTTTACCTTGCCAACTGAGACAGCTCTCTGACTTCTAAATGCTCCACCACATGCCACACGAGCTGATGAAACAAACTCCATTCTTTCTTCACCAAGGTCTGGTAGTATCTTCTGTGTCTCAAGGTCTTTATGACTTTAGTGCTGAGCTGTTCAGATTTCCATTTCAGCCAAGGATGTTCCAAGGCCTCAGCAGCAGTCATACGATGTTTGCGATCTTTGTTCCAAAAGTCGGTGCATGAAGTCCATAGCTTCAAGACTGATATCCTTGAAGGCTTCACCATCAAAGCTGTACTCAGCATTTGAAATTTTTCAATCATTTTCTGGTTTGTTTCAGCCATGAATGGATTAAGTCCACTGAGAAGCACATATGCTAAAACACCAACTGACCACATGTCAGTGACAGTACTAACCATGTCTTGCTGGTGGATCTCAGGTGCACAATATTCAGGTGCGGTGAACTGAAGTCTGATGTTTTCTCCAGGTGTCAGGTGTCTAGCTTGACCCATTTCAATGATCTTGATGTTTGTGCTCTTTCTTGTTTGGTACACTATGTTGTCAGGCCTGATGTCAAAGTGAGCAAAGCCCTTGCTATGCAAAAACCTCAGAGCCTCACAAATTTGTCTAATGTATGAAACAATTTCTAGTTCTGTGAGGTCAAAGCTGCCTGAATTGATACGTTCAAATATGTCAACACCTGAGATAAATTCAAAATCAGGGCAAATTCTTCAAGACTGTCAAATGACTCATGGAGATACAACAAGTTCTTATGTCGAGCCACATTGAGTGCTGCAATTTCTCTATTCACCAGTTCTTGATCAGCACCTTTCACTTTAATGAATTTCACCATAAATGTCTTCTTTGAGCTGGTTTCCACACATCTGTGAACAATGCCAAACTGCCCACGTCCCAGCTCTTCAGCAATCATATACTTGTTCAACACATTCTTGATGCTTTGAAAAGGAGCTTTGCCTCTTTTGTAATTTCTCTTGATTCATCAACCTCTTCATCATAATTTCTAATGATGGATTTATCCTGCTTCATTGAAATAGGACCAGTTGGCTCAGATGGTTCACTCTGGCCAAATTTGTTTTCAGCAATGACACGGAACTGATACTTGTCTTTCCAAACAGATTGATGACAGTGTAATGAGTTTCTTGAGTCTGAGCAACACGGTCCCATCTCTCAGATGTTGTGGGACATTTCTCCACAATGTAGTTTATGATCTGGCTTCCACCATCATTAGCTGGTGGACTCCAATTCAAAGTGACAGAATCCCTAGATATGTCACTAACTTGTATATCTTTAGGTGGATCAGGCACATCTGCAACATCAAGTTCAACTGTCTGTTGGTCAACCAAATCTGTTTTTGGCACAAACAATGTAGAAACCAGCATCTTTCCTTTGAACTCCATTAGGGAAGACAAGTGATGTAAAGGATCTTGTGACAATAACTTGATGGTGTCCATTATTATCAATGATTTCTTGTCCCTTCTGCCATGTGATTACTGGGTCAGGCTTGCCACTGAATGGAATCTTGATACTGACCACTTCACCACGAATGGCGTGGACAGCTCCTTTGTTTTGCAGATGTTTAGGCAGATTAATTTTAGCTGGAACTGGAAAACAAATACATTAAGTTATTATATAGAAATTGCTACAGACATTCAATAGTAAAATACAACAAAAGACTTTTGCATTTTACATTAATTTTTACTATTGTAAACTCATTATTCTGAATTTAATGATTTCAACATCCAGAGAGACAGATGCTACAGAATGTAACAACTGCAAAAATGAACCACCCTGGTTAGTGGCCCGGACTTGGTAGACAGTAGAATCCTCATCATCAGCAGCAGTAATAACAAGCTGGTGATATCCACCTTTGAATTCCTGCACTTTAATTTTCTGTCCATCAGGTTGAACTTCCTTTCCACGCTTAAACCATTTAACTACAGGCTTTGGATGTCCAGCAATTTTGCAAACAAAGGTTGCATTGCTCTTGTATTTGACACTCATGTTTCTCAGCTCTTCTTTGAAGCTAGGAGCACGGATGTCTACAACAGATTTTGCAACAATAGCTGGAGACACTTCACTCCACTCGCTTTCCCCAGCTAGATTTTCACATTTGACACGGAATTCATACTCTGAACCTTCAACAAGGCCTTTTACAGAGTAGACTGTTTGATGGATTTCATCAGCAGTCACAGCAACCCACTTGTCCTGCTTCTTATCTCGCTTCTCCAGGCAATAATTTTTATCTTGGACCTCCATCACTGATAGGTGGTTTCCAGGATACAACACAAGAATCTTTTGTCACTCCAGAGACAACTGGGTGCTGGGGAGCTCCTGGTTTTCCTGTAAAACAATGGTGGTGAGATGTTATATTAATGTTATGATAAATTTAGTTCATCTTATGCCTTTAAATGTGAAATGGAAAATACCAACCTAACTGACTCTTAATTATGAATGGAGTAGGAGTTTCCAGTGGTTCACTGATGCCATATTGGTTTTGAGCTGAAACACGGAAGTGATATTCAGCTCCTTCAATGAGGTTTGGAACTCTGCAAGATGTTCCTGAGATTGATGATGACACTAGATGCCACTCTTCGCCTTCCTTAGCTTCACGTTTCTCCACAATGTAATTTGAAATCATTGTTCCACCATCATCTGCAGGAGGCTGCCAGCTAATGATCACTGAATTCTTCAATAGAGCATCAAGAGCAATAGGTCCTGCAGGCACATCTGGCTTGTCTGAAATAAAACAAACACATTTTTTCTGAAACTTTGCACATTTCACCAGGAAAATATTTTTGAAAAAACTGATAATGCATTGACGAAGGCATTCATTTCTTTCTCTTTTGAAGATCTTACCTTGGATTTCAACGGTGAGTACTTTATCCGCTATGCCTAAGTGGTTTCTAAACCAGACTTTGTATTTTCCAGCATTGGCCTTTCGCTGAACATTCTTTATAACCAGGTGAGTATAGTGCTCAGTATTTTCAATAATTACATTTTCAGATGGCTCCAGAGGCTTGTTGTTATAGAACCACATGATCTTAGGCTCTGGACGTCCAATGTATGGAACATGTAGACGTAAGGTTGTACCACATGCTGCATGATACTTTTCTTTCAATGGGAATCCAGGATGGATCTGAGGAGCAGCCTGCAATACGAGCTTGCCACTGGTTTCTACTTCTCCTGCTTCATTGATGGCTTTACATGTGTAAATGCCCTCATCTTCTTGTTGGTCTGTTGCGACTGTCAGTGAATGGTTGCGACCATCAGAGGTCATTGCATATTTACGGCACTGAGTTAGTTCCTCTCCGAATCTGTACCATTTGATATCTGGAAGTGGTCTGCCAATGATCTGACATTTCAGTATGCCTGACTCTCCAAGCTTAGCAGTGGCTTCCTCCATTTCTTTCCTGAGACTTGGTTTACTTCCAACTGTTGAAAATATAAGAAATGCATGACCCTTAGACTTGATTTAGCAATTCAAACAAACATTTGTTAAATAAATTAAAATAGATTGGTAAAAAACTTTATTACAGAATTGTATGATTCCTAGGCCCTCAGGTGCCATTTTGGTCCATTTTAATACCAATTAAAATACATCTGTATTTTAATTGTAGAGGTGATTTTTAATCACAATGTATGATATTATGTAACATTACTCAAAGCAAATAATAATATTCAAAACGCAAACTAAAGCTTAGAAATAAGGAACCTATCAACTGCAACAGCCAAGCAGCTGGTGCAGAATGTAATAATTATTAGAGCGCTAGGAAAAAAACAAATACAATTAAGCAGATCATAAATCAGTCTGTTAAATTTACTTACCACCCAGTTTGGTTTTGATGGCTGTAGCTATTCTACGTGGTCTGCTGATTCCTGTTTCATTTTCAGCAAAAACTCTGAATTCATATTCTGTAGCCTCCATAAGTCCACCCATTGTGTACTGTCTTTCTTTGGAACGCTCCTTGTTGCACTTCATCCATGTACTATCTCCAGATTTCCTGTATTCAACCCAGTATCCAAGGATCTCCTTTCCACCATCACACTCGGGGACTCCCCAGTGAATGGTTATGTAATCTTTGGTGACCAGATCAACATCAATTTCACCTGGCTGGCTTGGCTTATCTATAAAAAGAATAGAGACCAAAGTAAGCATGCCATCAATACTGTATCACACAATGCTCTCCATTTGTGATTAAATTCAAATACAGTACTGTGTCCCTTACCAAATGGATCTTTGCATACAACGGAATCAGAGACAGGTCCTGGCTCACTTTCCCCAACATCATTTTGGGCAATGACACGGAACTGATATTCTTTATCAGGGATGAGTCCAGTGAGGGTGTACATGGTAGTGCTGATTTGAGTCTCAAAGCGCTCCCACTTCTCAGTAGACACCTCTCTGTATTCAATATAATAGCCAGTAACACGGGAGCCACCATCCTCTTTAGGTCTTGCCCAAGACAGAGCAACAGAGCTCTTTGTGACATCAACAATTTCTGGTGGATTACCTGAAGATTCTGGTGGAGCTGTAATAAGTAATAGATAAATTATGTAGTTTCGAACAGTTTTAAATTACGTTATTTTTTATGTACATAAAATTATTAAATATAAATCCAAGTGAAAAAATACTCACAAAGAAGTGTCTTGGGTGTGACAGGAGTGTCTGATTTCAAAGTTTTGCTCATGCCAAACTGGTTCTCAGCTGTTACTTTAAAGTGGTACTCAACATTTTCCTTTAATCCCTTGACTATCAAAGATGTTTCACTGACTCTGGACTCTACTGTGTGCCAGGCTGTCATGGGTACCTCTTGTCTCTCAACTATGTAACCAAGAATTTCAGAGCCACCATCACTTGAAGGGGCTTTCCAGCTCACTCGTACAGAGTTAGCATGAATGTCATCAAATTGAATAGGCCCTTCTGGAGCATCTGGGAACCCAATAACTTTCACTTTGATGTTTAATTTTTTCTTGCCACACTTGTTTTCCAGCAGAAGGTCATACGTTCCACTGTCCTCCTGCTGGGCATTCTTGACTACAAGCTCAGCAACATCTTCACTAGCTGCAATCATTGCTCTGTCAGAAATGTCACTTCCATCTTTTGCCCACTTGCAGGTAGGAGCTGGTTTGCCCTTGATGGGTACAGAAAGTCTGATGACTCCGCCCTTTCTGACTACAAAGCCATCCTTGTATTTGACATCCAGCTCATGATCAGGAGATTCTGAAATAAAGTTTACAATGGTTATAAGCCATACAATATAAAAAATTATTATTAGCATAAGTGATAACACACCATAGTGTATGGGTTTAATCTAATATCTTACCAAGCATTTCTGTAATTTTAGCTGTTCCTGGGACTTCAGCAGGTTCCCCTGGGCCACCAGCATTGCATGCCATCACACGGAACTTAAATTCAGCTCCCTGGGGCATTTGTGTCAGGGTGTACTCACAGATGAGTGTAGGTGTTGTGTTACATTTGATCCATTCAAACTGGCCAACCTTCTGCATCTCAATCAGGTAACCTGAAACCTTGGAGCCACCTTCTTCGTCAGGGGGACTCCAGGCCAAAGATACAGATGTCCGAGTGGTACCTGTAACCCTTGGGTTTTGTGGTGAACCAGGTGGATCTGTTTGATTAAGATAATTTAAAAAAGAAATGCTTAAGTATTGTGACAAGACAAAAACATTCAGCCTATCTTACACCTACCTTTACCTATATTATACAGTGAGTTGTGATATGATGGTGATGAATTTAAAATTTAAGAATGCCTCTCCATTCCAGACTAATCTAAGTAATGTTTATTCAAACCTAATCATATTATTCCAGTGTGTAGAAAACTGGTTACAGTCCTGAATTTATAAACATGTACAAATCTCTTAAAAACAATTTAGTTATTCAATCGAAAAATGCACATACCAACAGGATCTGTGGCCACAGCTGGCTTAGAGAGAAGACTGGGTTTTCCAATGCCTCTGGAGTTGATGGCTGTTACTCTGTGCTCATATTCAAGGCCTTCGATAAGATCTGTTGATCTGTACCTTGTCATTGTCACAGGATTCTTATTAGCACGCACCCATCTGTCAGATCTGACTTCCTTGCGCTCAATGATATATCCAGATACTTTAGAACCACCATCATCCTCTGGTGGGAGCCAGGCAACTGTCATACCATCGCGGGATACATCAAATACCTCCGGCCTGCCTGGTGGTCCCGGTATGGCTACAAAATAGATACATAATGCATTATTGTTTGCATTATTGCAATAATGCATTATTACTCATCATTTTATTACATGTTGTACAATATATGCATATGTGTTGTGGAATACTTACTCTTAGAACTCTTGCATCCACAACTATCAGATTGCAAGAATGATCCAATGCCAAAGCGGTTAGTTGCAGCAACACGGAACACATATTCTTCTCCCTCTGTCAATCTTGTGAACTTGAATGTGGGTCTTGACTAACAGACTCTGAAACGGGAAGCCATCCTGGCGGTGGCATCACGCTGTTCAACAACATAACCACTAATGGGGCACCTCCATCTCTGAGAGGTGGATCCCAGCTGAGAGTGACAGATGTGGCTTCCACTTCATCAACCCTTACTGGTCCAGTGGGCTCATCAGGTTTAGCTGGATGAAATAATATCCCAATTAATATTCTAGATTTATTTAATGAAATGCATAATGTAATTAGTGAAAAAGACGTATGGTGTTATTCTCACCAAGAATGATGACTTTGATGATCTCAGTGGCAGTTCCTGTGATATTTTTCACTTCCAGGGTATAGTCACCTGTATCATCAATTGTGGTGTCTTTCACAGTTAATTTTGTGAATTTTCCAGTGGTTTGAATTTTTACACGCTCAGTTACCTTCATCTTAGTATCACTAAAGTACCATGAGCAAACTGGTGGAGGTCTGCCAATAATTGGAATGTGGAGTTCCAGTGGTTTACCAGCTGGTACATTGATCACCTTGTTAGGAAGGCTTGAAAGATCGATCTTGGGCAGCACTGTAAACAGAGTAAAGCAAATGTTACATCTAACAACTGATGACTGAACAAGAAAAAAAACCTTTACAAATGGCAGGATTAGTTACCTCTTTGTTCTTGGACAGTGACAGCAGTCACAATCTCTCTGGGCTCACTGGCTCCCCGGCTGTTTACAGCTCTCACTCTGAAGAGGTATTGTTCAGTCTCATTCAGAGAGACGATGGTATGCTCAAAATCAGTTGTTTTCAAAGTAGCCACTTTCATCCATTTGTCTGTTCCAAATCTGCATGCTTCAATTATATAGCCAGTGAGTCTGCTGCCACCATCATGTGCTGGTTTTTCCCATGCCAATGTTACTGTTGTCTTAGTTACATCCACAACTTCTAGTTTCTGTGGAACCATGGGAACATCACACACAAGCACAACATCACTGGTTTCACAAGGTTCACCAACACCATAAATATTTTCTGGCAAGACTCTGAAGTAGTACAGTGTTCCTTCTGTCAGCCCAGTAATTTTGTATGATGTCTTATTGCATTTGGATGTTACTGTTTTGTAAGCTCTCATAGATGCATCCCGTCTTTCAATGATGTAGTTATTGACTGGTGCTCCGCCATCAACACTTGGGGCATCCCATGTAATTAAAGCTGATTCCTTTGTGAGCTCTTTAATCTTTATTGGACCAGGAGGCCCAGGAGTATCTAAGGGAAAAGAGAAAAAAATATTTGTCATTACAGCACATCTTTACAGAACATATCAAAATTCATTTACAGACAACCAAGTTTGATTGAACCTCACCATAAACCTTGACAAGAATTGTAGCTGACTTCTTTCCAGATGGATTTTCTGCATCAACTGTATATTTTCCTGCATCAAAGCGATGCACTTTTTCAATTATCAGGAAAGTGTAACTTTGACACTTCAACAAATCCACGGTTCTCAGATCTACTCCAGGTTTGCTCCATGTGATTAGGAGTTGGTCTTCCAGTCACAGTCACAAAAAGCGGAGAGTAGCCTCCAGCTCTCAAGCAGACAGTCTTCTTCATGTCATCAGAAAGCTCAAGATCAGGTGTTTCTGAAAGACAAATATGTGCGTATCAATACATGTCAAAACTTTACCTTTATTTTGTCATTGTTAGGTCATTCCACAAGCGCCCTTGTGTAAAAGAGCCCTTGTTTTTATCACCTTGAAAAATCCAACTCACCAATTCTTTCCATTGGTTCAGTTTCTGTACAAGGTTCACTGAATTCACCCATGCCATTGACATTAACTGCAGCCACTCTGAAGCTGTATTTCTTATTGCCTCAAGACCAGTGCAGTATACTCAGTGGTCTTCAAGTGCTTTTGATGAGCCCTGTTCCACTGGTCTGTTCCCTCCTCCAGCATCTCAAGGACATATCCAATTATATCAGCCCACCATCATCCTCTGGTCTTGTCCAAACCAGGCTAATGCTATCCTTTGTAGTATCTGCACACGTGGAATTGAAGGAGCAGCAGGAGTAGCTGAAATACAAAAGGGAACAGTGATGTCAGTCATTTACACTACAACCATTTGGATTTTTAAAAAAAAAAAAAAATTCTTGACAAAGATTTTTAACTTACATGTTGCTTCCCTGCAGAGGGCATACATTGATACTTCACTTGGTTGACTCTCACCAGCTGCATTTATAGCTGTGACACGGAACTGATAAATACTGCCTTCATGTAGACCAGTGATCTTGAATCTTGTGTCAGTGACAGTGATATCTTTGTTAACTTTGATCCACCTGACACTCTTCTTTTCACGTTTATCCACCAGATAATTTTTACTTCACTGCCACCATCACTTTCAGGCTGCAGCCATTCAATGATGACATTATCCTTTCCAACAGAAAGAATATCTGGTGTTCCAGGAGGTGATGGGACAGCTGCAATGTGAATCAAAATGTTATTTCAATCAGCTTTTGCAACCATAATTTATTTTGTATGAATATATATTTAAAAGCAGACTTACTGAATGTGTTTCTGGCGATGACAGGGTCAGACTGTAGCATTACACCAGGTCCATATTTGTTCACAGCTTTGACACGGAATAAGTACTCATGGTTCTTTATCATTCTGGTAATAACACAGGAAAGATCCTTGCACTCAGATTCCATTATCACCCAGTTGAGTCTGTTGGTATCACGTCTCTCAACAATGTAGTGGAGACTGAGTCTCCACCATCTGCCAGAGGTGCCTTCCAGGAAACTGTGCATTTATCTTCTGTCACATTGTGATTGTGATCTTATCAGCACATGCCCCAGGTGTGTCTGAAATTAAAAAATAAATATAAAAAATTGCATTAGGAAAGTAACTTTCAAAATTATTTTTGAAAGTGTATAAGACAGTCATTTTACATCTTCTATTTACATATACACTTACCAAGAACTTTAACATTGACAGAAGCTGTCTTGACTCCACTGGCATTCTTCACTGTCAGGACATATTGTCCAGAATCACTTCTGTCACAGAACTTGATAATAGCCATAGCACGAGTGCTGGTGTATTGAGAGAATACTTCTCAAAGTTCCAGTTCTTTCACCCTTTAGCCCAGAACACTTTTGGTTCTGGTTTGCCACCAACAGCTGCATCAAGAACAAGGTCTGATCCAGCATTGATAGTGACAGTGTCTCCAAGAAGTTTACTGTCCAAGTTCAGCCTTGGAGGAGCTGGGAAAAAAGTATGGTTTATTTTAAAACGTAAATAATATATTATTTATTATAATTAATATATTACTAATTATAAATACAAAAAAGGAAAAGAAAGTCTTTAGAAATATAAAAACAGGACAAAATATCTTACTGTATTCAGCCTTGCAAGTCACAGATCCTGTCGAGGCTGATGGTGTGCTGTGCACTCCGTTAGCATTTTTGGCAATGACACGGAACTCATAGTTCTCATCTTCACCCAGTGCTGTTACAGTGAAGTTAGTTTCTGTTACATTTGTGTAGTTACACTTCAACCAGCGACCTTCTCCAGAGACAGTGTATGGCTTGCGCTCAATAATGTATCCAACAATTGGGCTACCACCATCATTAAGTGGCATAGACCATTTAATCGATACTGTGGATCTTGATACATCAGTCACTTCTGGCTTGCCAGGGGGATCTAAACATTGGATAGAAGAGAAAATTTATTTTAGCCAAATAATATCTACTTAGTAATGATTAGATTTGCTTGTTCATAGGTCTTTAGCACTTACCAACTGGATTCTGAGCCACCTCCCGTTTTGAAGCTTCACTGGCTTTGCTCAGGCCAGCAGCATTCATTGCATAAACTCTGAACTGGTATTCAAGGCCTTCAACAAGATTAGTTACTTTGTAGTAGCACTCAAGCATGGGATCTTGTTCTCCCTCACCCAAAGGATTGTGTTACGTTCCTTCTTTTCGATCCAATATCCAGTCACCTTGCTACCACCATCATGGAATGGCTCCTCCCAGCGAATTCCCATGGAATTGGCATTAACAGAGAATATCTCTGGTCTTGTTGGAGGGCTCGGTGGAACTGCAATGAAAAGGGAGACATACCAATCCATACGTTCATATTATATTATACACCATTTAAAATTCATGACTAAATGGAATTACTTTAAAAACTATCTTACACTTACCAAATGGATGCTCAGCAACAATTGTTTCCGATTCTGTAGATTTGCTAACACCAAATCTGTTCTCTGCACAGACACGGAAAGTGTACTGCATGTACTTTGTCAGGTGAGAAATACTCAGTGTTGTGCGTTTCACACTGGAGTTAACAAGCTGCCAAGCAGTTGAGCCAGATTCACGTTTCTCCACAATGTAGTTGGTGATATCAGTTCCACCATCATCTTCAGGTTCTCCCCATGCAATGCACAGGACTCTGATGTTATTGATGAAATTTCAACAGGCCCAGTGGGTGGACTGGGTCTACCAACAACATTGACTGTGACTGTGAAAGTCTTGGCTCCTGTAATGTTTTCAAGAGTGAGATAGTATCTACCACTATCACCCCTCATACAGTCTTTGACTGACAAAGAGGTTCGATCTTTGGTAGTTTTGATGGAGACTCTGTCTGTTTCCTTCAGTCTCATTTCCTCAAGTTTCCACATCACCTTAGGAGCTGGTCTGCCACTAATGGGAACATCAATGGTGAAGGTAGAGCCTGCCTTGCATGTGATTAGCTGGTTTGTGATACCACTGAGATCAGCAGTTGGCTCAATCTGGGGTTCTTTAATGATTGCAGAAGCAAATGCTTCTCTTGGTTCACTGTGGCCTGCATCATTCACAGCCTTTACACGGAATTCATATTCTGTGTTCTCCACTAACCCCTCAATTACTGTACTCAGGTTCTTTGTGTGACCACCAACAACCCATTTATCAGTACCCTTTGCTTTGGTTTCCACAATGAAGCCGATGATACGACTTCCACCATCATGTTCAGGTTTCAACCAGGCGAGGGTGGCAGTAGAATCAGTGGTATCAATAATATCCAGTCTCTTAGGTGCAGCAGGTTCTTCGGTGGCAATAATTGGATCGGTCATTTCATATGCTTCACCTGCACCATACTGATTTTCAGCAAAGACTCTAAAGAAGTATGGCACACCCTCTAGAAGTTCACTAACTTTCAGAATAGGATGAATGCATTTTCCTCCAGCTTCCTGCCAACTGCGACGGCTTGCCTCACGTTTCTCAACAATATAATGCTGAATACGGGCCCCTCCATCGTTGACAGGTGGATCCCATATCAGTGTCAGAGCTCCTCTTGACACATCTTTGAAGGTAAGTGGTCCTGGTGGTCCAGGTGTATCTAATACCTTTACATTAAATGTAACAGATTTGGAGCCACTGCTGTTCTCAAGAGAGAGTGTGTACTTTCCAGAATCATTTCTGTTACAGTTCTCAATGGTTAAAGTACTGCTTGATTCTGTGGTAACGACATCTGCCATCACACCAAGTTCTCCATCTGCTTTGGCCCACGTTGCCTGAGGGGCAGGTTTTCCTTTAAAGTTAACGTGAAGATGGCAAGTTCCTCCATTCTTCACAACGTGTGTCTGTTTGAAGCTAGCATCAATATCAATTTCTGGTGCCATAAGTCTGTCCACAGCCTGTACTGGTTCAGGTATCTCACGGGTTTCTCCCTTTCCAACACTATTTACCGCACAGACACGGAACGTATACTCTGCACCAGCTTCCAAATCAGTTACAGTGTAGTTTGTGCTAGTGCAGGTTTCTGCATTGGCTTTCTTCCATTCTTCTTCACCTGTCTTGCACACCTCAATGACATAACCACTGATCTCCACTCCCCCACTAGACCGTGGCTTTGTCCATTCCAGACTAACAGATGAATTTGTAGAATCTGTTACATTCACAACAGTAGGGGCACTGGGTACAGTTCTTGGTTCACAACATCTTATTGGTATTGATGTGTTGCTAGCATGTCCAATGCCAGCATCATTTACAGCCATTACACGGAATTCATATTCATTGCCTTCAACAAGGTGGGTCACTCTGTATGCAGGCTCAGTGATAGGTCTCTTGGAGAGTAACTTCACCCAGCGTAAACTCTTCTTCTCCCTTTGTTCTACAATATAATGCTTGATTTCATTTCCTCCGTCAGATTTTGGTGCTGTCCAAGACAGTGTAATGGTGTCTCCTGTGACATTGGTCTCATCAGGTGTACCAGGGGCATCCGGAACAGCTGTAAGATAGGAAATGTATTTAAGACATTTATTCACACACATTTTTTCCTTAAGAATATGAATGTCGTAGTTTAATTAGACTTACTGAATTGAATTTGTGCAATGACAGGGCTGGAGTCAAGTGGTCGGTTTGCACCAATTTTGTTGACTGCAGAAACACGGAACTGGTACTCATTGGTTTTGATTAATTTCGTAGCATTGTATGTGCATTCCTCACAACTGTCTGTAACAAGGGCCCAGGATATTCTGGAAGTCTCACGCTTCTCAATAATATAATGGGTAATGGGAGAACACCCATCATTTGCAGGAGGATTCCATGAAAGAGTTACTTTTCCATCTGAGATATTTGTGAAAAGAATGGGCCCCTCAGGTTCCCCTGGTGTATCTAAATTAGACAAAAACATGTGTATAAGTCATAATAATTGACATTATTTTCTTAAAATAGTGTTATTTAAATAAACAAACAAACAAACAAACAAACAAACCGTAGACTTGGACATTGACATCTTCCTTCTTTGTTCCAGAGCTGTTCTTAGCTTCCACACTGTATAGACCACGATGACTACGATCAGCATCTCTGATAAAGAGTGTACTTGATCCAGTGATGGTTGTGATGTTAACTGTCCTCTTGTCAATTTCTTTGCCATCCCTAAGCCATGTGACTTGAGGTTCAGGTCGTCCAGTAATCATGACTTTAATTCTGATTGGGTCTCCAGCTTTGGCAGTGATGCCCTCAAAATGCTCCTTACCAAACTCGATATTTGGGATGACTAAAAAGACAAAATGTTCAATTTTAAACATTTGCCCATTTTAAAATGGTTAACAACACTATTTATCATAAGCAAGTAAGTATTAGTCAGTATTTTACTTACCGCTTTCATCTCTGACAACAATGTAGCCAGAGGACTGTGATGGTGGACTAACTGTGCCAATGGCATTTCTGGCGATCACTCTGAATTCATAGCGCTCACCACAGGTAAGGCCTGTAACTGTGAACTGGCAATCGTTGACATCAGTGAAGTTAGTTCTCAGCCAACGACCTTTGCCTTGACGTTTCTCAATATTATAAGCCACAATTTTGCTTCCTCCATCACGCTTAGGTGCATCCCATTTTAGAGAAATAGATTCACTTGTTGTATCAGTGTAGTCTGGTGTGCCAGGTGGGTCTAAAATGAGAATGAAATATTTGTTATTGGAATTTTTTTAGTCTATTCCAAATTAGCATGCAAATAACATGGAAAATAGAGAAAGCTATTTGACCAGTAAATGCTCAGAAAAACATTAATATACTTTGTAATTGTATCTTTACTTGGCAAGGTAACAGACTAATACTGTAAAATAAAAACTAAGATAAAATAGGACAGGATGCATTTACATCAATCCATGATTTAGATGCCAAAATTGATGACAAAAAGAAAAATGACTTCAATGAATGCTGTAGTGCTCAGAGAGTGTGAGATGCTACTAAATTCGTTGCAAATTTGATATTTTGTCTGGCTTATACTCCTACTTGGTAAGGCTTCTATTTGCATGACAAAACTCAATTTTTACAAGAGAAAATGATACCTTTATGAGTAAATATTCTGCATAAATAATAACACTTACCAACTGGAGAGACAGCCATAGTAAGATTGCTTGCATCGCTGACACGGCTGAAGCCGGCACTATTCTGTGCATATACTCTGAATTGATACTCCAGTCCTTCAATGAGACCAATGATTCTGTAATCTCTTTCTGTGATTACAACAGTATTTACTTTCTGCCACAGGATACTGTTCCTCTCCTTCTTTTCAACATGGAACCCTGTGATTGGTGAGCCACCATCAAAAATAGGTTTTTCCCACTGAATAGTCATTCCATCGTTTGTAACATTGTAAACAACTGGCTTCCCTGGAGGACCTGGTGGTCTGTATTCATGCTTGGCAATGACATTTTGGGAAACCAATGGCTCACTTACACCATATCGGTTTTCTGCACATACTCTGAACTGATACTGTGCTCCTTTTATCAAGTTTGGCACCTTAAATGTTGTGCCTGCTACACTTGAGCAAGCCATCTTCCAATCATTCTGGGAAGTGTCACGTTTCTCCACACTGTAGCAAGTGATTTCTCCACCTCCATTGTCATTTGGTTCATCCCAAGATATTATGATACTTTCTGCCCTTATTTCATCCAATCTGATGGGGCCAATAGGCTTAGATGGAGGCCCAAGAGTAATGACTTGAATGTGGAATGATTTCCGTGCAACATTATTGTCAAGGGTAAGTGTATATTTCCCACCATTCTCTTTTACTACATTCTTTATCATTAGTGCAACTTTGTTTTCTGTTTTCTTGAAACGGATCTGTTCACTCTCTTTCAAAGGCAGATTGTCTTTCAACCACAGTGGGGTTGGCCTTGGTTTACCCTTATATGGTAACTCAATATGCACATTGTGTCCCAGGCGTACACTTATTTCACCAGTTGGGTAATCTTGAAGGTTAGCCTCTGGTGTAATAACATAGTCTTTTACTATAATAGGTCCAACTTGTATGAAATCACCCTGGCCCTTCTCATTTTTCGCACAAACTCTGAACTCCATGGCTGTAAGCTCTTTAAGTTTTTTGACTTCATACTCCAAATTCTTGCTGGTTCCAGCAAATGTCCATTCCTCTTCATCCTTTAACTTCTTCTCAATAACATAGTCTGTTATGATGCTACCACCATCGTAATCAGGCTTTGTCCATTGTATTGTTACTGATGACTTCGTGGAGTCCTTCATAGATACATCTTTGACTGGACCAGGTGTCTCAGTGGCCTTAATTGCCTCTGTTGTGTCACATGGATCACCGATGCCATTTTCATTCTCAGCTCTTACACGGAAGAAGAATGATGCTTTTTCAGAGAGTTCTTCAATTTTATATGTTGTTTCAGTACACTTTGTTGTTACACTAGAGTAAGATCTCTTTGTTGAATCTCTCTTTTCCACAATGTAATTGGAAACTTCAGCACCTCCATCGAGGAGAGGTGGTTCCCAAGTCAGTGTTACTTTACCACGAGTGACATCCTTTACTAGTAATTTCCGGCAAACGGATGGAGTGTCCTGCACTTTAACAGACACAGCTAATGTCTTTGGCTCTCCAACACCATTCTCAATTTCAAGATTGTATTTGCCAGTGTCCTCACGAGTGACTTGTGTCATCAACATGACAGTTGATGTCGCTGTGTTATGAATCTCATATTTTGGGTCATCACTGATGTTCTTCTCTCCCTTCTTCCACATAACATTTGGTGCAGGTCTACCCTTGAGTGGAATTACAACCTCCACATCAGTTCCTGCCTTCACAGTATAATGAGTTCTCATGGCGACATCATGATCAATCTGAGCTTCCTCTGTAAAAATGGAAAAAATAATATATTACGACTTTGTTATTGGAAATATAATTCTCAGACTAGTCAAATGTAAAACTTGTATACATACCAAGAATATCCTTTGCTTGTACTGGCTCTGTCATCTCAATTGGCTCTCCACGTCCAGCACAATTTACAGCTGTTACACGGAAGTAGTAGTCGATGTCAGGTTTGAGGTCTGACACAACATACTCTGTGGTTCTGACTTCACCTTTGGCGCTAATAACAGTCCATTTATTTTCTTCAGCTACCATTTTTTCAACAACATAGCTGGTTATCTCACTGCCTCCATCATATTCTGGCTTGCTCCATGCAAGGGTAATAGATGTTTTGGTTGAGTCAACCACCTTAAGTTTGGTTGGTTCATCCGGTGGATCTAAAATGTAAAATATAGAACATTTAGGTGTCTATCAGAAATGAAAAATGAGAACTGTTACTGTGCAAAGGCTTTATTAAAAGCTATGCTTACCAACTGGATCAGCTGCTTTGTAGTAGTCAGATGGATCAGTAAATGGACCTTCCCCGGCTTTATTGATGGCACAAACACGATACTGATACTCATTTCCCTCAGTAAGGCTGTGGATTTTATATGTTGTTTCAGAAACAGGATCTTTAAGGACCTTGATCCAACGCAAGCTCTTCTTATCACGTTTCTCCAAATAATAACCAGTGACTCTACTGCCACCATCCACACCTGGTTTCTCCCAGACCACAATCATTGTCGATCTGGTAATTGTAGTGACCTCAGGTGTAGAGGGTTGTCCAGGAGTAACTGTGGGAAAAAAGTCAATATGTTAAACGCTTGCTTTTGCAGTACAAAAAGTATGTTTTTTTCATATTGACATTACTCTGTTTTGCAGTAGTGATATTTTTCCATTTCTTACCAAATGAATTCTTGGCAATAACTGGCTCAGACTCCAAAGGCTCTCCAACTCCATACTTGTTGACACCCCTGACCCGGAATACATACTCATTGCCTCTGATCAATTTATCTGCAGTCACATAGCATTCTTCTAGTTCTTCTGATATGACAGACCATACGACTCTGCTTGTCTCACGTTTTTCCACAATGTAATGTGTTACTTTTGCCCCACCATCCTCTTCTGGAGGTTCCCACATTATAGTAATCTTGTCTGCTGTAACTAATGTAATTTGAATAATTCCAACAGGAGGTCCAGGTTTGTCTGATAAGAAAACACATGAAAACATAAATTACACATTATCTGCACAACTTCATATGTACTCATACATGCAGTATATTTATTATATATATGTAATCGCTGATTACTTGCTTCCCAGATGTAATACATAAACTTACAGTGGAACCACAAATTGAATACATACCCAGAATTTGTACTCTGATGGCAGCAGAGGCTGAGCCCAGATCATTCTTAACTTTAATTTCATATGTTCCTGTATTCTGACGGGTTGCATCCTTGATGAGAACGCCTGATGTATCTGTGGTGCTCTCAACTGAAAGCTTGCTGCTTGAACGCAATTCCTTTCCATCCTTGAGCCACTCAATTGTAGGCAAAGGTGTTGCAATGACTCCAACTCTAATCTTGAAAGCAGCTCCAGCCTTATATTGAATAACATCCAAATATTCTGGAGGTAAGTCAATCTCTGGAGCACCTGGAACATTAAGAACTTAATTATAGATAAATGAATATAATAATTTGTAATTTATCATACTTTTAACAGGCACACATACATACCCTGAATGTCTACACATTTAGCTGGTCCAGCAATGAGAGATGGGTTACTGGTGGAGCCAATTGCATTCTTAGCAAAGACTCTGAATTCATAGGATTCATCCTGAGTCAAGCCTGACACTGTGAAATTAGTCTCAATGATATTGGTGAAGTTAGCCTTTGTCCATCTGCCTTTTGGTGACTCCCTCCTCTCAACAGCATATCCAGTGATCTTGCTGCCACCATCATACGGAGGCTTCTGCCAAGTGAGACTGACGGAACTCTTTGTGATTTCTGAAACGCGCACATTGGCTGGAGGTTCTGAAAAACAAAATCATCTGTGGTTTGAACACTGTAACTAAATGCACAATAACAAAAAGTGGTCTATGAAAAAAAACACATACTTACCACAGGCATCAATTGCAAGCACTTCATCTGATGTTTTGCTGATTTTGCCTATGCCAGCTGCATTTTCTGCTGCAACCTTGAACTCATAGATCAAACCAGGGCATATGTTTGTTACTCTGAGCTGTGTTGCGCTGATAGCAGTTTTGTTAATCTTCTGCCACATTACACTGCTTCTCTCTTTCATGTGTAAGTGGTATCCAAACACAGGATTTCCACCATCTGAGACAGGCTCATGCCAGCACACAGTAAGGCTCTCCCGTGAAACAAAATGTACCCATGGTGTTGATGGAGGTCCCGGGATTGCTAAAATAAAACAGAACAATTCGTTTTACAGGATTGGGGAGCTATTACAAATGTGAAAAATGGTTAAAATACAAAATGAAATTACTTACTGTATGGGAGTTTCACTGTGACAGTCTGAGAATCAATGTGATCGCTGATGCCAAATCGATTTTCTGCCTTGATCCTGAACTGATATTCCTCTCCCTTTGTCAGTTTTTTGACCTTTACTGTATTTCTTGCTACAGTTGATGACACTTCTGTCCAAGTGGGAGTGCTTGTTTCACGCCTGAGTACAACATAGTTGGTAACTGGGCTACCACCATTATACACAGGAGGAAGCCATTTGAGGACTAAACTTGTCTCCATGACATTACTAATTTCAACAGGACCAACTGGAGGACCAGGTCTATCCAGAACCACAATCTTCACAAATGACTTTGTGGTTCCACCGGTATTTGAGGCAGTGATGTCATATGTTCCAGCATCACTAGTGACACTTTCTTGAAGATTAATGATGAGAACCTCTGGATTTACTTCATAGCTGAATCGCTTTGTTGATTTAACAGCAACTTTATCTTTTGAAAGAGTAACCTTCGGCAGAGGTTTACCAGTAAGAGGCAGCTCAAATTTGAGATTTGATCCCGCTCTTACATAGACAGTGTGGCTAGGGAAGTTCTTCATATCAAATTCAGGGGATTCTGAAATCAAAATAAAACAAACACATTTATGAGCACACACCATGTTACAGGATAATGCATATACATTTTAAAGAGAATAATGTTAATTCATATGAACTTTCAATTATGATAAATAATGAATGTTGCTTACCAAGCTGATCTTTAACAATCACAGGGATAATCATTTCTTTGGGATCACTGAGACCAGCATGATTTTCAGCACGGACTCTGAAGAAGTATTCAGCATTTTCCCTCAGACTACGGATAGTGTGAGAGTTAGTTTTGACCGTTGCACACTTCACCCACTTTTGTTGACCTTTTTCAACAGCCTCAATTAAATAGCTCTTGATTCTGCTGCCTCCATCATGTTCTGGCTTACTCCATGCCAGTGTGATACTATCTTTTGTGACTGCAGTGACACCAAGCCTTGCAGGTGGGCTTGGTTTTTCTAAGGGGAAAAAAGAAAATTGATTTAGAAATAATGGAATACATTCAATACATACAAAATGTATGTAATATACTGGGGAAATTAATTGAATATAAACATATTTTAAAACTATATATAAAGTCAAACCCTACCTGTAATCTTAGTACCATCCTTGGTCTCCAAAGGCACACCAACTCCAAATTCATTTTCTCCAATCACTCGGAAGTAGTATATGGCTCCCTCTTGCAGATCTGTCACTTGGTAGGTCAAATGGTGGCAGTTATTTGTAACACTCACCCATGCTTTCTTGCTTGCTTCACGTTTCTCAACATGATAGTTCTTAACAGGGTCACCACCATCATTTTCTGGTGCATCCCATGTAACTGTGACAGAGTCCTTTGTGACATCCTTAATCTTGACATTACAGGGTGGCCCAGGAGAATCGAGAACTTTAACATCCATTGTCAATGCAGATGTTCCCACACTGTTCTGCAGTGTTACAGTATATTTTCCAGAGTCATATCTTGTGGCTTTCTCTAATGTAACTGATGTACAGGTATCACTTGTATCAATGATTGCTCTTACTTTAAGATCTACATCTTCCTTACACCATCACATTTGGCACTGGTCTTCCTCTGAATGGAACTGTCAGGGTAAATGAACTACCATCTTGACAATCAGAGTCTTGCGCATTTCAATGTTACATCAAATATTGGCTCTTCTTCTCTGTCTTGAGCAACTTGAGGTTCAGAGATTATCTTTGGTTCACTGGGACCAATCTTGTTGATAGATTTAACAGCACAGAGATATTCTGCTCCAGATGTAAGTCCAGCAATTGTAAACTCAATGTTTCTTTGTGTTCTGAACAGCAACCTTCCATTCCTCTTCCTTGGTTTTCTTGTACTCAACACTGTATCCAGAGACAGGAGCTCCACCATCAAACAAATGGCTTGTTCCAGGCAAGAGTGATAGAGCTCTTAGTTGAATCAATAACCTTTACTTTTTCTGGTGGGGATGGTGGAGTCAGAGGATCCATTGCTTTAGTTATATGACTGGGGTCACTTGGAGGACTCAAACCAGCTTCATTTTCTGCATAGACACGGAATTCATACTCTGATCCCTCACGAAGATTTTTAGCCTGAACCACAAGGTCAGACACAGGCTTTTTATTTACACGAACCCAGCGCACACCTGCTTTGTCACGTCTTTCAATAACATAACCAGAAATTTCACTGCCTCCATCACTCAATGGTCTTTCCCAGCAGACTGTCATAGCTTCGCGTGACACAGCAGCAATTTTTACATCTGTTGGTGCTGATGCACAAGTAAATGGATCTACAACTTTTACGGCATCACTCTCCAGAGCTTCACCTACTCCAAATTTGTTGACAGCCAGAACTCTGAAGATGTACTCATTACCCTTGAGAAGTTTAGTGATTGTGCATGTGGTTGCTTTCAGGTCACCATATATTAATGTCCAAGCCAGGCGGCTTGTTTCACGTTTCTCAACAACATAGTGAGAGATTTCTGCACCACCTTTTTCTTGAGGAGGTCCCCAGTGTAATGTACATTTTTCTGCTGTAAGGCCAGTTACCTGCAGTGGACCAGCTGATGGTCCAGGTCGATCAAGGACACTGCAGTTTACTTCCATGGATTTTATTCCAGCAACATTTTGTAAAGTCAAAATATATTTCCCTGCATCTCTTCTGATGCAATCCTTTACAGTTATTGCTGTGCTGTTAGCTGTTGATGAGATCTCAATTCTAGTTTGAGGCTCGATCTCTTTACCATCCTTTGTCCATGCAACAACTGGTGAAGGCCGTCCATCAATATCTGCATTGATTTTCAAAGAATCACCAGCTTTTACAACAACAACATCTCTGAACTTCACATCCATCATGATACGAGGTGGATCAACATCATCTTTAGCAGTGACAGGGCCTGTGCTATCAGATGGCTCACTGAATAATCCAGCTGCATTCTTTGCAATAACATGGAAATCATATTTTTGGTCCTCTGTAAGGCCTGTAACATCAAAATATGTTTCTGGGACATTAGTGAAATTGCACTTCAGCCAGCGTCCATCTGGAAGTTCTTTTCTTTCAATTATGTATCCAGTCACCTTGGCTCCACCATCATATTCTGGCTTTGTCCAAGAAAGAGAAACTGATGTTCTGGTTACATTTGTTACCGTAGGTTGACCTGGTGGATCACATGGGTCTCTTGCAGCCACTTGCTCAGAACATTTGCTACATTTGCCGATTCCAGCAATATTTTCAGCATAGACGCGGTATTCATAAAGCAAGCCTTCTTCAATTCCAGTCACTTTGAACTCTGTGTCTTTGATGAGGCCTCTGTTTAACTTAGTCCAAAGAATGCTACTTCTTTCTTTACGCTCCAGGTGATATCCAAGAACTGTGCTACCACCATCATTGACTGGTTCATTCCATGTAACAATCATAAATGCTTTAGTTGCATGGGCAACCTGGGGAGTAGATGGTGGACCAGGCTGCTTGCATGGATACTCTGCAGTAATTCCATGCGAATCTGCAGAAACACTCTTTCCATAGCGGTTGACAGCATAAATACGGAACTGATATTCTGATCCATGTGTCAAACGGGAAGCTTTAATTGCTGTTCTGGCAACTGTCGATGAAACAATTTCCCATGCTGTTGTGTTGGTATCTCTCTTTTCCACAATGTAGTTGTTGATGCTGCATCCACCATCGTACTCTGGTGGAGCCCAGGATAACTTTATGCTATCTGAACTTACATCATCTACTTTAATTGCTGTTGGTGGGCCAGGTTTGTCAAGTACAATAATGCCAATTTCAGCTGTTTTTGTGCCAGCTGTGTTAGCTAATGTGATTTCATATTTTCCAACATGATCCCTGTTGGCTTCTTTGATGATAAGTTTAGCTGAAATTTGAGACGTCAAAATAGTTATAGAGCTTGTCTGCTTGAGAGGAAGTCCATCTTTCTTCCATGAAACCACAGGTTTTGGTCTGCCCTTGAATGGAACTTCAACTGTAAGATCATCTCCTGCCTTCACACTGTAAGTATTGAATATCACACCAATAGTAGGTTCGATTTCAATGTCCTTTGCCACCACTGGAATACCAAGTTGCTTTGGTTCACTCTTGCCTTTCTCATTCAAAGCAATGACTCTGAATGAATATTCTTCACCTGCTGTAAGGCCAGTGATATTTGCTTCGAGGACTTTAACTGTAGTGCTTACTGTCCACTTGTCACTGCCCTTGGTCTGCATCTCTACATTGTAGCACAGGATTTTGCTGCCACCATCATGAGCTGGTTTTTCCCAAGAGATAACTGCACTATTTCGAGTCACATCCACAAGTGAAATTTGACCTGGAGGCATAGGTACTTCAGAAACCTTGACTGGATCTTTAGTTTCAGCTGCTAAACCAAGGCCATGCTCATTGACAGCCAAGACACGGAAGTAGTAGATACAACCCTCCTCTAACTCACTAATGTGGAATGAATTCTGGGTGCAATTACTTGTGACAGTTGTGTATGCCTTTCTCGTAGATTCTCGTTTCTCAATAATGTAGTTAGTTATCTTGGCACCACCATCAGTAATAGGAGTCTCCCAAAACAGTGTGACGGACTCTCTCTTGATTTCTTTGACTGCAAAGTTAAGAGGGGCACTTGGAGAGTCTAGCACTCTGACATTGACAAATGCTGATTTTGTGCCACTGTTATTTTCAAGAGTCAGCACATATTTTCCACTGTCAAATCTATTCACATTGTCGATGACAAGCATAGTGTATGAACTTGTGACTTCAATTTGTGCACGTTCAGTCAGAGATTCATCTGCTTTTTCCCATTTTACTTTGGGTTCAGGTCTTCCTCTGATTGTTACGAACAGGCGTAGTGTTCCACCTGCACGTACAGACACAACTTTCCTCAGGTCTGCATCAACTCAATCTCTGGTGCTTCAATTTTTTCTACTGCAGCCACAGAGCCATGGATATCTGCATGGTCTCCAACACCTTCAGCATTGATGGCACAAACACGGAAGTTGTATTCAGAATTTTCCTTCAAATTAGTCACAGTATAGCGTGTTGCTTGTATACCAGTTGGAGGTGTGCATATAGTCCACTCTTCTTGAGAAGCTTCTTTCATCTCAACAATGTATCCTTTTATGTATGCACCACCATCGCTGAGGGGCTTTCCCCAGGCCAGAGAAACTGAGGTACTAGAGTGGTCAGTCACTTTTGGATGTGTTGGTGGACCAGGTGGTCATGTGGCATCACATGCTCTGTAGAACAGTGATGGTTCGCTTAACTCCCCTGCACCAACTTCATTTTCAGCATAAACTCTGAACTCATAGAAATGCCCTTCTGAAAGACCAGTTACTTTAAAATGCAGATCTTTAACAGGCTGTCTGTTACATTTTGTCCATCTAACACCATCCTTATCGCGTTTTTCAATGTGGTAGCTTTCAATTTCTGTCCCTCCATCATGCTCTGGCTTATTCCACATGAGAACAATAGAATCCTTTGTAATGACAGTAGCTTCAGGCATGGAAGGAGCACTTGGTGGCTTGAAAGGGGTGCAAGCTGTAATTGGCTCTGATTCGATTGGCTCACCAATACCATACTTGTTTACTGCCATGACTCTGAAGATGTATTCATTGCCAGTTAGAAGATTAGTTACCTTATAACTAACAGATTTCACATTAGGATCAACTATAGTCCATGATAGTCTGCTGGTTTCTCTCTTCTCAATAACATAGTGTGAAATATTAGCACCACCATCCTGTGAAGGATCTTTCCAGGACAAGAAACACCGATCAGCAGTGACACCTGTCACATGAAGTGGTCCATCTGGAGGACCTGGTCTGTCCAAAACCTTCACTGTAATTGGTATGGTTTTTGTTCCACCAGCATTGCTGAGAACGAGGTCATAATGTCCACTGTCTACTCTTACACAGTCTTTTATTGTAAGTGAAGCACGCTTAGAGGTAGTTTTTACTTCAATTCTTGTGGTCTTCTGCATATCTTTCCCTTCCTTTAACCATGTGACATCAGGCAGTGGTTTTCCATAGAAGTCAGCATCAAGAACAAGGGTTTCTCCAGCATTAACAACAATAACATCTTTGTACTTCGGATCCATTGAAGCTCTTGGGGGTTCAATTTCATCTGTGGCAGTGATGGGTCCAGTATTTTCAGATGGCTCACTGAATAAACCAGCTGCATTTCTTGCAATAATTCTGAAGTCATACTTTTCGTCTTGTGTTAAGCCTGTCATTGTAAATTCAGTATCGATTATGTTCGTGAAGTTTGCCTTCATCCAGCGTCCTTCAGGCAAGTCTCGCTTTTCTACAATATATCCAGTGACTTTACTGCCACCATCATATTGGGGCTTTGTCCACTGCAGTGTAATGTGGTCTTTGGAGATAGAGATAGGCTCAGGGGTACCAGGTGGATCACATGGATCCCGAGCGATAAAGCATTCTGAAACTTTGCTTGATCTACCAATGCCAACAATGTTTTCAGCAAAGACACGGAACTCATATCCCATACCTTCTTCCAGATTGCTTATCTTAAACTTGGTGTCAGTAATGAGAATCTTATTTAGTTTAGTCCACAAAATGCTACTTCTTTCTTTGCTTTCAAGATGATATCCAATGACTGTGCTACCTCCATCATTAACAGGTTCATTCCATTCAACAATCATGTGGTCCTTTGTTGCTGCTGTGACAGAAGGAGTAGCTGGTGGTCCTGGTGCTTTGTAAGGATACTGTACAACAACTGCAGATGAATCTAAATGTGAGCCCTTTCCATATCGGTTTTCAGCACTGATCCTGAATTGATATTCTGCTCCTGTTTTCAGCTTGGAAATTTTGATAGCTGTCCTAGCAACAGATCCTGACACAACCTGCCAAACAGTGGTTGTTGTGTCTCGTTTTTCAACAATGTAATTTTTGATTTGACAACCTCCTGTGTATTCTGGGGTTCCCATGAGATGGTAACAAAACTGTTACTAACTTCATTGATTTTAACAGGACCAGTTGGTGGGCCAGGTTTATCAAGGATTATAATTCCAATTTCTTCTGTTACTGCACCAGCACTGTTTGTGGCAGTGACTGCATATTTTCCCAAATCATCTTTAGCAGCTTCAGTAATTTGAAGAACAGCAGAGTTTGGTGTGCTTGAATAATGTACTCTTGTTGTCAGTTTCAATGGTTGTCCATCTTTCACCCAAGTCATTTTAGGTTTGGGACGGCCAATCACTGGTATTTCTATTTTTAGATCTTTCCCAGCTTTAACACTGTAGGTGTTGAACTGAATTTTAAAACTGGGTTCAATGGTCAAGTCATTGGCAATAACAGGAGCAGCTAAAGGCTTTGGCTCACTCTTTCCTTTTTCATTGTAGGCTATGACCGGAAGAGATATTCTTGACCAGAACTTAATCCACTTACTGTGCCTTCACATGTCTTCATCGATGTTACAACACCCCATTTGTCTGTTCCCTTAGGCTGCATTTCAATCAGGTATCCCACAATCCTGCTGCCACCATCATGCTCTGGTTTGTCCCATGAAAGTGATGCACTTGTTTTAGTCACATCAGTCAAAGTTACTTTAGAAACTGGCAGAGGCACCTCTGATGCCTTCACTGCATTTTTAGTTTCAACAGGCAAGCCAACTCCATATTCATTCTCAGCCATTACTCTGAAGTAATACATAGCTCCTTCAGAAAGATTTTCCCTACAAAGCTTGTTTTTGTGCACTTGGTAGTTATGTTGGCATAGGCTTTCCTGGTTGATTCACGTTTGTCAACAACATAGTTCTTGACCTTTGCACCTCCATCAATCAGAGGTGGGTCCCATACAAGAGTGACACGGTCTTTCTTGATATCTTTAACAACAAGATTCAAAGGTGCTGATGGTGTGTCCAATACTTTGACTGAAACAAAGTCAGACTGGGACCCACTGGAATTTTCCAAGGTCAGGGTGTATTTTCCAGCATCATTCCTGTCACAGATGTCAATTGAAAGCTGGGTGTAATTCAGACCTTTCTCAACCACAGCCTTTTCAGTCAAATCCCCTTCATCTTTAGACCAGCTAATCTCAGGAGTTGGTCTTCCTTTGAAAGGTACGTTAATTTTCACTGACCCTCCAGCACGAACCACAATTCCTTTCCTCAGCTCTGAATCAAGATGAATTTCTGGGGCTTCCATTTTTTCTTCAGGTTTAGCTGTTCCAGGAATATCTGCAGGTTCTCCAACACCTAATTTGTTGAGAGCACATACCCGAATCTTGTATTCTTGCTGATCAGAAAGCTTGGTGATTTCAAACTTATTAACACGCAGGCCAGTTGGTGGGGTGCACATAGTCCATTCCTCCTCTTCAGCCTTGCAAATCTCCACAATATATCCTTGAATTGCACAGCCACCATCAGTGAAGCAGGCTTTCCCCATGCTATTGAAATTGAGGATTTGGTGGTATCAACCACATGGACATGAGTTGGTGGACCAGGCTTGTATGTGGGATCACAAGCTTTGCAGTACTGACTGGGTAGACTTGGCTCTCCAATTCCTGCTTCATTTTCAGCAGATACTCTAAATTCATACTCATGATCTTCTGACAAAGATGTTACTCTGAAGTGTAGGTCTGTAACTCTTTTTCTGTTGCATTTTGTCCATCTGACCCCTGCCCTGTCTTTCTTTTCTATAATGTAGCCAGTAATTTCACTTCCTCCATCTGATTCGGGTCTAGACCAACATACAGTCATGGAATCTCTAGCAATATTTGTTATTTCCATGATTTGAGGAGATCCAGGGGGAATGAATGGAGTTTTCATAATAACGGCTGAAGATTCTAGTGGCTCACTAACTCCATATTTATTGACAGCCATTACTCTGAAGATATATTCATTTCCTTCAAGAAGCTTGGCTACTTTGTACTCTGAAACCTTGCACTCACTGGAAACTACAGTCCAAGCAAGGCGGCTGGTTTCTCTCTTCTCAATAATGTAATGAGAAACATTACTACCTCCATCATGATGTGGAGGAAGCCATGACAATGTACACTTATCAGCTGTTATACCAGTGATATTAAGAGGCCCTTCACATGGAGCTGGTCTGTCTAGAACTTTGACATTGAAAGGAACAGTTTTAGTGCCCGCTAAATTAGTGAGCTGGAGAGTATATTTTCCGCCATCAACTCTAGTTGAATCTTTAATAACAACCATAGCTTTGGTGTCAGTGTTCTTGATTTCACATCTTAGTGTGTGCTCAAATTCCTTATCACCTTTGAACCACTGGATTGTTGGCATTGGTTTTCCATATACATCAGCGTCAAGTTTAAATGTATCTCCTGCATTTACAACAATAGTCTGACTGTATTCTGGATCAATTGAAAATTTTGGAGGCTCAACTTCATCCTTTGCAGTAATGGGTCCACTGTTATAAGATGGCTTGCTGATAGTTCCAGCTGCATTCTTTGCAATAACCCTGAAGTCATACTTGGCATCTTCAGTCAAGCCAGTAACTGCATACTGGGTTTCAATGATGTTTGTGAAGTTGGACTTCATCCAGCGTCCCTCTGGGAGGTCCCGCTTTTCAACAGTATAACCAGTGATTGAGCTGCCTCCATCATACTCAGGCTTAGTCCACTGAATGGTGATTGAATCTTTATTTACAATTATGGCTTCTGGGGTGCCAGGAGGATCACATGGGTCACGTGCAACACAGCCCTCAGAGACTTTACTGCACCTACCTATACCAACAATATTCTCAGCATATACCCTGAACTCATATTCAATACCTTCTTCCAAAGGACTGGTTTTAAATCGGGTATCTTGAATGAGCGTCTTATTAATCTTTGTCCACAGGATACTGTTTCTTTCTTTTCTTTCAAGATGGTAGCCAATGACGCTACTGCCTCCATCTGAAACTGGTTCATGCCATTCTACAACCATATGATCCTTTGTGAGTGATGTGACAAATGGAGTCCCTGGTGGACCAGGTTCTTTGTATAGGTACTGGGCCACCACACAGCGAGAATCTAAAGCGTAACTCTTTCCATATCGGTTTACTGCAATTATTCTGAACTGATATTCTGCCCCTGTTTTCAGTCTTGTCACCTTTAATGTGTTTCTTGCAACTGTGGTAGACACATTTTCCCAAGTGGTGGTGGTTGTGTCTCTCTTTTGCACAATATAATTTGATATCTGGCACCCACCAGTGTATTTTGGTGGATCCCATGAGATTTTCACACTCTCCACACTTACTTCATCAAATCTTACTGGGCCACAGGGAGGGCCAGGTTTATCAAGTGTGATTATTTCGATAGTTGCATCCTTGTGTCCCACAACATTAGAAACTGTAATTTGATACAGGCCACCATCATCTTGTGTTGCTTCCTTTATATTGAGAGTTGTATTATGTGCAGTGTTAACAAAATTAACTCTTGTGGTAGGTGTAAGAGTGACACCATCCTTAGTCCAAACAATTGTTGGTTTTGGACGTCCAGAAATTGGTATTTCTACTGTGAGATCCTTTCCAACTTGTACACTGTAGTTACTGAAAGCAGGTCTAATATCTGGGTCAATAACTAAGTCCTTTGCTTGCACTGGAACTGCAAGTGTTCTTGGATCACTCTTTCCTTTCTCATTGATAGCAATGACTCTGAACAAATATTCCTCTCCTTGGGCTAAATTACTTACAACAGTCTCTAGGGTTTTGACGTTTGCACAGCCAGACCATTTGTCACTGCCCTTTGCTTGCATTTCTACCAAATACTGTATTATTCTACTGCCACCATCATGTTCAGGTTTCTCCCAAGCAAGAGAAACGCTGTTACGGGTTACATCAACAACATTGAGTTTTCCAGGTGATTGCGGCACTTCTGATACTTTCACGGGATCAGTTGTTTCTGCTGGTAACCCAATTCCATGTTCATTTTCAGCAAGAACTCTGAAGTAATAGTTGCAGCCTTCTTGAAGTGGTTCAACCTTCCATGATAAAGCATGGCAATTAGTCACAACAGCAGAGTAAGTCTTCCTTGTGCTTTCTCTTTTTTCAATAATGTAGTTTTTAATCTTTGCTCCACCATCCAACGCTGGTGGTTCCCATGTAAGAGTTACAGACTCTTTTGTAATCTCTTTCACTTTAAAGTTGACTGGAGCACTTGGAGTGTCAAGAATTCTGACACTTATTACTTCAGATTTTGTTCCACTTGCATTTTCTGCAGTGACTGTATACTTTCCAGTATCAAACCTGTTAGTGTTGTCAATTACAAAGCATGTATAACTACTAGTAACCTCAGTCTGCGCTGTTTCTCTGATTACACCATCAATCTTTTCCCATTTCACTTGTGGGGCAGGGCTGCCTCTCATTGGAATGAACACCCTTAGGGATCCTCCTGCTCTCACTTTAATGGTCTTTCTAAGATCTGCATCAAGATCAAGATATGGTTCTTCTGCTTTCTCCTCTACAATAATAGTTCCGGAGACATCAGCATGCTCGCCAACACCGACCTTATTTATTGCACAGACCCTGAACTTATACTCTTGCTTTTCTTTCAGTTTTTCCACCTCATATTGTGTCTTTTTAGTGTCTGTTGGAGGAGTGCACATTGTCCATTCTTCTGATGTTGCCTCACACGCTTCAACAATATATCCCTGGATCTCACAGCCACCATCATAAATAGGTTTGCCCCAGGAAAGGAAACTGATGTTCTTGTTACATCTGTCACTTTAGGGTTATTTGGTGGGCCAGGTTTGAAAATAGGATCAAAGCTTTGTAGTAAACTGATGGAGAGCTTGGTTCTCCAACTCCAGCAGCATTCTCAGCTGCAACTCTAAATTCATAACTATGGCTTTCAAGTAGTCCAGTGACCTTAAAGCACTGGTCAGTTACTATATTCCTATTGCATCTTATCCATCTCACTCCTTCTTTATCATGTTTTTCAATAACAAATCCTGTAATGGGACTGCCACCATCACTAGCTGGTCCTTCCCAGGTTATCACCATTGAGTCTTTTGCAATATTGGAAGCTTCAACATTCTTAGGTGCATCAGGAGCCACAAATGGATTTTTAACAACCACTGGTTCAGACTGAAGTGGCTCACCAACACCAGATTTGTTTACAGGTAAGACACGGAAGATGTATTCATTTCCTTCCAAAAGTTTTGTTAATTTGCAGGTTTAGAGTTTGTACCTTAGGTTCAACAAGTGTCCAGACTAATCTGCCTGTCTCTCTTCTTTCAACAATGTAATGAGATATTTCACTGCCTCCATCTTGCAGTGGTGCCTTCCAGGCAATTGAGCACTGATCAATTCTAACACCGTAGATTGCAATAGGACCTTCAGGTGGACCAGGTTTATCTAAGACTTTAACAGTGACATTTATGGCCTTTTCGCCTCCAAGGTTCTTTAGTAACAAAGTGTACTGGCCTCCATCAGTGAGTTTAGCTTCCTTTACACTCAAACATGTGGTAGAATCTGTGTTTTTAATTTCACGGTATAATGTATTTGCAAGCTCCTGATCACCCTTCATCCAATGGATTGTGGGTGTTGGCTTTCCATGAACATCAGCATCAATCTTGAATGCATCCCCAGAGTTTACAGTTAGAGTCTGAGTATATTGTGGATTTATGTTAATGCGTGGTGGTTCACTTCATCTTTTGCAGTGACAGGTCCAGTGCTGTAAGATGGACCACTGAAAACACCTGCAGCATTTCTGCAATCACACGGAACTCATATTTTGGTCCTCAACTAATCCAGTTGCAACGTATTCAGTCTCTATAACATTAGTAAAGTTGGCTTTCATGCCAGCGTCCCTCAGGTAACTCCTTCTTCTCAACAATATAGCCAGTAACTTTGCTGCCTCCATCATATTCCGGCTTTGTCCATCTGATAGTAATACTACGTTTTGTGATACTAACAGCCTCAGGAGTGCCTGGTGGATCACAGGGATCTCTGGCAACACAGCCTTCGGACAATTTGCTGACTTTGCCAATGCCCACAATATTTTCAGCATAAACTCTGAACTCATATTCCATTCCTGCTTCAAGGCCAATAGTCTTGAACTTTGTGTCTTGGATAATGGTCTTATTCAGCTTCACCCACAGAATACTGTTTCTTTCCTTTCTTTCAAGATGATATCCTAATATATTGCATCCTCCATCAATGACTGGCTCATTCCACACCACCACCATACTGTCCTTAGTAGAAGCATGCACGAATGGCGTTCCTGGTGGTCCTGGAAGTTTGAATGGATACTGAGCAACCACTGATTCTGAGACAAGAACTGGGCTCTTTCCATATCTGTTCTCTGCAGTAATCCTAAACTGATATTCAGAGCCGGTCTTTAACCTTGCTGCTTTAATTGTTGTTCTAGGAACATTTGAAGAAACAACCTGCCAATCTGTGGTAGAAGTATCTCTTTTTTCAACAATATAGTTGTTAATTGTACAGCCACCATCATATTCTGGTGGCTGCCAAGAAAATTTGATGCTGTCTGCAGTGACTTCATCTACTTTCACTGGGCCAGCAGGTGGACCAGGTTTGTCTAGAACAATAACACCAATTTCTGCTGCTGTTTCACCTGCAGTGTTCGAGAGTTTAATTGTGTATTTGCCAACATCATCTCGACATGCCTCATTGATTGAAAGAGACAAGTTACTCTCAGTTGATTGAAAATTAACTCTAGTTGTTCTCTTGAGAGGCACCCCATCTTTCTGCCAAGAAATTGCTGCTTTAGGACGAGCAGCATATAAGGAATGTCTATCTTCAAGTCTTTGTCTGCAAGAACACTGAATGTAGAGAATAACAGCTTAACAGCTGGAGCAATCACAAGATCCTTAGCAATCACTGGAACACCAATCTGTCGAGGATCACTTGTTCCTTTCTCATTCCTTGCTGATACACGGAACATATATTCTTCACCTGGTGTCAACCAGTTATAACAATTGCATCATTTACTTTTACAGTCACATTGGTTCCACTTGTCACTGCCCTTGCTTTGCATTTCAACAATATATCCACAATTCTGCTTCCTCCATCATGCTCTGGTTTTTCCCATGACAGAGTGTAGCACTATTCTTTGTGACATCTTGAAGGGTGATTTTCCCTGGTGGAAGTGGCTTTTCTGACACTTTCACTGATTCAGGAGTTTCAACAGGAAGACCAATTCCATATTCATTTTCAGCCAAAACTCTGAAATAATAGTTGCAGCCCTCCTGCAGTTGATCAACTGTGAAGCTTGTTTTGTGACAATTTGCCATAACTGTGGAATATGCTTTTCTTGTTGATTCACGTTTTTCTATAATATAATTTTTTACTTTCGACCCACCATCATTGAGAGGAGGGTCCCAGATGAGTGAGACACTCTCTTTAGTCACTGCTTTTAGCTTTAGGTTTTGTGGAGCTCCAGGAGTATCCAGTACTCTGACATTGACATAGGCTGTCTTACTTCCTGAGCTATTTTCTACTGTCAAGAGGTACTTTCCACTGTCAGTCCTATTGACATTTTCAACAATTACTGATGTGAAAGATGTTGTATTCTCAATGGTTGCTCTCTCAAGAGGCTCTCCATTTTCCTTTGTCCATTTTACTTGAGGAGCTGGTCTTCCTTTTATTGGTACAAACAGTCTCAGTGTGTTACCTGCTCTAATGTTAATAACCTTGCGAAGCTCAGCATCAAGCTCAACTTCTGGAGGAATCTGTCTGTCCTCTGCCTTTGGTGATCCTGGGACAGAAGCAGCCTCACCAATCCCCTCTGAGTTAACAGCTGAAATATTGATTTTATATTCTTGGTTTTCCTTCAAGTTAGTAATTGTAAATGAAGTGCCCATCAGTCCTTCTTTGGGAGTTACAATGGTCCATTCATCCTCCTCAGGAAGGCAGGTCTCAACAATGTATCCAGTGATTTCAGAACCACCATCATACACAGGCTTGTTCCATGCAAGAGTAATTGATGATTTTGTTGTGTCCAAGATTCTTGGATTGTTAGGAGGGCCAGGTTGGAATGGTGTCACAGGCCTTATAGAATGGACTTGAAGGACTGGGTTCACTCAAACCTGCAGCATTCTCAGCAAAAATTCTGAATTCATATTCATGTCCCTCTGTGAGACCAGAAACTTTATACATCAAGTCTTTAACAGTCTTCTTGTTGCATTTAACCCAACGAAGACCAACTTTATCTTTTCTTTCAATAATATATTGGAAATACTACTTCCACCATGTTTTCAGGAGCTCCCCAGCAAACAACCATTGAATCTTTTGTGATGGCAGTTACTTCAGGTGTTTGTGGGGATCAGATGGAACATAGGGATTTGTTGCAACAACTGGCTTCAGATTCAAGGGGCTCTCCCAACACCATATTTATTGACAGCCATGACTCTAAAGATGTATTCATTTCCTTTCAGCAACTTAGTCACAGTGAATTTATTGACTTGTAAATCTGATGCTACATTTGTCCATGCAAGCCTACTTGTTTCTCGCTTTTCAATGACATAATGATCAATCTTTGCTCCACCATCATGTGAAGGTGGTAACCATGAAAGAAACATTTATCAGCAGTGATGTCCGAAACATGAATTGCTCCATCTGGTGGCCCTGGTCTGTCAAGCACTTTAACATTAAAGATATGCTTGACAAAACCACCCAAATTGCTGGCAGTTAAAGTGAATGTACCCCCATCCCTTCTTAAAGAGTCTTTGTTAATCAAAACTGTCGTGAAGTCTGTCATTTTAATTTGAAGTTTCATTGTATTTTCAACTTCCTTCTCATCTTTAGTCCAGACCATGGATGGTGGTGGTTGGCCTGAAACATCTGCCTCCAGTTTAAAAACTTCTCCTGCTTTCACCAGTATAACATCCTTAAACTTAGCATCAACCATAATTCTGGGCTCCTCAATGTCATCTTTGCAAATAATAGCATCTGTTTGTTCAGATGGGTTACTCACAGCACCAGCTGAATTCCTGGCAAGAACACGGAATAAATATGAGGCATCCTCTGTTAGTCCGCTCACAGTGAATGTGGTATCAATAATGTTGGTGAAATTAGCCTTGAGCCAGCGTCCATTTGGTAAGTCTTTCTTTTCCACAGTGTATCCAGTTATCTTGAATCCACCATCATATTCAGGCTTTGTCCATTCAAGTGTCACTGCATTTTTAGTAATGTTGATTGGCACTGGCTGGCCTGGTGGATCCACTGGATCAAGAGCAAACAATGGCTCTGATGGCTTGCTTGATTTGCCCACTCCTGCCATATTTTCAGCTAAAACACGGAATTCATAAGCCATTCCATCTTCTAGTCCAGTAGTTTTGAAAATGTTTCCTACTACCATGGATTTGCTGATTCTTTGCCACAGAATACTGCTCCTCTCTTTTCTTTCAACATGGTACCCTAAGATTTCATTTCCTCCATCAGAAACTGGCTCATTCCAGCCAATTGTCATGGTGTCTTTTGTGAAGGCGACTACATGTGGAGTACCTGGTGGTCCAGGAACCTTAAATGGATATGCAGCAACCACTGTTTCTGAGGTGATTGGAGGCCCCACACCATACCTATTTTTGGCCTTCACACGGAATTGATACTCAACTCCTGTTGTTAGACGTATGGCTGTAAACGTTGTTCGGATTGTTGATGAGGATAATTCTACCCAGTTTGTGCCTGTGGTCAAACGCATTTCAATAACATAATTGTTAATTGGTACACCTCCATCATTTTCAGGGGATTCCCATGACATTGTGATAAAATCTCGGGAAATTTTGTCTAGCTTAATTGGTCCCTTAGGAGGTCCTGGCACATCATGTACTTTGACTGTAATGTGTTCTGTGACAGTGCCAACTATATTTTTCCCTGTCACTGAGTAGCATCCATTGTCATTCCGTGTGCATTCATTAATATTCAGGATAGTTGAAATTGGGGTATTTTCAACATTTATTCTCTGTGTCTGTTTAAGGGATTTACCATCCTTATTCCAGGAAACTGTGGGCTTTGGACGACCCAAAACAGGAATCTCAATTTTCACATCATCTCCTGCCTTTGCAATGACTAATTTCTGGCAGATTCCACGTAAGTCAAATTCAGGTTCAGTGGTTTTTTCCTTAGTAATGACAGGTTTGCTTTCTTTGGGATCACTTCTTCCAGAACTGTTCACAGCCATTACTCTAAACACATATTCATCATTTTCATTTAGATTTTTTGCTGTGTACTAGAGGGCCTTTGACAGTAGCCACATGGGACCACTGATCTGTACCTTTCTTTTGAGCTTCAATGACATATCCAGTAATTCTACTGCCACCATCATGCTTTGGTTTTGTCCATGCAAGACTTATTGAGTTCTTGTGAATGTCTGTGATGTTCACTAATTCTGGAGCACTTGGCGCTTGAGATACTCTTATGGGATCAGGAGTGTCAACTGGCTCACCAATACCAAATTCATTTTCTGCACGTACTCTGAAGTAATACTCGCATCCCTCTGCCAAGTTTGGAACTCTAACAGAACACTTCTGACAGCTTGTTATTACAGTGGCAAAAGCCTTGCGTGTGGATTCCCGCTTCTCAATGATGTAGTTGGTTATTTTTGAGCCACCATCAATCATAGGCATTTCCCACTGGAGGGTGACACTCTCTTTGTTTACATGTAGTGGCTTCAAGTTGATTGGAGGTCCAGGTGAATCCAGAACTCTGACATTTACAAATCCTGTTTTCTTGCCAGCCTTATTTTCCACTGTCAGGATGTATTTTCCAGCATCATGCCTTGTGCAATCAGGGATAACCAAGAGAGTATATGATTCTGTGGTGTCAATATGAGCACGACCTTTGAGAGGTATCTCTTCCTTCATCCAAGTAACTTCAGGGGTTGGTCGACCCTTGATTGGCACAAAAATACGTATGGATCCTCCAGCTTTTACAACAAGGGTTCTTCTTAGTTCAGCATCAAGTTCAAAATCTGGAATTTCTTCACGATCCACAATTTCAACAAGTTCTTCAACTTGAGCTGCTTCACCAACTCCTACTGCATTCATTGCACTGATCCTGAAATTATATTTTCCTCCTGGCTGCAGGTTTGCAACAACAAATTCAGTTATTCTCAATGCAGTTCCTGTTGTATCTTTGGTCCACTCTTCTTCTCCCTCCTTTTTATGCTCCACAATGTATCCTGTAATCTCAAGTCCACCATCCTCACGAGGCTTGCCCCAGTGCAATGAAGCTGTTGTTTTAGTTGTATCAGTAACTTTTGGGTGAGATGGAGGTCCAGGTACATCTGAAAAATGATTATTTTCATAATTAATGTAAATTAATTAATTAATATTCATAATCCAAGTAGTGTGTATTCTGTCTGATAAAATCATATTTTGAATGGCACATTGTAATGTATGGTTTATATAAATTCAGTATATTTATAATAAACTGAATACAATATATGCTGTTTTCATTTGCCTGAACAGAAATGAAAATAAGGACCGAATGAGAGTACAGTACAGTACAGTATGAACATATCCAACTGAACCCATAATGAAGTTTCTGTCATTACTGACATACAGCCATCTATTGACCTTTATTATTATTTTGTATATTACTGGCATATAAAAAAGTACACATCCCCCTCAGTTTCAATAATGACAACTTCTGGATTCAAATAGCTCAATTATGCACTCATAATTCATTATGATGCATGAAAACTGAAGGGTGAGAGTGTTGTAGCTTACAGAGTAAATGCCCAGAATTACCTGAACCTATAATTAGCAACTGCAAAACTATCACTTTCATGTGCTCAGAAGGGAACACAATCTGAGTGATGAAACTCCAACTACTCAGATTCAGTCAATGAATGAGGGAATAGATTTTTACGTGTCAAACAACACATAAAGATGCATGTTTTTGTTTCCCTTGTTTTTGCTTCATTACACATCTCCATCAGAAACTTGTTCCCCTCTCAAACTCACAACTTTTCAATGGATCTCTATATGCACAAAAAATCAAGGGGGGAATTGTACTACATGGATCTTCTTGGATGAGTGAGAACTGACAGAACTCTATCAATAGTTCATTTGAACCATTCTGAGCACACTTGATGTTATTATTATTGTGTACTATTCAATGTGCTAAAGAGTAATTTTATTAAAATAACTTTGTTAAATTTAACATTTCACAGAGGACAGAGGCGTTATGTTAATAATAGTTAATAAAGTACATATACTCACTTGTCACACCCTTAGGTACCACTGGCTTTGATGGCTCACTAGGTTCTCCAAAGCCCGCTTTGTTCTCTGCGATCACTCGGAATTCATATTCAACTCCTTCAGTAAGGCCTTCCACTTTGTAATACAGATCAGGGATGGATTTCTTCGATGCTCTGACCCATCTCATACCTTTTCTTTCTTTTCTTTCAACACTGTAGCCAATGATATCACTACCTCCATCATCTGCTGGTCTCTTCCATAAAATTGTTGCTGAGTTCTTGTCTACATTGTCAACTTCTGGTTTTAAAGGAGGACCTGGTGGGCCTGTAATTTAAATCGGACAACATTAAGAATTCATGCACTGAAAAATTAAGCCTTGAACATTGAAAAAAAACAGGTTAATTTAAAACATTAAGTTAATTAATGAAACATACCATAGCTATCCACCATTTTCACTGGCTCCGACAATGTTGCGTCACCAGTACCATACTGGTTAACAGCTGAGACGCGGATCACATATTCATTGCCCTGGATAAGCTTGGTTGCAACATAATGGCAATCCAAGACATTTTCTGCGAGAGTGGTCCAAAGAAGGCGACTGGTTTCTCTTTTCTCCAAGGTGTAACATCTGATTGGAGAGCCTCCATCCTCATGTGGTGCTGACCATGTCAAAGTGACCTTTTCAGAAGACACACTGCTTGCTTCAATAGGTCCTGGTGGCCCAGGTACATCCAGAACTGTCACTTTAACATTTTCCTCTTTGATGCCAAATGGGTTGCTGGCAGAAATAGTATATTCCCCAGATTCTTTCCTGGTGGCATACTTGATGGATAGTGTGGATGATGTTGGAGTGGTTTCAATCTGGCAAATATCTGATGGCTTGAAGAACTTTCCACCTTTAGACCATGCAGAGGTTGGGGGAGGTTTGCCAATTATGCTTGTTGCGGTTATGACAATTGTGTCACCAGCTCTAACAGTAAGACCTTCCTTTATGGCTGGATCAATTGTGATGACTGGGGCCTCTGTTATAAAATAAAAAAACATATGTTTTAACACATATACAATTACAAACCATATATTTCGATATGTTAGAACGGGAATATCTTAATACTGAATCATTCTTACCATATTCATCTCTGCACACAAGAGTGTCAGTTTGTTCTGATGGTGGACTTATAGCCCCAGCTGCGTTCTTTGCACGAATCCTGAACTCAAACTTGCATCCTTCCTGTAGGTCCGTCACAGTGAATGCACAGTCCACAACATTTACATTGTTAGCCTTCACCCAGACCTTTGCAGGCAGATCACGTCTTTCAACAATATAGCCAGTCAGTTTGTGTCCACCATCATATGTGGGCTCGGTCCAAGCAAGAGTCACTGTGCTTTTTGTAATATTAATTACATCAGGTTTCCCCGGAGCATCTGAAAAACACATAAACATGTTAAATAAGAGTATTGGAAAAATTATATTAATTACATAACAGCAATGAATAAAAAACATAGCAGTACTTACCAATTGGATCCAGTGCAACATGTGGTGCTGTTGGGAGACTTGGCTTTCCAACACCTGCTTTATTTATAGCCATGACCCTGAATTCATACTCAAGGCCTTCAGTTAGTCCAGTCACTCTGTGCTCCTTCATTTTCAGAGGCGTTTTGCTTGCTCTCTTCCACAACTGACTATTCCTTTCCTTGAATTCAACATGATAGGCTGCGAAAATATAAGTAATAGGTAAACAGACAAATTTGCATTTATGAAATGTCGGTATAATGAAATATACATTGATAATAAAAAATAAGTAAACTTTATAACCTGTAATTGGGGAGCCTCCAGTCTTCCTTGGATCTGACCATGCAAGTGTTGCAGAGTCATGTCTCATACTCATGATCTGTGGTGGAGGTGGTGCATCAGGAACATCTGTTGAGAAAGCACATTAGAATATTGACCATACTTATTTAACTCATGTTCTACACTGGAGAGCAGATATAAAAATGATTGTACTTACTGAATGGATGTTTAGCCACAACAGGATCTGATTTTAGACCTTCTCCAACTCCATACTTGTTTTCTGCAGAAACTCTAAAGATATATTCCGTTCCTTCATGGAGACCTGTCACTCTTAAGGTATTTGTCTCCACATCTGAAGCACAAGTAACCCACATGTTGGTTATGGAATCCCTTTTTTCAAGAATGTAGTTGGTTATTTCTGATCCACCATCATCCTTTGGTGGAGCCCATTTCAGGGTGATTCCATCAGCTGTGGTTTCCTTAAATTTGACTGGTCCTATGGGTATTCCTGGTTTCCCAACCACTCTGACAAAGATAGTTGATTCCTTGCTGCCAGCACAGTTCCTGAGAGTAATAGTGTATTTTGAGGCATCACTTCTTTGGCAATCACGTATCAGGAGGGTTGTGTTGACAGCAGTATACTCAACAGCTACTCTTCCACTGTCAGTTAAAGTCTCCTCTTCACCCTTCTTCCAAGTAACAGTTGGTGCAGGTTTTCCAACAATGGGTATCTTGAGGCGCACAGTACTTCCTTCCTTTGCAATGTAGCACAAGTTTGGCAAGTCCCTCAAGTCACATCCAGGTGGAACTATAACAAAGAAGCATTGAATTGACATGAGCCAAAAAAATATAAAAACATTTTTTGTATATATTTTGACCAAATCTTACAGACACTCACCAAGGAGGTCCTTTGCCACAATCTGAAGCTCCTTCACAGCGCCATCTCCAGCATCGTTCACAGCTCTTACTCTGTAGGTATACTCCCTTCCTTCTACAAGATCTTTGCCACTGTACTGCATGTTCTTTGACCTCATCAGTTCCTTCCATTTATCATCACCATTCAAGACTTCCAGGACATATGCAATAATACGGCTGCCACCATCACAGATTGGTTTCTTCCATCCAAGGGTGCACGAATACTTTGTGACCAGAATTGTCTTGAAGTCCACTACAGGTCCAGGTTGTTCTGAATGGAATGTGGATTCCAGTTAAATTAGCTGAATATGCAAAGAGATAATAACATAATACCATTGAAATGCAGTGAATGTTTTTCACTAACCTGAAGCTCTCACAGCGTCTGCTGTCTCACATGGCTCCCCAATTCCATATTCATTTTCAGCTGAGACTCTAAAACTATATGATCTTCCTGGTTCCAAGTTTTCAATCCTAAAGGATTCCTTGGCACAATCAGTTGAAATGCAGGACCACGCCTTTCTCTCTGCATCACGTTTTTCAACAATGTAATTCTTCACTGGGCTCCCACCATCAATTAGAGGAGCATCCCAAATAATGTATGCACTGTCCTTTGTAGTCTCCTTGACCATAAGATTGACTGGTGGTCCAGGGGTATCTGCACCAAGAAAAATTATAAAGAAGTCAACCAAAGCTCAGTGATCGAAACTACAAGTATAAATGTCATGGAAGTCATTTTAAATCATCTGAGAATCTTACCAAGAACTTTGACAACAATTGTATGCATCTTCATTCCACATATGTTGTCCAAAGACAAGATGTATTTGCCCGCATCATATCGGTTTACACTCTCAACATATACCAGGGTGTCCCACTCAGTTGTCTTGATGATTATTCCTTGTCTGTCTTTAATGTTAGTATTCATCTTGGCCCAGGTCACCTTGGGAGCAGGTCGGCCCCTCAGTGGGACGTAGAGCCTCATTGTGACTCCAGCACGCAGCACCAGGGTTTCCTTCAGCTCATCACTAATCACCCCCTCTGGAGGAACTTCAGTTCAAAATAATACAAAGAGAACATATTACAGAAATGCACATTACTCATAGTACATAAACTCAGGTCATGACTTGAAAATGTATGGGTGAGGAGGAAATAAAATGAAAATTAATGACTCATCCAATACACCATTACTGTACATATTATTTATAGCACATACAAATCTAAAATATACTGCAGCAACAGAGTACGGCAGTATATGTGTAACCTGTTTAACTACCAAGTGACTGTAATGTGAGCTATTTGTTGATATCTCTGAAAATATTAGGCCAGGGTCAAATATTTGATTATGCATTTCTATTAGTTCCAAGTATTTTAAGGGTATTTTAAAACACAATATCAAATATACATGTCTAAATATTCATGTATAAATGTACATGGCAATATGTTCAAAATTATTTGACTGCATTTTAAAGTAATTGCAATTTCAAGAAAATGCTTTTAATTAGTTTTTCATTTTAATTTATGGACCTAAAGTAGAATGCATAAACACATTTCTCCTAGGTTCTACCTCAGAGGTCCTTCATAATTCTGAAAACAGGTGTATCATAAGCTAAAACACACACCAGATATAAATGAGCAGGACTTACAAATGTATAAATACATATACCAGTACAAAATATATACCAACAATGGCATATGGAGCAGGTAATTGAAATATGCATTGTATTATTATTGTTATTGTATTTCAATACACATTGAAATATGCATGTATTTGACCTAGGTATGACACACATACAAACAGGTAGGCAACAAGTCATTGTCTGAAATAGAGTGATTAACATACCCAAGATATCCTTTGCAACATGTTTGTCTGGGACTTCACTTGGTTCACTGAACCCAACTTTGTTGACTGCAGACACTCTAAGCTGGTACTCTGAATTCTCGAGAAGTCCACTAACAATGTAATTTGTGTCTTGAAGATTCTTGGGTACATTGCACCTTATCCAGTCTGTGGCATCTGCTCTCTTGCTCTCAACCAGGTAGCCCAAGATATCACAGCCACCATCATTAGCAGGCTTTGTCCAGGAAAGACTAATTGTACTATGTGTTGTGTCAACAACTGTTGGGGAAATTGGTGGGCTAGGGGGACCTGTGAAACAAAACATACAACAGTTATTGAAATGAAGAACAGCAATGATCAAATCACAGAATTTGCAAATAACACGTTACAATACTCACTGAAAGGATCATGTGCAATAGCAGCATTTGAAGGATCACTTGGCTTGCCTAAGCCAGCCTTATTGAGAGCAGTAACTCTGAATTCATATTCTGCTCCGGCTGTAAGACCACCAGCTTCAATGGTTCTTTCTGTAACTGGCCGTCTGCTGAGTTTAGACCAGTTGACTTCTTTGGTTTCACGCTTCTCTACTATGTATCCACTGACAGCATCTCCACCATCATTAGAAGGTTCCTTCCAGCTCACAGTCATATGGTCCTTTGTGACATTAGTGAGGACAGGAGGATCACAAGGTCCAGGGACATCTGAAAAACAACAGCAATTGTGGCTATCGTATCTCACTGAAATTAACACAAACATACTCGCGTGAATAAAAATCTTACCAAAAGGATTCTTGGTGACAACAGGACTGGACAGAATAGGATCTCCAACACCATATCTGTTCTCAGCCCGGATGCGGAACTGATACTCGCGGCCCTCTATTAGCTTCGCTACGGTGAACTCCGTGACATTGCCACTGATTTTTGCTGTGACCTGGGCCCAGTTTGCCCTGCTAGTTTCACGTTTATCAACAATATAATTTGTGATATCAGAACCGCCATCTGCAAGAGGGGGTTCCCAACTTAGATGGATAGAATCTGCAGATACTTCTCCAAATTTAACTGAAGCTGGTGGACCAGGTACATCTAAGGGAAAAGAATAATAAAAGAATTATATAGTGTTACAAAACCACTATTAACTACAACGACAACAATAATAATCAAAATAATGATATTAATAATGACATTTAAATGACATACTGACTTCAAACTTATGTACTGCCTGTACTTACCCAAAACCTTAAGTTGAATTTCGCCTGATTTGGAACCGCTTGCATTTTCGGCCAGAATAGTGTACTCTCCTGTATCCTTTCTTGTCACTGATGACAATTCTAGTTGGAACAGATGCCTCTTCTGTGACAACTTCACGCCTTCAGTTGGCTTTAGCACCTCTCCATCTCTTTTCCATGTAACAGTCGGCATTGGTTTACCAAAAACTTCAGCCTCAAGACAAACATTGACCCCAGCCTTAACGGGCAAAAGTTTCTTCATTTGAAGTCCAAGCTCTACTCTTGGTGGGACTAAAATGCAACAGAAAAAACATTATTTTTAAGCATGATGAAATGTCTTAATTAAGCACCAGTTTTATTCATTCAGTGCAGAATCCGATATTCATGGTTTGTCGTTAGATGTCATAAAGATCTTACCATTTTCTGCTGAGACAAGAACTGGGTCAGAGAGTTCTGATGGTCGGCTGAGGTTTACTGCTGTCTTCGCAATAATTCTGAACTGATATTGGGCTCCCTCATCCAGTCCAGTTGCAGTGTACTCCTCTCTGGGTACATTCTGGCTGCTTGTATTACAACGTATCCATCTTTCTTCAGGAATCTTCATTGCTTCAACATAATATCCAATTATTTTACTGCCACCATCATGTTTCGGCCGGGCCCAGACCAAAGTAACTGAATTTTTGGTCACGTCGAGGACTTCTGGCTTTCCAGGTGCATCTGGAGTTGAACAGAGAAGACAGAATTATTAATTTTATGATATAATTTATACATAATATAGCAGAAGGGTTAATGGAATGATGGAAGAGCAATTACATACCAACTGGTGTTCTTGCTGTAACAAATTCTGTTTTTTTGCTTGGTTTACCCTGTCCAGCACGATTGATGGCAGATACCCTGAAGGTATATTCCAGACCTTCAATTAGGCCAGCACAGGGGTATTCAGTGGTACGTACAACAGTGTCATTTGCCTTAACCCAGAGAAGGCTGTTCCTCTCTTTACGTTCAATGTAGAATCCAGTAATAGGACTGCCACCATCAGATTCTGGTCTGTCCCAAGCCACAAACATGCAGTCCTTGTTTACTTTGTTTACATGGCAGTTCAGGGGTTCTCCAGGCACATCTGAAAATACATAGTTTTAAAAGGTGTACATTTGTGCCAAACATTTTATTTACATCTGTACATGGGAAATGATCTCACCGAATGGGAATTTGGCAATCATCCTCTCAGAAGAAATAGGATCTGAGATGCCATAGCGGTTCTCTGCACGGACACGGAAGATGTACTCCTTTCCAGGTATAAGCTTTCCGAGTCTACAGCCTGTTTTTCCACAAGATGATACGGCAGTGACCCAATCTCCTCTGCTCACGTCACACTTTTCAACCACGTAATTAGTGATGTGGCTTCCGCCATCCTCAAGTGGTGCTTGCCAAGAAAGTGTGCAAGCATCAGCATCCACATCACTAACCACAAATGGTGGTTCCGGTGGACCAGGGATATCTGCAACACACAGTCGAACCATTTTAATATCTATTACACTACTCAGCCAGAGATTAACTACTTTAGTTCTGACTCAGTGTTGATCTAAAACTCACCCAATATGGTCACTTTCAATGTCTCATCAACTTGTCCAGCACTATTCTCAGCACTGAGGCTGTATTGACCACTATCAGATCTTGAGACATCTTTAATAATGAGCACGCAGCAACTCTGCGATTTGTGCACTGCAAGACGACTAGACGGAACAACCCCCTCTTCTCCTTTCTTCCATTTGCAGACTGGTGCAGGCTTTCCAGATAACAGAGCCTCCACTCTCAGCTTAGCCCCAGCCTTTGCCTTCACAGCATCAGGCATAATAATCTTTGGAGGCACTGGAAAATATGAATAAAACAATATCCACAATTGATTAAATGTTTTGACATTTTACTGAAAAAGTATACAAGTGATTGAATATATTATTATGTATGCATATATTGTTAAAAGAAGAGAAACTTACACATTTGCTCCTTGATTTCAAAGGCATCCTTAGTTTGGGTGGGCACACTGCAACCCATAATATTTCTTGCTGCCACTCTGAATTTGTATTTCTTGCCTTCCTTCAGGCCAACGAGAGAAATGGTTAAATCTTTTACAACAGAGTATGGTGTCCAGACGTCCTTAGGTTTCTCCTCCTCTGGCTCCACAGGTTTACCTTCTTCAGGCTCCTTAGGAGGAATAACCTCCAGATAATCAACTACATAACCATCAATCTTGGCTCCTCCATCCCTCAGTGGTTTTATCCACCCAAGAGTAACACTGTTCTTTGTGATCTCCAGTACATCAATTTTCATTGGTGGGTCAGGCTTACCTGTTAAAATAGAAAAAAAAACAAAAATTAAAGAAACTGCGATACAAATCAAATAAAAATTAATAATTTTTCTTAAACAAGGACCAGTTCACTTACTGATAGGATCAGATGCTAGGTAAGACCGTGGAGAATTCTTTGGAACACCAGGACCATATTCATTAACTGCTGTGACTCTGAAATTGTATTCTGTGCCTGGCACAAGATTGCTAATTTTGTAGCTTGTCTTCTTCACATCATTGTTGACTGTTCCCCATGTCTTTCTGTCACTTTCACGCTTCTCAACAATGTAGTGTGTAACTTCACTTCCACCATCATTGTCGGGGGCAGACCAAGAAAGCAGGCAGGATGTCATCGTAATTTCACTGGCATCCAAACCAGATACTGGACCTGGAGTGTCTGTGAAATAAAATATGTACATCTGTTATGAAGTGGCACCACCCTCTATGTAATACAAATCCACAATCGCATCACAAAACCTCCTTTCCATTTCAAAATGTATAGTCAAATGATCTATGCTCACCAGTTTTGCTGTTCACTTAGAATTGATACATGATAATAATACTGAGATATATTTCTGACTATTTTCGGTCTTCGTTAGTGGTGTCGCTCCGGACATCAGATTAGATACATGCTAGTTAACTGCACTTTATTACAGAGGAACAGAAAATGTACCAAAATCATCACTCCTGTTTCAAAGTCACTGATGTCTCCTCTTGCAGCCATGGAAACTATGCTTGCAGGCGACTAGGCTTGCCCAGCATTTTCCTGTTTATGCATGTGCTTTCCTAAATCTCAAATAAGTTGTAAAATAATATATGAAATGAATTTATATATATACTTACCTAGTACTTTTACATTCACAAACACAGCCTTCTCCCCAGCTGGGCTGGTAACCGTGAGGGAATATTTGCCAGATTCATCACGTGTGGTATCAGGGATGACAAGGAAAGTCATTGTGTCAATCAAATCCACATGGCCCTTCCTGACAACATTATCGATTCCCATTCTTCTCCACAATACTTTTGGTGGGGGTCTTCCTTTTATTGTGGCACAGAGTCGGATGGGACATCCAGCTCTAATAGTAAGACCCTTTTTAAGACTGGCATCTAGGTCAATCTCAGGTGACTCTGAAAGTGATAAAAGATGAAAAAAGGAATGAGTGTTGCAATCATGGAAATATTGGCAAAACTATAAATATTCAAAAGCATTGTATATGACTGAGGCAGAAAGTGACTTACCCAGTATTTCCCTGGGTGATACAGCTTCTGGAAGATCACCAGGCTGGCCTAAGCCAACCTGGTTTTGTGCAGAGACACGGAATTCATACACCAAATTCTCATCCAGACTTGTGACTGTGAATTCTGTCACAACCAACTGGGCAGCAACGTTACATCTCTTCCAGCCCTCATCTGTCTTCTTACTTGAACCCATTACTCTAAGTTCAACAACATATCCAATTAATGGAGCACCACCATCATATGTGGGTTTGGACCAACCAAGTGTGATTGAACTCTTTGTGCTGTCAAGCACCTTTACATTTACTGGGGGGCCAGGAGGTTCTGTAAAGAAACAATAACATTGAAACAGTTTATTCCACATAATAAATACAGCCTTCAAAAAGGTAATATGAAAGTAAAAATCATAGTGGGATTATATATCGCAGACATCTGAATCTTTACATATATTGTTCTTATCCATTTTGACAGGCCTCTACAATTTATTGAAATTTATTTTATTTTACCTTTACTGTTTGGGTCATAATTCTTGTACATCATACAAAATGCAATACTTGTTTGTTAGTACTATGTATACTAATCATCTTTGTATACATATTTTCAAAAACGTAAAAACTGGAATTATAATGCATCTAACATAATAAATACAGAAAGGGTGATTTTTATCACTGTGAAGAGTTTGATATCACTGTGAAGTGCTTGATCATACAGAGTGGACTAATGAGATATTACTGCACATCACGACAAAAATATTATACAAGACTGATTAGACTAATTGATCAATTAATATGAATACCAATAAATAAGTATAAAAGGCTACAATTCACACTGTTATATATATAATACATATAATATATTAAAAAGTTGTATGTACACATACCAACTGGATCCTTGGCAGTAACAGATCTGGATGGTTTGCTGGGGTCTCCCACTCCGATTTCATTTTCAGCCATAACACGGAACTGATATTCATGATTAGGTCTCAAGTTGGTGACATTATAATGTGTTTGTGGGATTCCACCCTTAATGACTGGAGACCATCGGATAGCATGTTGTTCCTTTTTCTCCAAAATATAACATATGATAGGCTTCCCACCATCATTCTCTGGAGTTGTCCATGCTACTGTCATCTGCTCCTTCCCAATCTTGGTGATCTCTGGTGGATCTGGAGCACCAGGTCTGTTGAACTGTGTCCTTGCAATGATGGCTTCACTCTCAACTGCAGGGCCAGTCCCCATTTTATTCTCTGCTCGCACCCTGAAGATGTATTCATTTCCTTCAATGAGGCGAGTCACATTAGCAGAGTTTGTAATCACCGCTGATGAGTGAATGGTCCACACCATTCTCTTTGTCTCACATTTCTCTAAAATGTAGTTCATAATCTCACAGCCACCATCATCCTCTGGAGGATCCCAAGTTAATTTGCAGCGGTCGATTGAAATGCCAGACACTGCCAACCCTCTGATAGGACCAGGTTTATCAAGAACATTCACAGTGGCATGGGCTGTACAGCTTCCGGCAGAGTTTGTGGCTGTAATTACGTATTTCCCACTGTCTCCACGTTTGGAGTTTGTCATGAGGAATGTGGAGGCATCTGCAGTGGTTTCAACATGAAGTCTGGGGCTTCTTGTAAGATCAGCTGCATCGCCATCCTTAGCCCATTTAACCTCAGGCTGGGGTTTTCCTTTGAGTCCAGCTTCAATTTTAATTGACTCACCAGCTTTTACCACAAGGGTTCCAACTAACTTGACATCAAGCACTGGTTCCATTATTTCTTCTTTGACAAGAGTCTCTGCTGTTGTTACCCAGTTACTCTCTCCTCCTTCATTCTTAGTTTGTACCCTAAACTGGTATATTTGATTCTCAATGCATCTATCAGCCATGAAGTAGGTTTCTTTAATTGCACCCTTATGTAGTCTTTCCCACTCATCTGCTTCTTTTGGTTTCTTTTCCACATGGTAGGCAAGGTTTGGACTGCCACCGTCATACTCTGGTTTTTTCCATTTAAGGAAGACAAAGTCTTTCCAATATCAGTTATCTGGAAGTTCTCTGGCTCACCAGGTTTTGTAACTGGATCGACAGCAAGAACTGGAGTTTTAGTCTCCACACCTGGTCCGACACCACACTTGTTTTCTGCACAAACACGGAAGAAATATTCACAATTCTCCGTAAGTGGTGCCTTTACTACACGTTTTGTACAATCAGAGGAGACCACTGACCAACCCCTTTGGCTGGGTTGTCGGGACTGAATAATGTAGTTTGTAATTTCTGTCCCTCCGTTATCTTCTGGATTCTCCCATGAAACCATGCAAGAATCCTTTGTCACATAAGCCGTCTTCAGATTTTGGCATGGTCCTGGTGTGTCAAGCACATTCACTATAATGGTAGCTTGTGCTTGTCCACTGCTGTTCTTTGCCTGAACTGCATACTTTCCATAATCTGCCCTTACAGCATCTTGAATAACCAGATCAACTATAGGGTAGCTGGCATTCATTTCCGTCCTCTTGTCTCTGCCCAAAACTCTTGCATCCTTACTCCAGGTAATTTCTGGGTCAGGTCTACCTTTAACACGAGCCACAAGATTTAGAATCTGACCAGCTCTCACTGTCACAAGATCCCTGCATGCAACATCAACAGTAATCTCAGGCGGAACAAGGATGTCCTTGGCAAGAACAGCTTCAGCAAGTTCTCTTGGCTCTCCATCTCCAATCTTGTTAGAGGCTCTTACGCGGAATCTATACTCTGCCCCCTCAATTAGCCCTGGTACTCTAAATGCACAATACTTGATGAGATCCTTATTAATTTTATTCCACTGAGCAGTGCCTGATTTTTGGCACTCAACAACATAGCCCAAGACTGGACTGCCTCCATCTCTCAGAGGTTTTGTCCAAACCAGGTCTGCATAGGATTTGCTCCAGTCCTTGAGTTTGAGATTGCTGGGAGGTCCAGGGCGGCCGATAGGACGAACTGCCTTAACTGGCTCTGATGGAACAGAGGGTTCACTTATACCAGCAATGTTTTCAGCAAAAACTCTAAACTCATAGCTATTACCCTCAAAAAGTCCAGATACTCTGTATCTCAGATCCAAGACAGGGGTTTTATTCACTCGAATCCATTTTCCTGTCATTTCTCTGCGTTCAACAATGTAACCACTGACTGGACTGCCACCATCTGTCAATGGTTCAGTCCAATGAACAGTCGCAGCATTTTCTGTGATGTCAGTGGCCTCTGGCTGTCCTGGAGAACCAGGTGGGTCAAACATAAATTTGGCAACAGTTGGCTGGCTTTCAAGAGGTGCACCTATACCAATCTTGTTCTCTGCACGGATACGAACAATATATTCACGACCTTTTTCAAGACGTGAAACTTTAGCTGTTGTCCTCAGGCTTCCAGAGCTCACAACTCCCCATGGCTCCCATGGCTTTTTGCAATCCTTCTTCTCAACAACGTAATTCATTAGTGGGGTTCCACCATCATCCTTGGGAGGACGCCAGTTTATAACCATATGCTCAGGAGTAACCTCAAGGATATTCACAGGGCCAACAGGGGCACCTGGGACATCAAGTACTGTTACATGCAAAGCAACTGTCTTGCTTCCTGCAGGGTTTGACACTGTGAGGAGATACTCTCCTGTGTCCTTTCTTGCACATTCAATAATGCTGAGGACTGTTGATGTGGCATCAGTTTCCACTTTGAAATTGCCTTCACTTTTGATTTCATTACCATCAGTGACCCACTTAACAGTGGGGGTGGGGATGCCTTTCATTACTGCAGGGAGAACAATTGTGCTTCCAGCTTTCACAACAATACCTTCAATTAGCTTCACATCCAGTTCAATAGTTGGTGGCACTATAAGAAAGACAAAAAGATTATTCATGTTTTGTTTCTTCAATAACAAAGTCTGTTATCTATTTATGGAAGACATGTTATTTATTACAAATGCAATTCTTGCTTCAGGGACAAAGCCTAAATAAAAGTTTTACAAAATAATACTTTTTTGAAAGTCTGCGCCTGTATATGTTCATGTTTCTTTTTTAATGTCTCACATAGTACCATCAAAATCTGTAACAAGACTGTCCAGTAGCTTTTTCAATTGATCGTCATTCGCTATTGAAAAGGTCTTCCCATTTGTGCTGTCATCCTATTGGGGGCACATGTTTTTGTCACCCTATATCAGCAGTCTTTAAATGACACAGATACCAATCACAAACTGATTATTAATTATCAAATCATCAAATAGTTGTTTGAGCACCACATTTCTCCATATAAATAAAGCTCTGTTTTCTACATTTTTAAGATGGAATATATCTTACCAAGTTTCTCTTGGCAGAGAATTGGTATTGTGGAATCTGGTCGGCTCAGGCCAATGGCATTCTGTGCTTTGACATGGAATCTATAGGTCTTCCCTTCCACAAGACCGGTGACATGGCATGCTGGATTACTGACAGTTTTGAAGGTGGTCCAGTCCTTAGCTCCCTCCTCTTGGTATTCAACTAAGAATCCAGTTATTTCACTTCCTCCAGTACGTTCAGGCCATTCCCATGCAAGCCAGACTTCAGTTTTGTCTGCATCTACATGATGCAAATTCTTTGGCGGACCAGGAGGGTCTAAAAAAAGAAAGTGACATTTGATTATTATGGGTATGTGTGTGTGTGTTTGTTTAAACACACCTGTCATACCCATTCCCTATGAGTTTAAGAACTCTCTAAAACAAATTTGGTATGAGATTTGTAGCTGACTTTTCAGAGATTTCATTCATTCTTAGCAGTAACCCACTAGTGTTTCAAGAGTTCACGCTAGCCCACATCTGCAACCAGAGATGTTGTATGTGCACTACTATCTCTCAGTTGTTCTTATGTTACATGATTTAATGTACTACTGCTTTCAGATTTAAAGTCTATTTTGCTATGTTCAAGTCATCTGCATGTTATAAGAAATACATAACAAATAACTGTACATAAAAAGTACTTTTCCATATGCCATACTCACAGAGAGGATCAAGAGCCTTGATGGGTTTACTAGTTGAAACAAATGCACTTTTTCCGAACTGGTTTTCGGCAGCAACGCGGAACATATACTGTGTGCCTTCCATCAAGTAAGTAGCCATCAAGGTGAGCTTTTTGGCTGATGCACAGATTGGCACCCACTCGTCAGATGCCACATCTTTCTTCTGTACCACATAGTTGGAAACGACAGCTCCACCATTATCTTCTGGTTCTTTCCAGGTAAGATAAGCTGATTCACTTGTAACCTCAGAAACAGTGAGATTCCGAGGAGGACCAGGTTTATCTGTGACACACAAATATAAATCATTTGGATACTTTGTACAGCTACAAAGGGACCTGTAATTTAATTTCAAAATATTTAAACATTACACACATACCTAAGACCAGTACTGAGCATGTAGCTGATTTTGACCCAGCTGCATTTTCAGCAGTGATTGTGTAGTCACCACAGTCTGAACGGGCAGCGTTTTTGATTTCAAGTTTGCCTGCTGTGGCAGTAACCTCAATGGCAGCATTGGCGGGAACATCTGCACCATTCTTCTTCCATGTTACTGTGGGGACTGGCATGCCCTTGATCTCAGCACTGAGAGTGATGACAGATCCCACCATACAAAGATGGGCACGTGTCATATTGGCACCAAGCAGCAGCTCTGGAGCCTCTGTTTACAGGAAAATTAAATATTATGAATAAAAACCTGGTACTTGGTATGTATATGGTATGTACATGTGAAAATATATATACACACAAATATGAATGTAAGTATAAATTACCAAGTCTGTCTTGTACTAGAACTGGCTCCCTGACATATGCAGGTTCTGAAGCGCCAGCAGCATTCACTGCCATAATCCTGAACTTGTATTTTTCACCATCTGTAAGGTTTGTGACTTTGAGTTTTGTTTCTGGGCAGGATTCCGGTGTTGCATTTGCCTTAGTCCATGGTTCATCCCCAACCTTCTGATACTCAACAAGGTAGCCAAAGATTTTTCCCTTGCCGTCATGGCGAGGTGGATGCCAGGACAGACTTACAGAGTCCTTTGTCTTATCCACAGCTTCTGGGAGCACAGGAGGACTTGGGAGAACTGTGAGAACAACATGTTTATGTTAAGCTCTGACAAGTTCAGTGTTTCAATCATGCACCTTAAGGATATCAAAAAATGTAATGACGCTTACCAATTGGATCTTTAGCTATTATTGGCTTAGATGGTGGACTAGGATCACCAACACCGATTTCATTCTCAGCCATGACACGGAACTCATATTCACAGCCTTCAGTAAGGTCCTGAACCCTGTACTGAATGTCTGGATAGATTGGGTCCCTTGTGGCACGTGACCATCTCTTTGATCCAGTCTCCTTTTTCTCCAAAAGGTAGTTGGTGATGGGTTTGCCACCATCACGAGGTCTAGTCCAAATCACAAGAGCTGAATCTTTATATACCTCCTTCACAATAGGCTGCTCTGGCGCTCCAGGCACTCCTGTTAGAGAAGATGCACAATTTTAAAGGTTTAATAAACTAAAATTTTCAACAGTAATATTTTCAATATATTATTTCAAAGACAACTGATATTGGTTATATATATGTGTATATATGCAACATAATTTCCAAAGATTAGTAATGATTGCACTTACTGTACAGATCTTTGGCTCTCATCTCTTCAGAATCCAGTGGGTCACTAATACCGTACATGTTCTCAGCACAGATTCTCATCACATATTCTCTGCCCTCAACCAATTTAGGCACTTTGCATGTTGTCTTTGTGGAGGCAGATGTTACAGGCATCCAAACATCCCTGTTTACATCTCTCTTCTCAATGATGTAATTAGAAATTTCGCTTCCACCATCATCAAGAGGTGGCTTCCAGGAAATGACCATGTGATCGCGATGAACTTCCTCAAACACAACTGGACCCTCTGGAGGCAGTGGACGGTCTGAAAAAAAGTATGATCAACATTCAATGAATATGGCATACAAACAGATATGACTATTCTAAATGATCAAATAAAATTCAGAAAGAATACAAGCATGAAGAAATGAAACATAAACAGAAAGAAATGAAATGATAAATACAATACTGGAAAAATATTTCTGGTGATAATAATTTAACTTTAATGAAAATAGATGATACTATGCACACACGACATTCACATATTGAGAATGTATAAGCATCCTTACTTGGTGGACACAGTGAATAAAAAGATATTAAAACAAAAAAAACAAGAATGATTCAATATATTTACAAAGAAGAAAAAACAAAAAACAGTAAACTTACCAACAACAGTCACATTGCAGATGCCTTTGCGAGAGCCAGTGCAGTTCTCTACAAGTACACAGTATCGGCCACTGTGTTCACGTTTGGCTTTGACAATTCCCAAGCACATGGTGGTCAGTGTATTCTTGAACTTGATATGATTGTCTGCTTTCAACTCTTCATCATCTCTGAACCATATGACAGATGGTGGTGGTTTTCCAGTGTACCGACCCTGAAGAGCAAAGGTCTCACCAACACGCATAATTACCTTGTCACGGAAGTCAACCTCAATTGTAGGTGGTTCTGAAAAAAGTAAACACATTAATTAAAAATCATTAGCTAACCTTTTAATAATGCATTTAAAAGTAATAATGTTTTTGTGGTATCACAAATTCACATACCAAGCTCATTCTTGCAGGTGATTGGTTTTGTGCAGAATGAAGGCTTGCCTTGACCTATTTCATTGACTGCAGAGACACGGAATTCATAAGTGTCACCCTCTTTGAGACCATCATAGGTGTATCTCCGCTCCATCAATTTTTCCTTTGTAAGTCGGATGAACTTGTCTTTGCCAATCAGACGAGCCTCAAGGATGTACATAGTAATTTCAGAGCCTCCATCATTCTTAGGTGGTTTCCAGGTCATGCTGATGTAGTCTTTTGTAACTGCTGTAACCTCCATGTCCTCAGGACGGTCAGGCACCGCTAAATAACAAAAAAGTACATAATGTGATTAATATGCAAGTCCTCAATAAAAACTAACAAACTGTTGTAACCTGCTGTCCTACATTTTCTCCAAGCTTGGCATTTGAAAAGCCTCTGTGATCTTAAATTTCTTTCATCAACTTGTAATTCATTGCTATTGGAGACTATAGATAATTAAATTGCCTAATTTTTTTTTTTAAAAATTGAAAGTGTCCAGTTGGGGACACTTATTGCAACCAAATATAGCTGCTAAAGAGACAGAGGCTAGACAATTAGCAGAATATCATTACTGGAAATGAGAATAACATTTCCATGTACAATAGTAAATGCAATTCGAAATTACTTACTGAGAGCATCTTTTATGATAAGTTCAGCAGTGGTCTCACGGAATGCACCAATTCCTATAGCATTCTCTGCAGCAACTCTGAAGAAGTAGGCCTTTCCCCTTGTCAAACCATGGACAACTGCGGTGTGCCTGGTGACAGTGTAGGACACTGCAGTCCAAGCCTTTCGTTCAGCTTCACGTTTCTCAATGACATAATTACTGATAGCCGAGCCACCATCATCCTCAGGGCAGAACCAGTGTAATTTGCATGAGTCGCTGGTGAGATTCTCAGTGGTGAAAGGCGCCCCAACTAGGCCAGGGACATCTATGGAAAAGAGACAACATGTTTAGGATATCTAATTTCTAATTGTCTAGATTTAAATAATTTAATTCTCCAAAAATCCTTACCCAATACATCCACAATGATGGGTTTCTTTCTTTCACCTGCTTCATTCTTGGCAGTCAAGGTGTATATGCCTTGATGTTTTCGTGTGCATTTCTTAACTACCAGAGCAGAGCTGATGGCAGTGGTCTCAACCACAGCCTCCGCAGGAACTGGACCATCATCTCTGGTCCATGTGATCTGAGGGGCAGGCTTTCCTGACACATAGGCCAGGATGCGGATTACGCCGCCGGCATGAACAACAATGCGCTCTTTCACTGCAGCATCCAAGTCTACCTCAGGGGCAACTGAAAAATTATTTTAACATATATTTATTACAATCCCAGCATAATAAAGAAAAGCAGGGTAACCAACAAATTCATGATTAGATTATTAAAATTCAACCACATTAATGTAAAGTCATTCTTGTGACTTACTTGTCCTGTCCTTGACTTCAATCACCTCAGAGACATCACCAGGTTCACCTGGGCCTGCAGCATTCACTGCTCTGACTCTGAACCTGTACAGTCCAAGCTCTTTCAATCCAGACACCACCAGCTTAGTGCCTCTTACTTCCTTATCTTTAGCCTGAAATACAATTATTTTAATAAAAAAATGTGTGCAAATGAATAACACAAACATGAAAAAAATGAAAAAAGACATACAACGTTACATACTTTTTCCCATGCTTCTTTGCCCTCTTCTTTGAACTCAACAATATATCCAATAATCTTTGATCCACCATCCTTCAAAGGTGGAATCCATTCTACATCAACTGTTGACTTAGTCCAGTCAGTTACTTTAGGAGTTGGAGGTCCAGGGGAGCTAAAAGAGATATTATATAGAGTCAATGACGTTAAAACGTTAAACAAAAAATGTTCTTCAAATGTACAGTACCAGTCAAAAGTTTGGACACACTTCCTCATTGAAATAAATGGGAAAGCGTGTCCAAACTTTTGACTGGTACTGTATGTTTGTGTACACATACCCATGGGATCTCTGGCGAACACAGGATCAGATGGGGCACTTGGTGGCCCACATCCTGCAGCATTAATGGCAGTCACACGGAACTGGTACTGAGATCCCTCAATCAGACCAGTCACATTGAAGGACACACCAAGGGGCATCACCCTGATTGGGTCACGAGTCACTCTGTTCCAGCGTTTTGCTGAAGTCTCTTTACGCTCCAGCCAGTAGCCAGTAATAGGAGTTCCACCGTCATCATCTGGCTCCTCCCAATTAACAGTCATGGACTCATGAGTCACACTTGTAATAGTTGGCTTTTCACATTGTCCAGGGATAGCTTTGGAAAGAAAGCACAATTTTTGTTATTTGTCATTTAAATAGACTAGGTCAACTCAATCTCTTAGTTCTTATTTAGAAAATCTAGTTTGCAGTTTACTCACTGTAGAGGTTTCTGGCTTTCTCCGGTTCACTGTCAAGGGGATCACCAACACCATATTTGTTTTGAGCCCTGACACGGAATACATACTCATGGCCTTCCATCAGATTCTCCACTGTATATACACGTTCCTTTGGCTCATTTGTGACTGGTAACCAGGTCTTCCTGTTAGCCACACGCTTCTCAATTACATAGTTAGTGACCTTTGATCCACCATCATCCTTGGGAGGAAGCCAAGATAGGGTAATCCTTTCAGCAGCAACTTCCTCAAACTTAATAGGTGCCGAAGGTGGTCCAGGACGTCCTGAAAAAATGCATTAAAACAATTTTGTGAAGTTATGATGGGTTTAAATGTTCATTCATTGATAAATATGTGTTTTATTGATCAATGGCAGTACTAAGCCTTACCTAAGACATTGAGTCTCATTTCCTTGGAGGCCTTGCCCAAACTGTTACTTGCTGTTATTGTGTACAGACCGGTATCTTCTCGTTTGCCCTGTTGAATCAGCAGTGTACAGCTGTCATCAGATACGAGCTTGTTAATGTGCTCATCATACTGCACATCAACCTTGTCATCAGATTTGTGGGGTGGGGCCTTCTGCCAGGTAAGGGTTGGGAACGGACAGCCCTTGATTTTAGCAACAATGCTGATGTCAGCTCCCTGTTCAACTTCCATGAATTCATTGAGTTCGATGCTTGGTGCACCTTAAAGAGGATGTACCCATAATTAGACATTGTATTTTGCAGAGTTGCTACGAAACATTTCAAACAAATCTGATAGTTGTAACATTTGTTTTATATACATACATCTTTGATCTTTGACAATGACAGGTCCAGCAGTTGAAGAAGGTCTGCTTGCTCCAGCCTCATTTACAGCCTTGACACGGAACTCATACTCATTTCCTTCAATAAGGTCCTCAACCTTAAAGTGGGTTTCCTCAATGTCACGTCTGTTGCACTGTCTCCAGGACTCCCTCTGTGTCCCGCTGGGATCCCAGCAGAGTCGCTCCACAATATAGTGAGTTACAGGAGCACCACCATCATTTCTTGGTGGCTTCCACTTCAGATGGACCATATTCTTGGTCACAAGATCAATCTTGACTCTGGTAGGAGGATCAGGGGGCACTGAAGAAGAAAAATATTTGAAAGCATCATTTGCTGGCATTAATTTTTTTTTTACATTTAAATGCCACAGCGTAAAGATGCAGTTTCCTGCTTATGTTATTAACATATGAAAGTATATAATTTTATGTTGTATACCTATATATATTTTGTTCTATTAATCTCCAAGTGGTTCCAATGTATAGGCATATTACGCTGTCATGCCACTTATAAAACAATAATTCTATTTAAGTAAATAAAAGTTAAATTAATTTTAAACTACCAATTGTAATAATTCCAAATTTAGTAATGAAAGCACAAAAATGTATTCTGTCATCCAACCTTCTGTTAAAATTTACAGGAAAAAGGACATGGCCAATATTCGATTATACTATTCATTTATAGTTTCATAATAAACAGTAACTGAAACCCCTGATAAAATGCACAATACATAACTGTTTGTCACTAAAACCTTCTGTATCACACTTAATTTTTTGGAATCCTTGTTTACTTGCTGTCAATTAATAACAATCATTTTCATAGGCTCTGGGTGTTACAGTTTATAAAATCCATCTATTGTTTCATCAATCCATCAAGTTTCATACTTACAGATTGGATCTCTAGCCTTTGTCCTCTGAAAGGTCTCAATATGTGGCCCCATACCAAAGCTGTTCTCAGCACGGATACGGAAAAGGTACTCTTGTCCTTCAATGAGGTCAGGAACAACAAAGGACTGACTGCCACATGCTGGGTTGACCTTTGTCCAAGCTTTTCCTTCAATAGTCTTCTTTTCAATGAAGTAACTCTTGATTCTCTCACCACCATCATTATCAGGAGGTTTCCATGTAAGTCTACACGTGCCTCTTGTGATGTCTGAGATTTTCAGGTCTTTAGGAGGTCCAGGAAGGTCTAAAAACATACATAAAATCAATTAGTTATACAGGCAGTTACATCAGAAATTGATTCCGTATTAATTCCCAACTTCCATTACACTTACCAAGCACGTTGACTCTGACTTTAACAACTTTCTGGCCAGCTTTGTTTTTGGCTGTGAGAATATATCTGCCTGAATGTTTCATTTTACAGTCAGGGATTGTGATATTTGATGTAGTATCAGTAGATTGAATCTGAAGAAAAGGATTGTTTAAATGTTAGTGAGCAGCACAATAAAACAAATAAACAAAAATGTATGTCTGCGCATTTTTTAAGTAACTTCAAATAATTGTCTTACCTCTGAATCCTCGGGGAGGGTATGGCGATCATCTTTCTTCTCCGTTTTTGCTGTTCCATCAAATTCCCATGTAACCTCTGGAGTTGGACGTCCTTTGATTATTGCAGGGATTTTAATTGTTGAACCAGCCCGGGTGGACAGCAGTTCATGTGCACTCACATCAACAGTTACTGTTGGTTCCTCTGTAAAGAAAATGAAAAACTGATTTGTTAAAATCATATATAATATTTGTTGTATGGGTCACACAATTACACTTTCACAAGACTTACCAAGAATCTCCTGAGCAATGATGTCAGCTGTTCTAGGGCTTGGATCTGATTCTCCAGCAGCATTGACTGCAATCACTCTAAACCTGTACTTTTTCTTCTCTTCCAGATTTGGAACAGTAATTTCTCTGTTGGGATGCAACTTGTCTGCATCATTCACTCTCTTCCACTCAGTTGAGTCTGCATCCTGCATCTCAATAATGTAGCCCATGATGGGGCTGCCACCATCTTTGTCTGGTGGGCCCCAGGCAAGGGTAATGCTATTACTGGTTTTGTCTTTAACATCTGGGCTTGATGGGGCACCAGGAGGATCTGAGAAATAAAGTCAATATTTAAGTATTTTGATGAAACTCACATTATTAGTTTGCTTTAAAAAATATTTTACTTAACAATTCCAAAACATTTAGTATACATTCTGCTCAACAATATAAAAGTGGAAAATGACAAGGAATATTGGAAATATAACTTACTGCATGGATCCAATGCAAATGCACACTCAGATGATTCACTTGGGGGACCAACTCCTGCAGCATTGCAGGCCATTACACGGAACTGGTATTCAGCCCCCTCAATAAGGTGGAGTATGTTGTATTCCAGACCTCTAACTGCTGGTTTTGTGACAGGAGCCCTGTTTACACGACTCCAGTAGACAGCTCCTCTCTCTCTCTTCTCCAGCCAATAGCCTGTAATGGTGGATCCACCATTGTCCAGAGGGGGCTCCCATGTAACATGCATGGATCCCCTGGAGCGCCCAATAATCCTCGGCTTCTGTGGTGGACCAGGGAGTCCAAATGGATCTCTGAGATTGACTTTCTCTGACTCGCAGCCATCACTGATACCATACTTGTTTTCAGCGCAGATTCTAAACTGGTAAACACCATTCGTTTCCAGTTTCCACACCTTGGAAGTGAGATATGTGGCAATTAGTGGAATTCACAAACACTTTTATTTCATTCATAAACAGCACTTTTCAAGGCTACACTAACCCCATATCGCCTCTCAAGTATGCAAGTAGTTAGCTGCTCCCAGTCAGATTTCTTCTTGCTTGCATCTCTCTTCTCCACTATGTAGTTTGTAAGCTCACTGCCTCCGTTGTCTTCTGGAGCATCCCAAGTCAGATAGCATGATTCAGCTTTGATGTCAGAAACCACAATGCTGTGTGGTGGTGATGGACGATCTGAAGAGTTAAAAAGAAGGCATGAATACACATTTCATAGATTCACAAAATCACAATTTATCTTGCTTTTCAAAATACTTACCTAATATCTCAACCCTTATGGTGCGCTTAGCCTGTCCAAGCTGGTTTGTGGCTGTAAGAGTGTAGAGACCTTTGTCTGGCCTGACAGTTTCAGGGATACTAAGCTTGGTGTTAGCTTTGGTTCTGTGAACCTCCTCAGTCTCAATCAAAAGTGTCTCCGTAGGTTTCTCAATAACAACTCCATCCTTGGACCATTCAATCTTTGGCAGTGGTAGACCTATCACTTCAGCGGGAATGTCAATAGCTGCTCCTGTCTTGACAATGATGGCATCTCCCTTGAAGTGCTTTAGTAGGTTCACAGTTGGGGCAGCTGGAATAAAACATGTTAGTGGATTAAAAAACACAGTTTTTGTAACATTCAGTTCACACTGGCATAATTGCTTCACAACAAACCTTCATCATCTTGAATCATGACATTTAGTGTAGATGAGGGCTCGCCATCCCCGACCTCATTTACTGCCTTCACGCGGAAATCATACATGTGGTGCTCTGAAAGGTTTTCCACTGTCAAAAAGAGGTCCTTGCAAATGTGGCGGTTAGCAACCTCAAATTCTCCACCATCTTGTCTCCTCTTTTCAACATAGTAGCCACGAATGGGGCTGCCTCCATCACTACGTGGTGGCTTCCATTCAAGAGTGATAGTTGTCTTGGTCCTCTCACTGTAGTGGAATTTTTCTGGAGCAGTTGGTGTCCCTAGGATACAGAACATTCATATTGATTACTTTTTATACACATTTTACCTAAAGAAAATAATCTATTCAATGTTACAATAAAGTGTATTCTTGTTATACACCCAAATACATCAACAGTGGCTTTAGTTACCTTTTGGATCCACTGCAAGAATAGGCCCCAGGTCCACTGGGGGGCCACAGCCATACCTATTCTTTGCTACAACACGGAACATGTATTCCTCTCCATCAAGCAGACCAACGATTTCACATTTGCAGCCAGCAGTCTCTAAGGGTTGTCGCCATGTGTGCATCTTTGCATCTTTCCTTTCAACAATATAGCCAATAACATCACTTCCACCATTGTCAGCAGGTTCACTCCAGTTCAGCATTATCATCTTTTTGGTGACCTTAACAGACCTAAAATCAACCACAGGCCCAGGAACATCTATAAAAAAGAAAATAAAAGTTATAAACGATGTGACTTATGAACTCTGGCTTAGAGTATTTAAGTAAACACTTTCTTCAGCTTACCCATGACTTCCACTTTGGTCATTGCTGTTTTTGTCCCACTATTGTTTGTGCCAGTGATCTGGTACTTGCCATGATCAGTCCTCAAAGCAGACTTAATAGTAAGAACGCTGTTTTTCCCAACAGTTTCAATAACCACACGCTCTTTGTCAGGTTCATTTTCATCCTTTGTCCATTTGACCTCTGGTGGTGGTCTACCAGTCACAATTGCAGGCAACTTCAGTGTCTGCCCAGCCCTGATAGTGACACCATTCTTTACAGACATGTCAAGCTCAACAACTGGAACCACTGTTGGAAAGGAAGAAAATAAATGATTGGTTAAATACTGTCCTTTCCATTTAGTAAAATGTTTAAGTGATGCAAACAATAGATATGTACCTTGTGGGTCTTTTACTGTAACAGTTTCTGATATGCCAGGAGCCCCTTCGCCCGCATCATTGACAGCAATTACACGGATAGTACAATCAGATCCTTCTGTAAGTCCAGATACAGTAAACTTTCGGTCCTTGCATAGTCTCTCAGAAGCACGGGACCACTCTTTATCTCCCACTGCAATCTTCTCAATATGATACCCAAGAATATCTCCACCTCCATTATACAGTGGAGGATCCCAGGCAAGATCAATGGATGATTTAGAAGTATCAAGAATTCTTGGAACCGGTGGACCAGGTGGCACTATTGACACAGAGGACATCCATGACTTTAAATTCATGCATCTTAACATTGCTTAGTGAATTATTTAATTGTATTTAATTCTGTGCAAACATTTAATTTCAGTTAAACTTACGGATTTGATCTTGCGCAATCGTAGGATCAGTTGGGACACTGAAGTTTCCTGGTCCGGCTAAGTTTTCTGCACAGACTCTGAAGACATAGGTTAAACCTTCCATCAGACCTTCAGCTTTAACTTCTAGGGCATTGAGTAAGCTGCGGTTCACTCTGGTCCAGTGTGTGCTGTTGACTTCTTTTCTCTCTATCCAATAGCCTAAGATAGGGCTTCCATTATCCTTTGGTTCATGCCAAGAAAGAACAATGCTGTTTGCAGTAACTTCTCCAATTTTGGGCATGTTGGGGGCGTCAGGTGGGTCTTAAATAAGACAAAACAACATGTAAGATGGCATCTCTCTTTAAAAAACAAATATGTTTTTACTTGAATAACACATGCAATATCTTACCAAATTGATTCTTAGCCACAAGTGGTGATGAGACACGTGGATGCCCTGTACCCATCTTGTTTTCAGCTGTTACACGGAAGACATACTCCTTCCCTTCAATTAGCTTAGTCACTGGATGTTTGCAACCTTTTAGACTTGAGATTACAGTTACCCATCCATTTTCATCTTTGGTATTGTCTTTTTTCTCCAGGATGTAGTTAGTAATTTCACTGCCACCATCATCTAAAGGTTGTTCCCACTTGCAGATAACAGAGGTGTTTCTGATATCTTCAAAGCCAACGTTTACGGGAGGTCCAGGTATATCTGAGGATAACAAATATAAGAATTAAGGCTTATAGTCTCAACTATCACAACAGTGTATTTAACAACAGTGTAATATAACAGTAATAAAATGTTACTGATCGTGATCTTACCAAGGACATTGACTTCACAGGTTGCTGTGGCTACACCATGTGGGTTCTCAACCTTAATGACAAATGATCCATGATCACTTCTAATGGAGTCACGTATCATTAAGCAAGTCTCGCCCCTCTTGCTCATGTCAAAGGAGAGACGTTCTGGAAGGGATGGGTGGTAAGGCTCCTCTGGCTCTGCAGGCTCCTTTCCTTTCCTCTTCCTTGCAACAGGTATGTCCTTTCTCTTTTTGATAGTCTCTGGCTTAACAGGCTCTTCATTCCTGAACCATGTGACTGTTGGGTATGGAGATCCAGAGATGAAGGCATCCACTTTAATCTCCTCTCCTTTCTTGATACATAGGCCATACTGCAGACTTCCTTTAAGGGTGACCTTGGGTGGATCTGAAATAAATGCACATGGGACATATGAGTTTGCCTGCAATGTTATAAAACAAATGTTTTTATCTGAATACCATTTCAAGGATGTTAATATTGTTTCTGGTCATGCATACCGACAGGATCCATGGCTTTGATTGGTGGTGTGCTACGAGAGGGATCACTGGCTCCAGCAGCGTTCTCAGCACGCACACGGAACTGATATTCCTTGCCCTCTGTCAGGCCTTTGAGTGTGTAGGACAATCCAGGCACTAGAGAGTCAAGGCATCTCTCAAACCTGTCGCCATCTTTTTCAATCTTCTCTAGAACATAGCCGGTTATAGTCAAGCCACCGTCATATGCTGGGGGTTTCCAAGTCAGAGTCACGGACTGGGAGGTTGGATTGTGAGCTTCAACATCAATGGGTGGATCTGGCCGCTCTGAAAGATAGAATATAAATATTTTATGTTTTCAAGATTTTACATGGATGATGGACAAACAATTTGAATTGGTGGGCAAGCTGGTAATTTCTCTTACGCTTCTTTTCCTCAGTGATGACAGGATTGCGGTTCTCAAGATACTCTCCACTACCAATCTTATTGACTGCCTTGACACGGAAGTAATACTCTCCATTGACAAGTAGGTCCTTGACAACACAGCTCACTTCGTTCAATCCTGACATCACAGGCATGAAGGTTTTCTTGGAAGCCTCTCTACGCTCAAGAACATAGTGCAGAATAGGGGTACCGCCATCACTATCGGGAGGTTCCCAAGAGATTTTACAGGAACTCTTTGTGACTTCACTGGCAGCAATGTTCTTGCACTGTCCAGGAAGACCTATCGGAGATGGGAAGAACATATAAAAATGGTTTGGCAATATGCACAGAAAGATTTAATAAAAATAATAATAAATAGAAAACTATACAACAGAACCTACCAATAACTTTAACATTGATGGTTCCAGTTGCTGATCCAAGGGTGTTCTCTAGAGTGACTGTGTACACACCAGCATCACTATGCTTGCAGCCAGAAATATCAATTTGGACTGTTGACAGATCACATTCTAGGGTGACTCTGTTATCAGCCTTCAGCTCTGTTCCATCTTTCTGCCAGGACATTTTTGGTTTTGGAATTGCTTTGTATGGGATGGGTAGAGACATCTTCCTACCCTCAACCACAGTAATATCTTGGGTCTGCAGATCAATAGTGGGGATGCCTTGGGAAGAATTAAAAAATACAGTTATTAATTCAATTCACAAAAAGTTGCACAATTAAACAATCCCCAGAGTTACTTACTGTCAGGATCCTTAGCAAAGACCTTGTCAGAGATGTCAGAGGGGTCACTGACACCAATAGCATTGATGGCACGAACTCTCAAGACATATTGTTTCTCAGGGATGATGCCCTCTTCTGCTTTGTATTTGAGCTCTTTGACAGGACGTGAGTTGATTCTCAGCCACTTCTCAGTACCAGCTTCAGAAAGCTCAATGTGATAGCCTGTGATAGGACTTCCACCAGTCTTTGCCGGTGGCTTCCAAGTGATGTTGATGTGGTCTCTGCTAGCATCGATAATGTGTAGCTCCAGTGGAGGTGATGGTGGACCTGAGAAAATTGTGCATTGGTAATATTCAGTACCCGATAACATGAAATACATCTGGATTTACAAATTCAAATGAGAGAAAACATACTTGTTGGGTCTTCAATTGTCAGGGTATCAGTGGGTTCACTTGGGTTGCCAACACCAGCTTCATTTTCAGCACGGACTTGGAACTGCACCTCAGTTCCCTCAACAACATCTGATACTGTGTATTTGCATTCAGGTCCAGAAGTCTTTCCAGCCTTCATCCAGCGGGTTCCCAGTTTCTCTTTCTTCTCGATTACATATCTATTAGACAACAAGTCAAAAAGGTCAGATTGAAAAAGGAAAATGATGCACTAGACAGAGCAACAACAAACATACAAGCCTATTTATGAACAACTTACTTTGTGATAGGTCTACCACCATCATTCTTTGGAGGCTCCCACTTCAAGTCAACATGCCTCCTTGTCACTTCCACCACTGTTAAAGCATATGGTGGTCCAGGGGTAGCTGGTGAAAAGAGAAAGTGCTGGTTTGTTTTTTGCTACTATCCTTTCCTTTAAGAAAATTATAAATTTAATTTGAAAAATAATATGTTCTTACTGAAAGTGTCTTTAGCCAGTACAGAGTCCTCCAATTCACAGTAATCACTCTGTCCAACAGCATTTTCAGCTGCCACACGGAATACATATAAAGAACCCTCATTCAATGGAGTGATGGTGTACTGGGTTTCTTTCACAGTGGTATCCACTGTCTGCCAGGTATGCCGCCTGACATCTCTCTTCTCCACAATATAGTTTGTAATGGGGGAGCCACCATCCTTTTCAGGGATTGCCCACTTGAGCTCTGCACTTATCTTGGTGATGTTGACCACCTCAAGCCAGCGTGGCGGAGAAGGAGGATCTGATAAATAAAAGAATGCATGATATGAGAGAACATTCCGTACTAGATTGTAGATCATTGTAGATATTTATTTTGTCACAATACAAACTCAAAGGAATGCTATAAATCTTACATAGCCTCTCCTTGCAGACGATGGGATCACTGGGGTCACTGGGTTCACTCTCTCCAGCAATGTTGACAGCTTTAACTCGGAAGGAATATTCTTGCTTCTCCATCAGTCCTTTCAGGAAATGCTCTGTCTGGGGAACATCCTCTGCTACACGGACCCATTCCTCTGTACCGGTTTTTTGCAATTCAATGATGTAGGACTCAATCTTGGCTCCACCATCATGCTCAGGCCTAGTCCATTGTAGCGTTACAGATGTCTTTGCCACATCTGCAATGAATGGTTTACCAGGAGCCCAGGGTGGATCTGGAATAACAAATACAGATTTTTGAATCAACCAATAATTTTGGTTGCATTTCAAATCACAAGATTAGCTTATTTTAGCTAATAAAACATCACTGCTACCATTTGTATGATTGAAAATATCTGACAGTTATTCAAATTATCTCCAAAGTTCATTACCAACTGGATCTTTAACCAAGATTTGGTCTGTCTCCTTGCTTGGTTTTCCTGGTCCAGCAAGATTCTCAGCCAAGACACGGAACTTGTACTTCTTCTTGGTAGGCAGTCCTTTCACTCTACAAAAGTAAGACAATTTTCAAGTGTAATATTACACCACAAGAAAGGCTCACTGCAATGACAGAAAAGACAAAGCAAGATAAATGCTACATCAAGCTAAGAACACACATTCATTCATTTGTACCTGTATGTGGTGTCCCTAATTGGAAGCTTGTTGCACCTGATCCATTTGTCACTTTCTGGGTCTAATCTCTCAACCCAGTACCCAGTAATAGGACTGCCACCATCCTCATCAGGCTCATACCATGTCAGAGTCAGGGAGTCCTTGGCAACATCTGAGGGCTCCAACTTAGTTGGAGCACCAGGTGTGTCTGAAGAAAAAAGTCACTGTAAGCATTAGTATGTAACAAGATTCAAAACAGCTAATAAAAACTAGAGACACATTTTAACAAAAAAATAGACAGGATGTAAACCACATACCAAAGGAGTACTTAGCAACAATTGGTACATGTTCTGCAGGAAGACCAATGCCATACTGGTTCTCAGCAAATACTCTGAAAGTGTATTCCTTCAGAGCCACAAGTTTGCAGGCCTTGAAGGTGGTGTGTTTTATAGTGGAGGAGAGCTTCTTCCATTCCTCACTGTCTGAGGCCTTCCTCTCCACAATGTAATTAGTGACCTGTGAGCCACCATCATCTCTGGGGGGATTCCAGGCCAGGAAGCAAGACTCATTGGTAATCTCAGAGATATCAAATGCAGCTGGAGGACCAGGCTTATCTGTTTGAATTATCACAAACACATAATATTACTGATTGCATTACAAGTAGATCTTTTTAAGGTTTGCCATTTGTGTTGATGGAGACAGAAAAATAGCATACCAAGAATGTTAACATCCACAGTTGCTGTGGCTCTGCCACTGCTGTTAACAGCCTCAATAATGTAAGGTGGCAGTGTCATCTCTCTTTTGGTTTGGAAAGTCACTGTGGAGTGACCAGGCTTGGACTTTTGATGGCGACTCTGTCATCTGGTTTTCAGGACAATGTCAGCCTTGGTCCATGTGATTTTGGCTCTGGTTTTCCCATTACATCAGCAGGCAGGTCAATCTTGGAGCCAGCCTTTGCAGTCAAGCCAGCAAGAAGTTTCACATCCAGCAGAATCTCAGGAGGTTCTAGAGAGTTAAATATGAATTAAGTTACCCTTGAAGATTATTTAATAAAAAAGCGAGATTGAGCCTAAATAGCAACATAAAATAATTTACCTTTGGGATCCACAGCCAGAATTTCATCTGTAGCCCTGCAAGGTCTACTAGCACCCAGTCTGTTGATGGCTCTTACACGGTAGGCATACCACTTTCCTTCAGTGAGACCAGTCACTTGGAATCTGAGGGTTAGTTAATATCTTGCATTAACTAATTCACACAGATTGACATGAGGAGACAACGAATATCATCTATGAAGCATTTATGTACATGTATACATTTATCCTTAAGTATCTGTTTGCAGATTTTTTTCAATTTTTTTCATCCCAGATTTAAGTATAAATAGGTATAAGGTGAACAGTTGATGATATTTAAATGTAAATTATGAGCTTCAGATGTTGAAAAGATATTCCGTTTCAGCATAGGTACATAAAACCTTCAATTACATCTACATCTATCTTTGCCATAATGTTATAGTCTCACTTACTTGAGCTCAGGAACAGCATCTCCACAAGGCTCCCATTTGTCAGTGCCACGCTCACACCTGTCAACAATGTAGCCCTTAATTCCAGAGCCACCATCATATTTTGGAGGCTCCCAGGATAGGAAGATTCCATTGGCAGACTTGTCCCTCCATTTAAGGTTCTCTGGTGGGTCTGGCACAGCTGAAAATTTAAAGACATGATATGATATATGATATGATATGATATGATATGATATGATATGAATAAAATAATGATCTAGACATTGCTAGTTCTGCTTAAGGACAACTTACTGGCTGGGGAGGATACATTAACTGGCTCATCAATGTAGGCAGGCTCTCCTGGGCCACACTTGTTGCAAGCAGTAACACTGAACAAATATTCTTTGCCCTCTATGACATCCGTGACAGTGTACTCAAGATCCTGTACTCCAGTAATCACCTGAAATGAAGTAATAAAGATTTTATATGTGCCCTTCCTCGGGTAGAGGTGACTGTATTTGAAAGCCTTTAATTACACAGGTATGGTTAAGATTCATATAACCTGTGCATGTAAAGTGTACATTCAGTATACTGTAGTATATGGTTTTAATTTGTGTACCATATGTATTATCATTACAAAAATTCAACTCTATAAATGGAACAGTACATTTAAGCTGTCTAAGAAAGGGTGTCTTATCCTAGATAGGTTAAATACACTGTTCATTCATAGAGTTGAATGTTTGTAATGATAATACATATGGTACACAAATTAAAACCATATACAAGTATACTCCATGTTATAGGTTATGATACAACAAAATCGTGAAATGTATTTACATAATATGTATAAAAATAACAAAAATGAAGGTTTTAAGATAGTGATACCTTGACCCAGGTCTTGCGGGACACCTCACGCTTTTCAATCTGGTAGCCAGTAACTGGGCTTCCACCATCGTGTTCTGGTGCCTCCCACATCAAATGAACATGGTGCCTTGTCACCTCTGCAACCTTGAAGTCTTTGGGTGCACTTGGAGAAGCTTAATAAACATAACCAAAAACATTAATGATGTCTTCTTGGAAATGCCACATAAAATTGTCAATAGCAACTTTGCATAAAATTATACTGATATATATTGCATACCGATGACATTGACATCAATTTCTCCTGAAACTGAGGTCACATCGTTCTCCAGGTGTACTGTGTACGTGCCCTTGTCTGGACGCACACTGGGGTGACAACCAGCTCTGTGTAAGTTGCCTTGGTAGTCATGGACACACGTTCTCCAGCAGTCAACTCCTTGTCTCCAATGTTCCACTTGGCAGTGGGTATGGGGTACCCAGTAAGAGGGATACGAATAGTAAGGGGATGAGGGACGATGACCTCCAGGCCATCCTTGAATGCACTAAGATCCATGGTAGGAGCAACTACAAAAAAGGAATAAACACTAGTATAATAATGACCACATTTAATATGTAAGTGAATGTTAAATTGACCTAATTTCTTCTTATGCTTCATGGCATAGCACTGCACTTTACTTACCATGTGGATCATCTGCCAATAGAGGTCCGATTGTGTCAGCTGGGTCTGAAATGCCAGCTGCATTCTCAGCAGACACTCTGTAAGTGGTACTTCTGACCATGTTTCAGGCCAGACACCTGAGAAAATGTTGAAGTTCTTGTTAGACATCTGAATAAATGGGTGTATTACAGGGTGACAGAATGCCTTCTTTAAAGGCTGAAAAAGAATCAGTAAAACAATACCTTATAGAAAAAGTCTGGACAGAGCCTGGCGTTGCATCTAAGCCAGTTCTCAGCTCCATCCTCACACTTTTCAATTATGTAGCCTGTGATCATGCTGCCTCCATTCCTCAAGGGTGTATCCCAAGTCAACTGGACAGAGTCCTGGTCTGTTTGCTGTACATGAAATTCAATGGTGGGCTTGGCCTCTCTGGAAGTGCAAAAATAACAGAAAAAAAGTTGGTTAAAAAGTGAAGGGTCATCAAATGTTTCAGATTATCCACAACACTTCAAACATTTCCAACATTACTAACCAATTGGATCCATGATCTTCACTGGATCAGTGGCAGCATGCTAGGCTTGCCGATTCCAGCCTTGTTTTCAGCTCTGACACGGAAAATGTACTCTTTGTTTTCTACAACATCACTGAGGACAGCTGTGCGATCCCCAGCGTTGGTAGCCAGAGCTGGCTGTCCCTTCACAGAAGTGCGGTCTCTCAGCTCAATGATATATGCAGTAATTTCAGATCCACCATCAGACACTGGGGCTCCCAGGAAACTGTGGCACCAAACCTGTTAACATTTTTGACCATGACATTCTGAGGTGCCTCAGGAACATCTGCAAATACAAGACAAGGGCCCTGAGTTAGGTATCCAAAATATTATGGAAGTTTCAGACTTTAAAGACATTAAATCCTATGCATTTGCAGTAGAACCTTCAGGTGCAAACAGTAAGTAAACTGTAGTTGATAATTGTGAAAGAAGAACACTACCTGTCTTGTGCTTTAAAAAGTAAAATGTTGCAAATTATACTTTATTATGTACACATATTTCTTGTCTACAATTTAAAGAAAATGAAAAGAGAGTTACATATACATTATAATGAGCAATGCTTACCTAAAATAAATGCAATACTTACCAAACTTGTTCTTGGCTTGGACAGGTTTGTCTGTCTCCACAGGCTCTCCGCTGCCCACCCTGTTGCGGGCACAGACACGGAAGAGGTACATGGAGTCCCTCTGCAGTCCAGACACACAGTACTCTGGGGAGTCTGCACGGTCAGTGGCCAGGGTCCAAGTCTTGCGCTTCACATCTCGCCTCTCAACCACATAGGCAAGGATTTTGCTACCACCATCACTCTCAGGCTCGTCCCAAGCGAGACTGACCTCACCATCAGCAGTGTCAATGACTTTCAGGTTCTTCACGGGTCCAGGAACATCTGTAATTCAAAACAATTGAAATGACCTTACTCTAGTAATATTCCTTTTTTACTCCTTTTGTCACCATGGCTTTTAGTTCTCAAGTGTGATGTATTATCCCTTCCGAACAATCCAACAATCTCAAATTCAGAGAAGTCTTACACTCTGTATACTGAGCAGAGACATACAGTATCACTGTCTTGGTATTAATTCTGAAGAATAAAAAAAGGAGAAAATTACTGTTTAAAACAAACACCTTCACCACACTCAGTTTCTAACCTGAATAAATGCCCTATTGTGTCAACAGAACCACAAATTGCACTACAGTCTTACCAATAACATCCAGATTGATGAAGGCCTCTCCCTTCCCGTGTTTGTTCTTAATGATGACCTTGTATCGGCCTTGGTCAGACTTCTTAGGATCCTTCAGCCTGTAATCTGTTCTGTCAGTGGTTGTATCAATGTTCTGCTTTGGCAGGCTGATGTCATTGAAAAACCACTCAGCCTCAGCTTGGGATAAGCATCATAAGGAACCATCATGGTGATGGGCTTTCCAGCATCTGTCACCAGGTTCTGATCCATGGTCTTGATCTTTGGAACAGCTGTAGTCATAGAAATGAATGGATGAATGAATCGTTCAGACAGAAAACCATTCTATGCACAGGACAAATAACTACAGATAATACCTGAACTTCAGCATACCTGCAAGTTCCAGCTTGGCTTTTGCATCCTTATCCTTGGCAATGATTCTGTACTCGCCCTGGTCACGAGGCCTGATCTCACACACCTGGAGTCGGTGAACCTTGCCCTCACTCATCATCTGGTACTTGTCACCCTGGACAATTACCATGTTATTCCTCAGCCACTTGACCTCAACTCTGTCTTTATTCAGCTCAGCCTCAAATACAATATCTGAGCCAGGGGGTTCAAATACATCTTTATGGGGTCTAACAATCTCAACAGGTGTTTCTGTAGAAGAAAAAAGAGAGGAAAAACCACATCATAAAAGAAATTCATAAAACAGTTATTGACTTCATAAAAAAAGAAATACATTAAAAAGCATGCCTTCAACAAAGAGCCTGGCCCTTGAGCGTCTGTCATCCACACCACAGGCATATTCACATTCATCATCAGGTCTGCATTCCTTGATGTGGCAGTCTGCATGTTTTTGCCATCTTTCTCAAAATGGAATCTTGAAAACAAAGAATGTAAAACATGTATAGTCAAACTAAAAATAATAAACGTTTTTTGCCATATTAGATGCACACCCTATACTATTATCAAAACAATATGTCTCAACAAAGATCACATACCTTGGTCCTTCTTTAATTTCACGGCCATTCTTGTACCATTTGACCTCAGCCTTTTCTTTGGAAACTTGGCACAGGTGAACTCAGCATCCTCAAACTCAGTAATGGTCTGGTCCTGGAGCTGGCTGAGGAAATCTGTAGGTGCCTCGCTAATGATCAGCTCAGCTGTGGACTTGTCGGCTCCAGCCATGGCGGTGTACTCGCCTTCATCAGCAAGGGTGCAATCTTTGATGGTGATTGTGTGCTTGTTCTTGTCAACCCTGTACAGGATGCGCTTACTGAAGGTAAGTTCTTGGCCTCCCTTCATCCATTTCACTGTCACATTGGGTCTGTTCACCTTGCAAGAGAAGCTAATGGTTCTCTTTTCCTGGGTCTCACAATCTTCAAGGGGTTCAATGATTCTTAAGATCTTCCTCTGCAGATTCAGATATAGATTTGTAAGAAAACAACTGACATATAATTCACTCTGTAACAGTACTGGAAAAATGTCATTAACATTGTTTTTACCTTGTACACTGAGTTTGCAGAGCTCTTGGCATGTTCACCACGGTGATTTGTCACAGCAATTGTGTAGTTGGCTTCATCTGACTTTTGAGCAGCTTTGATCCTCAGAGAGAAGACATTATCCTCTGGGCCATAACAAACTTGCTGCTCTCAAACATTGTCTCATCATTTTTCAGCCATTTTGCTTTGGCCTATCAATGTTTACTTCACAGTTGAAAACAATCTCTTGTCCTTCATTTGTTTGAGTGTCTTTGATAGGAATGATAATCCTGAGTTTTTTTCTGTCAAATAAACACAAATAACACAGTTATCATTTTAAACTACAATATCAACATCATGCATTCTTATTTCAATTTTAAATGTCTGAAATTATTGCTCAAATAACCAAAATCATTCTAAAATTCACTTACCCATAACAACAAGATCTGCTGAGGCTCTAGTGGATCCAATGACAGCAACGTATCCTCCCTCGTCCTTGAGTGTACAGTCCTTGACAACAAGCACTCTTCTCTTGCCATCACGGATAATGTCATACTTGTCTCCTGTTTCTATCTCCTTGTCACCCTTGAGCCATTTGACTTCAAATGTGTCCTTAGAGACTGAGCAGGTAAATTCTGCCTTTTCACCCTCAACAACTTCCAGGCTCTTTGGTCTCGAAATGAACTCAGCTGCCAGCTCTGAAAGAAAAAAATAACAGTTCAGCTGAGATGCATTACCATTCTCTTGAGATATTTTTTATTAAGATCAACAATTTAAGACAATGCCTAATGCAGGGTTTATCAGGGTGTTGCATGGGAAGCTGGGCTTGTCAGAGGTTGCAGTTTCACCATTGCATTTTCCTTGAACAGGACACTTAACCTGGACAGCTACAGTAAAAACAGCCAGATGTAAAAATAAATGTCAAACTAATGTGTGCAAGTGGAAATGGATAAGAGCATTTCAAAATGCCTAAAATGTAATGTAAATAAGTAACACTTTAATGTGGGATAAAGTCTTGACCAATACATTCCATGATGTTAAAGAAGACTTACCATTAATCTTAAGTGTTGCTGAGGTTCTTGAACTGGGCAGTCGGCAGTTATACTCTCCACTGTCATCCATACGAAGGTCCTGGATGATGAGTATCCTCTTTTGCCATCCAGTCGCTGTTCATATCTGCCACCCTCAGGAAGCTCTTGGTCACCCTTGTACCACATGACATCTGCACTGGGCTTTGACACGTCGCAGATCATTTTAATGCTTTCTGTTTCTGTACCCTCAACATTGGACAGGTTCTTTGTAAATACAGCCTTCTTCCTCTGCAATGA